>CM051235.1:103344100-103944100 GCA_027917425.1 Gastrophryne carolinensis | reverse complement strand
AGGACAATTAATTGTACTTGCTTTGGTGATTTGTCAATAATGTAAACGCAGGACGGGATGTCACCAAATGTCATTTTATTTTTTTTTCGAAAAATCTTTTTTCACGCCTTTTATTTAATTTTTTAACCAATATAGCACAACAATCAAAACACACTCTAAAATTTGTCCTGTTATTTCAGAGCAATAATATCATGTGACTAATGAAGAACTACTGACCAGCACCTGTTAAATACAGCGCCACAGCACCTGTTAAATACAGCGCCAATGTTGTCAGGTGTGTCAAAAACATATAAATATGGCGTTCGGTGCCAAAAATTGGCGGTACAAAGTGGCACTCACTGACGCTGTTATAATAGGCAAAGAGGCCAACAGGCCGGCCAATACCTAGTGTGCCAATGCAAATTGATTGACTATTTTCCATCAGACGTTTAGGCTTGCAGCGCCAGTGAAATATGACCTTTTCTATGACTAACACAACCAACTTTGCACATAAAGTTCTGCAGTGGACATATCTTTTATTCTTTATGAAATGTTGCAGGTCTTCATACTGATAATATATATATATCTTAGATATATCTTAGCATAGGAAAATGTGGCATATTGCTGAAACATGTGTGAACTCTAGCTAATCAGTAAGAGATTTTTTTTTTTTAATTAACATGCATATATATATACAGTGTGCCATAATTACTGTCTGGAATGCATAGCATTTGGAATAAAAAATAAAATGCAACCAATTGTAGATTCAGTGATGTAGATAGATAGATAGATAGATAGATAGATAGATAGATAGATAGATAGTTGATATTAGGTATGAATAGTTAACTTCCACTGACAAAACTAAACTGTGAATGTATACACTTATTTATCTATATACAAATATAGAAGCATATCCAACCAACCAACAAGATTTGATGAATATCTGTAGATTATATTTTTCCCATGTTATGTTTATGCTCCTTGTACCATTTCTGATGAATGGGGTTGAGTTTACCATTCAGCTCCTAATCTACCATCATGGAGGGTCATGTTAATTATTTGGTGAAGCCAGCTTAACTTCCTGTGTATAGCGGTTTGGATTGCAACCTGCCTCCCGGTGAGCGTTACATCC
The DNA here is from genome assembly GCA_027917425.1 of Gastrophryne carolinensis. Classification (NCBI taxonomy): domain Eukaryota; kingdom Metazoa; phylum Chordata; class Amphibia; order Anura; family Microhylidae; genus Gastrophryne; species Gastrophryne carolinensis. The sequence continues at coordinate 103,942,989 of CM051235.1, read as the reverse complement.
CAAAAATGTGCAAAAAAAAATATGGGATCCAATTTTCCCCCCCAAAAATAATTTGTGCCTGCAGTGATACTGTTGGTACATCTTATATCTAATAGGTAAGGATATGTCTGGTAGTAACAGCACCTTAGGGCTATGCTAAAGAATTTGCCATTTTTTTCTACATAGTCCATAGAGTGCTGTTGTTTCCAAACTTAAAAAATAAATATCCTTAACTCCTAGGAAAAAAGATGAGCCTCACCTGTACACATGCCCGATCATAGGTAAAGGTAATTTGTGGGGGACAAATGTAGAACAATCATTTTCTTTGCACTTTTTTGTGTCTAAAAGCTACAAAGTTCACCAAGATACAGGTTTCAATCCACACCACAATGCACAGCGGAAGTCACACTGGCTTTACAAAATAATGACCCCCATGATTTGATGTAAAAATGTGCAGCCTTAATATCATAAGTAGTCATTTTAAAAAAGGCAGAAGTCTCCAATAACATAGAACCAATTATAAGTTAAAGGGAATGTCCAGACAAAAAATACCTCATTAAATCTGCCCTCTATGTTCCTGTAACTTCACAGAAGCACCTAGAAGCAGAAACTTGGCACTGACTTCTGGCCATCATCCTGCTTCCCCTAACAATATACTACCAGTCATGACTGGTGGTGTATAACTCTTTCCCCTGTGGCCAGTTATTCAGCTAAGCTGCCAACGAGTGCGGGTATCAGCAAGAGAAATACTGAGGGTGCCATCAGAGGCCTGTGGGATCAGTTCTCGAGGTAAGTATGCAAGCGATCACAAATGCGGATAACCCGGGGACAAGCCGTGCTTTTAATTCTTGTAACCTAGTTCTAGAGTTTTTGTCCACTTTAAGTGATAAACTTTGAGAAAAATTGTGATTAGGCTTTCAGGCCCTGGTCTAACTAAAGAACCCCATGGCTGTCTCTAATATGAGGCTTACTGTACTTACACCCTTTCTCAAAAAGAATATAACATTAATTCTAACCTTTCGCATTCTATTCAGAACCAAAAAGTAAGTAAAAAGGTCTCAAAGGGAATATACCTGTGGTTATTATAGCAAGGCATTAATAGCAAGCACTTGTCGAAGCAAACTGACATTAGATCTTTCTTTTCAGTACTGGGCTTTGTCTCCAGTTTTCTGTTTATTGATGGGTCGGAAGTGAAGAGCATCCACAATTGATTTTTGTATGAGACTGATTAAACTATCCATCAAGGTCACATCTAAATATTGAATGTTTCCCTCAGTTTTACTTTTGCAAAGCACCTAAATCAGTTATTGGTTATATTGGGTATTAGGGTCTGTGTTAAAGATAAGAAAAATAGGATACTAACCCCTCATGCCCTTCTAATTGTCCCTCTTGGTGCAGATCTCAAGACTTACCTGTTACAAAGATGTAGCTTTGGGAGCTTTGTTCACAAGAGATCAGTTTGTTCTTTGTTCAGTGTTGTGCTTGTGAAATGCTCATCCCCTAAGTGTCTTAGAAGAGCTTTTGAGTTACTCTGTGCCAGCCACCTCAAGCGTAGGCCTCAGTGTGGCCTTAACATTGCTAGAAGTAATCTGTTCACATAAGCCAGGCAAATGCTCAAACACTAACAGGCTGGATCCCTGTCAGCCCTGCCAACATCACCTGCAGTTAGTAAGAGTATATGAATGTGATTTTTGTGATGGCGATGTTGGAAATACTTTCCGTTCTAGGAAAGCCACTCTTTTCCTTTACCTAAGTAGATGTTTTTTTGGTCTCTTTAGCCCCCCTATATAAAGTCTAACATGGGTCTCTCCACATACTGGCTTGCGACTATTTTTTGGTACTCACCAAGTCTCACCACCAATACAGCAAGAGGCATCCGCCCTAGTGCTGATGAGAGTCTAAAGCTCGAAACACGTGTCCACTAGTTAAATGTGTATGGCTGTGTAAAATGTAAAGCTAATCCTTGACATTGCACCCTTAGAGTTCCTAAGGGCCTTGGATGGCACAGAAACATAAAGAGATGATTTGCATAGCCCGGCCTACTGCAAGGGTAGATGGGTAATGCTATCTGTCCTTGGACTGGGTGCTGTGTAAATACTTTCCGTTCTAGGAAAGCTCCTCTTTTTCTTTACCTAAGTAGAGGGTTTTTTGGTCTCTTTAGCCCCCCTATATTAAGCCTAACATGGGTCTCTCCACATACTGGCTTGCGACTATGATGTTGGAATGGAATAACACTTGGTGTAGTATGGGAAATTATAGTGTTATTATCAATAACCTACCTAGCTTTTCTAAGCTGTGGCGTGGTTCATTCCCAAATTTCTATACCCTTGTTCCAAAACCCATGTATGTAAAAACATATTTAATTTGTTTTTCTGTTCTTTATATTCTTTATATACACTAATTAGAAACAGTGCCTCCCAGTCCAAGCTAGGAAAGCACAGCAAATATGAACTTTGTTGTGGCTGTAGATATGTCAGTATAGGTTTTTATGGTAATAAAGGAGCAGTAAGGGAGTGAGAAGTAGGTATAGCCAGACCATGAGGGACACTAGAGCTGAGAGCACTAAAACTAGAGTCCCTCTTTTATATGCAGCACCGTTACAGCCCAGGTCAGGCTGCTCTGTTAGCCTGTCAGCATGGCAGGTGGCCAAGCTTATAGTGCATCCGGCATGGGCGTGCAAGATGATAGGCTGCTGAACAGCATCCATAAAAGGATCCCTGAAGAGGTGAGTGCCTGGGTGGCCTGATTCTATTTTTAGTAGCACAATGCACAGTGAGACAGCTCACCATAGACCATAGTTCCTCTTTAATGGGATCAGGCTTGTGGGATGGCAGGTAAGTGATGTTTAACAATTCATATGAAATTCTGGAGAGCAAGAGCAGGAGTTACTTCAAACCAAATCCAATCCAAAATGAATATGACAATAATCTCTCATCACTAGCTGGTTTTGATGTTGAGTTTGCCTCCTTCGTGGGTGGGCGTGACCCTCGTCCACATCCATTATCTTTAATGGATGCTTGCACGGACCAGTCTGGCTGCCAGAGATCAACCTGGGGTTGGGATGATTCTATCAGACTGGGGCACGGGAATTGCCACACTGTCTATAATGGGGAATGGAAGGGGGAAAATGCTACATTTTCTATAATGGGGAATGGGAGGGTGGAGAATGCCAAACTGCCTAAAATGGAGAATGTGGTCCTCTGTCTGTAATGGGGGAATTCTGCAGCTTACCTATTAGTAGGTTATTGGGGGGGGGGGTCACGTTTAAGCACAGTATTTGGTTCAGATTGTTTTTCTTATTTTCCTTCTCCATGTCCTAGGTGCGCCTTACAAGCAGGTGCACCTTATAGACCGAAAAGTACTATGTATATTTTTTAAATCCCTCACACATAGTTGGATGTTTGGTGGGGAAGTTCTCTAGGTCCCCAGGTGAGGTGCAGCGGCATTTTTAACATATCAGGGAAAGTTAAGCCACAAATCAGGGAAAGTTAAGCCTAAAAAGAGTCTACTTTTACTATTCTTCTCCTAATTGTGACAGCATGCCCAGCGAGGTTCTTCAAGCCCCATTCCAGACACCATGATATTAACCACTTCCACGTTCCTTGATAGAAGCCAAGCAAAAGACTGCCTCCCACAATTCAGTTTTAACGGTTGGCTGTACACATAAATATGCACCGGTCTGTCCAGCAATCATGACTGTTCATGGTTGTCTTTATTGGAACACGGAGGAGGTTAGTATCTGCAGTACTGCACAGCAGGGCCTCCAAGATCAGAATGTCCCATGTTGCTAGTTTTAGAAAAGAAAATGAAAGTCTATTAGATGCTCAATTAAAGTATAATCTCCATTTCCTCTTTTATGAAGTGTTGACTGCTCTTCAGATAACGTGGAGAGTTTCGCATATGAGGAAAAGAGCTTTCCCATATTTTTATTTTAGTGCTAAATTTTAATGATTAACAGTCTTTCCTATGCTCTTGCTCATTAGGCATAACATAGAATGATAAATGAAAATAATGAACAAAAGATCAACTCTATTCCCTCCACAATGAGATTAGAAAACAATACAATAAATTTAAGTCTGTGTGGGAAGTTTACAGCAAAATGTTTTCAACTGGTAGATTATTGGATTTTGTTTTTTAACAGATTGATACAGCAGGAAAACATCAATTTGCCATCACAAAAAGCTGAGCCTTTAGAAATCCTTGAAATAGCTTCTATTACCAAAAAGCATCAGAATAAAAAAAACGGACAGGTTATGCAATAAAAGAAATAAACCTACATCAGTTCCCTATTTCTACATGTGTCACATGTGACATGCCAAAAAAAATGGGGGTGGAGTCTGCTTAATTGTAAAACCCTCTCTATAGCCCGCTCTGTGGGAGGATATATGTGAAAGAAATGACCATGTGGAGTCTGCATGGGTAGAAATAAATGGAGGGAGGAATGAAAATAAAATACTGAAGGGGGTTTGCTACAAGCTTCCAGATATATAACTGAATCAACAGAAAACTTGATGCTAAGGCAAATAGATATAGCCGCTAAATTAAATGAGGTAGTTATTATAGGGGACTTTAATTACCCAGATATAGACTGGGATGCAAAAACCTGTGGCTCTCATAAAAGTAATAGTTTTTTTTTAATCTAAAACAAAAGATGGCTACCTTTCCCAGCAAGTACAAACTCCTACAAGGGGGAGAGCCATACATACCAGACAAAGTAACAAAAGTACAGGTTGGGGGACACCTTGGAAACAGTGATCATCATAATATTGTTAATTTCCACTTAGCAGTCACTAGGTGTCTTATCATGGAACCACAAAACACAAAACTTCAAAAAACTTCAAAAAGGCAAAGTTTGACCAGCTTAGAGATGCCCTAAACTGCATTGACTGGGAAAATGTCCTTAAAAACAAAAGCATGGACAATAAATGGGATACTTTCAAATAAATCCTAAATTTTCATTGTGATAGGTGTATACCTTACAGGAATAAAATGGTTAAAAAAATGTGTAAACCTTTGGGGCTATAAAAAGGCATTTAAAAGTTTAAAGCAGGAAGGGACAGTGGAAGCTTTAAAAAACTATAACGAAGAAAATAAACAACAGATAATGGCAACAAAGTTGGAGACAGAAAGACTGATTGCCAAAGAGAGTAAAACTAACTCTAAATTATTATTTAGCTACATAAACAGTAAAAGATAGAAACCTGAGGGTGTGGGTCCCCCGAGAAGCAAGGAGGGGACACCTATAGAGGGGAATGAGGATAAATTTACTAAACATCTTCTTTGCTTTTATATTCACAAAGAATGTAACATGCCAGGTGAAATGCAGGGCAATAACCCAAAACCTCCAATAAATGTCACTGGTCTAAACAAGAAAGAAGTGCAGCGCAGATAAAAATTGATAAATCCCTGGGACCAGATGGCATACATCCTTGTGTTTTAAGGGAGTTATGTACAGTAATAGACAAGTCGTTATTTCTAATATTTGTAGATTCAATAATTACAGGGGCTGTTCTGGGGGATTGGTTCTTAGCAAATGTGGTTCTAATATTCAAAAAGGGGTCTGGGGGGAACCTGGGAACTACAGCCTGCTAAGTTTAACATCTGTGGTGGGCAAGCTGTTTGAAGGTTTCTTAATGGATATTATCCTGGGAGTTTCTGGGAAAATGACCTTATTACTGCATATCAGCATAGATTTATGAGGAAGCACTCCTGCCAGACAAACCTAATCAGCTTTTATGAGGAGGTAAGTTCAAGATTGGATCAGGGGGAGTCATTGGATATCATATATCTTGACTTTTCAGCATCTGATATTGTGCCATATAACAGACTGGTACAAACAATGATAATGCTTGGACTGGGGGAAAACGTGTACAGATGGGTGTGAAATTGGCTTAATGCTCAGAAGCAGAAGGCGGTTATCAATGGTACAGGTAAGTTCTGGGAACAATTCTTATATATATATATATATATATATATATATATATATATATATATATGACATTGTGTATGGGTTAAACAGTAAAGCCTCAATCCTTGCAGATGATACTAAGCTGTGTAAAGTAATTAACACAAAAGAGAACAGCAGGCAGCTACAGATTTAGATAAATTGGAAGCATGGGTAACTAAATGGCAAAGGAATTTTAACACAGATAAATGTAAGGTTATGCACATGGGAAGGAGAAATCTGTGCCATGATTACACACTAAATAAAGAAATGCTTGGTAAAACGACAATGGAAAAGGACTAAAAAGGGGTTTTAGTTAACAATAAACTTAACTGTAGTAATCAAAGTCAGGCGGCAGCTGCCAAAGCAAACAGCATCATGGGATGCATCAAGAGGTGTCCACGACCAGAGCATCATTTTACCTCTGTACAGGTCACTGGTCAGAACCCATATGGAGTACTGTGTACAGTTCTGGGCACCTGTGCTTAAGAAGGACATATCAGACCTGGAGCGTGTTCAAAGCAGGGCAACTAACTTAATAAAATTAGTGCAGGGACTAGAGTACCCTGAAAGATTGTCAAAGTTAGGTTTATTTTGTTTAGAAAAAAAGGGGTGATCTAATAACTATTTATAAATATATTTGTGGTCAATACAAAGATCTGTCCGACAATCTATTCATACCCCAGAATGTAACCATAAATAAATATTTAATTTAAAAAATGATACTGTTATCATATTATATGTATATTGCAAGGATGATGAATAAAGATGCTTGAATGTATCCCTCCACTATTAACCCATCCATGCAGCGTACACATGTCTGGAGTGGTGGGCTGCACTGATTATGGTGCCCAGGGAGCAGTTGGGTGTTTAGGTGCCTTGCTCAAGAGCACTTCAGCCATGACTGGGAATCAAACCTGAAACCCTCCAGTCACAAGGCCGCATCTTTACTAAGCCATGTCTGCCACTTAAAACTATCACGTTCATACTGTTACAGAGAAAAAAAAATACAAAAATTCATCCAGAACAAAAAATAGATATTTTTTTAAGTAAAGGAAATAGGAAGACTCACGGAAAAGGAGAGTATGGCAGGGTTAAGTGACTCTAATTAAGGGGGCGTGGCATCTATTTATCATAATATGATCAAAACTAGTTGTTCATTGGCCATAGAAAGTAAAGGCATGAAGAAGAGCTCTTGTACTTGTACCTTGTGGCCTATTATGATGAGCAGGAATTTAGCAGGATGCCACTGAGTTTTTAATTGTCCTATTTTTTTACATTTGTGCATCCATCTATTGCCAGGGGATAGCAGAAGATTTTCAAGCTGCCAATAATAACTATAACTAATAACTGATTAACTAGTCACCATTCCTGCTTTGTATATGAATTGCTCCTGAATGATAGCAGGACTTTCCATTTGTCAGGTCCATCACATATGGAGATGGGAGTCAAGTTCTCTCTGGGGGATGGGAGGGATGCATAGTCACATAGATAACATGGTTGAAAAAAGACATATGTTCACCAAGTTCAACCAAGGGTGTTAGGGTAGGAGAAGTTATATATAGTATATGTCAGTGTTATTTTCTTCTAAATAAGCATCTAATCCTTTTTTGAAGCTCTCAGCGGTTGATGCTGTAACAAGCTTCTGTGGCAGGCTATTCCACAGATTTATAGTTCTTATGGTAAAGAATGATTGTTGCATCCGGAGTTTAAATTTCATTTTTTCCAGTTTTTTTTTCCAGAGGATTTTACCTGAAATAGTGTTTCCCCATATTTTTTGTATGGGCCATTTATATATTTATACAAGTTAATCATGTCCCCCATCAGTCGTCTCCTCTCAAGACTAAACAGATTTAATTCTCGGAATCTTTCCTCATAACTAAGATCCTTCATTCCTCTTATTAGTTTGGTGGCTCTCCTCCGCACCCTTTCCATGGTCACAGCGTCCAGACAATTTGAGTAATCTAGAGGGATGCTCCATAGGAGAAATATATATATATATATATATATATATATATATATTATAAGTAAAATACAGGAATTCAAGATATGTCAAAAATGTTCATGGTGAATGGCGATATCACCATATAGAGCCATTAGTGGGTAGAATAGTAACTAACTGATAATAGCTGGAATCTAGTGGTCCTCAAAGTAGTTTCTGTTATAAGGTCTTATTATTATATTTCCTACGAATATAGTCATAATACGATCCTTAGATGTCAAAATTGTGTCAGTGTAGTGAAGAAGCCTTTGATGGTTAAATATAGGGCAAATTACTGAAGTTCACTTCTTTTTCAGCTAAAAATAGGTTATTCGGGATAGTTCTTATACATTTTGTAGCTTTAGCTTTAAATTCAGATGTCTTTCTATTATACTGCCAATTATTATTAAAAATTACATTATTCCGTTAAAAGTGACTGCTGTATTTACATACAGATTCTTCTGTTAAAGAAGGCTTCTCACTTTACATACAGATGTTTTAAAGGAGTTAAAGTGGACCAAAAGGCTCCAGGGCCAGCCCTGGAGTTTAAAATACTGGTCTGCTTTAATCAGGAATTATTACTTCTCTCTTAGGGAGAGACCCCGGTTAGGCTTAAAATAGTGGGGAACAAAACAACCAAAAAGCCCCATATTCAAAGTTACAAGGTTGAGAATGCTTTCTTCCTTGTATGGCACATACAGACTTTGGGGTTTATCCATCAAGGGATAACGCCAGGTAGTGCCTTGTAAGCGGCAGGCAGCATCTGGTCAACGCTGGGCGCTGTACGTAATACCACATTTATGAAGGCGATTCTGGTGAGCTACTCTAACAGCGCCATGTAGCGTACGATTCATCAATACAGACAGCTCAGCATATAGCGCCGGAGCTCTGGCTTCAAGAGCACCTGGTATTACCTGTCACTCTCCCATACATTTCAATCGACGTTCCTTTTCTTCTGTTTAAACAGGGTTTTTTTGTGCTTAATTTTTTTTTTTCTCTCAAATAGTTTTGTCACCTCTCCTGGTCTAGAAAGAGTCATTTTTGAAAACTTTTTAGATTTTTTATATTTATATGCAGAATTGTCATTACAGGTCTGGCATTAAAGTATTAATGTCACAATGTTACAACAATGTAATTTGTTTTCGCTTTGTTACTGGTGGATATGTGTTCAAAAACAGACTGTAATCACACAGCGCCTGGCACTCTATGCTATAGCGACCAGATCCAGAGCGCCGACGCTTTGTGTGTTTGTTTTTTTTGTTGAATATGGTGTGAGTAGCTGAGAGTCGGTCGCAATGAGCTGTCGCTACCTCTCGCTCCCTACAACACTGTACTGGTGTTAGAACGCCCAACATACATCTCATTCATCAATGCTGTTACATCGCCCGATAGCCGATCACAGCGTATACTAGCGGTCGCTCTAAGTGCCACTATACAGACGCTCATCTGCCGATACCTAGCGCTAGTAATAAATCAGCCTGCCCAATTCCAAGCAGTGGGCAGAGCCAATGCAATCCTCTCTTTTTGCCTTTGTAATATCTTACAGCAGAACAAAACCCTTCCTGGGCCCCCCATGCAACCCCACACCCCTACCCTCCTATCTGATTGGCTCGAGCGAGAGAGAACACAGCTAGGGGGAAGCCTGGAATGCTTCTGCTGGCGAACACACCGTCATGGGAGTCACTAGTATAGTTGAGTTTACCAGAAACCCGGGTATTTCACACAGCGGGGCACCCCAATTTAGGATGTCCTGGGGGCAGGCTTGCGGCAAGCCCTGGAGTCTTTTAGATTTCCGGGCCCGGCCTGTTAGGGTTTTGCACGAATACAATCCTTGAGTATGAGGTTTATTTTGGAAATGCTAAGGCCACATAGTGCCAGGTAGTGCCAGATGAGCGTCAGGTGAATGTCAGGTCCCACTGAAAATGGTGTATTTATCAAGTCAAAAATCCAGAGCGCCTGTGATAGTGCCAGATAGTGTCCCCATCTATCAACAGCACCAGCGATGGGATGAGTGCCAAGGTGTCGCTAGCGCATTGGCATATAAAAAGCTATACGCTGCAAATACTGTCTGGCAAGGAGCCCTACAGCTGACAGCGCCGCCAACCTGATGCCAACGTCGCAGTGCGGGCGCTGCTGAGCTTCTTGGACGAGGCACTCAAGTCCCCTTTAATAATAAATTAGCCTTACAATCTCATAGAAACATAGAAACATAGAAGGTTGACGGCAGAAGGAGACCATACGGTCCATCTAGTCTGCCCTTATGTGTATACTGTATGTACTCTTTATCTTAGGATAGATGTGTGCTTATCCCAGGCATGTTTAAATTCAGTGACTGTTGATGTTTCAACTACCTCTGCTGGAAGTTTGTTCCAAGCACCTACTACTCTTTCTGTAAAATAATATTTTCTAACATTGCTCCTGATCTTCCCCCCGACTAGCTTCAGGTTGTGCCCCCTTGTTCTATCGTTAAGTTTCTTCTTAAAAACACTTCCCTCCTGAACCTTATTCAATCCTTTCACATATTTAAAGGTCTCAATCATGTCCCCCCTCTCCCTTCTTTCCTCCAGACTGTACAAATTAAGTTCTTTAAGTCTCTCCTGATAAGTTTTAAGTTTAAGTCCTTCCACTATTTTCGTTGCCCGCCTTTGGACACGTTCTATTTGAATAATGTCTCCTGATATTTAAACAACCATCACTTTCTAGTTCTGGACACGTGTTTTGGGCTAGTATCCCTCATCAGAACAAGGCTGAAAGTAATGGCTGTATAGTAAAGCTTAAGGAACCACCAAGACAGAGTCGCTTAGAGAGAGACCCATGTGTAAATCAGAGGCACAAGATAAAAAGTGCCTTGTTAAACAGAAAGTATTTACGGCACTAATACAGACCAGGAATAACAAGTTTGATCGATTTATATTAGTACCTAGACATAGTGGAATTTCAAAAATACATTATTCTTATAAAAGAGGCCTCTAGCTTAACATACAGAAGTTTACTTTATTTAGATGTTTTTTTTCTTCTTCAACTTTCAAATGCATTAGTTGGTGACCTCTACCTTCATATAGCAAACAAATAGTGGTGTTAAAGGCTCTGAAATTGGCAAAGGCAGACCAAAATCAGAAGTTCAACACTAATGATAACGAGCAAATACTTTTCTTGATAAACCCAATACAGCATTTACTTTCTTTCACATCTTTCCGGCCTAGTTATCAATAAAAATGCTTTCTGTTGCAGTGTAGCAGATCTCAAAATAAGTAAAAAATGACCCAACTCTCTTCAGCCAATTGTGTGATGAAGTGGAATTCGTAAGATTAAATGGAAAAAACTAGGTCTTGTTATCCTGAATTTAAGCAGCTTAACTCCTAATGATGACAGCATGGCTACTGTGAAACACTTTACAGGAGGATTAGGAAACTATATGTTTATCGCTAGGGGACTCTAAATCAATATTGTTTCACAGCACTCTTGTTCTCCGTCTGTCTGTCTGTCTGCTCATAAAGAAGTAAATAATTATGCTAATGAAGAGGAATTTTACAATACACCAATTGAATGATCAGTAATCAGGTGAGACAAGAGTTGCTGAGTTGTGAGAACATAAGAACATAAGTACTCTTACAATACACTTAGGGGGTTATTTAAGAAGGGATAGCGCCAGGTAGCACCAGGTAGCGGCAGGTAGCGTCTGGCGGGGCACTGTACGCAATACCACATTTATGAAAGCGAATCTGGTGAGCGACTCTAACAGCGCCATGTAGTGTACGATTCATCATTACAGATGGCTTAGTGTACAGCACTGGCGCTCTAGCTCCAGTGCGCCAAGTATTACCAGTCGCTCTCCCATACATTTCAATGGGCGTTAATTTGTTTGTGTTTAAATAGTGTGTTTGACAATTTTGTATTTTTTTTTTTTTGCTCAAATCATTGTGTGACCTCTCCTTTTTTGACTTTTTATATTTTCATGGCACTAAAGTGTTAAAACAATGTCATTCCATGTGTTTTTGCTTTGTTACTGGTGTTTATGTGTTAAAAAAACAGACTTTAATCACACAGTGACTGGCGCTCTATGCTACAGCGACTAGATTTAGAGCGCCAACGCTGTGTGCGTGTGTCCTTTTTTGATAAGTATGGTGTGGAGTGTCGAGAGTCTGTCGCACTGAGCTGGCGCTACCTTTTACTCGCTGCAGCGCTGTACTGGTGTTAGAGTGCCCAACATACATCACATTCATCAATGCCAGCCAGGTTACTACGCTATGAGGCGCTATGTTACAGCGCTCGATACCCGCTTACAGTGGCTACTAGCAGTCGCTCTAAGCGCCGCTATACAGCCGCTCATCTGCCGATACCTGGCATTAGTAGTGAATCAGCCTCCACATCTTCTTATGACTGCATTTGATTCATATTGTATATGTACTTTATGTAAGAGTTTATGGGCGCCAATTTGCATACTGGATGCATGACTGCACATCATGAGTGCAATCCAGTTAAATTCCCAATAGCTACCAGACACATGAGGATGATGTTCCATGTGACTCTGACCATGTGAATATTATGGGCATTGTGCAATTTTGCATTCAGTTATCTTGTATTTTGTACAGTAATCCAGCCTCTACTTCCAGCCCATTGGATTTCCCACTTATTAGTCCCAGCTTCAAGCACACCTAAAAACTTATATCCTTTTTTTTCATCCTTTTTCTGATTTATAGTACTTGCAATCCATTCAATCATACCTAAACTAGCTCTATATATTGTTCCAGAGTTGTTTTCTTAACTAAATAATTGCTAGCTGCATCATCAGAAAGTGGGAAGGAACCTTTGGGCTGAAACGGTTTTACTGGATTTCTAAACATTCATACAACCTGTATCCTTCTTGTACTGATATTCATGGTTTATCTGCATTTTTTTGCCTTTTTTTTTTATAAATGTGGGTTGATATGTGATTATCTCTTTTTCACAAAATATACTTGATTTAAACCGGACCTTCAGTCTGAATAACACTCTAACTTATAGGTTTCCCCCCACCCTGTACATACAGATTGCCCACATTAAAAATCATCCTACCTACATCTACTGCATTTTATGAGCCTTGAAACATCCAAGATGGAGTCTCAGGCTGCCTGCAAACAGGAAGTGTCTTCTGACATGTGTGGCTCTGCATTCTGGGATTGCTGTTCTTTTTGCTGGCACCGGCTCTGCACTTTCTGTGCAGAACACATCAATAACATGCCACCATGATACACAAGCCTCACTCTTCTCTCCTCAGTATGTGATGCTTCTGAGGCAAGATGGCAGCCCCCATATCCTAGATTCCTGAACACAGTTGTAACTCATTGTGGGAAAGAATTATATGACTAAAAACGTAAAATATATTAATTTTTGATGCTGGAGAATAGTTTTTTTAAAGGTTTGGGCTATTTATTAAATGATGCTGAAGGTCTGGTTTGAGCACTTTTGTGTGGCGTTAAAAAAAATGAATATTTACATTCTGAAGGTTCCCTGTACCTGCTTAAAGGGCAACTTTGAAGGAATCCCCTGGTAAATGATAGCACCCACATTATCTTGTTCATTTTAATAGGTGTGCAGCTACCTAATTTACTCATATACTTTAATACATAACACAAACATAACTTCTGTATATTCTGCAAGGATCAGGAACCTTGAGGAAGTGGGTGTCAGAAACCGCTTACCTGGTCCCCGTTCCAGCGTCGTCTCCGGGCGGCCAGCCGCCGCAGCTGTCTCCGGGCGGCGACCGCGCCGGGCGGCGGCCGCGCCAGGCGGCAGCGGCTCCAGCAGCGTCAGCTCGAGCGGCGCTCACTTCAGCCACGCCCCCCGCTTCTTCCTCCTGTAGACGTGCTCGCGCGTGGGCGCGAGCACATGTCTGTTATGCCCTCCGGCGGCGCTGTGCTGTGTGCGCTCGCCGGAGGATCAGTTAAAGGGGCCAATGAGCCCTAGAGAATTTGAGGGCTTCGCCCTCTTCAGCTCTCCGGGCCAATCCTGGCTTGGTTTCTAGTGCACCAATCACCTACTCATTCCCTCCCTGTCTGTCTCTATAAAGGGTTCTTTCCTCAGTTATCCATTGCCTGTGATAGCGCTCAGAACCCCGTGTTTATTCCTGTGAACTTTACCCAGTTGCCGACCTCTGCCTTGCTGACGCCTCTTGATCCAGAACCCCTGTTGCCGACCTCTGCCTTGCTGACGCCTCTTGATCCTGAACCCCTGTTGCCGACCTCTGCCTGTACCCTGACTACGTCTTGCCTGACTCTTGGTGCCGCTACTATCTCTGCCTTCCCGTTAACGACCCCTAGCCTGTCTCTGGACTTCCGTCATTCACGCTCTAGCTATTTGGTTTTCCAGACCTCCTACACATAAGCTTGCATTCTTTGAGCCAATAAGTCCTGGGGGCAACCGATCCCGGGTAGGCGTATCTAGCGTACCGGCAAGCGGGGGCTCCTAAAGGTGAAGCTGGCTGTGGAGATTGGGGGTTGTAAGCTCATTAAGAGGTCTGGAGTCACCCCCAAGCGTGACAGTGGGTTTTCCCAAGGAACGCGTGGGCAAAGGATACCAGGGTTGGCGGGGACACCATTCAGCCTACACATATGATGAAATTATTTCATGTTGATCCTCATTTGTGCACTTTATAGTTTATCTTTCTGTATTGGTTGAATTGCACTATTTAGAGCACTTTAGGGGAGCATTGGCACTTTATATGTACTTGGGGAATTAGCACATGATATTTTTGTGATGGATTATGTAATCAGATGTTGCACAGTTTTGGCTGTGATGTCCCTGCTGTAAAATGTGATTTTAGGTATATGTTGTGAGTCTTTTTTAATTCAATAAATTCATGATAGCTTTAAGATTGGTTCGTTTTGTGATTCATTGGGTGAGTTGGTGCTGACTTGGTAATTCTCTTTATATGTGGTTACTGGGGCCACAATCTTTCTTGTTCATATTCTGCAATGAGTTAATAAAGTCTCTTTCCTCGAGGGTCCTCATGAACTGTGGAATTAAACTTAGAATGATCTTCGCTTGGCTGTTTGACCTTAATTCTGTGTAGCCTCTGTGCGTGCTTTTCTAAATGTTATTAAGCATCGCAATTTGCTTCCTGAAAATTAAATTTACTAGTAGAACAAATGTGTCTATGTTTCAACCCACTGTCAAAGTTAAACTGATCAGATTCTTTTTTTTTATCAAAGCTGTCATGCTGTTCACCTTTAAACACGTGGAACCCATAGGTGAAAAGTAAGGGTGCGCTAAAAAACACTAAAGGTAAAGTGCATGAACTGTCATTCAGCAACTCACCTTCTAATGGCTGCCCTCACCCTTCTTGTCAGACTGCAGCTGCTTCTGGAAGAGGAAATAAATGCTAAGAGTAGTGGCAAAACCCGTGAATTCCCTTGCCATAGACCGCCCGTCATAGGGCTCGACTGGTGGGCTATAGCTCTGCCCCTGTTTGTCACTAGTATTATGCAGACTGAGCCTTCACAGCCAGCTCCCATTCCACCTTTTTCCCCCGCCCTGCTCAAATGCAGCAGCCTTAATTAGCATATGAATAGTAATCTTATTCACATTTCAATCACTGCCACATCTAATTAGCATTTGAATCACCCGTGGCTGTCTGGGTGCTTGTGGTTGTGAATAGGTTTCCCAATCACAGCTTTGGAACAATACAGTATAGCTAGCACCATTTTAACCAATGTACATTGTAAGAACACTGATAATAGTTTATAAATGCATATAATAAAGTATTATTGGCATATTTTTTGTCTATTGTTTGCCTTATGTTATGTAAAAAAATGCTTAAAATATATTTACCGTATTTTTCGCCCTACAAGACGCACCTGCCCATAAGACGCACCTAGGATTTGGGGAAGGAAAACTAGAAAAAAAATATTCTAAGCCAAATGTTGTGCTAAAACACCCAATTACAGACAGTGTGGCATCCCCCCATCCCATTCCCCATATAGTCAGTGTGGCATCCCCCTCCCATTCCCATATAGGCAGTGGGGCATTCCCCCCATCCCATTCCCATATAGGCAGTGTAGCATCCCCCCATTCCCATATAGGCAGTGCGTCATTTCCCCCTCCCATTCCCATATAGGCAGTGTGGCATTCCTACCCATTCCCCCCTCCCATTCCCATATAGGCAATGCATCATTCCCCCCTCCCATTCCCATATAGGTAGTGTAGCATTCCCCCTCCTTCCATTCCCCATATAGGTAGTGTGGCACCCCCCTTCCATTCCCCATATAGGCAGTGTGGCATTCCCCTTATAGGTAGTGTGGCATTCCCCCCCTTTCATTCCCCATATAGGTAGTGTGGCATTCCCCCCTTTCATTCCCCATATAGGTAGTGTGGCATTCCCCCCCTTTCATTCCCCTTATAGGCAAAAGTAAAAAAAAAAGTAAACTCACCTTTTAATCCTCCCCGCTGTCCCCGCTGTCTTCACACAGACACACGGCCTTATGCAGCGGTGGGCGTGTCCGACGCTCGAGCATCGGCCATGCCCACCGATGTATAATCCAGGTGTCTCTGTCTGCTGGGGCTGGGGAGAAGTGACAGGGACAGTGTGAGTGGCGATACCTCTGCTTTTTACTTTTTATTTATTTTTTTCCCACATTTGCCCGATAAGACGCACTGACATCCCCCCCCCCACACTTTTGGGGGAAAATAAGTGCGTCTTATAGGGCAAAAATACATATATATATATATATATATATATATAAACCAGTCCTGGACAAGGTTTCTCTTGCTTGCAGGGGGGTTATGCATATGGGGGGTGTTACCAATCAGGATGCCCTCCCTAAACACGAGCAGTGGTTCCACACCACCAGTAGTGTGAGACTGCTTTAAAGCAATGAAATCTGGCTGGATCAAGTGCAGCAGAGGCCCTTGGGAAGAACATTTGGTGGAGTCCAGGTGAGTAGCTCTGAAGTATTATATTGCATTGCACGTCCCAAGATTGGGGACTAAAAAATAAAAGTAGGGACCCTGCCAAGAGGGGTGTCTTAACGTGGCATTTGGGTTTACATATGTAATTGTAATACAAACCAGCTTTTTACTGGATTGACAAGCCCGTTCCATGACTATTATATAGTATTGTGAGGGTTGTTGTGCACAGGACCCAACTAAACTTTATAGTTTTGATGGAGTAGTCCCCCCCCCTTTAGTCAGTGTATATCGCTGGTAGCCACCTGAAATTGTAACTTGCAGGAGGAGGAGAACATGTAGGAGTGTCCCCCTAGAGCCTACAGCCAATGCGGTACTAGGACTCAGTCTTTCATACAATGGGCCTTTATCCATCCCTCCATGAGCTCCATGCCTAAATTTGGGGTTTCCTAGGGATCCTTAATGGGGTGGTGGGGGCATACTAAATTTAAGATGACCCAGAGATGATTGCCAATAGAGACTTAAAGTCATTTTGACTTTAGGTCACTTTTAATGACACAAGGGCATCAGAATTTCCAGAGATGCATGAGAAAAGAGAATGTCTGCATCTGCAGGGGAGCATGAAAAAGGTTGCACTTGTGCTTACTGTGTCCCTCTGCCAATTCAGGTGCTACCAGTCCAGCTATGCGGCACATGGACCTAAAATATATCTACGCTGTCATTTTAAGTCATAACTCTAACACCAGCCTCCAGCTCTGAATTAATGAAAAACTTCTAATCTAGAAAGCCAATCGTCCACATTTATGATAATCGATGCCCTGTACCAGGAAGGATCATTGCCAAGATATTTCACAGTACCGCAACGTTGCAAAGTGCTGATATTGTCAGTGTTTATTATTCCCCTTTGCCGGCATGGTGGTTAAATTGTGAGCCATTTCACAGGCAGATTAACCTAATACAGCGAGCCACAACTAACAGGCAGAACGAAAGGTGACATTGTGTAAAAACACATTCAAAACAGCTTCACAGCAGACCCAGTTGTTGCTAGCAGTTTAGCTAATTGAACTGCAAACTGCTAATTAGTATTCCACCCATGACAGTAAATGCAGTTTCCTTGGCTGTTGCATCATTTGGTTACCCTCAAATTAGTATCGACTGAAATACAAATGAACTAATCAGGCCAATAGTGCGATCCGCCAAGTAGCATTAAGTCAAAAATAAGGAGATTGAGGGAAATATTTGTACATTAGAAGATATATATTTTGGTAGGGTTTCTATGCTTCTTTTTCTCTTAAGGGTCCTTGGGGTGTCAATAGGGCCAAACTGTTTCAATGTTAACAAAATGAATTGCATGTCCTTATCCAAAACTACAAAATATACAGTCACGCTACAGTAATATTATTTATTTTATCAAAGTTTTTGAAGCCCGTAGGAAGAGCATGGTCATTCTTGTGCTAAGCATTAAAATTTCTCAGACGCAGGGATGCGCAGATAACTAACTGTAAATTGAGAGGGGTGCCCGCTGGCACTGGTTACCCAGAGAGAAACAATAAGTAGGTCACTGTCTTCCAGGAACGTGCAAAGAATACTTTTGGGGTTATAATATAAAAGGGGCATGTCATTGAAACAGGAAAATGAAATAGAAATATGACACAGACAGTGACACATATTCTGACCTTTTAAACATTTCAGCCACAAGTTTCAAAGTCAGCAAGTCTCCCCAACATAGCAGCAGGCATAAAGGAAAATAAAAGCAGAGGTCGCTTACAGTAAGGATAGAGGTAGTTACACAGAGAGGTGGATGTGGTTGTGTTGCCATGGAGACCTGCATCCTACAGAGGCTAAATACATTTCTTCCTCCTTTCTAATCCTGACAAGCTTCTGGCAGCCATACTGTGTGACCCCGTCAGCCAAAAGATAAGGCAAGTTGTGCTACATCACTGGTATATGCTAGAAACAAAAAAGGAAAGTTGAAATGACTGGCTGTGAACCATGACAGGGGGAATAGGATGAGACACCCCCCCCCCCCCCCCCACCATCCCTGGCATTGCTTGGCATGTATCTACAACATTTAGTGATTACTATAGATGTCTTAACCCTTAATTATTATTTCTGTTCCTCATTTTAGCTCTTTGTAGCCCTTCGTGTTTCACCTGCTAACTTACCCCTCTCTATACTCACATGTAGTGACCCCCTATGCTCCCTCTTTATACCCTTTTACCCAAACTGTGGGGGCTTGAGTGTATGGCTAAGAAGGCCAAGGCGGAATTTGGTAAGGCATTATTATATATATATATCATATATTGGCAAAGCCTCAGCCTTAAACAATTGTTGATTGGGGCCAAGACTAGCCGTTGAGTTCCCCCTTGCAGCCCCGTAATGTACATACCAAATGGGTACCAAGTATGTATAAGGCTGAGGCTATAGCACTGGGGGCAGAACATGTGCTGGGGTTTTTGTCTTGGGTGTACAGTGGGACTGGGTACAGAGGGTGTGGCTTTTGAAGTAGCATCCCAACTGGTCTCAAAGAAGTGTGGCCCACCAAGAAATCTCTCAGGTCTTTCTATGGCCAGTCTACCCCGATATAAATTTAGGTTAACAGAATTTTAGATTTCATAGTATTAGTCAAAGGCATACTGTACATATATTGCTTTATACCTATATGTCCAACCTGGCATCATGCAGCTATATGCTTGGTTCTGGAATACCTATATCAAATAATAAAAAGCTGGGGGCGCCGAACATATGTTATACCTGGTGGCAGCATGATGCAGAAGCAGCAAACAGCAGTCTGTTCAGAGTTTAGATTAAGGCTAGGGTTGAGCAAACCCCTATAAGTTTGGGATCGGCAAGTTTGGCCGAACTTTGAACAAAAGTTTGGTTCAGGTACCGAACTTGTTTTTCTTATTGTTTTTTCTTATGTCAAAATGTCCATTGCCAGGGGTTCAGACAGATGGCCACCTCCATGAGTGAGCATTCTTTACACTGTAAGCTGCTGCCATTGGCCTCACTCATAGGGATGTCCATCCTTCTGAAGGCCCGGCCATAGACATTTTGACAGGAAAGAACTCCGACTGTTGACTGCCAATCGGATTGCAGGGCTCAGGTTGTACAGCCACTTCCTGCTGCTTCTAATGCTCTGCATTAGACTAAGCTGGTTGATGGGCTGCTCAGCAGGTTTGTCTGGAATCCTGGACTCCAGAATTGTTCTCTGTTGTGTCTTGGAAGACCACACTAACCAGGGTTCTATTTCAAAGGAGTCTCTATGCAGTACTTACCACTATAAAAAACATATCGTGGATAATATAAATAAAATATTCAAAATTATTTTGTAGATCAAGGCAACTGGGGGTGCTGTTTACTCAAAGACAATTCAATGGCCTCAATTCAATAAGGGTAGAAAAAAATTCTCATGGTAGTAAAAGATTCAATTCATGAGAAAAAAGCCTGAGAATTTCACTGTAGATGAATCACCAGAAAAAAAAGACAATGAAAGTCAATGGCACTTTTTACTACAGTGTAAAAAGTTCTCTACTTTTCCTTAGTAGTAAAAAGTACCATTGACTTTCATTGTCTTTTTTTCTGGTGATTCAGCTACAGTGAAATTCTCAGGCTTTTTTCTCATGAATTGAATTTTTTACTACCATGAGAATTTTTTCTACCTTTATTGAATCGAGGCCTATGTCTTTATGTTTTTGAGAAAACGAAGAAGCACCTGTTGTTGGTCACAAACAAGACTAATTACTGACTTATTTACTGGCAGAGTACTGCCACCTTTTAGCTTCAGTCCTGCAATCATCACCTCGCCACTAAACTTTATGGTAGAAATCCAAATTTTGGTGGGGACAACTGCAATGGAATGAGTTAAAGAGAAGAAGTAGTGGGTACAAATAAACTCTGTGCAAGTTCACTGAAGGGTCTGGGTAGGTTAAATATGGTACAAAACCTCAACTCAAGTAGGTAGGTAGCTCACCTAACTTGTCTATACTATGTTTGGTCTGTAATTATATTATTGAAAAAAATCCTGACTACAGTACATATAATAATGTCTAAATTTGGTCTCCTAATATTTTTTGGTGGAATGTAGAGAATGTTTGCGCTCATAGATGAAATGAGGAAAAAGATGCCTTTTACAGTGTTCCTGACTCCTACTCCAGACACCACTTGAAATCTCACTTTTATAGGACTTTTAGTAAGACAAGTTAAATTTAACAGACCCAAATATATATTCTTAAAATAGACATGTTCTCCTTCTGTGGACAGCGTTTACTTAACACATATAAGGATGGAGGAAAAACCTGGTGTTAAACTGTAGTAATTTGTAGAAATGTGATTTTATTCCTCCAATACAGTGGTATAACCGTAAATAATAAATAATTCTGTTGGAGCATGGTGAAAAGTATGTGTCACTGCTGTTTTGCTGTTTGTGACTTGTGGATATTTAGGGCTTCATTTGAAGAAACCTAACACATTACTGTAGATATTTATTCATGTTAAGCTTTGATAGAGAAGTAAGATGTGTGTAGCATGCATCAGGCATGGATATACCAAGCTGGCTGTAACATTTCATGTGTGGACCAGAGATCAAAGCCCAAACCACTCAGATTTGTGATTGCAGCTCCTCTGACTGATTTACTGAACCATTCCCTTTCAACTGGTGAGGTTCTAGATGATTGGAGAATGGCCAATGGCATAGCAATCCGTAAGAAGGGGAGAAGAAGCCAGTAATTACAGGTCAGTAAGTTTAACATCTTTAGTGGTAAAAACTGATGGAAACTCTGTTAAAAAAAACAAATAATTCCCATCTAAAAATTAACAAACTGCTGAACCCAAAACAGCACGGCTTTACTTAGGGCCGATCATGTCAGACCAATCTTATTGATTTCTTTGACAATGTCACTAAAGTGTTGGATGAAGGTGGATATCGCCTATCTGGATTTTAGCAAAGCCTTTGACACTGTACCACATAAAGAACTCATAGATACGTTACTGAAGTTAGGACTCAATCCCTGGATAGTTCAGTGGATTTCCAGCTGGCTGAAGGATCGGTATCAAAGTGTTGTTGTTAATGGCGTGCAACAAAAGCGTGTGACACAAGGCTCTGCCCTGGGCCCTATTCTTTTTAATAATTAATTTTGTAAGCGACATAGGAGAAGGCTGGGTAGGAAAGTTTGCCTGTTTTCCTGCTGATGATACGAAGGTGAGAAATAGGGTGAATAGCCCTGGAGGTGTCTGCAACATGGAAAATGATTTAGCTTTACTGGATAAATGGTCAAAACTGTGGAAAATGGAGTATAATGTCTGTAAATGTAAAATCATGCACATGCGTAGAAGGAATCTATGTTCTGGCTACTGTATGAAGAATACTGCCAGGACTTTGGAGGAGAGATATTTAGGGGTACTGATTACTGAAAGCTGCAAGTGGACAGTGTAGCCAGGCAGTGGGAAAAGCAAGCAGGATGCTCGGCTGCATAGCTCAAGGCATCACCGGTAGGAAGAAGGAGCCGCTGTATAGAGCCCTGGTGAGGCCACCTCTAGAATACTATGCGCAGTTCTGGAGACCTTACCTGCAAAAATACATAATTCAAATAGAATGAGTCCAATGGCGGGCAACAAAATGGTAGGCCTTAAACTTAAAACTTATTAGGAGAGACTTAAAGAACTTAATTTGTACAGTCTAGAGGAAAACAGGGAGAGAGGGGACATGATCAAGACCTTTAAATATGTGAAAGGATTGAATAGGAAGTGTTTTAAAGAAGAAACTTAATGATAGAACAAGGGGGCAAAACCTGAAGCTAGTCGGAGGGAAGATCAGAAGCAATGTTAGAAAATATAACAGAGTAGCAGAGTAGCAGAGTAGTAGATGCCAGGAACAAACTTCCAGCAGAGTTAAAAAATCGTATGTGAATTTAAACATACCTGGGATAAGCACACATCTATCCTAAGATAAAGAGAACATACAGTATACACATACAGGCAGACTAGATGGACCGAATGATCTCCTTCTGCCGTCAACTTTCTATGTCTCTATGTATCCTTTATTGAAAGAGTAACAAGAACCCCCCCATAACCCTATAACAGGCTGTGTGACAGAATCCCCCCATCACCCCAAAGCAGACTGTGTGACAGAGCCCCCATCTTCTCCTATAGCAGACTGTGTTACAGGAACAGCTCTCATTATCCCATAGCAGACGGTGCCAAAGCCCACATATTGTCTTTTAACAGACTGTGTTGCAGAACATCCATCATCATCTCATAGCAGACTGTGACAGAGCGCCTTATCACCTTCCACAGCAGACTGGGAAAGAACCCCCTCATCATTCCTATAGTAGACTGTGTTGCAGAACAACCCCCATCATCCCATAGCTGACTGTGTTGTAGAACAATCCCCATCATCCCATAGTAGACTGTGACAAAGCACCCATCATCTTTCATAGCAGACTGTGCAGAACAACACCTGTTATCCTATACCAGACTGTTGCAGAGCCCCCCATTATCTTCTGTAGCAGGCAGAGCTCTGTGTGTGCCTGCCTGCTTGCTGGCCAGGGTGGGAGCTGTCCTCCAGGCTTTTGTTCGCCCCTTTCGCGGCCTGGCCCCATCTACTCCCCTTCTTTATTGGTTGGGGGTGGGCCCTGGGCTTGGCGGGGGGACAGCAAGATGTTTGGCCTACTGGCCAACCTGATTGGCTGCAGAGAGGGCCAGAAGCTAGTTGATCAGTCAGCTGCAGTGTTGGCCCGAACACCGAACCCCGGCACAGACTTCAAGTTTGTCCAGGATGAAAACTTTACGGTTCGGGTTTGCTCGTCCTTAGTAAAGGCTCCTGGGATTTTGTATTTGTATTCTATGCATTCTATTTTATGTCTCACTGTGGCAGCTTCTGATATATTATTCAGATATATTATGCAAATGTGTATAAAATCAAATCAAATCAAATTATTAAGCTGCATCTTGGCTAGATGGGTATTGGAAGGACAGCATGTGTTATAAGAACCCTCCTAATGATGGGAACATGTAAGATTCATTTAAGAATTAACATTGAATTTTTCAGCACCATTGTTGCTGATCATAATGCAGTGGCCTTTTGAGCACAGCAAAAATCAATAATATGAATCACGCAATGGATTAATGATACACCAGAGAGAACTGGATGAGGCCGCACTGCACAGCAATAACCGCTGCATTTCAATGTTGAGGATTTATAGACCTCACACCGCTCAGTAATGGTAGTCAACACATCTCCCGGCCTTTTTTTTTTTAACATTAAACAGTTGTCCGTGAATATCTGGTTGTATCTTCTATACAAGTATATTATATGTTTCTCAGTTAATGTGACCTCCAAGCTGGTATAAAATATTTTATTTGATATAGCAGTATGTTTCCCCAAAGTTACAAAGAACATTTTAGATTCCCTTAACTTACGCCTCCTAGGTTATCCTGGTTTAGGTTTCTCTTTTATTTTAAAATATATTGGAAGCCTGCAAATGGCCTATAACCTCATATGTCAGGTTCCCTGCGCATGCATGGGGCCGTGAATGCACATACATGCCTATCTAAACCAATTAGTAGAGAAGGGGCCTGTGCAATATCCAGCCTCTATTCTGTGTATTGCTCTTTAACATGTTTAATATGTCTTTTTTCTTCAAATTCTTTGGATCACAGCATACATATCAGATTTTATATTTCACAGTTGCATCATAATCGTCTTACATCAGTAGTCCTCAAACTTCCTCCTCAAGGGCCGAGACAGGCCAGGTTTTGCAGCTCTCCACGCTACTCCACAGGTGAATTAACTGGTGCTTAGACAGAGCTATAGCCCTAATTATTACATCTGTGCATCAGCATAGAGAGCTGCAAAACCTGGCTGTCTCGGCCCTTGAGGGGGAAGTTTGAGGACTACTGTCTTACATCATCCATAAGCTCTATAGCTCCACAGTCTCTCTCTCTCTCTCTCTGCTGTTTTCAAACTCTTCTCAAACGTTAAATGGATCCATTCGGATGGACAAACTTCAAAAACAAAACGTAGAGCCAAGATCTAGGACAGGAATCCCCATAACTAACCTATGTAACAACTATCAGGTCTTCCCACAGTCCCTCTCAGTCATGTGCAGCACATATATAAACCGCATGCATTGCATGACTCAAGGCACCTGCTTTACTTGTACTGGTTGTGACACCAAAACCATTATACTCTATGGGAACTGTTGTTCCCTATAGGAGTGATCCCAATACTGCCATCTAGAGTCTAATTTCTACAACTGCTTTGAACCTCCATCACCATGTATGTGATTCCTATTTACATTTACCATTTTACACCTTATTTAAATGGACCAACACCCTCCAGGCAAACAGGGTCCATCGGGCATGAGTATATACACAGTAGAGATTGGTGACCATGAATGTTCCTCTCACCTTCTGAATGTCTTGTAAAATCCACTGCCGGTGCTGTCATGGCGGTCGTTCTCCATCTGGCGGCAGCCACTGAGAATCCTGGGATGTCCTAGGAGAAACAGGGAGCAGTGTGGCTCTGGTCACTCAAGCCTTCCTGTGCATTAGGCACCTGCACACGTCCCTGCACTGAACTGGGTACAAGCGCCATCTGCTAGTAAACAGCCTCTGGAGGCAGCTCACTATTGCAGGGGAATGGGGATGAAACAGCTACACATTGGGTACCAAGCCTCTTTCTATTTGAGTTCTATATTTGACCTCTCTAGTCCCGCTTCACTTTGATTCACTGTTTGCCCCCCCCCTCCCCAATAATCCTACTGAACAATGGTGAAAATGGGAGCTTTTTTTTTGGGCCCCACAGAACCTACAGGTCTGACCCGCGGCACACTGCTTTTAACCCCCTGTGAATTGGAGAGGAGCTGTAAGGGAGATGGATAGACAGAACAGAAAGAGCAGGGAGGGATGGAGGGAGATCTGTGAGAAGGGGTGGATGGGCAGAGCTGGGGGGTAGATGACCAGAGCTAATAAGAAAGACTAATGGATTGGCAAAGCTGGGAGGACAGGAATGGATGGAGCAGAGAGACTGGGCTGGATGAAGCAGACATGAGGTGACAGGGATGGATGTAGCAGAGCTGAGGGGACAGGGATGGATGGGACAGAGCTGAGGGGGCAGGGATGGATGGAGCATACCTGAGGTGACAGGGATGGATGGGGCAGAGCTGAGGGGCCAGGGATGGATGGGGCAGAGCTAAGGGGGCAGAAATAGATGGGACAGAGCTGAGGGCGCAGGGATGGATGGAGCAGACCTGAGGTGACAGGGATGAATGTAGCAGAGCTGAGGGGGCAGGGATGGATGGGGCAGAGCTGGGGGGCAGGCATGGATGGAAAAAAGCTAGAGGGACAGGGATAGATAGGGACAGGGTGGATGGGGTAGGAATGGATGGGGCTGAGATGGCGGGACAGGGATGGATGGGGCTGAGCTAGGGCTGGGGGACATAATTGAGCAATGATTGCAATGCTAGGTGCCAGGGAGCAGAGCCATGACACTAGCAGGGAGACTAAGCCCTATATTGCCAATCAAGTAGGGAGAGCAGGGCTGACAGGACAGGGGTCCGGAATTCTGGCGGTGAAGTCCACATTCGGACCCTGGTCTGCCAGTTGAGTACCACTGTACTAGAGCATAACCTGGATAATTTCCTCTCCAACTGCCACTTTGCTTAGTAAGTTGGGGGGGGGGGGGGGAGTGGCTGACCAGCCTCTTGTTCCTCTGATGGTCAACTGCTTCCTTCCATATGTGAAGCATCTTCCTGTTTATTTTTTCATGGTCAGTCCTCTTGTCCCTGTTTTTGTATTTCTTCTGCTACATATTCCTGGTTTGTCAATCCTGGCCTGTCCTCCTGTTATCCGTTCCTGGTCTCTTCTTATTATTATGTCGTGTCTGCGCCTGCCTGTCATATTTGTAAGCATTCAATTTAAGCCTACCTATTGGGCATTTAGTAGCGGGCCATACTAAAATGAAATGTCCAGGGGGTGGGGGATAAAATTGCTCCATAGGCTGGTTTAGGAAGGTTGTGGGTTTGAGAGGAAAACCATCTAGTGAATGTAAGTGGTAACAAAAATGTTTGTGTGTTTTTTTATTGTCTACGACTAGAATCTGTCATTATATGTCATTGTATACAGTCTAAGGTATAGACAAGTCCAGGTATATATTGGCAGAAATCAAAAACCCAAACTTTTTATCATGCTCACAACAGCCTGTAGTTTAAAATGATAGCATGCTCCTGGAATCATGAGTGTGCCTTGCAGTTACATAATCGCCTCATTTCTTTGCAAGGTCATGCCTTTGTTGCTATGCTTGCTGAACATTTACAGTATATAACAAGGTCAGGCTGAAGATAAAATTGGCAAAGTCTAATACTGTTTAAGTGTATTATTTTAAGACCAAATGTGAAACTGAAAAAGTGCTAATACTCCCCAATCTATAAGCTCATTAGGTCAATGCTCAATTGATACTATCATGTGGATTCATTATTAAAAAAGTAGTCTTTGTGTTTTGTGCCCTTATTAAGGCCTGCTGTTTACAATGCTGCTGTGGCTTGTTTAACAGCAGGCAGCTTGGGGTACTTACTGTATATTGATGATATTGTATATTGATGAGCGGTGGATGAGCATTACCTTGGCTGCTCTACAGCTCCTGCAGATTCCTATCCTCTATATCACACTCCTACTGGCCCCATATGAGAATTAAGGTAGAGCAACTAAAATTTCTAACCAGTGCTATGATTACACTTAAATGATAGAACATTGTTAGGAATAGAGGTCTCCATTGCTCTCAACAAAAGCCACTAGGCTTTTCATTTAAAGAGGAACATTGGGGAGGTTAAAACCTCCCCCTAACCTGCTGGCCACCCCCTCCTGTTTTACCTTTCAGCACTATTTACTCACCTTGCTGGGGGATCCATCTTCTGGATCCCTCGGATTCCGGTCTACCTTCCGACGGGCGGTGCCATCTTTCCATCCTATCAGGCACATGCAGCCCCCCGGTCTCTTGCTTGCGCAGTGCCCATGAATACAATGGAGCCACCTGAAATCGAGACTTCACTGAGCGGCACAGCTAAAGCCGTGCTGTCACTTACAGATGACTAAGCCAGCGGGGGGGGCAGAGGATCGGGCCCTATAGCAGCCGGACGTCGCAGCAGCAGGTCGCAGAGACATCCTAAAGGTAAGTAGGGGTCGCTGGTGGGGGAATCGACCCCTTTTTACTTTAGGTCGATCAGAGTGGCCTGCTAATACTGAGGTGTCCCAGATACTGGGAGGAGTCCTTTCTGGGTACAAGCCATGGCATTGTGGTTTATGGGAGTTTCCCTTGATTAAAAGGGATAGTTTTGTCAGGTGGAAAGGAATTCATTTGAATAGAAAGAAAACTCAGGACTATTTAGGGTGTCCCCACTGAAACTCCTCGGATTGTGGTTTTCCTTACCTCTTCTGTGATCCAACGGTGCATATGTGGACTCTTCTATAATCAGAATTACATGCATTGTACATTAATGAGCGGCATAGAACGCTGAATGGGACATTCATGGCAAGCATCCTCTTGACTGCTTCTCTTCAGTTGTATGTACTGCAACCGCAATTCAGGTGACCCGGCACTGGTGCGTGCAGAAGCTAGAGGGATTTGGAAAGGGCAACCACCAGCCTTGAGTGTTAAAGTTTCCAGACTGGCGGATGCTCCTCTTTAAGTATCAATAAAGCACCAGGGTGCCCCCTGCAATATTTATAATGTGATGTGAAACTGTCAATCCCAGAACTTGTATGGCTTAATGATTACATTGAAAGTCATATTGTAGATTGAAAGCCCACCCTGCCGTATCCTGTAACTGATGATTATTATTATTATTTGCTCTACATCTGAACAAATGTACTATGCTAATATGTTATTTTTATTTAGAAATGTTGTATGTATCTGTGATGAATTCATAATTATAGAGCTTATTTATTAAAATGTAGAATGGCAGTCAAAATTTATTGGAGAGCTTTGCTACCTTAGTTCATCATATTCACCAAAAAATTGAGAACGTTCCCCAAATCAATGCACAGTTACTAAAAACATTTTTTTCAAATTCCGCTACATTAGAGAGCTAGAGAAATTGTCCAGGTGAGACACAGATATTCACAACATATTTAATAACAGCCCCCATTGAGTATTCACGAGAGCATGCAAAGCCCTCTCCATACCCCACTATGACTTGCAATGGAATATGATCTGTAAAGAAATCACCAGTTTTCTCTCTCCTCCACAGTTGCCCCCTAAAGACACATACAGCAATGTTAAACAGAAAGGATGCAGCATGGTCAGTCACTTCTCCTTCCAATTAGCCAGGGAGCATGGTACCTAGTGATTGAGGAGCATGCAGTGGAGCCCCCTGGGGAAGTGTCTGTGGAACCTGACTGAAGAGGGTAGATGGGTCTTGGCCAGTGCTGGGCTAGATCAGATGTCCATGGAGAGATTAAGGTTTTTTTTTTTTTATTCCTACATTTGTTCTTTAACCCCTTAGCTATTTTTATAATCCGACAAATTAAAGAAAAAGGGAAAAAGCATGTATAAAAATAATGCTCCTTGTTAAATTTGATGGCTTTTAATTTCATTGAATAAAAATAATAATGAATTGTAGGTACATTAGATTTGAAGTATTTATGTTGTTTAATGAGAATACAATACAATGCTTTGTGTTGATATTACAACTCTCGGCAGCAGACCTAAAAATTCCACTGCAACTAATAGCAGCTGGATATTGTTCATATTTCCAGTTCAGTTCCTTTAGGTCTGGGGTGCTCAGCATGGACCTCTGAAATGATTTGGAAACTGGCTGCTGGCCACAATGAATACGTTCAGAATTTTACATTTGGAATAGTATAATGACGTCAATCAGATTTTTTTTTAACTTTTAACATGTTCCTAATATTCAACCCATCTAAACTATCAACAATGCCAAGCATACAAATAATATAGAAAAACTATTGTCAAATGATTGTACCAAAGATTTCACCCATGGGTGGTGGTGTACAATCGATGTCACTGTTTTCCTCAAAGCCACCGAAGCCACCTCTATTTACCAATGCGCCCCTCCTATACCACTCTCCGCGCAACCTCCCTTCCTTCCTGCCCTCTATTTAACTACATTTACCAATTCTGTCTAGCTTTCCTACTTTTCCCACAGCAGGTGACAGGCCACATCAGATGGCTTTGAGGGCCACATCAGATAGCTTTGAGGGCCACATGTGTTTAGGTTAATGTTTTGGTTGT
This sequence comes from Gastrophryne carolinensis, assembly GCA_027917425.1. Taxonomy (NCBI): domain Eukaryota; kingdom Metazoa; phylum Chordata; class Amphibia; order Anura; family Microhylidae; genus Gastrophryne; species Gastrophryne carolinensis. The sequence continues at coordinate 103,912,953 of CM051235.1, read as the reverse complement.
ACAATCAAAATATTAACTTTTAGACAATGGACTATTTAATCACTTTACAAAGTTGGTGGCACACTGAACATTTTTTTTAGGAAATGTTCAGATCTTGGATTTTAAATTCAATATAAAAGCATAGTGATTCAAACAGGATGCAATACCACAAGTGAACCGTCAAAAACACATATAAATTGATGTCCGGTTAATGAAACAGAATTAATATGTGTGACTAGCATATGGAGTCCCATAAGCACAGCTTGAGTAACTATTGTTTTATTTCATTTGTGTCGAAAAAAAAAGTTTGAACCCATCTCCCTTTATACCCAATATTCCTATCTCAATGTTTCTAGCCAAAGAAAATATCTTCTATGTATTGGGGAACAAAATCTAATTAGAATTCTGCTTGCTATAATCTTGTTTCATTTTAGTATAATTTTTCTTGAAAAACTTCCTTTAAGCAAACGTTTAATGATCAGTGCAGCCTTTCTATGTCAAATGCAAGGGGTGTGTACATACCTGCAAGAGACAGGAGTTGGGGTTTGGCCCACAGAGTATAATAAACTAGACTATACAAAACCTCCTTATGTGCCTTGTGCTAATGTGTCAAAACTTCAGTTGTTGAAACTCAACTGAGGCTGATGCAAATTGACAAAGTGTGTTTTCGTTTTCTGAAGTTGAACTCTAACTTTGGGTTATCTGGTTTCAACTGATGTTTGAGATCAACTGCTGTCTCTTGTGAAATATTGGGCTTGATTTATCAAGCACTGTTATCCAGACTACACCACATTGGTGCAAATTAGAGTGATGCAAAATATAATTTATATATTTTTTTATGCAGGTGCATGTTGTTACTCATTTACTAAAACATCAGCGATACAGCAACATACTTCAACAATTATAAATTATATTTCACACTACTCTATTTTGCACTGATATGGTGTATTCTGGCAAATAGTGCTTGATAAATAAGGTCCATAATCTAACAAATTATTCAAGCATGTCACAGGCATATCAAACTCTGAAGTGTCTTAGTGCCACCACATTGGTCTTAGTGATCTTAGTGATACCCAAAGTAATTGGAGTGGTAGCTTTCAACAAAATCTGTGAATATTTGCTGATTAAAACTAGTAAATGTCAACTGTGCAACTTGACAACTAAGAGGCCGATTCATTAATAGCGGCAGGTAGCGACAGTTGAGCGACTGTAGCGGCATTTTCAGAGCGCCCGCTAGTAGTCGCTGTGCTTGGCCGTTGTTCGGTAGTTGATAGCGACTCAGTTGGTTTGCCGTAATGTTGAATATTGGGTGAGGAGTCGCTATTTGACAGGTTCCGCGCTGTATGGGAGCGCATGATAGCGACTGGCTCTAGCGACCGGCTCCCACCATATTCATTAAAAAATCATGCTCCAAAAATTTTTGCGCTGTAAAATGCATGTTTAAACCCCAGAGCGCTGGCGGCGATGGGTTAAAAGTAGTTTTTTAACCCCCAAACAACCATATTTTTGGAAACCAAAAAAAACAAGTTTTTTAAATAATTTAGTAATATGAATACATTAATATCAGAACTGTAATATGAATTCTGTACAATTTTTTTTTTATTTATTTTCCCATAAAAAAATGATCTAAAATGGCAGAAGTGGTCACAGAATTTTTCACATTAAAAAAATAATAACAATTAATTATTAATATTTAAAGATTGTTCCATTGAAATGCATTGGAGAGCGCCAGGTAGCGAGAGGTCATACCTGTCACTGTTCAAGGTTGGACGCTGGCGCTGTGGGCTGAGGCTGGAATAATGATGAATGAGTCGCTATATGGCGCTATCTCAGTCGCTAAGCAGGATTGCCTTGATAAATGTGTGATTGTGGTGGGGAGCCGGCGCTCTCGTGGCGGGGCCTGTCATTACCGGCCGCTCACCAGTCGCTACCTGTCGCTATTCCTTCATAAATAAGGGCCTTAGTTAAAGTGGATGTGTGAGCTACAGTAAAAAAAAATTCAGCTCCTTTGAAGCTGGCTACTAGATGGACATTGACGCTGGGTGCTAGATGTGGACATTGAAGCTAGAAAGCTGGGTGCTAGTTGTGGACAACTAAGCTGAGCACTATATGTGAATATTAAACCTGGGAAACTGGCTACCACATGTGGACATTGAAGCTGGCTACTAAATGCGGTGATCCAGATGGAGACAATTCTTGAAAAATGTAATCCCTAAGGCTCACCAGCCACTTTCTGGTCCTCCTATTTTGTGCTCTTTTTCTGGTAAAGACAAGGTGCATTACACATTCAGGGAGGTTAAAGGGGCAGATGCAAGATGGTGTCAGCTTAAGCTTGGTATGGATGGGATACAAAATGGTATGAGGTCTTTTAATTCACTGTGTTACAAGATAATAAAAATAGGAGGTTTTCGAAAGGTATGGACTGGCATCAATATATGGATGCCTTAAATGTGTACATATATTGTAATTCCGAGCTGAAAAAGTCCAGGGGCCTGGGTCCAGTGACTAGTGATGACAACAGCCACTTTTAATAGCATGCCTCATTGCGGTGTATGGTTTTATTTTAGTTTCTTTAGTGCAAAGGCCCCACCAGGGCCCATGCTGTGGCCCTTTTGCTCTTTGTGTTATCTCCTGGCTGGAAAGAAACCAGGAGTGATCCTTGTTTTTCTGCTTCCTGAGGTGAACTATAGAATAATGCCCTCCCAGGGCCACTTCATCTGGCTTCTTCCTGTGATCGGAGTGCTACTGACTTGCTGCCTGGAGTAGGGGTCAGGCCCAGGCCACTGAGCCACCTGTGACTGACTGTAAATAAAGAGTGCAGTGATTTCCCCCGATCTCCACTTAACCCCTAAAGAGACAGTAAAAGATAATAACAACAAAAAAACAGGCCCAGCAATTGCTGTCCCCCTGCAGTGCCGCCTGTGGTGGCTGCCTCACATGGCCTCATTACAGGTGCACCCCTTCATCTAATGATGAATAAGTCTTTCTTTATATTTTACCATAGATTCTGCATTTCTAACACCGGGTCGACATTAAAATATTGGTAAAGCAGTTATCAGAACAGACTGTTATCAGATTTATTTTTATCTCATGTATGATACTCTACTTTTCTTTTTAGGTAGTGGGGTTGGAACCCCATGCAAGTAATTGTGGTGTGTGAACAACCATGGGAGCAGGAGGCATTCACAATGACTTGACTGCAACTGCCTGAAACTTCATCTAAAAAAAGCAGCTATCTTGTAAGTAAATAGGTTGGAGGGGATTTCGTTAATAGGTTATGCCTTAAGTGGTGTATAGACAGTTTTTACACTTTTGATAAGAAAGTGGAAGGCCTGTCCACTGGTGCTCCCATGAGCTTTTTAAGGAGAACCTGTGCCTGGAAGATCTGACCAGCTGTTTGCTTTTGAGGATATGAAGAAGACTAACCTTATGTAGGCCTGCTATATCTTCTGAACTCTCAGTGCTTTTCCAGGGGGTTGTACTGCGCATACCTAACACAGTGCAATGGGAAAGCACTGATTTAGATAAATTGGAAGCATGGGCAGCAAAATGGCAAATGAAGTTTAACACAGATAAATGTAAGGTTATGCAAATGGTAAGGAGAAATCTGTGTCATGATTACACACTAAATAAAGAAACACTTGGTAAAACAACAATGGAAAAGGACCTAGGGGTTTTAGTTAACAATAAGCTCAACTGTAGTAATCAATGCCAGGCAGCTGCTGCCAAAGCAAACAGGATCATGGGGTGCATCAAGGCCATAGCATCATTTTACCCCTGTACAAGTCACTGGTCAGACCCCATATGGAATACTGTGTACAGTTCTGGGCACCTGTGCTTAAAAAGGACATATCAGAACTGGAGCGCGTTCAAAGGAGGGCAACAAAGTTAATAAAATGAGTGCGGGGGCTAGAGTACCCTGAAAGATTGTCAAAGTTAGGTTTATTTAGTTTAGAAAAATGACGTCTGAGGGGTGATCTAATACCTATGTATAAATATATTCGGGGTCAATACAAAGATCTGTCCCACAATCTATTTATACCCCGGAGTGTAACCATAACCCGAGGACATCCACTAAGGTTAGAGGAAAGGTGCTTTCTCCACCGACATAGGAGGGGATTCTTCTCTGTAAGAGCAGTGAGACTAAGGAACTTGCTGCCAGAAGAGGTAGTAATGAAGGCTACAGTAAAAACATTAAAAAGTGGCCTGGATGCCTTCCTGGCATGTAATAACATTTCCAGCTATGGCTACTAGACCACTGGAAGGAGAAAATCAGGCTGAACTGGATGGACTAAAGTCTTTATTCAGCCTTACATACTATGTAGATGTCTGTTTCAGTTCAGACACCCAAAGCAGGCTGAGGCAATAAATACAGCTAAATGGCTCAGACCCCACCATTGATTAGCATGTTGTCTAAAAGGAGAGCAGGGGTTTACCTACAGGGAGTGCAGAGCTAGCAACTGCATTGGTACCCAATAGGTAAAGAAGGCCCATCGTTATTCCTCTATCTTAGATTTGAACTAACTTAAAATCATGCACATAAAAGAAGCACCACAGTTTCTGTTGTTTCACTTTTTAGTATTCTAATTGTAGCAGATTAAATTAAAACAACAGGAAAAAGATTACTGAATGAGTCATGATGGGGCCTAATATAACGTCTGCAACAGTGTCCAGTCACATTTAGCTACGTCACTGTCTGAGTGGTAAAATTAGTTAGATGAGCTTCATACAGGAAATCAATTTAAGTTATAAATGTCATATAGACAAATAGTAAAGCATAATTACTGTGGTGTCATGCTAATGAGAAAGCAATAAATAGCAATAAATAAAGATTACCTTAAGTTAACATGTTCATACGATGATGAAAGCATATTAACATATAATTAATTCATATTAAAGCTGTCACACTGTCAGATTGAAGACAAATAAGGTGCTGCAAGGTACCACCTGAAATTTCCAGGTCCCATACAGCATTAATGTTTGAGCCCCTCAGGACCAATGTGTGATAGCTTGGCCCCTAATTTAACCTGAGCCTCTGGTCCCATGGCAATCCAGACAGACCATATTGGAAGCTAATGACATAGTGGCCAAGGGCTAGGGGCCAGACACAATATATGCTATCGGGGCCAGACACAATATATGCTGTATAGAGACTGGGCTCCTATATAATCATTATGTGATAGTTGGGGTCTTAGTTTGAATTGGGCCCAAGGCAATCCCAGCCTGGAAGGGATGGCAGACACCCTCATGTATCATAAATGCCAGCAGTGTGGCAGCCTGTGGGTCACAGGTGAGGCTGACCATTAGGGTCACCTGGCCAAGGGCCCCCTCATCACAGCTGGGTCCCTGGGGTCCCGTAATGGATCCCTGATGCCTTCCCTGCTCTGATATATTTATTTCCAGTAGTGTATGGTTTTGTGTTGCATACCCTCTGGACATATACTATTTGGGCCTTTATTGGCAAAGGAGACCTCACATGACCAGGAAGAACTGCCCACATGGCTAGAAAATAAAACATTAAGGCGTGTTTTGAACTGTACATGTTTGCAAGATACAAATCTAATACAAAGTCGTATTTTGGTCAGATGCAGACTGGAAACAAATAGCCTATGGACTACCTTGAGGCTATAAATCAATGGCTGGCAACTACTCCTGATTAGAATACAGTACATCCATTTTTCTGTGTCTGGTTTTCTATTGATTCGGGGGCCAAAGCTATTTATATCGCTTCCTCAATGTTAAAGTACTGTCGGGTTACTTGAGATTATGCAATCAATGGTTGGGCACATCGTCATGTGTTGCGTCTGCCCGCTCATTGTGGCTGGGAAGCTTGATTTCTGTGGTATTTAGAAGCTTGCAGGAGGAAAACTGTATTAAACCATGTAATATGGCCACATTTGATGGAAAAAGGCAACCGCTGTCCTGGCTAAGACCAAGTATTGGACCTGTCGCCCATTTGTTAACACAGCAAAGGAAAAACATTGATTGGCTGAAAGAACTGTAGCTTTGGAAAGGCATTTATTAGCATAATGACATAACATTTCATGCTGATTTATGCCCTAATTATGATGCCAGCATCCCCATACAAGAGCAGACGGTTTAAAAAGCATCCAAAAAAAAAGGCATTAGAAACATTAGCCGCAGTTTACCCCGAGACAGATTGAAGAAAATCATGCTTGTTTATAACTAAGAATTCAGCAGATTCGGACTTCTCGGCTTCTAGATATGTCGCTACTGAGCAATGTGTCATCTGACATATACTAAACACTAGAGCTAGCTATCCACTCTGGCTCTGGAAACTGGAGAATATGCAGACTGCCATTGCAGACATGTAGCAAACCCCCTAAAATCCATCTTGGGAAAGCTCCGCTAACAGCCGGCATATATCATTCCGAAGACGAATGATATCAAACAGTAAATAACTAGCAATGTGCAACGCGCTGTCACCTAAGTGGATTTTGTACCATAAATCTGACATTACAGAGGTCAGAGATCACACTGTAACAGCATACAGGTATGAAAACTGTTTCATGGTTGAGGGTACACAAAGCCAATTTCTAAGCAAGGCAAAACTGGGTCAGACATAAAGCTTAACTAATATTTCAATATTCCAGCAATGCAGTAGAAATAATTCACCGAATCGCTGTGCAGATTGAACATCAGGTTCCTTTAATTGCCTTAACTCCGGCTTTTTCGTTCTGCTGGTTTTTAATGCTTAAGCCGCTGTCTAGAACACCATGCTGGTACATGCATATTGTTTTGGTTGAGGATATGGATCATGACTCCTGAACCTTTAACCGTTGTTTTGTCACATTTATGACAAAATGTCTCTCTCTGCTGTTCATTCCATAGAGAAATGGATACCACAATGTGTTTAACCAAGTAAAACATACATTATAATATATATAATAGCACCATGACACAAGAGGACAATAGACACGAACGCCGATGGCTTACCTAGGCTGACACTTATGGTCTACATGATCAAAGGTCTCCTTGCGTACGCTGCATCCACTTCTTCCATACATCCTCTTGTCAACCTGAGACGCAGACCTGTAAGTCCAGCAAGTCCCACATTTTGTCTATCCTCTCCCAAACTTCCCCATGTTAGATAGACAAAAAAATAAAATAAATTTTAAATGAAAACCATAGGGAGCAATACTTTCTCCTTACGGATTCTTCACATTAATCCAAGGAAGCGATATCCCCTTCTCCATTTAGAGATTATATACAGCAGTAACATCATGCTTTCTTAAATTCAGAAGGACCACTGCAAAGGAAAGCACCTTCCGCTAGAAAAGCAGAAGACAGTTTGGCATAACCCTATAAAAACTCACTGTTGCATTGCGCACGGCCATGGATGATCAGTGGCGTCCGTAATAATTTCCTGGACTGATGAGAAGATTCCTGGTGTGGAGGGTTACCTTTAGATGATGGCTGAGGATGCTGTTGTATGATGCTTGTATGTGTGTTACAAGAGGCAGAAGCAGCAGTCAGTGAAATGTACGCACCTCCCTCTATCCTCTCCCTCCCACCCTATCTCTCCCTCTGTCAGCCTCTGCCTAACACTTTGCACACACATAGACACGCAACAAATGCAGCCGCATACTCAAGATGCTTTGCCAGTCCACGTCCCAATGTTTACACAGCAAGCAGGACCAGCGGTGATGCCAAGCCACCTGTGTCATGCCATGCCTGCATTCCTCTCACTGGTGATCAGAGAACAGATAGAAACCAGGGCTGAGGCAAAACTGAAGAACTGCCTCTATATTGCAGCAGATCTGTATTAATTCTCATTAGAATCAACAGAGCAGAGCTAAACCTTCATAACAACTCCGCAACTCTGAGTCCAGGTCTGCATGTACTTCTGCTGCCAGCGTGCCCTAAAATTAGGAGATCACCTTTCCCTCATGGAGCTCTGTATGACAGGGACAGGAAAACGCTGCACACTGGAGGAGGTGTGGCTGCAGCACACGTGGGCAGCTATTTTATGTCCCAAATTGGATGGATGGTTGGATGACTAGGAAAAGATGGGTACAGCATCTCACTAATACAGGGTTCGCTGATGGCGGCAGGGAGTAAGTTAGGCTCATTTTGGGGTTATTCATCAAGGGATAGCGTCAGGTAGCGGCTTGTAGCAGCAGGCAGAATCTGGTGAACGCTGGGCGCTGTATACAAAACCACATTTATGAAGGCGATTCTGGTGAGTGACTCTAGCAGCGCCAGGTAGAGTACATTCATCATTACAGGCGGCTCAGTGTACAGCGCCTGAGCTCTAGCTTCCAGAGCGCCAGGTATTACCTGTTGCTACCTGTTGCTCTCCCATATATTTTAATGGACATTCCTTTTCTTCTGTTTAAACAAGGTTTTTTTTTGCCTAGAAAGAGTCATTTTTCAAAACATTTTGTTTTATATTTTTATGCAGAATTGTCATTACAGGTCTGGCATTAAAGTATTAATGTCACAATGTTACAACAATGTCATTCCATCTGTTTTCGCTTTGTTACTGGTGGATATGTGTTCAAGCACAGACTTTAATTACACAGCGTCTGGCGCTCTATGCTATAGCGACCAGATCCAGAGCGCCTACGCTCTGTGAGTCTGTTTTTTTTGTTGAATATGATGTCATGATAAGTCACTGAGAGTTGGGCCCTTATTTAACAAGGGATAGCGACAGGTAGCGCCTGGTGAGCGACCGGTAATGACGGGCACCGCCACGAGAACGCCGGCTCTCCACCACAATCACACATTTATCAAGCCGATCCTGCTTAGCGACTGAGATAGCGCCAGATAGCGACTCATTCATCATTATTCCAGCCTCAGCCCACAGCGCCAGCGTCCGACCTTGAACAGCGACAGGTATGACCTCTCGCTACCTGGCGCTCTCCAATGCATTTCAATGGAACAATCTTTAATTATTCATAATTAATTCATAATAATGTTTTATTTTTTTTTTTTTAAATGTGAAAAATTCTGTGACCACTTCTGCCATGTTAGATATTTTTTTTAAGGTAAAAAAAAAAAAAAAAAAAAAAACTTTGTGCAGAATTGATATTACAGGTCTGATATTAATGTATTCATATTACAAAATGTAATTAAAAACTTGTTTTTTTTGGTTTCCAAAAATATGGTGGTTTGGGGGTTAAAAAACGACTTTTAACACATCGCCGCCAGCGCTCTGGGGTTTAAACATGCATTTCACAGCGCGAGAATTTTTGGAGCGTGATTTTTTGATGAATGTGGTGGGAGCCGGGCGCTCTGACCAGTCGCTATCATGCGCACCCATACATCGCGGAACCTGTCAAATAGCGACTCGTCACCCCGTATTCAGCATTACTACACACCGACTCAGTCGCTATCAACAACTGAACAATGGCCAAGCACAGCGACTACTAGCGGGCGCTGTGAAAATACTGCTACAGTCGCTCAACTGTCGCTACCTGCCACTATTAATGATCGGCCTCCCCGTCTCACTGAGCAGGCGCTACCTTTCGCTCCCCGCAACGATGTACGCGCGATGCCCAACATACATCTCATTCATCAATGAATGAGACGCTCTGTTACAGCGGCCAATAGCCGACCACAGCGTGTACTAGCGGTCGCTTTTAGCACCTCTTTACAGACGCTCATCTGCCGATAGCTGGCGCTAGTAATGAATCAGCCTGCCCGTGTTGCAAGCAAGGTTTTTAGTCTGCTTTTTTACTGTAGTTGACCAATAAGAAGTTTATGCCGCTCTACGACGGTCTTTGGTGTGTTCAGGTGGAGCACCTGCATTGGACGTTGTCCTCCCAGAGACGCCAAAGGGGCACTAGATTTGCTGCTCTCCATTTTGTTTTTAATTAAGTAAAACCTTCTTTTCTTTCTTTTACACATTCCCTCCTTTTATCTCTTCTTTCCACATTCCTTCCTTTTATTTTTGTCTTATTTGCAATTTCCCTTAATCTTTCTCTCTTTTTCACATTCTCTGCATCTTTCTCTCTTTTATAATTCTCACTTATCAAAACTGTATTCTCTCTTTCCCTTTTTTACAAATTCCCTTCTTTGCTTACACTTTCCCTCTTAGTCTTCCTTTTTTACCACATTCCAGCATTTCCTTCCCCTGTTTTTCACATTCCTTGCAACATCATTTAATATTTACCCCATTTCCTCAGTATCCCTATTTTTTTTCAACCCTCCCTTCCCCTCCCCCTCTTTTCACATTCCTTCCATCATATACTCTCTTCCACTTTTCCTCAGTCCTTATTTTTTTTAACAGTATCCCTTTTTTTACATTCCCAACATTTTCTTCCTTTCCCCTCTCTTTTTAACATTCTCTCCATAGGTTACTCTTTTGCTCAGTCTTTCTATTTTTTCAAGATTGCAACATTTCCTTCTTCCTCCCTCTTTTGACAGTTACCTTCATCATTTATTTTTTTCTCCTATTTTTTAAATCAAAACAAAAAAAAAAACAATTATTTTTTACTAAAAAAACATGCTGGTATTTGCAGCATGCCTTGTTTCAATAAAAAAGCCACAAATCGCATACCGTTCTTTATTTGGCTCCCGATAATGCAAGAGTCAAATGAAAAACTCTCATGTGAGGCTGCAAAAAAAAAACTGTCTGTATTGGTGTCTAAGCGCTTTATTTAAGAAACGCTAAGAGTGCTGGGGGTGCTTTGTTAGCGCTGAGGCTGTGTTCCGTACAGCGCCACATCACATCAGACGCTCAGTGTCGTTTTCCCATTGACTTCAATTAGTTATTCCAGTCTGGTTTTGTTTGGTGTCCTCTGGTTTAGCATTTTTTCATTTTTTTGTCCTCAGTCAAGTGATACGGGATCCCTGGCCTGTTCTGAATGTTTCTTTTGTTCATTATTGTACTGCGGCTAACTTGCATTTTCATGCCTGCCAATCACATGTCATGTCATTTGTATGTCCCCAATGTCATCCCATGTGTTTACGCTTGGTCGCTATGCAGTCTTTTTCTTGTATTGCACATGGCGCTGTATGCCTGAGTATCGTGTCTTCACAGCTCCTACACTGGCACTGTTCATTTATATGTTAAATACAAATAATTTCTGGCCAGCGCTACCCGTCACTAGCTCCATTGGAAAAAAAAACAAAGAAGACACAGAGCCACGGGTAGCCTACAGCGCCAAACACTAACAGCACCATCTGCTGCGTTGCAGCGATGGCGCTAATAGCATCTCTCGGCAGACACTCAAGTGACGCTACGAGGCGCTAGTGATCAACTCACCTCCATGTGAGTGAGTGTATGTATCACCAAGGGCAACACTTGACAGTGTTACTCCAAGAAATAAAGCTACAGTTTTTTCAAAACATTTTTTTGGCACTTGCCTCTATCCAAAACCCAGATCTGTGAAGAATTTAACAGGAGCTCAAGGCACCCTCTAAATCTCAAACCTCAATCCTGACCTCAAGAGTCTCTGTTCCTAATGTACAACCTCATTCATCAAATTGATACTACCCAGATAATATTACTTGATTCCTCAACCAAAGTGCAGGTAATAATCAAGGATATCCAGGGATAAATGAATAGCTTACACACAGCAACAATAATGCTAAATATATATTGAATTAATGGGTACAATTACAAAACAATTACATATTAGCCAAGAAGATCAGAGAAACAATCTCACTTTAAGGATATGTGATAAGCATATATGATTTCTAAGATGCCACACTTTGGGTCAGCTTTAAAACAGTTTTACTTTTTCACAACACTATTGGCATAATGAAATACATAGAAATAGGTAACAGACAAAGAGTACAGCAGAAAGAGACACATTGTCATATCATTGTGTGTTTTAGTACAAAGCATAGCGATTAAACTAGCCGCCTATCGGACGCACACCTCCCTGGCAGCTCATCCAGCACCAACCTTTGTTGTTCTTTGTCTTTATGAAAGTGTGCTCCCCTTCAGCTGACCAACAGCACTGATCTGAAATTGACCTCCAGTCCAGGGAATTTGGTATGCTTCTATAGATAGATCCTTAGAAAGCCAATATCAGGTATGTTATGGCGTCAGCGCCTGGCAAGGTCGGTCAGCTGCTGAGGGCCCCCCCCACCCCTCTACCCTCAGTTCTGCCCCAACCCCTCAGCTCTAAGTTTCTCCATCCCTGTCCTCCAGCTCTGCCCATCTACCCCTCTTCCTTCCAGCTCTGCCCATTTCCCCCCCACCAGCTCTACCCAGCCATTCCTGTTCTTTTCATTTTTCCCATCCACCCCTCTTCCTCCCAGCTATCTCTCTGTCCATCCATTCCTGCCCTTCCTGTTTTGTCCATTCCTCTTCCTCAATACTTCCTCAGCCCTTCTTAGTTTTGGCCATGGAATTTATAGACGCCCTGACCCGTGACTCTCCACCACTGTGGAGCTGGCCCTGTTCCTGTCCTTCATTAGTCGCCTTAATTATCAAGCGTCAGTGCTAGTAATTGCCACTCAGATCCAATTTTTTCACCTCAGTGGCACTCAGTGTGCAATTTAACAAATAAAAAACGGTCCACCAGCCTGCATCTCATTTATTACTAGCGCCATATAGGTCATGGTGACCAGCGCTATGTTTAAAGCATTGCCGATTTAAAGAGGCGCTGTAGGTTTAGATTCCATAGACCACAATGAGCAGAACTGTACTGAAGTGTTTTTTGCTTTTAAATAATGTACAAAACTTACACTGTGACCTGTCAATAATGTAAATGCATGATTTCCTGTACCTGTAATGAAGAAACGCTGACCAGCACCTGTTACATACAGCGCCAATCTTTTCAGTGTACCAAAAATGAATAAATAGCATGAGCACTGTCTAATAGTTGACGGAACAGAGTAGTTCTTGCTGGCGCTGTTCTAATTGGCATAAGGGTCCAACAGGCGCTGACACAGGCCAACCAATACCTACGGCCTTATTTATCAAGGGCTAGCGCCAGGTAGTGTCTGACGAGCGCCAGGTACCGCCAGCTAACGGCGGCTACCGAATCAAGTACGCCCGGCGGCGGTCACAATGACGCATTTATCACGCTAAATGAGGCTAGCGCCGGCGAGAGCGTCAGCTAGCGCGGGATTCATCATGTAGCCGACTGCAACGAACAGCGCCGCTGCTAATCCCATCACAGCGACAGGTATGACCTGGCGCTCCCTGGCGTTGTCCAATGCATTTCAATGGAGCAATCTTTAAATAATCATAATTAATTGCTATTAATGTTTTTTTTTTGTTTTTTTAATGTCAAAAATTCTGTGACCACTTCTGCAATGTTAGGTTTTTTTTTTAAGTAAAAAAAAAAAAAATTGTGCAGAATTGAGATTACAGGTCTGATATTAATGTATTCATATTACAAAATGTTTAGAAAAACTTGTATCATTTTTACATGGTTGTTTGGGGGTTGTTTACAACAGGTTGTTTGGGGGTTAAAAACTACTTTACACACATCGCCGCCAGCGCTCTGGGGTTTAAACAAGGAATTCACAGCGTGAGAAATTTTTGAGCGTGATTTGTTAATGAATCTGCAGCAAGCCGTTCGCTCTGGCCATTCGCTGTCAGGCGCACCCATACAACGCGGAACCTGTGAAACAGCGACCCCTAACCCCGTATTCAACATTACCGCACACCGTCTGAGTCGCTGTCAACAAGCAAACCCCGGCCAAGCAACGCGAATACTAGCTGGCGCTGTGAAAATCACGCTACTGGCGCTCATCTGTCGCTACCTGGCGCTATTAATGAATCAGCCTCCTAGTGCGCCAATCCAAGCTAATTATTTAACTTTGGGTGTTGTGAAATAGATACAGGCGCCGCTACAGCGGACCCGTATGCCAGCAAAGTGATGCTTCATAAGAAAAACCTTTGGATGTTCTCATTGGAAAAAGTGCGCAAATCTTTATTTCAGGGCCCATTACTGGCATGAGGGAGTAGTTGAGGTTAGTCAGAGGGTAGGTCCACTTTAAGAGCCTTTAGTATTTCTGTCTGGGCATTTCCCCCTTCTCCTTGTCAGCAAAGGACTCTGCTCCCTTGTGGGTGAGGACAGGAGAACATGCTGGAGCCAGCCGTGGTAGTTGCTTATGAAAAGCTACAAATCAGATACAAATCAGCAAGTATACAAGTATCTTTCAGAAGCAGAAATCTCCATTGTTTTTTTAGCCCAGTGGGCTAAGATTCTATTTCATATGAGAGCTGAGAGCTGTGGGTTTGCTTCCCCCCCCAGTTAAAGGATATTATTTATTCATATGTTCTGCCTGTGAGGATGAATTTCACCTAGACTGAGGGGGTTATTTATCAAGGGATAGCGGCAGGTAGTGCTCCGTAGCGACAGGCAGCATCTGGTGAACGCCGGGCGCTGTACGCAAAACCACATTTATGAAAGCGAATCTGGTGTGCGACTCTAACAGCGCCATGTAGCATACGATTCACCATTACAGGAGGCTCAGCGTATAACGCCGGCGCTCTAGCTTCCAGATAGGTATTACCTGTCGCTACCTGTCGCTCTCCCATAAATTTCAATGGACGTTCCTTTTATTCTGTTTAAACAGGGTTTTTTTCTCTCAAATAATTGTGTCACCTCTCCTGGCCTAGAAAAAATAAATTTTGAAAACATTTTTTATTTTTTATATTTTTATCCAGAATTGTCATTACAGGTCTGGCATTTAAGTGTTAATGTCGCAATATTTCAACAATGTCATTCCATGTGTTTTCGCTTTGTTACTGGTGCATATGTGTTCAAAAACAGACTTTAATCACACAGCGTCTGGCGCTCTATGCTACAGCGACCAGATCCAGAGCGCCCACGCTGTGTGTATGTGTTTTTTTGTTGAATATGGTGTGAGTCACTGAGAGTCGGTCGCAATGAGCTGGCGCTACCTTTCGCTCCCTGCAATGCTGTACTGGTGTTAGAACGCCCAACATACATCTCATTCATCAATGCCGACCAGGTTACTACAGCGACTGAGGCGCTCTGTTACAGCACCCAATAGCCGATCACAGCATATACTAGCGTTCGCTCTAAGCGCCGCTATACAGACAGTCATCTGCCGATACCTGGCATTAGATATGAATCAGCCTCCACGTGTCAGAACTGTCTCCTCGGAGATTTTCAGTTACAAACCACCACACTTGTGGAATGGGCATCTATAGCTCATTGATATGTATTGATAAACCATTATAGCAAGGAATGAAACACTCAAAGAAGAAAAAATGAATTCTACCAAGCGCTGGAACTGAATCGACAGATTTATTTCTTCAGGCAATATAACAATCTGCTAAGCAAATTACCAACATGGCATCCCAATCCATTTAATGATGGAATACTAATGAGGGGTGGGGCCCATGCCCTCTCAGAGAAAAGGTGCTTGAAGAGACAGGATATGGCTGCCACATTCACATCTTCTATGGACCCAGGATTCTGGCTAAAGGTAAAGCATAGTGTGGCCGCATACCCCATTGGATCGGGGATCAGGTAGGTTTTACAGGGGACATGGGTGGAGTTTCACAATCCTGAATGTGGATGCCCCGGGGAGAGGGAATCAGGCGGCCCTGGAGTCTTATAGATTCCAGGGCTGCTTGTAATAGATTTTAGTCCAGTTTAATCATCGACACTCTTATTCTCTTAAAGTGAGGAAAAGCAGCTTGCACCGGGTCCTCTTCTGCACAGGGCCTCCACTGTATCAATATGCACATACCTAGTTAGAACAATTGCGGTAAAACCCTTAACTGAGCTCATTATCCCACAGTAAAATGCACTCAGCCAGGATAAAAAGCTTTAAAGTGGACCAACACCCAGGATTTTGACTATCCTGGGTTTTGGTCCACTTCGGCGGAGCACCCCGATCGGGGGTGCCCCGCTGTGTGAAACCCCCCAGAAAGCCCCAAAAACTCACCTCTCCCCGCTCCCACGTGACTGGACGGTCCAATCCCCGCCAACGTCCAGGCGGGGATCAGGAACGTCCAGGCGGCTGCCGCCGCCGCCGCCTCCCTCGCGTCACTTTCGGCGCGCGCGCGCCCCCGCCGGCCATTCGCAGACGGCCGGCGCGGGCGCGCGCACGCCTACAGGGGCGCGAGGGAGGCGGCGGCGGCCGGCCGCCGCCGAAGATAAGGTAGGTGATTTGGGGTGTTTGGGGGGGTTTCACCCCGCGGGACATCCCGATCTCGGATGTCCCGCGGGGTGGGAGGTGATCGGCCCGGGAATCTTATAGATTTCCGGGCCGATCACCTCTCGGTGTTGGTCCACTTTAAAAATTAAAGTCTTTTTTGCCAAAAAAGAGGGAATAAATCTACCAACAGACACAAAACCAATGTGGGGCTCAATGGATTCTGTGCCCAGTCTGAGCTTTACTGTACCTTTTGGGCAGGGGTGGGCAATTATTTTTTCCATGGGGCCACATGGGAAACTAAAAATATTGTGAGGGCCGGGCCAAAAGGCTGAACTCAATTCTGCATAATATAATTGTAATGCTTTATAAAAAGCAGTAAATAGCATTGTTTTGACAAGCGAATACGAGTATATGTTATAATTAAACAATAAAAAAGTGAGGTTGCCTTACAAAATGATGTATTTATTAAATAAACCACATTTTGTGTGTCCAGTGAGGTCTCACACAAATTGGGATGCCCCAGAGGCCTGATGCCTGTAACCCAGCCCTGGATTCCTTCACACTCCATAGGGCTGGGTTACATGGTCTGCTTTAAGACATCATGACCAAATCAGGTTAGGATGGAATAACTTCCCTTCTTTACATTATTATTAATTAAAGTAACACAGCGCCTCTCACACTTTTTACTCAGAAGCAGTGTGAAAATTTGCGGATTGCCTCACATAAAGCAGAACAAAACCCAGAGCGGCCACTGGTCTTCCCCCTGGAAATCCCAGATCGGGATGCCCCACTGTGTGAAACACTTTTTTATTCAGTAGCAACATGAAAAAAGGCAGACTCCCTCCCTTAAAGCGGAACAAAGCCCCGATCTGGGATGCCCAGGTGGAAGACCAGTGGCCGCTCTGGGTTCATTTCCACTTTAAGGGGGAGTCCACCATTTGTCAAGTTTCTACTAAGTAACAAGGGTTTTACACAGTAGGGCATCCTGATCTGGGATACCCAGGGGGAAGACCAGTGGCCGCTCTGGGTTTTGTTCTGCCTTTTTTTCACGTTGCTACTGAGTAAAAAGGGTTTCAAAAAGTGGAGCATCCCGATTTGGGATGCCGGGGGGGCCTTGGATATAAGGCTGTGTGAAACCCTTCCCACATTGCAGCATGGTCCCCCCCACCCTCCCAAAGCCATTGGTCTGGCCAGAAATGGACTACGAGAGCCAGTGCACCATCAGGTGCTGCGTACAGCATGTAACACATTTGGTGTGGACTACAAGTGCCAGCAGACTGCAACGTGAGGCACAGACAAGTGGCTGGAGAACCTCCATCTCCGGCGTCAGCTCCGCAGCGACTGACACATGCCACACAGGGAAACTCCGCCCACAGCCAAACCTGCAGGAGGGGGCTGTCCAATAGGAGAGCAGGCTCTAATCCACACACGCCCCCGCAACATGAGACTCACTACAGAGGGGCAAAAGTGCTGTTCAAACCCGGCGCTATATTTTACTGGCAAGACTGCGCGGACAGGGGGCGGGACTGAGCGGCGGCAGCGCGCGGCCGCGCACCTTACAGGAAATGCTGGTCGCGGGCCGGTCAGAGCCAATCAAAGGGCCGTATGTGGCCCTGGGGCCTTACAATGCTCAGGGCTGCTTTTGGGTAAAGCCTGCTTCTTCACCAGCATTGTGCAGTGTATTACTCCTCTTATCTTTATTTTATTGTTTATGTGTTTTTACTTATATGGCATGCTCCTAATCTAGGCCCTCTTATCTAGCTATTGACACAACATCCCTTAAATCCCATCCTGGTTTTATTGAGTCTCGTGTCTGTATGTGGGTTTTAGCCCACTTTTTTGGCAATAAAAGTCTTCACATTACTCTGGCTAACTGCAATATACTGTGGGATATTGAGCCCAACTGAAGGACTGTACCTCAATTGTTTTAGGCTTTATCTATCCCAATCTGTATGTATTTTTGCACTTGGAAGTATTAATTACATGGAGCGGCATGCACTCAATTTAGCTTTGTTCGCCGCAATAGAAAACCGAATGGAACCTAAGCTGGTGATTGGCTGACAGACCACTGGCAGTAAAAAGGCGATCCCAAGGGATATATATAGCGGGACATCCCAAATCAGCATGTGCTAGTTAGGAGGAACAAAACCTGGGAAACCCAGGGTGAAAATCCAGTGTTTTGTTCCTTTTTAACTATGGTTAACTATGTTGTTCTATAAGCCCCAATACAATGTATGAACTCCTAAAATATGAATATATAATATATATATATATATATATATATATATATACACATATATGCTGTGTTAGTTACCGGGCCTTAAAGGGACCTTCAGAGCCTTATTTATCACTTTTTCACTTTTTTGGCCTAAGGAGCACTCAGCATGGGATTTAAGAAAGAGAAGATAAGGCAGCACCAATGTGGCCACTGACTAGCGTCGCGGAGGCTGATTCACTACTAGCGCCAGGTATCGGCAGATGAGCATCTGTTTAGCGGCGCTTAGAGGGACTGATAGTAGATGCTGTAAGCGGGTATCGGGAGCTTTAACAGAGTGTCTTGGTCGCTGTAGTAACCTGGCCGGCATTGATGATTGTGATGTGTGTTGGGCGCTCTAACAACAGTATAGCGCTGAAACCATTGACAGGACAGTGAGTCTGGCACTCGGTCCTCCCCACCCTATTTAACAAAACACTAGACACACACAGCGTCAGCACTCTAAAGCTGGGCGCTGTAGCATAGAGCGCCAGACGCTGTGTGATCAAAGTCTGTTTTTGAATACATATCCACCAGTAACAAAGCGAAAACACATGGAATGACATTGTTTTAACACTGGGACAATAACACTTTAGTGTCAGACCTGTGAATACAATTCTGCATAAAAATATGAAAAGTCCAAAAAATGTATAAAAGTGTTTGTTTGCAGCCAGGGGAGGTCACACAATGATTTGAGAAAAAAACAAAAAAAAATGAAATTGCCAAACACGTTATTTATACACAACTAATGAAGCCCCACTAAAATGTATGGGAGAGCACTACAGAGCGTCATTTACTACATGGCGCTCCTGAGCATAGAGTGCCGGCGCTATGCACTGAGCCGCCTGGATTAATACATGTGACACTACATGGCGCTGTTAGAGGCGCTCACCAGATTCGCTTTCTTAAATGTGGTTTTGGGTACAGCGGCCAGCGTTCAACAGACGCTGCCTGCCGCTACGAGGCACTACCTGGCGCTATCCGTTCTTAAATAACTCCCTTATTTAACACTACACACTTCATTCCACTGTACTAAATACAGTATATTTATGTTATAAAACATTGAACATTACATACGTAATGTTGGCCATATGCTAAGATTGCCCATAGTAGAAATGATTTAACCCTTTTAACAAGAATGACATTGAAAAAGGCCAAATAAACACATCTGCCAAACAAGACCGTGTATCTCTATAAGATGGAGTGCATATTAAAGTGTATCACCTTGTCCTACTGAAAGCACAGAGACGCCATGGATTATGGATCCACCTGCTAGATTACAGTGTATGCAGCAGTGCTGTGCAGAAGATAAAAGCCCTTTAAATGACTGTGATGACACTGTGTTCCTTCAGACTGAATAGAATTAGGCTTCAGAGGACATATTTGAGAAGGCTGCAGATAAAAAAGCTGTCATAAGGTAAAATAAAATGTACAGATTTGAAAATCTGCATTTTGCACAGTGCGTACACATTTATAGATATTATTACCAAATGGTGAACAAAATTATCTCATCTAATTATCTTAGATGAAGTCCTCTTCTTTACCCCATAATAGAGGCTATTGAAATTTGAAATTATATGATGGTTTCCATCTTGTTTGAAAAATACAATAAAGGAAAAGTCCAGACAATGACAATAGTAAGTTCACCTAAAGCCTGTCCCCTGCACGTTTTCTGCAATGTTGATACTGTAAGAGGCCTCCAAAAATTGCATTTCCTTCCTTTCTATTTTTCCAGGACCTAAATATGGAAATAATATTCCGTAAAGAACAACCACTGTGGCTTACTGACCTTGCTCCCTCTGGGGGCACTGAGGGGAAATGAGGGTTGGATCACTGTAATCAGTGGTTCTACCCTGAAGAGGTCTGAAAAACTACCCTTGTTGCTGACTTCTGATACATTCTGACCACGTCCAAGCTGCTGTCCACGTTGGTAAACTCAGCTACGCTTGAATTGCTGCCTGCATTTCTGACCTCTGCTATGGCCTGACCACCTGCAAGTTGCTGTCCTTGTTGCGGGCTAATGCTACACTATCAGACCACCAGGTTGCCATGTGACCATGATCAGGCCTGGCCTTCTTTCAACAATCACTACTAACCCAACGCCACAGATCAAGCTACTGCATCCTTAAACAGCCAGCAAGACTCATGAACCATGGAACATGCCTTGCTTTGGAAACTGTATAGTGTGGACTTAAATTGTTACAATTTGTATTTAGTCCATATGCCCAGAGTTTGAAGAAGGTGTATGTTTTAGAGTTTCCTGCAGTTCGAAAGATAAAATCCAACATCATTCAGAATGGGACAAGAAAGTTCTTTGCTGTGAACCTTTGTCACCTTGGGCACGAGTCTAATTTGCACATCCAGTAGCATAAGGACTAGTTATGCATTTTAGCACGGTCCAAGTGGTCAACACAATCCCATCCAGAAGCTATGGCGAACACAGGTTATCTAAAGCAGAGAAGTATGGTGGCTTATCTGTCTAGCACCCTTCTGATTTCCTAGGCTTTCCACATGCTGTCTGGGTTTAATTTTGCCACTGAACCTTTTTTGGGGGGGCAAATTTCTTGGGGGCGAATATTTATAAAGTAGTGGGATCTGCATACTAGACAGTCAAGTTTCATCCTATCAAGCACTCTGCTGCACTATTTTTGCAACCATCTCCAGTTGTTTCTATTAAGAATTATATTGTGTCTACAGTCATTATTCATATGGACTGAAGCTCCTGACCATCTCTGAGTGCTGAATGTGGCTTTGATATTAAGGAAGGTTGAGGGCCCCTGAACAGGAGCACATCTGCCATCTACAATTGTTGCTGATTCAGTTGGGAGGCTCACTTTGCTTTATTTTTGCCTGGGACCACAGATAACAAACCTATAAAGCAAATGCATTATTTACATGCTATACACTAAGTGGAGCTATCCTTTAATTGGTTGTTCCTGTGACCCAGCTTCTTGTGTGCTGGGTCTGTCAGCCCTAGAGACAGGTCCCGCCACACAAGGCCCGCCAGACGCCAAAAACCAATTCCATCTTCTACATGCTGTGAAAGAGAGCTGACAAATGCTTTTATCACCTGCAAGAAGAAACGATAAAGAGAGGTCATCCCGAGCCCCTGATTTCCCAGGAGGAGGTGCAGGCCTGGCCCAAGGACCACGCTTATCTACGTATTTTCGCTCAAATGGTGTGATTTCATCCAAAGCCCCAGAGGGACCTGTTACGTCTTCTGTTTACAATAAAGACTGCAGATCCTTCTGCACACATCTGTTTTATAGAAATGACTGCTAGAAAATACAGCGCAATTAACCTCTCCCAGGCACAAAGAGACTCATTTATGGTCTAATACAATTACAGCACTTAATTGGTTTGCCAAAACATGTGCACCTTTTATACTGTAATAGTAATTAATAACCAAAAAACAACATCAGCGGTCTTTACATATGTTTGTTGATACAAATTACTGTCACCCTCAAGGAGGGATCTCCAAGCAAATATAAAAATAGCCTTTCATCTAATTATGGATGCATTGCAAACGGCTCACATGTATTTTTAATCACCACTAGAACGAGTACCTGAAATCTGTTGACATATCAGGCTTCTTCTAGTCGCTTGCTTAGAACAACTGAAAAGGGAGAACAAGGTGTCAGGATCATGTACTGGGTGATGACTGACAGCTAGAGAGTCAGACACATCCTTCTGCACCCCTTAGCACCCAGTCCCTAAATGCACCTTGGGTCAACGGTGAAATATATTCTCATGAACCATCTTGAACTATGCTTATAAGCAGAAACTGATGTTATGGTGAAGAGATGAGGGAGTCAGGTAAATTGGTGGACATTAAGTGGACCAACCACCCCCAGGACATGTACCACTTTACTCAATAAAACCCCTAACTTTCCTGACCCAAAGCTTTCTGGGTGCTCTGCAACCCCCTCTTGGTTTAGATTAGGATAAGATTAGAACAAGATTAATGCTGACAGTCAACACAGTCTATGAGCATGACCGTTTGTTATGAATCATGTAAAATGTAATATATAATGTAAAAAACATCTTATAACAAGGAGATGGCAGATCTCAGACTCTTGAGGGTCGAGTGACAGTAATAAGCACGTCCATAGTTTAAAATGCCATATGCATCATTTTTTTACTGACTTATTGTTAGGCAGGCCCCTTCTTGTTCTGAGTCTACATCCTGCGAATGTGATATGTGTGGTGGACTGCTTAGAGAATACAATAGAATCTATCTACCGTATTTTGCCATGTACATATTAGGAAATTGTGTGAGAAGAGGTAATGGGGTTGGGGGCATTTAGATTTGCATCAGCTTGTGTTTATAGTAATAATGAATTTCATTTCATTCTGATGAATAGTCTATACTTAAACTGGACCTTCACCCTGAATAAGAGTCTGTCTTGTATGTTCCCCCCACCCTATACACACAGATTGCCCAAATTAAAAAATCATCCTACCTGTACCTTGTATGGTGACTGAGCCCTTAAACATGCATGATGGTGGCCCATGGAGTCTCAGGCTACCTGCAGAAAGGAAGTGTCTTCTGACTATGCCACTCTGCATTCTGGGATTGCTGTGTTTTTCCTGACCTCAGTACTGCTCTGTCTGTGCAGAGCACAGCTATAACCCAGTTTAGTGATCTGTGATTACTATACTCCAGCAACTTCACCTCATTTTGATCCTTACATTGCGTTCTATAGTCTGTCTTTTGTTGCTAGTACAATGAAATAGAAGATAGTTGGCCTAAATTATCCTTTTCAGCAGTGCTGTGATTGGTGATTTAATAAAGACACCCCTAAATGTCACTCCAGTTTGTTCCCACCCACCATTATTAAAAAAATAAAAATCTGTAAAACACCAGCCAGAAATGGTGTACCATATAACACAACTACAGAGCTGCTTTTGGGTGTCTAATGGGACCAATGCACAGACTAAAAGCGAAAGGTAGTCTGGGCTTCTATATTTCTGTCAGTGAAAAAAATATGATGACAATGGATTAACTTGTTGCTACATATCAATGCGTCTCTTCGCCCCTGTTTAAATGGTGAATACCAATGCAAATGTTCAATAGGAAGAGAGGAAAAAAAATCCTAAAAATGGAGATGGAAAAATAGATAATTAGGGTTGAAAGAACCTGTTTCACCGAACTTTGTGAGTTTGGGTCCCCAAACCCGAACACAGATCTCAAAATGAAATCTGTGTGTGTGTTCAATTTTCCCCCGAACACGGAAGAAGGCAGTATTAAAGGCCGTCCCCTGTGCTCTGTGGTAGATGGAGACAGGTTGCTGGCTGCTGAGGGACAGATAAGGCTTTTCTGCACAAAAACTGTCCCTGTAAGGACATTTATTTAGGACTAGTGGCTTGAGTGAGGGATAGATAGGTGGTATATAAGGGCGCTATTGTCCTTGTCAGGACATTTATTCAGGGCCAGTGACTGAAGTGAGGGTCATTGTAGGCAATGCCACCTTATGCCCTTTTTCCTTCCTTAACAATAACAAATAGTAATTCAGTGTCCACTAGTTCAGGCCACTTGGCTGTCACTGCAGCTTAATATCAAGTAATAGTAGAGTATATCCTTGCTCAAACCACTGTGCTGTCATTGCAGCTTAATATCAAGTGCGACTGAAGTATACCCTTCCTCAGAATACTTGGGTGAAATTGCAGTTTAATTTCAAGTAATAGTGGAGTATACCCTTGCTCAAACACTTGGGTGTCATTGCAGTTTAATATCAAGTAATAGTGGCGTATACCCTCGCTCAGACCACTTAAGTGTCATTGCAGTTTAATATCAAGTAATATTGAAGTATATCCTTGCTCAGACCACTGTCCTGTCATTGCAGTTCAATATCAAGTACTACTGCAGTATACCCTTGCTCAGAACACTTGGGTGGTATTGCAGTTTAATATCAAGTAATAGTGGAGTATACTCTTGCTCAGACGACTGTAAACCACTTGGGGTTTACAGGTTCAGCTAATGACATTCTCTTTGTCCTCCAATCAACTCATCAGAGCGGGACAGGATTGCTGGTCCCTCCTCCTCCTCCTTGCTATCAGCGCAGAAAGATTATGCAGCATCACAGATCTTAGGGCCATGCCCAGAGAAGTCATGAGGTTAAACTTGATATCTCTGCCAATTCTTCTTCAATTTAAAAATGGAAAACGGTTTAGTGCCAAATGTAGCCCAATGCAATGGTGTAACAATTACCTTTGCCGGCAGTAGCACTTTGAATGCTTTACATTTTTCGCTTTCAGAAATTATCCAGCATCAGATTACCGCCTCTTCAGATTACAGATGGACACAGAATAGAGCACAGGGAAAGAGCACAGAAAAATACTTAAGGGATCATTTAGGTGTGATATTTAAAAATAAAAATATATTTTTGAAAAGCAATTGGAAGAATCTGATTCTAAAATGTTAACATTATCCTTGAACTGTTGGTCTAGATTTGATTTCACTGTCTTCAGGATGTTTCCCTTCCTTAGGCATTATAAGTTACTAATGTCTGCAGGGGTTTGGCTTTATCTTTAAAACTACAAAGGTCTGTCCTTGTGGTCCATTTTCTTCAAGCTAAGAAATAATGTAAGCCCAGAATATACAGTATGAAAGCATCTACAGTAGTGGTTCTCAACCTTTCTAATGCCGTGACCCCGCAATACAGTTCCTCATATTGCGGTGACCCCAAACCAATAAATAATTTTGGTGGCTACTTCAAAACTGTAATTTTGCTACAGTTATTATTCGGAATGTAAATACCTGATATGCATTATGTATTCTTATTGCTACAAATCAAACATAATTTAAACATAGTGATTAATCATAAAAACAATATTTAATTATATGTTGAGAAATATTTATTACTAATTCCAATAAATAACATTTCACCATGGCATAGCATGTGTCGGAAACTGTCATTTCTCCGCCTCTTATTGAAATTAATAGGAGGCTGGGGCGCGGATTGTGTGGTAACTCAAGATTCTCAGGAGCTCTCTTCCACAAAATCCGCCGCACTCACAATGAAATCAATAGGAGGCGGATTCAATGCCGGAAACTGCTGATTTCAGCTGATTTTCCTCATTCAGAATATGGGAAAATAGTGGGAGATATTGGAGATAATTATACATTGGGGAACAGTGTGAACTGAAGACCGATGTAGTTCACACTGTGTAAATGTATGGTGCTTTGGGTAAGTGTAAGCTGTAGTGTAAGTGTAAGATGTAGTTCACACTGTGTAAGTGTATGGTGCTTTGTGTAAGTGTAAGCTGTAGTGTAAGTGTAAGATGTAGTTCACACTGTATAAATGTATGGTGCTTTGTGTAAGTGTAAGCTGCTTTGTGTACTGTGTAATGATTACACACAAAGCACCTTACACTTACACAGTATTGTGTGTATGGTGTGTGTACTGTTTTTACATTATTAACCTTTTTTACACCAGCAGGCTGTCTCGCAGGCTCTCTTGCCTCTCCGCCTCCTAGGCTTCTGTCCTCCGGCGCTTGTTGCGTCCGCCCACTGATGATGTCAGCAAGCGCCGGGCACACGTAATGCGCTGCTATGGACTGTGGAGCGTTCTCCCCGCCCCTTAGGCCCCGGACGGATGATGCAATCACGTCTGCGCATGCGCGCAGGCATTGAGTTTGGAACGTGCATCCATAATGGCGTGCGTTCCAGCTGAATAGTGCTGCTGCAGACGGTAGAGCAACTTCTCAGCGGTTAAAGCCATCGGAAATATGTATGGCTATAGGCGACCCCTGTGTTTTGGTTGTTCGACCCCCGCCGGGATCCCGACCCACAGGTTGAGAACCACTGATCTACAGAATATTTCTGCCAGAAAAAAGGATTTTGCTCCACTCAGCATATATTGCACTCTATCTCCTTAAAGATGTATTAAGAAAAGTCCAAGCATGTAACTTTAATGAAAATATCAGTCAGTAAAAGGTTTGGGCATTTAATTTTCTCTCTTCTTCGCTAAAAGCAAGATCATAAATAATCAGCTACTCCTGTCTGAGTATTCAGAACCCTGCTCCGTAGATCTCTTACAAGCTGTGTAGTCAGAACCAGTGACCCGATGGACGCAGCTTGTAAAGTGTACAGTAACACCAGTCTCATAAATTTCAACATGAGCTGAAAAGAAATGCTAAGACAAGGTAGACTTAATTAGGAGTTGTTCACAAGGAGGCAGATTCATTACTAACGCCAGATATCGGCAGATGAGCGTCTGTATAGCTGCGCTTACAGCGACCGCTAGGAGACGCTCGTGTGCATGTATCGGGCGCTGTAACATAGCACCTCAAGCGCTGTAGTAAACTCCCTGGCATTGATGAATGTGATGTGTGTGAGGGCATTGTAACACCAGTACAGCGTTGCAGGGAGCGAAAGGTATCACCAGCTCTGTGCAACCGACTCTCAGCGACAACACCATATTCAACAAAAAAACAGACTCACAGAGGGTAGACGCCCTGGATCTGGTCGCTATAGCACAGAGCGCCAGACGCTGTGTGATTAAAGTCTGTTTTTAAACACATATCCACCAGTAACAAAGCGAAAACACATGGAATTACATTGTTGTAACATTGTGACATTAATACTTTAATGCCAGACCTGTAATGACACTTCTGCATATAAATATAAAAAATCATCTGCATTGCATGTCCCAACTTTGGGGACTCAAAAATAAGAGTAGGGACCACACTAAACACAGAGTGCCTTGCCGGGGCAGTGTGGCTCCCACAAATGTATCTGCATATATGTGCAACCAAATCTCTGTCTTTCCACACAGCTAGACATGTTTGGTGCTTAACACTTAGATGATGAGAGGGTTAAACTGGGCGGTAAATTGGTTCCCAGGCCCTGAATAATGATAATAATAATTTTGTATAAATAATAGTGATGGAGCTACTCCCACCCCCTTTACTCATGATAATGAGGTATACTCAAAGTAGTAGATGCCCACATACATGAGATACTTAGGCCCTTATTTAACAAGGGATAGCGTCAGGTAGCGAATTGTGAGCGAACTGTAATGACGGTCACCGCCACGAGTACGCCGGCTCCCCTCCGCAATCACACATTTATCAAGCCGATCCTGCTTAGCGACTGACAGAGCGCCAGATAGCGAATCATTCATCATTATTCCAGCCTCACCCCACAGCGCCAGCGAGCGACCTTGAACAGCGACAGGTATGACCTCTCGCTACCTGGCGCTCTCCAATGCATTTCAATGAAACAATCTTTAAATATTCATAAATAATTGCTATTAATTTTTTTTTTTTTTTTTTTTTTAAATGTCAAAAATTCTGTGACCACTTCTGCAATGTTAGATATATTTTTTAAGGTGAAAAAAAAAAAAAAATTGTGCAGAATTGATATTACAGGTCTGATATTAATGTATTCATATTACAAAATGTTTTGAAAAACTTTTTTTTTTTTTTTTTTCAAAAAATATGGTTGTTTGGGGGTTAAAAAACTACTTTTAACCCATCGCAGCCAGCGCTCTGGGGTTTAAACAAGCATTTCACAGCGCGAGAATTTTTTGAGCGTGATTTGTTAATGAATATGCTGGGAGCCGTTCGCTATGGCCATTCGCTGTCATGCGCTCCCATACAGCGCGGAACCTGTCAAACAGCGACTCCTAACCCCGTATTCAACATTACCGCGCACCGACTGAGTCGCTGTCAACAGCCGAACAACGGCCAAGCACAGCGAATACTAGCGTGCGCGGTGAAAATAACGCTACTGTCGCTCATCTGTCGCTACCTGCCACTATTAATGAATCGGCCTCTTAACCTTTTCCATGCAGAACTGTTCTATGAAAAATAGTTCCCACCCTTTGTGATTATAACATTTTAATAAAAATGTAAATTAATTTATGGAACTGGATTTGATGGGGTTATTTTAATGAGACGCTACATTACAGGTTTTCTAGTAATGGTTATTGGTTCCGGCATGGACTTTATTGTGTAATTTACCTCCTCTACACCCTCGCCATACATCACACGTCACACGTTTGCTTCACATGCTGTGCTGTAGCAGACTCCAATACATCACTGTCAAATTGACAGTAAGCCTGATTGCCTGGTAGATTCAGATGATTAAAGGTCCACTAAACCTAACACTAACAGGGTACATTATGTTAAAGAGCTATTAAACCTGTCTATTCGACCACCAAGTACAGTACAATTCTTTTTATATTTTAGATATGTAGAGGTCAGTTTGGCCCCCAAATTACCATCTATCACGTTGTAACAACGCCTCAATAATCTTCAAATAGATTTGAATGGCCTTCTTGATAATTAATTGGTTCAGTTTGACTATAACCAATGTCTGTTAAATCCACATCAGTTTTTATTTTTCACCCATTTATATTCTCCTTTTTTCAAGCAGACTACCAGAATATACTCCTGCAGCAGGGCAGGCCTTAAGGCCAGTCAATGTGCTTATGCTGCAGGTATTCCCACATCCTTTAAGCAGCTGTGCAGATCCCCAGGATTTTAAACGATAGAGAATCCCCAATCAGTATGCCCCAGTGGCACAGACCAAAATCCAGGATAATGAAAATCCTGGGTCTAGGTCCAATTTAAAGCAGACCAAAATTGGCTCTTGGTCTGCTTTACTGGGGTATCCCAAATTGGGTTCACCAGTTATTCTTACCTGATCATTTGAATAATGTCTTTTTGCAGGTAAGGTCTCCAGAACTGCACACAGTATTCTAGCTGTGGCCTTACCAGGGCTCTATACAGCGGCATCACAACCTCCCTCTTCCTACTGGTGATGCCTCGAGCTATGCAGCCGAGCATCCTGCTTGCTTTTCCCACTGCCTGGCTACACTGTCCACTCATCTTGCAGCTATCAGTAATCAGCACCCCTAAATCTCTCTCCTCCGAGGTCCTGGCTAACACAGTACTGCCCATATGGTACTCAGAGCAGGGATTCCTTCTACCCAAGTGCATGATTTTACATTTAGAGACATTAAACTCTAGTTTCCACAGTTTTGACCATTTATCTAGTAAAGCTAAATCATTTTCCATGTTGCAGACACCTCCAGGAATATCCACCCTATTACTAACCTTTGTATCATCAGCAAACAGACAAACTTTTCCTACCAAGCCTTCTCCTATGTCACTTACAAATATATTAAAAAGAATGGGGCCCAGGACAGAGCCTTGCGGCACACCACTTGTAACTCGCCTTTGTTCAGATTGCACACCATTTACAACAACGCTCTGATACCGATCCCTCAGCCAACTGGAAATCCACTGAACTATCCAGGGATTGAGTCCTACCTTCAATAACTTACTAATCTATGAGCTCCTTATGTGGTACAGTGTCAAAGGCTTTGCTAAAATCCAGATAGGCGATATCCACAGCACCACCTTCATCTAACACTTTAGTGACATTGTCAAGGAAATCAATAAGATTGGTCTGACATGATCTGCCCTCAGTAAAGCCGTGCTGTTTTGGGTCCAATAGGTCATTCATTTTTAGATGGGAAATTATCTGTTTTTTTAAGAGTGTTTCCATTAATTTGACCACTATAGATGTTAAACTAACTGGCCTGTAATTACTGGCTTCTTCTCTACTCCCCTTTTTATGGATTGGTACGACATTGGCCATTCTCCAATCATCTGGAACCTCACCAGTTGAAAGGGAATGGTTAAGTAAATCAGTTAGAGGGGCTGCAATCACAAACCTAAGTTCCCTTAGAACTCTGGGGTGGATTCCATCTGGACCCATTGCCTTACTTACCTTTAGATGTGCCAGCTCGGATAGGACATCAGCCTCCAGAAACTCCGGAGCTGTACCCTCCCAGCTGGATGTTGTGCTATGACCATGCCTGCTACTATCTGAAAATACCGAACAAAAGTAGCTATTCAGATGGTCAGCCACAGCCTTATCTCCGTCAATATATTTATTTTCCCTATTTCTAATTTTTGAGACTGCATTGTTTTTCTTCTTTCTGTCAATATATCAGAAAAAGGTTTTATCTCCCCTCTTCATAGATTTGGCCATTTCTTCCTCTTTTTGCCCTTTAGCAGTCCTTATAATCAGTTTTGCTTCCCTCTGTTTAATTTTATATGCCTCTCTGTCAGCTACACTTCCACTTACTTTATACTTCTTATAGGCAGACTTCTTATCTTTTATGATAGTGCTGACTTCCCTAGTAAACCATAATGGTTTCTTCTTCCTTTTATTCTTGCTAGTTTGTTTCACATATTGCTTAGTTGCCTTTAAGATGGCCATTTTTAATAGTGACCACTGGGCACTCACTTCTGCTACTCTGTTCCACTCACCTAATTTTCTTTCTACATACTCCGCCATTTCCTTGAAGTTTGTCTTCCTAAAGTCTAGCACTTTGGTTCTGGTGTGTGATTGCACAAGACTTACGTCTTCCTGGAGCCCTCTCAGTGCTGCAGCCTCTAGCTCTAGGTATGGCTGTGCCAGCCTTTTAGTGAGGCCGTGCTCCTGATATGAATGTGGAGTAGGGATCATCTGCGTGGGACAAACCGTGAGCACCCTTTTGTTTTTTTTTATTTGAGTGGTTGATCCCTTTAAACCTCAGAGTCAGCTGCAAGGCCTTTTTGTCCACTTTAAAGTGCACAGTGTGTTTTGTATTGGTGGAGAGGTGCTGCTTTATTACATCTCATGGATTAATTTTTGGTAGTGGGGGACCCTCAACTCCAAATAATTAATCTGGTAATTGTGAGTAGGCCCCCTCCCCCAGTAAAAAAACTAATGGATCCCCCTATAATGCCTCTCCCCTTTAACCCCTCTAAAGCCAACCAGTCTCAACTCCTGGTTTGACCCTTGGCGTGCCCTTTGACCTTACCCGTGTTCTCCCTTGGAGCTGCTATTACAAGAAATGTAATCTGTGTATGCCTTGGCTACCCGAATGCACCCAGTCTTACCTTCGGTTCATCCATCTTCACCCCCGTGAGTTTACTTCCTTTGAGCTAACAAGTCTGGGGGCAACCGTGTCCGATGAGGCATTTAAAGCTGCAGAGATTAGGGGTTGTGAACTCACTAAGACGGGTGTCCCAGGGGTTTAACACATCTAAAACATATACAACATGGCGGTCTTGCACCACCTTGGAATACAAAATGGCAGCTCACATAATTTTAGCATACAAAATTGATGTCTGTCCAGAACCGTTAAGAGCCTTTAGACCCATCACATGCAAAAACACTCAATTTGCTGAGCTTCGCTAAACATTCAAGACACAGTGCAACATCCTATTGTGGCATTCATTGATGCTTACCATTCTAGGATGTAGAAGCTCTGCTCTAAGAAGTTTAACCCATTGCAAGTGAGGGGATGGCCACTTTTGATCCGCAGAAGGGGATAGAAGATGGATCCTGCTGGAGTAGCTGGAGTTCCATGTCACGATGAGTATAAAAACTGGAGACACTTTTGTATCAGATCAGATATACTCTTGACACGAAGGATGGGACACGGTCCTTTGCTGTGGATTTCACACAAGATCTTGACTGGCACAGTGCTCCTCTGGTTGATGACATACCAGATAAGATGATGTCATAATATGCCCATGGTGAGGTGAGCAAAGTTCATTTGTTTATATGATTATATAGAAATATATATATATATTTCTTTAAAGCTATATCCGAATCTGTAATATATAATAACTGTTGCCCAAAGCTTTTTAGTTGGGAATACAAGAAGTCATTCTGAATTAAGAAACCCTGTTAAATGGCTAGTGAATGATCCTAAAACAATACAGAAGGACCAGATGATTTGACTTGTTTCTCTCTTTATTTGAAGAAGATAATATAACAGTGTCTCATACTGATGCATATTGATGCGAGTAAAAGCTAGCACAGCATGCGGTTGCATACTGTGCCCATCAACCTGGACAGCTTTGTGCTTTTCCTGTTACATAATCAGCCGAGAAACAGTGCTGTTAATGACTCAGTGATGGTGCTTACCTGAGCAGAAACCACCATTTATGTATCAAGCTACAAGCCACACTGAATGCTCAGAGCCTCTGCAAAACAAAGCATAATTACACATTCAAAAGCAGCAGCAACTAAATGGCACTTCAAAAACCAAGTCACATCCTAACAGTGACAGTGAGGTTGGCTTATGCAGTATATTCAGACCTGTGCAATGTATTCTTTAAAGCAGGCTGGTCGTTCTTTACATTGTAAAATGATTTTAGAGTAAAATATAGTTGTTGCTAGGGAGGTCTCTACAAACTGAAGAAATAGGAAAGCCTCTCAATAATGCTGGTCTGGCAGGTGATTACTGTACATAAATAATATCCTCTGCATAGAACTTAATAGTTACGGTAACTTGTAAAATGATGCCTTGAAGGGACAGTCTAGGTCAGGGGTGCACAACCTTCTTTGGTCTAGGGAATTCTGCATTGTCTTATAGTTCCACTACAGGGGCCAAAATAAAATGTAAGCTGCAAAAGCAGGAGACGTGCTTTTATCTTAAAGCGCCATGGTACATGTTGAGGGTGTTGGTGGCCGCCGGCACTGCCGCTATCTGAAAGGCTGGGGGGGGGGGGCATCCAGAATGCTGGAGACCCCTGCACATAACCCCCCACGATACCGGGAAATCTTACCTTTCTCTTACTCCCCCGGCGATAATCCAGAACTGTTATTGGCTGCCTGGCGCTCACGTGGGCAGTGACATCCCGGCTGACAAATATCCTGCCTACGTGGGTGCCAGACAGCCAATCGCAGCCCTGGATCAAGAGAAAGGTAAAATCCACGGGTGTCATGGGGGGTTATGTAGTGGGGGGCTCCAGCATTCTGGATGCCCCCCCCCCAGTCTGTCGGATAGCGGTAGTGCCGGCAGTACTTTAATGCATTACATAGGTTTTTATGTATATGCAAAGGTGAGCAGAGGTGAGGCAGGAATGAGTGAGGTGGGCAGAGTTTGGACAGTAAGTAAAATGACAGACAGAGGTGAGAAGAGGTGGCTAGAGGTAAACACAGGTAAAGTGAGCACAGGTAAGAAGGAAAGAGGTAAGGAAAGGTCATGTGGGTAGAGGTGAGCAGGGAAGTCCACAGTAGCACAAGTGTGTCACCAACATCTAAGTTAATTTGTGCCTTACTTTCTGCCTTCTACACCATCTACACCTTCTACACACTGCCTTCTAGTGGCTTCTCTCCAACTCCACTGGGTGCTGGGGGCTGCAACTAAAGGCAGAGCAGATGCAAGTTGTGTATTCATAGTCTAGGCAATGGCAATAATAAGGCAACAAAGAGCACACTCTGAAGCTGTCCCATGTGCCCCTCCTTCAGTGAGCTTTAGATGCTGTAAAAGGTCAAGTTTGCCAGTTCCCATTGCCAAAAACCAAATAGGTACATAAAAATAGCCTTATTGAAAAAATGGACAACACAATCACATTAAAAACACAGAAATGGTGTCAATTTCATCCACAACTGTAAGTCACTCTATATTGTTATAATGTAATAGTAATACTGGGCACAACAATCCAATAAAGTTGATATAATCACAAAATTGCATGGGTCAATATAAGGGATGTCCTATTACATATTGTACAAAGTGCCACTGTTCAAATGTAAAACTACATAAATCAATATAAGAAATACCCAGTTACATAATATACAAAGTGCCACTGTGCTAAATAGCTACCATAGTCCTAATTATTAAGTGCCAAAAGATTTCATAGAAAAGTTAAATCCTCACTACAAAGTGCCTGAGTGCAAAAATAAATAAAAACCAGTGTGTGTCCCACCTGGGGCACCTCCCACCCAACCAATGGGGTCAGGGAACAGTAAAGCACATGCAGCTCCCACCAGCCCGAATCCTGCATTCCCCATGTGAGCAGGCAGGGCGGCAGCACATGCATCATACCTGGATGAGCACAGTGGGGTGGTACACATCAGGAGCCCCTGTCTGTCCCCCTCAGCCATCTGCTGACATGCCTGCATTCACCAAGGCGGCGGGGGGAGGACAAGGGATCGCTGATCCAGGGATCCCCACCAAGGGAGGCAGGGGTGGCAAACACAGGACTGCAAAGCTAAAAGTGTTCCAGCAGCCAAAATACAGCTGCCTGGCAGACTGACCCAGAACACACCAGTGTAGCGTACCCAATAACCTGGGGGGGGGGGGGGGGGGTCAGTCATACACCTACTACATTATACCAAAGGGAAAATACAAATACCCTAAAGTTTGACCTCTAAACTAATCATAAGTCAACCAATCTAGCCAAATCCCAAAACAATGTAACTAAATGGCACATTAGCTGTACACGTCTTGATACACAGTTTATAATGTGGAGTAATTTTAGGCTACACAAGTTCCATATAACAAAAAATAATAAAAGACAACTATTTAATAGACCAGAGCAAAAGTCAGTCATAAAAAAAATGTAGCTTATGATAATAGGGGGGATGACATGATTAATATGCTGTAACATGTGTATCTCTCACACTGGACTGTATTCGTGATTTTTCTGTTTATAACTTTTGTTTTTGAAAAATGAAAACATCTAAATAAAGAGTTTAAAAAAAAATAATGCATCTTTCTACAACTACTTCCAAATGTGTTCCCACAGACCTCAGCGCTCCCAGCGTGTGTCAGCCCCACAAGTGGAACCACTGTGGCTTGCCAGGCTCGCTCACGTGAGGAGCCAGTGGCGGACTGGGGCCAAAAATCAGCCGGGGATTTTACCAGCACCTGGCCTGCCCATGACCAGCCAGTGGAATCTCTGCTGCTTCCTGGCCAGTCAACCAGTGTGCTCCAAGACTGAGGCTGCTTCATTAGGGATGAGGACATGGGCTGGGGTTGCTTGTGTCAGGGGATAAAGTGGAGAAGGGGATAGGGTTCTGGAATTGGCTGGGACTGGATGGGAGTGTTAGTAAAGGTAGCAGTCCAGACTGTCCCCAAAGCAGTGCGGCCCACTGGGCATATGCCCGGGACTCCCTATGGCTAGTCCACCCTTGTGAGGAGCACTGAGGTGCAAGGGCAGCCAAGAAACTACATTTAGAGGCAGAGGAATAGAATGGATATGAGGGGCAAATTTTGGAGACCTGTTACAGCATCTACAGTGTTCTGCAGGAAATGTGAGAGGTACAGGGGATAGGCTTCAGGTGAGCTTGTTGCTGCCTTATGTTTCCAGAGCCTGGCCTGACGCTTTAAGGAGCAATGCAATATTTACTTCACAATAAGTCATATAAATGTGATTCTTTATGTGCTATTTTACCATTTTTCCCAAACCTCACCTTCATACAGTCATGAACTCCATGGCTTTTGCTGATGAGGACCAGAAAGTCCAAAACACCCATTCACAAGTGGGACAATATGGCTGTGTAAAAAATAAATGCACTGTCCAAGCCCTCAGTTCTAGAAGCAATGTTTGGAATGGTAGAAATAGGCATAAGGAAGCAATTAGCTTGGCTCTGCTAAGAGAATTGGACAACCTTGTCATTTTGGTTAGTATGTGCCATGTGCTGTATATACTTTCTCTGTAGATGGGGTAATTTTGGTTGACTAAGTTGGCTTGATACAAATAGAGATGAGCGAATCGATTCGGACGAACCCGAATTCGTTCCGAATTTCAGGAAAAATTCGATTCTGAACGAATCCGAATTTCTCCGCGATTCGATCGATCGACGTTTCCTTTAAACTCCATTTATTTCAATTACAGCCATTGTAAAATGGTGGATGGATATGTCCGGACATGTCCCCTGGGGCAAGTTATCATGGGAAGGTCACATGCAGCCTATCAGCAGCCAGGAAGCCCGGTGACGTCACAGTGCTATATAAACGGCGGCCATCTTGCTTGTGCGCATTTCAGCCTTGCATTGCAGACAGAACGGAGGTTGTTGCAGACAGGGAGAGACTAACAGACAGGCAGGGAAAGTCAGGGAGACCCACAGAGACCCACACAGTGCCAGGGAGAGCCAGGGAAAGATAGGGAAAATCGGGATCGATCCAGGCAGGGAGAGCAGAGAAAGTGACACGGAAACTTTTTTTTTATCTTCACTTCTCTTCATTTGCCAGATCAGTTTTAAATTGCTTTTTTTGTGCTGTAAATATTCCTGGCCACTGTGCATCCCATCTTGGCAGTGGCATATTTAACCCTATCTGTTACACACAAGCATTTCTTATGACTCGATTAGTTTTAATTTTTTTTGTATGCTGTGAAAACCCCAGCCCACATGGGCATACTATTTCAGCACATTTCACCCTATCTGTTATACTAAATCAGCTTCTAAAGGCTCTGTTTTATTAATATATTGCATTTTGAATTGGTTTTGTGCGTCCTGTAAAAACACCAGGCCACATGGGCATCCCAAACCAGCACATTTCACCCTATCTGTTATACTAAATCAGCTTCTAAAGGCTCTGTTTTATTAATATATTGCATTTTGAATTGGTTTTTTGAGCCCTGTAAAAACACCAGGCTGCAGGGTATCCCAAACCAGCACATTTCACCCTATCTGTTATACTAAATCAGCTTCTAAAGGCTCTGTTTTATTAATATATTGCATTTTGAATTGTTATTTTGCGTCCTGTAAAAACACAAGGCCGCAGGGTATCCCAAACCAGCACATTTCACCCTATCTGTTATACTAAATCAGCTTCTACAGGCTCTGTTTTATTATTATATTGCATTTTGAATTGGTTTTGTGCGTCCTGAAAAAACACCAGGCCGCAGGGTCTCCCAAACCGGCACATTTCACCCTGTTATACTAAAGCAGCTTCTACAGGCTCTGTTTTATTAATATATTGCATTTTGAGTTGGTTTTGTGCGTCCTGTAAAAACACCAGGCCGCAGGGTATCCCAAACCGGCACATTTCACCCTATCTGTTATACTAATGCAGCTTCTACAGGCTCTGTTTTATTAATATATTGCATTTTGAATTGTTTTTTTGCGTCTTGTAAAAACACCAGCCCGCAGGGTATCCCAAACCGGCACATTTCACCCTATCTGTTATACTAAATCAGCTTCTACATGCTCTGTTTTATTAATATATTGCATTTTGAATTGGTTTTGTGCGTCCTGTAAAAACACCAGGCCGCAGGGTATCCCAAACCGGCACATTTCACCCTATCTGTTATACTAAAGCAGCTTCTACAGGCTCTGTTTTATTAATATATTGCATTTTGAATTGTTTTTTTGCGTCTTGTAAAAACACCAGCCCGCAGGGTATCCCATATTGCCAATTTTCATAGTATCTGGCGCAGAGAAGCAGTATATCACTTTATTTAGCTTCTGCTTTTTAAAGTAAACACATTTTTTTAAGTGCATATTGCGCATTTCAAATACATAAAAATGTCAGGCAGACAAGTGGCAGAATGTTCAAAGAGGAGTGGCATAGGCCAAGATTCTGCAGGCAGAGGTCGCAGCAGACTAGGGGTGAGTGGCAGCAGGAGTCGCAGTGAGAGATCTGATCTGCCAATATCTGCTAGCGGTCGTGTCTCCACCAGTAACGCATCTGCCGTGGTAGATTGGTTAATGCGGTCATCCACATCATCACAAGTTACATCTGACACCCCCAGTCTAGGGTCGGTAGGTTCCTCTGACACAACCCTGAGTTGGCATGGCCCGAGAGCAGTCCCTGTCATCCCATTGCCTCTGACCTACGCCGTTTCCTCCCCTAGCGACGCATCCTATGCTTTGGGTTCAGCTCCACTCTTTAGTGAGGAGGACGATCAGATGGAGGACAGTCAGCAGCTACTGCCCAGCCAAGAAATGGAGGTGGCTTCCTTCGCTAGGCAGACAAATAGTGATGTGGAGAGTAGAGATGAGCGAACTTTTGAAAAATTCGATTCGACTGATTCGCCGAATTTTCCGACAAAAATCGTTTCGACCCGAATAAATTCGCGACGAATCGCTATTAAAAACGGCTATTTCTGAGCCTCCTACAGCCTCAATAGGGTTGTAAACCATTCAGCCTTGCTGTAACACGCACAGGATGCGTGCTGGGTTAGTTAAATAATACTTTGAAGAAATATCACATGCAGATCAGAGGCATCGCTAATAGAATCGCAGAGCGGCACAATTGCAGAGAGTTGAAGTGGCATCACTATGAGGGGCAGAAGGAGCCCAAATATACACTGGAGTTGGCCTCAGGAGCCCAAAAATTGGATGAATCACACCCTGGAGTTGGCAGGAGTTGGCAGCAGCAGCAGCAGGAGCCCAAATATACACTGGAGTTGGCTTCAGGAGCCCAAAAATTGGATGAATCACACCCTGGAGTTGGCAGGAGTTGGCAGCAGCAGCAGCAGGAGCCCAAATATACACTGGAGTTGGCTTCAGGAGCCCAAAAATTGGATGAATCACACCCTGGAGTTGGCAGGAGTTGACAGCAGCAGCAGCAGGAGCCCAAATATACACTGGAGTTGGCTTCAGGAGCCCAAAAATTGGATGAATCACACCCTGGAGTTGGCAGGAGTTGACAGTAGCAGCAGCAGGAGCCCAAATATACACTGGAGTTGGCCTCAGGAGCCCAAAAATTGGATGAATCACACCCTGGAGTTGGCAGGAGTTGACAGTAGCAGCAGCAGGAGCCCAAATATACACTGGAGTTGGCCTCAGGAGCCCAAAAATTGGATGAATCACACCCTGGAGTTGGCAGGAGTTGACAGTAGCAGCAGCAGGAGCCCAAATATACACTGGAGTTGGCCTCAGGAGCCCAAAAATTGGATGAATCACACCCTGGAGTTGGCAGGAGTTGACAGTAGCAGCAGCAGGAGCCCAAATATACACTGGAGTTGGCCTCAGGAGCCCAAAAATTGGATGAATCACACCCTGGAGTTGGCAGGAGTTGGCAGTAGCAGCAGCAGGAGCCCAAATATACACTGGAGTTGGCCTCAGGAGCCCAAAAATTGGATGAATCACACCCTGGAGTTGGCAGGAGTTGGCAGCAGCAGCAGCAGGAGCCCAAATATACACTGGAGTTGGCTTCAGGAGCCCAAAAATTGGATGAATCACACCCTGGAGTTGGCAGAAGTTGACAGTAGCAGCAGCAGGAGCCCAAATATACACTGGAGTTGGCCTCAGGAGCCCAAAAATTGGATGAATCACACCCTGGAGTTGGCAGGAGTTGACAGTAGCAGCAGCAGGAGCCCAAATATACACTGGAGTTGGCCTCAGGAGCCCAAAAATTGGATGAATCACACCCTGGAGTTGGCAGGAGTTGACAGTAGCAGCAGCAGGAGCCCAAATATACACTGGAGTTGGCTTCAGGAGCCCAAAAATTGGATGAATCACACCCTGGAGTTGGCAGGAGTTGACAGTAGCAGCAGCAGGAGCCCAAATATACACTGGAGTTGGCTTCAGGAGCCCAAAAATTGGATGAATCACACCCTGGAGTTGGCAGAAGTTGACAGCAGCAGCAGCAGGAGCCCAAATATACACTGGAGTTGGCCTCAGGAGCCCAAAAATTGGATGAATCACACCCTGGAGTTGGCAGAAGTTGGCAGCAGCAGCAGCAGGAGCCCAAATATACACTGGAGTTGGCTTCAGGAGCCCAAAAATTGGATGAATCACACCCTGGAGTTGGCAGAAGTTGGCAGCAGCAGCAGCAGGAGCCCAAATATACACTGGAGTTGGCTTCAGGAGCCCAAAAATTGGATGAATCACACCCTGGAGTTGGCAGGAGTTGACAGTAGCAGCAGCAGGAGCCCAAATATACACTGGAGTTGGCCTCAGGAGCCCAAAAATTGGATGAATCACACCCTGGAGTTGGCAGGAGTTGACAGTAGCAGCAGCAGGAGCCCAAATATACACTGGAGTTGGCTTCAGGAGCCCAAAAATTGGATGAATCACACCCTGGAGTTGGCAGGAGTTGACAGTAGCAGCAGCAGGAGCCCAAATATACACTGGAGTTGGCCTCAGGAGCCCAAAAATTGGATGAATCACACCCTGGAGTTGGCAGGAGTTGACAGTAGCAGCAGCAGGAGCCCAAATATACACTGGAGTTGGCTTCAGGAGCCCAAAAATTGGATGAATCACACCCTGGAGTTGGCAGAAGTTGGCAGCAGCAGCAGCAGGAGCCCAAACATTACTTTAAACAGACCCTGGGGTTGGCCTCAGGAGCCCAAAAATTGGATGAATCACACCCTGTGGAGAGTCATGTGGAGAAAAAGTAGCTTAGTTAGTAATATCTACATAAAATTATGAATAAACAAATGCAAAAGTTTGCCAAAGTGAAGTTTTGTTTGAGGGTGTGTTTCCACCTTTTAATTAAATCAGAAACAAGAAGGTGTCATTGCCTCTGACTAATTAGCCCTCAAAAATTCTTGGAATTTTTAATCTGGAATCATGTCTGATCCGTCTTATCCGAAGAATATTAATAAAAAGTAAGAGTAACGTAAAGGATTTTTTATCAATACTTACTTGTGGTCCGATGCGGAGGAATGTCTGTAACTTGAGAGCAGCGCCTTAAATCTGTTTTGCACGATCCATCTTTCTTGGTCTGGCCCCGTCATCAATCTACTGGAATACATCAGGCATTGTTGGGAGGAAAGCTTGGCTGATCCATGCGCCATTCATTTCCACGCAGGGCAGTCTCTGGAAAAAAAAAGTCTGTATAAACCAGGGTCTTTTTCATATAAAAACAAATGGTTATTCTTGCTTTTCAACCATATGTTCCACAGCTTTACCAGTCATTGTGTCAGCCAATGAAGCAACTTTGTCTGGAAGTGCTGCAAAAGCAGTCCACTGCATCACAAGTGGCATCTGACACCCCCAGTCAACTGTCTGCCTGTTATGCTTTGGGTTCAGCTCCACTATCCATTGATCTGATATCCAAGATCTGATAATCATAAAATTCAGCAGCTACTGCCCAGCCAAGAAGTGGAGGAGACACTCGCCTCTTCTTCCACTATCCGGCAACTAGTGATGAGGAGAGTGTCGTGGGAGGAGGTGTTGCAAGCCGAGGTAGTGGAAGAGGGTCCCTGGAGTCTGCGGCGGTGGCGGCGGCAGCAGCAGCGAATTATTGCGGACTGTTGGTAGGAAAAATCAGCTACTCAGCGATGTGGCAGTGTTCCATGCAGCATCCTGTGGAGAAAAAGTAGGTTAGTTAGTGTATATACATAAAATTATGAATAGACAAATGCAATAGTATTGCCAAAGTGAAGTTTTGTTTGAGGGTGTGTTTCCACCTTGCAATTAAATCAGAAACAACTAGCTATCATTTGCCTCTGAATAATTAGCCCTCAAAAATTCTTGGAATTTTTAATCTTGATGTCTGAGGGATTTCTCCTCTCAGACAGCGTCACCATAAGTCCAGCCTGCTGCATTACCCAGTGGTGGACCTTTCAGAGAACTGATGGCTTGTGCCGAGCCGAGGTGGAGAGTCACATGGCATGGTTGTTGAACAGAAGGTGGGCCAGTCCTTTAGCCTGTCAGTGTGTACCAAAGTGCACAGTGTTGTCTACGCCTGGAGCTGTAACTATAGACTCATGGTGGACAATATATATCCTTTTAGGCCCCCTTGGTGATTGTTGTTTCACGCTGTTCTTCACATGGTTTTCCTTGACCATCAGAGTCACACATGGGAGGAACTACTAAAAATGAGAACTCAATCCATGAAAGCATTGCTTAATCCACGAAAACTGCAAATTTGGACCCATGGTGACTGACACTTGGAAGAACATCTTGTTTGCGCTGCGACAAGGAAGCCAGAGTCATGCGTCCTGACATGGCACACGTGTTCAGTCTAGTTTTGAAGTCTTGCCCCCATCTGAAAGACATCCGAACAACAGGAAAGAAAGTTAGCATGCACTTCTGGCACTCCTACACCACCAAGCACAACCTTATTGAGCCTCAGCGTCACAAAGGTGTACCCCACCATAGTCTGATTTGCGATGTTTCCACCCGTTGGAATTCCACCCTCCATATGCAGGATCCACTATAGCAGTGGTCCCCAACCCTGTCCTCAAGGCCCACCAACAGGCCAGGCTTTGCAGATCTCCACAAAGATGCTCAGGTGGAGTAATTAGTGCAGCTGCAGAGCAATAGAGCTGGCTATTTGGAGATCCAAAAAACATGACATGTTGGTGGGCCTTGAGGACAGGGTTGAGGACCACTGCACTATAGGAACAGAGAAAAGCCATCACGGATTTCTGGATGATCCAAACGGATAGGGGGACACCCCTGTGTAAATTCAATGTAAACCATTGGCAGCTCATACGTGACACCGACCGTTTGTTTAGGCCCTTTGAGGAAGCTACATTATTAGTCAGTTGCCAGGACTATGAGATGAACGATGAGATTCCACTGCTTCATGTACTACAACACATGTTGGAAAGCATGGCTGGTCAGGGCACTGGAGACATGGCACATACATTTCACAGCCACATGAAGCCTGTGGGGGCTGAAGTGGAGGAGGAGGAGGGGGTGGGGCACAGCAAACCACAGTTTAGGTTTCACAAAATGACCATTTTATCTAGTCATCTGACAGGAGAGGAGGAGCAGGAGCAGCCACAGGAGCTAGAGGGTTGTGAGTAAGGCGAGACAGAGGACCCAGACACACCATGGCAGTTTACAGTGGAGATGGAGACAGGTAGTCCCTCCGAGTCACTTGCACAAATGGCACGATGCATGCTCACATGCATGCGTACTAGTGAGCGCAGAATTGTCTCCATTTGTCAGCGGGAAGACTTCTGGCTCTCCAACTTATTGGACCCTCGCTTCCGGCACAAAATGGGGGCATTTTTTACGCCCACTGAGAGGGAGGAAAAACTGACCTACTACAGAGACATCCCACGTAGTCAGTTGGGCGATGTCTATTTGCGCCATGGCCCATACTCCCGCAGGTCTGACTCTAGGGGAACTTTGCGATCACCTTCCACTGCCATGGCTGCTGGGGGGGTGGAAGGAGCAGCAGCAGCTCCATCAGCAGCAACCTCAGTCTTCAGTCGCTAGTGAGTAGCTTTCTACACCCGCATCGTGAGTCTACTCATGAGAAGCAGGAAGACCTGGAGCTGGACCTCAAACAGCAGGTCATGTCATACCTTGACATGACCATGCCAACACACCTTCAAGATCCACTGGATTTGCTGGGAAGCCAAACTTGACTTGTGCCCGCAACTAGCAGAGTTTGCCCTGGAAAAGCTGTACTGGCCGGACAGTAGTTGATTTAGATGGCAACTGGGCTGCTCTATATAACGAAGCAAAATGGCAAATTTACCTCACTATATAAGCTATTGCCCCTCAGATTTACACAGGGGCTGCTCTATATTATGCTGCAAAATGGCAAATTAACCTCACAATATAAGCCATTGCAGCTCTATATAAATAAAAATAAATAAATAAAAAAAGGGCCTGTAGAAGCTTATTTAGTATAACAGATAGGGTGACATGTGCTGGTTTGGGATGCCCATATGGGCTAGTGTTTTGGCAGCAGTACAAAAACCAATGCAAAATGCAATAGCTTAATAAAGCTGATGCTGATCAACGCTTATTTAGTATAACAGATGGGGTGCAACATGCAGGTTTGGGATGCCCTGCGGCCTGGTGTATTTAAAGCAGACCAAAACCAATTCAAAATGCAATAACTTAATAAAGCTGAGGCTGTAGATGCTTATTTAGTATAAACAGGTAGGGTGCAAGGTGCAGCTTTGGGGTGCCCTGCGGCCTGGTTAAATGAAAGCAGTCAAAAAGGAAGTGCAAACTGAAGTAGCTTAATGAAGCTGATGCTGATCAACGCTTATGTTGTATACCAGATAGGGTGCAAGGTGCAGCTTTGGGGTGCCCTGCGGCCTGGTTTATTAAAATCAGTCAAAAACAAGTGCAAACTGAAGTAGCCTGATCAACGCTTATGTTGTATAACAGATAGGTTTAAAATAGCATGTGCCTTGGGATGCCCGTGTGGCCTGTTATATTTCAAGCTGAACAAAAAGTAACAATAATCCAAGTATGAGACATCATTTTGACCTTCTTCACAGCGCCATACTTTGAAAAAAAAAAATTAATTTCATGCCGATCAATCCAAAGGTCAATGCCCCTAACAAAAATAGTGTTCGGTATAAGTTTTCCTTCTGGAAGGACGTAACCTTTAGTTTACATGGTTGGGGTAGGTTATCTTACAAATTGGGATACCCCACTGTATATGAAACCGAATATAAATGCACACCCAAAAGTGGACACTCAGCCTCCAAGAGGCCTGCTTAGTTTAAATAAGAGAGCTGCTTAGTATGGTAGGTAGGTTATGTTATGTTACAGAATGGGATGC
Source organism: Gastrophryne carolinensis (assembly GCA_027917425.1). Lineage (NCBI taxonomy): Eukaryota > Metazoa > Chordata > Amphibia > Anura > Microhylidae > Gastrophryne > Gastrophryne carolinensis. Next base: position 103,868,466 of record CM051235.1, on the reverse strand, counting down.
CCCAAGCAGACTTGAGATCAGTATATATGCACACAGCAGCAGTGTGTTAGCAGGCTCATACAGGCCAAATTTCTTTAAATAAATGTGCAGCTTACAGTAAATGCAGAGGCTAATGGTATGTTAAAGAATGGGATGTCCCAAAAACCAGAGAGCACCTGGCAGGCAGCAGTAAGACTATGCACAGCAAAAGTGTCTTTATCATGCCTAATTTCAATTAGAATAGGTGCAAATGGTTAGGTTCTTAAATAGAGGCTGGTGTAGTCACAGAATGGGATGCCCTAAAAACCAGCAGTAAGTACACCTGGCAGGGTCCAGTAGTGCTATGCCCAGCAAAAGTGTCTTTATCAGGCTAATTTCAAATATGATAAGAGCAAATGCTTATATGGTCTTAAACAGAGGCTGCTTTAGTCACAGAATGGGATGCCCCGGGCAGGAATGGACCTGGCAGGGTCCAGTAGTGCTTTGGCCAGCAAAAGTGTCTTTATCAGGCCTAATTTCAAATATGATAAGAGCAAATGCTTATATGGTCTTAAACAGAGGCTGCTTTAGTCACAGAATGGGATGCCCTGGGCAGGAATGGACCTGGCAGGGTCCAGTAGGGCTTTGGCCAGCAAAAGTGTCTTTATCAGGCCTAATTTCAAATATGATAAGAGCAAATGCTTATATGGTCTTAAACAGAGGCTGCTTTAGTCACAGAATGGGATGCCCTGGGCAGGAATCGACCTGGCAGGGTCCAGTAGTGCTTTGGCCAGCAAAAGTGTCTTTATCAGGCCTAATTTCAAATATGATAAGAGCAAATGCTTATATGGTCTTAAACAGAGGCTGCTTTAGTCACAGAATGGGATGCCCTGGGCAGGAATCGACCTGGCAGGGTCCAGTAGGGCTTTGGCCAGCAAAAGTGTCTTTATCAGGCCTAATTTCAAATATGATAAGAGCAAATGCTTATATGGTCTTAAACAGAGGCTGCTTTAGTCACAGAATGGGATGCCCCGGGCAGGAATCGAGCTGGCAGGGTCCAGTAGTGCTTTGGCCAGCAAAAGTGTCTTTATCAGGCCTAATTTCAAATATGATAAGAGCAAATGCTTATATGGTCTTAAACAGAGGCTGCTTTAGTCACAGAATGGGATGCCCTGGGCAGGAATGGACCTGGCAGGGTCCAGTAGGGCTTTGGCCAGCAAAAGTGTCTTTATCAGGCTAATTTCAAATATGATAAGAGCAAATGCTTATATGGTCTTAAACAGAGGCTGCTTTAGTCACAGAATGGGATGCCCCGGGCAGGAATCGAGCTGGCAGGGTCCAGTAGTGCTTTGGCCAGCAAAAGTGTCTTTATCAGGCTAATTTCAAATATGATAAGAGCAAATGCTTATATGGTCTTAAACAGAGGCTGCTTTAGTCACAGAATGGGATGCCCCGGGCAGGAATCGAGCTGGCAGGGTCCAGTAGTGCTTTGGCCAGCAAAAGTGTCTTTATCAGGCCTAATTTCAAATATGATAAGAGCAAATGCTTATATGGTCTTAAACAGAGGCTGCTTTAGTCACAGAATGGGATGCCCTGGGCAGGAATGGACCTGGCAGGGTCCAGTAGGGCTTTGGCCAGCAAAAGTGTCTTTATCAGGCTAATTTCAAATATGATAAGAGCAAATGCTTATATGGTCTTAAACAGAGGCTGCTTTAGTCACAGAATGGGATGCCCCGGGCAGGAATCGAGCTGGCAGGGTCCAGTAGGGCTTTGGCCAGCAAAAGTGTCTTTATCAGGCCTAATTTCAAATATGATAAGAGCAAATGCTTATATGGTCTTAAACAGAGGCTGCTTTAGTCACAGAATGGGATGCCCTGGGCAGGAATCGACCTGGCAGGGTCCAGTAGGGCTTTGGCCAGCAAAAGTGTCTTTATCAGGCTAATTTCAAATATGATAAGAGCAAATGCTTATATGGTCTTAAACAGAGGCTGCTTTAGTCACAGAATGGGATGCCCCGGGCAGGAATCGAGCTGGCAGGGTCCAGTAGTGCTTTGGCCAGCAAAAGTGTCTTTATCAGGCTAATTTCAAATATGATAAGAGCAAATGCTTATATGGTCTTAAACAGAGGCTGCTGTAGTCACAGAATGGGATGCCCCGGGCAGGAATCGAGCTGGCAGGGTCCAGTAGTGCTTTGGCCAGCAAAAGTGTCTTTATCAGGCCTAATTTCAAATATGATAAGAGCAAATGCTTATATGGTCTTAAACAGAGGCTGCTTTAGTCACAGAATGGGATGCCCCGGGCAGGAATCGAGCTGGCAGGGTCCAGTAGTGCTTTGGCCAGCAAAAGTGTCTTTATCAGGCTAATTTCAAATATGATAAGAGCAAATGCTTATATGGTCTTAAACAGAGGCTGCTGTAGTCACAGAATGGGATGCCCCGGGCAGGAATCGAGCTGGCAGGGTCCAGTAGTGCTTTGGCCAGCAAAAGTGTCTTTATCAGGCCTAATTTCAAATATGATAAGAGCAAATGCTTATATGGTCTTAAACAGAGGCTGCTTTAGTCACAGAATGGGATGCCCTGGGCAGGAATTGACCTGGCAGGGTCCAGTAGGGCTTTGGCCAGCAAAAGTGTCTTTATCAGGCTAATTTCAAATATGATAAGAGCAAATGCTTATATGGTCTTAAACAGAGACTGCTTTAGTCACAGAATGGGATGCCCCGGGCAGGAATCGAGCTGGCAGGGTCCAGTAGGGCTTTGGCCAGCAAAAGTGTCTTTATCAGGCCTAATTTCAAATATGATAAGAGCAAATGCTTATATGGTCTTAAACAGAGGCTGCTTTAGTCACAGAATGGGATGCCCTGGGCAGGAATCGACCTGGCAGGGTCCAGTAGGGCTTTGGCCAGCAAAAGTGTCTTTATCAGGCTAATTTCAAATATGATAAGAGCAAATGCTTATATGGTCTTAAACAGAGGCTGCTTTAGTCACAGAATGGGATGCCCCGGGCAGGAATCGAGCTGGCAGGGTCCAGTAGTGCTTTGGCCAGCAAAAGTGTCTTTATCAGGCTAATTTCAAATATGATAAGAGCAAATGCTTATATGGTCTTAAACAGAGGCTGCTGTAGTCACAGAATGGGATGCCCCGGGCAGGAATCGAGCTGGCAGGGTCCAGTAGTGCTTTGGCCAGCAAAAGTGTCTTTATCAGGCCTAATTTCAAATATGATAAGAGCAAATGCTTATATGGTCTTAAACAGAGGCTGCTTTAGTCACAGAATGGGATGCCCCGGGCAGGAATCGAGCTGGCAGGGTCCAGTAGTGCTTTGGCCAGCAAAAGTGTCTTTATCAGGCCTAATTTCAAATATGATAAGAGCAAATGCTTATATGGTCTTAAACAGAGGCTGCTTTAGTCACAGAATGGGATGCCCTGGGCAGGAATCGAGCTGGCAGGGTCCAGTAGGGCTTTGGCCCGCAAAAGTGTCTTTATCAGGCCTAATTTCAAATATGATAAGAGCAAATGCTTATATGGTCTTAAACAGAGGCTGCTTTAGTCACAGAATGGGATGCCCTGGGCAGGAATCGACCTGGCAGGGTCCAGTAGGGCTTTGGCCAGCAAAAGTGTCTTTATCAGGCTAATTTCAAATATGATAAGAGCAAATGCTTATATGGTCTTAAACAGAGGCTGCTTTAGTCACAGAATGGGATGCCCCGGGCAGGAATCGAGCTGGCAGGGTCCAGTAGGGCTTTGGCCAGCAAAAGTGTCTTTATCAGGCCTAATTTCAAATATGATAAGAGCAAATGCTTATATGGTCTTAAACAGAGGCTGCTTTAGTCACAGAATGGGATGCCCTGGGCAGGAATCGACCTGGCAGGGTCCAGTAGGGCTTTGGCCAGCAAAAGTGTCTTTATCAGGCTAATTTCAAATATGATAAGAGCAAATGCTTATATGGTCTTAAACAGAGGCTGCTTTAGTCACAGAATGGGATGCCCCGGGCAGGAATCGAGCTGGCAGGGTCCAGTAGTGCTTTGGCCAGCAAAAGTGTCTTTATCAGGCTAATTTCAAATATGATAAGAGCAAATGCTTATATGGTCTTAAACAGAGGCTGCTGTAGTCACAGAATGGGATGCCCCGGGCAGGAATCGAGCTGGCAGGGTCCAGTAGTGCTTTGGCCAGCAAAAGTGTCTTTATCAGGCCTAATTTCAAATATGATAAGAGCAAATGCTTATATGGTCTTAAACAGAGGCTGCTTTAGTCACAGAATGGGATGCCCCGGGCAGGAATCGAGCTGGCAGGGTCCAGTAGTGCTTTGGCCAGCAAAAGTGTCTTTATCAGGCTAATTTCAAATATGATAAGAGCAAATGCTTATATGGTCTTAAACAGAGGCTGCTGTAGTCACAGAATGGGATGCCCCGGGCAGGAATCGAGCTGGCAGGGTCCAGTAGTGCTTTGGCCAGCAAAAGTGTCTTTATCAGGCCTAATTTCAAATATGATAAGAGCAAATGCTTATATGGTCTTAAACAGAGGCTGCTTTAGTCACAGAATGGGATGCCCTGGGCAGGAATCGACCTGGCAGGGTCCAGTAGGGCTTTGGCCAGCAAAAGTGTCTTTATCAGGCCTAATTTCAAATATGATAAGAGCAAATGCTTATATGGTCTTAAACAGAGGCTGCTTTAGTCACAGAATGGGATGCCCCGGGCAGGAATCGAGCTGGCAGGGTCCAGTAGGGCTTTGGCCAGCAAAAGTGTCTTTATCAGGCCTAATTTCAAATATGATAAGAGCAAATGCTTATATGGTCTTAAACAGAGGCTGCTTTAGTCACAGAATGGGATGCCCTGGGCAGGAATCGACCTGGCAGGGTCCAGTAGGGCTTTGGCCAGCAAAAGTGTCTTTATCAGGCTAATTTCAAATATGATAAGAGCAAATGCTTATATGGTCTTAAACAGAGGCTGCTTTAGTCACAGAATGGGATGCCCCGGGCAGGAATCGAGCTGGCAGGGTCCAGTAGTGCTTTGGCCAGCAAAAGTGTCTTTATCAGGCTAATTTCAAATATGATAAGAGCAAATGCTTATATGGTCTTAAACAGAGGCTGCTGTAGTCACAGAATGGGATGCCCCGGGCAGGAATCGAGCTGGCAGGGTCCAGTAGTGCTTTGGCCAGCAAAAGTGTCTTTATCAGGCCTAATTTCAAATATGATAAGAGCAAATGCTTATATGGTCTTAAACAGAGGCTGCTTTAGTCACAGAATGGGATGCCCCGGGCAGGAATCGAGCTGGCAGGGTCCAGTAGTGCTTTGGCCAGCAAAAGTGTCTTTATCAGGCTAATTTCAAATATGATAAGAGCAAATGCTTATATGGTCTTAAACAGAGGCTGCTTTAGTCACAGAATGGGATGCCCCGGGCAGGAATCGAGCTGGCAGGGTCCAGTAGGGCTTTGGCCAGCAAAAGTGTCTTTATCAGGCCTAATTTCAAATATGATAAGAGCAAATGCTTATATGGTCTTAAACAGAGGCTGCTTTAGTCACAGAATGGGATGCCCTGGGCAGGAATCGACCTGGCAGGGTCCAGTAGGGCTTTGGCCAGCAAAAGTGTCTTTATCAGGCTAATTTCAAATATGATAAGAGCAAATGCTTATATGGTCTTAAACAGAGGCTGCTTTAGTCACAGAATGGGATGCCCCGGGCAGGAATCGAGCTGGCAGGGTCCAGTAGTGCTTTGGCCAGCAAAAGTGTCTTTATCAGGCTAATTTCAAATATGATAAGAGCAAATGCTTATATGGTCTTAAACAGAGGCTGCTGTAGTCACAGAATGGGATGCCCCGGGCAGGAATCGAGCTGGCAGGGTCCAGTAGTGCTTTGGCCAGCAAAAGTGTCTTTATCAGGCCTAATTTCAAATATGATAAGAGCAAATGCTTATATGGTCTTAAACAGAGGCTGCTTTAGTCACAGAATGGGATGCCCCGGGCAGGAATCGAGCTGGCAGGGTCCAGTAGTGCTTTGGCCAGCAAAAGTGTCTTTATCAGGCTAATTTCAAATATGATAAGAGCAAATGCTTATATGGTCTTAAACAGAGGCTGCTGTAGTCACAGAATGGGATGCCCCGGGCAGGAATCGAGCTGGCAGGGTCCAGTAGGGCTTTGGCCAGCAAAAGTGTCTTTATCAGGCCTAATTTCAAATATGATAAGAGCAAATGCTTATATGGTCTTAAACAGAGGCTGCTTTAGTCACAGAATGGGATGCCCTGGGCAGGAATCGACCTGGCAGGGTCCAGTAGGGCTTTGGCCAGCAAAAGTGTCTTTATCAGGCCTAATTTCAAATATGATAAGAGCAAATGCTTATATGGTCTTAAACAGAGGCTGCTTTAGTCACAGAATGGGATGCCCCGGGCAGGAATCGAGCTGGCAGGGTCCAGTAGTGCTTTGGCCAGCAAAAGTGTCTTTATCAGGCTAATTTCAAATATGATAAGAGCAAATGCTTATATGGTCTTAAACAGAGGCTGCTGTAGTCACAGAATGGGATGCCCCGGGCAGGAATCGAGCTGGCAGGGTCCAGTAGTGCTTTGGCCAGCAAAAGTGTCTTTATCAGGCCTAATTTCAAATATGATAAGAGCAAATGCTTATATGGTCTTAAACAGAGGCTGCTTTAGTCACAGAATGGGATGCCTCACAGCAGACTTAAGATCAGTTCAGTATATATGCACAGTTAGTTACTATAAGCAGCCTGAAAACGCTAACAAAGGCTGGATGAAAAAAAAAAAATCTCCCTGTCAGCCAGCTCCGTTTTTCCTACCTTTCCCTGGCTTTCTGTCTGTCTCCTGTCTGTCTCCTGCCTGTCTCCTGCCTGTCTCCAGCCTGTCCCTGTCTGTCCCTGTCTCCAGCCTGTCTAACTGCCTCAGCTACACAGCGTTCTGTCTGTCTGTCACGAATGCAATAGAGAAATGAGGAAAAGCAAGATGGCCGCCGTTAAATACCGCTGTGTGACGTCACCGGGCTTGCTGGCTGCTGATAGGCTGCATGTGACTGCCCCAGCTTGCACTGGCGCGGGATACATGTCCAGACATGTCCCGTCCGCCATCTTAGAATGCCTGTAATGTAAATGAATGGATGTTAAAGGAAAACTTCGAGTGATCGAATCGCGGGGAAATTCGGATTCGATCCGAATCGAATTTTTCCTGAAATTCGGATCGAATCCGGGTTCGTCCGGATCGATTCGCTCATCCCTAGTGGAGAGTGGCGTGGGTGTTGTTGCGAGCGTTCCAGCTCCTGTGCCAGATACTGTTGAGGAAACCGAGAACATCAGTGACATGTAGCCACAACTCGGTGATGATGATGAAGCCGATCGCACTTGGGAGCCGGGTGCAGAAGGGGCTTCATCCTCATCATCAGGAGAAGAGTGGCGCAGGTTGCCCCGGAGTCAGCAGCTGGGGCAGCAAGGTGTTACTAGCATGGTTGGCAGTCAGCATGGGGGCAGAATTGTAAAGCCTGGAGCCAAACGGGGCTGGGGCCGGGGTAGAGCACCTGCTGCGCGGTAGGCTACCTTCTCGGGAGGTAGTGGAGCAGGAGTTCCTGGAGTTGGCGGCAGTAGCAATGCGTGCGGGCAGTTGGTGGGAAAATTAGCTACTCGGCAGTGTGGCAGCTTTTCATCAAGCATCCGCAGGAGGGTAACATGGCCACATGCAAGATGTGTAGGCAGAAGGTGAAGCGTGGCAAGGGCCCAAATGCTGGCACCATGGCCCTGCGTCAACATATGCTGCGTCACCATAAAGTGGCCTGGGAGAATCGAGGCTCTGAAGAGGTGGTCCAGGCTGCTTCCTCACCAAGTGGCACGCTGCTCCCAATTTCTGCCAGCCAAGGCTCCGGCACCTCAGCCGAAATCAGCTGCGCGTCATACCCATCCTCTGTCGCTCCAGATGCTCCTGCTCCTCCTCCTCCAAGTCATGCATCCCGCCAGCAATCCATCAGCGAAGCCATGTCCAAGAGACAGCAGTATGCGCCCACTCATCCTACGGCGCAGAAGCTGAATGTGCTCCTGTCCAAGTTGCTGGTGCTGCAGTCGCTCCCTTTCAGGTGGTGAACTCTGCACCTTTCAGAGAACTGATGGCTTGTGGTGAGCTGAGGTGGAGAGTCCCAAGCCGTCATTTCTTTGCCAAGAAGGCAGTACCAGCGCTGCACACTTTTGTTGAACAGAAGGTGGTCCAGTCCTTGAGCCTGTCGGTGTGTAGCAAAGTGCATGGCAGTGCCGACGTCTGGAGCTGTAACTACGGTCAGGGACAGTACATGTCGTTTACGGCCTACTGGGTGAATGTGGTCCCTTTGCAGCAGCAGCAACTTGGACAGGTCACGCCGCTTCAGCCTCCGTGCTCCCTGGTCGTTGTGCCTGTGACACCGTGCGACTCGGCATCCTCATCCTCCGCCATCTCCTCACCCTCCACTGTAGGCTCAAGTCTCAGTGCCCCTCCAGCCTACCATGTGTGCAGGGCACGGAGGTGTCACACTGTGCTTCACATGGTTTGTCTTGGCGAACAGAGTGACACAGGGGAGGAACTGCTTAAATGTATTCATCAAGAAATCCAAACATGGCTTACTCCAAGAAAGCTGAAAATGGGAACCATGGTTACCGACAATAGGAAGAACATTTTGTCTGCGCTGCGACAAGGAAGGCTGACCCATGCGCCCTGCATGGCTCACGTCTTCAATCTGGTTGTGAAGCGGTTTCTGAAGTCTTCCCCCCATCTGCAAGACATCCTAACAACTTCAAGGACACTTTGCATGCACTTCAGCCACTCATACACCGCCAAGCACACCCTTCTTGAGCTACAGCGTCAGAACGGTAGCCCCCAACATAGTCTGATTTGCGATGTTTCCACCCGTTGGAATTCCACCCTGCCTATGTTGGACAGACTATACGAACGAACGAAAGCCATCACGGATTTCTTGATGATCCAAGCGGATAGGGGGACTCCCCTGTGTAATTTCAATGTCAACCAGTGGCAGCTCATACGTGACACCTGCCGTTTGCTCAGGCCCTTTCAGGAAGCCAGGATTACGGGATGAACAACGTGATTCCACTTCATGTACTACAGCACATGTTGAAAACCATGGCTGGTCAGGGCACTGGAGACATGGCGTCTACATCTTACGGCCACATGAACCCCGTTGGAGCTGAACTGGAGGAGGAAGAGGAGGAGGAGTGGCACAGTGCACAGTTTAGGCTTGGCGAAATGGCTGGTTTATCTAGTCAGCGGACAGGAGAGGAGGAGCAGGAGCAGCCAGAGGAGCTAGAGGGTTGTGAGGAAGGCGAGACAGAGGACCCAGACACACCGCCGCAGTATGCAGTGGAGATTGAGACAGGTAGTCCCTCCAAGTCACTTGCGCAAATGGCAGGAAGCATGCTCACGTGCTTGCGTAGTGACCCCAGAGTTGTTTCCATTTGTCAGCGGGATGACTTCTGGCTCTCCACCTTATTGGACCCTCGCTTCCGGCACAAAATGGGGGCATTTTTTAAACCGGCCGAGAGGGAGGACAAACTGACCTACTACAAAGACATTCTACGTAGTCAGTTGGCCGACTCGCAGGTCTGACTCGGGGGGACCTCTGCGCTCACCTTCCACTGCCATGGCTGCTGGGGGGGTTGGCAGGAGCAGCAGCAGCTGCTTCATCAGCAGGAGCCTCAGTCTTCAGTCGCTAATGAGTAGCTTTCTACACCCACATAGTGAGTCTACTCATGAGCAGCAGGAAGACCTGGAGCAGGACCTGAATCAGCAGGTCATGTCATACCTTGACATGACCATGCCAACACACCTTGAGGATCCGCTGGACTTCTGGGCAGCCAAACTTGACTTGTGGCCGCAGCTAGCTGAGTTTGCCCTGAAAAAGCTGTCCTGCCCGGCCAGTAGAGTGCCATCTGAGTGGGTGTTTAGTGCGGCGGGGGCCATAGTTACGGTGAGGATAACTCGTCTGTCAACTAAAAATGTGGAGAGACTCACCTTTGTGAAAATGAATCAGCGATTGATCAGCCAGGATTTGCACCCACCAATGGCTGATGCATGCGACTAGATTCAGAATGGTGCCACGTTTTACACTTTCCAAATGGTGCAAAACATATTTATGTCTTTCAGCCAAATTTTGGCATCCTGCTGCCAACTCCAGTGTCTCTTTCAAGCTATGTTTGGGCTCCTGCTGCTGCTGCTGCTTGCAACTCCAGGGTGTCATTCAGTCAATTTTTGGACTCCTGCTGCTCCTGCTGCCAACTCCAGGATGTCTGTCAGCCAATATTTGGGCTCCGGCTGCTTCCAGCTCCAGGGTGTGTTTTTCAGGCAATATAGGGGCCCCTCATAGTGATGCCACCTCAACTCTCTGCAATTGTGCCGCTCTGCGATTCTAATAGCGATGCCTCTGATCTGCATGTCATAATTATTTACAGTATTATTTCACTTACCCAGCACGCATCCTATGCATGTTACAGCAAGGCAGAATGGTTTACAACCCTATTGAGGCTCTAGGAAGCTCAGAAATAGCCATTTTTAATAGCGATTCATCGTGAATAAATTCGGACCGAAACAAATTTTGACGGAAAATTCGGCGAATCAGCCGAATCGAATTTTTCAAAAGTTCGCTATTCCTAGATGCAATGTAAGAAACAATGTAATACAATGATACAATGTAAGAAATCAATGCCTCGGTCTTATCTAGTTCATAAATGTGGCTGGTCCCAATTAATATGCCTTCCTACTTTCCAACTTTAGCCAGGTAGAGAATTTGTTTTGGGAGAGAAATTTGTATTGCTTTAAAGAGATGGTTGTTTTTAGCCCCATTCTGGACCTGGACATTGTGGAAGGATCTTAGTGGATCAACAGCTTATACAAAGACACTTTTATGGATCTAACCCAAGGTCATGCCTTTTGAGGACATTGACATTTGCAGAGAAGGCTGAGAACCAGGGCACAGCCCCATAGAATGAAAAAGAGGAGCATATACTCTGAGACCATATCCTTTCAGGTCTTGCAGTGGCAGTTTTACATCAGGGTTGGCTACATACTGCTAACACAAAAAAATTGGACCGTGTGCCACCACATACTTGTTTTATCACACTGCATGACAATCACAAATGCATTTCAGCTTCTATAAAATAGTACTGCGTATATGTAGTAGTAGGAACACAAGTTAACTCAATTTATTTCCATAAGGTCTGTAAATAAAAAAAACACACAACAGGAAGTTATTTGCGATAATGACACAGGCCTTTTGTACCCCTTCCGAATCATATGTATAATAATTAATTGATATATCAAACCTGTTAGTTAACTAGTATCTTCATGAGACCTAAGGAAGGACAGGATAATTTGAATTAATGAATACAATTTGTGTCCAATCTAAGGATACCAGTCTTAGGTTCAACTACAAATTGTAAATAAATGATCTGCAAAACTGTAAAGAAATGATCCACAACATTTATTGTCTTTTATCTTTAGAACAAGATTTGGGACCTGCATTATATTTATGTTTGCGCTGTATTCATAAGCCCGGTGTGCAAACTGACAGTATCTTCAAATTCCTTTAAGTAGTGATGATGATCTTCCAACCGGAAAATGTACAGAAATGCATTGTTCCATAAGTAGGCCACACCAGCAAGGGGCACATCTGTGTAAAGTATTCCCTCTATTGTGGCTGTCATGATTTCAGGGACATCTAAAGCTTTGGCAGGCTAATCAGTCTATGTATATATACATGACATTACATTACACAAATCTGAAATAACATGTAACCTCGAATAAAAATCACATAGCTTCTTTTAAAAAGTCTAATCAAGTTAGTCTTGTTTAAGTATAAATAGATAAAAGTCATTATTTTACTTTGTGCATTAGTGTACATGCAAAGGTGATCAGTATAAATTAAAAGTGCAATGTACAAATATGGAATTTAAAAAAAAGTGACCAGTATGATGATGATACTGTAGGTGCAATGTGCAGCAAAATTATGCTAAAGCAATTTACTGGCATCTCCAATCTGTCCCCTGACGTCAGATATGGTTACTGGCCACACCCACTCCAGTCACTCCAATGGGGGAGGGGCTTACCAGCCCTCGGCTACAGTTTGTGGTACTAAAGGAAATAAAGTCCCACCATTTACACATATGATGATACACCTAAATGGAGTTCCACATGCTTGTTTATTATGTGCACCACCAACATACTATATAAGAAGTCATCCGTTTTTCTTACTGTGCATGTATCCCTTGGTCCAAAACTGAATAGTAGGGATGAGCAGACCTGTGGAAGTGCGGTTACTGCAAGTTCGGCCGAACTTGCTGCGAAAGTTCGATTTGGGTTCCAGGACTTGACTCAAGCCCCAACCCTATAGCAATCAATAGGGACCCAAACTTGGGGGCCCAAAAATAACTGTAAAATGGGGGAAGCAAGGGCTAGAGGGCTGCTAATCAAGGGGAATACCCAGGAAATTCCTCATAATAATAATAACAGAAAAGCAATTAATTGCTTTTAGTGTAAGTAAGTAATGTAAATGTTTATACTATTTCTGATGCATCACTTGAATGTGTACTACAAGTGTCCCCCCTGTTCCAGCTATTTGCAGAAGTAATCAGTGTTATTTGCTGACCCCTGGCAAGATGAATGTAGGATATCATTTATATAAGCCTTTTCTACTAGCTCCTGTTTGAGAGACGTGCATAAGCTCCCTCGAACACTGACCGAACTATGATGTATACATTATAAAAGAAAGTAATCTAGAATGGCAACAAATAATAATAAGACACTCACAGTGCATTAAAGGAAAAGTCCCCTTCTGTAGACTTTTCCTAAGACTCCTGGGCCAGATAGTGCCAAGGGTGCATAGACGATTCACTCACTGTACCAACACTCCCCCACCACGATCGTCCTCCTTCAGCCTTGTTTTGTGAAAAAAGGGGCTGCAATCCTAGCAATCCTTAGCGCCTCCATATACGGAAGTTACTGGAGTGTGGATGGCTAATTGTTTTTAATGGGATACGCCCATACACAGGCCACACCCACTTGCCAGCCTGAACCCACAAGCTCAACTCCCAGTTTCACAAACTTGGGCTGCAGGAGAAAGATCGTAAGGTAAGCGGATCATCTAGGCACCCATTGCACTGCCTGGCTTAAAGTCTTAGGAAAAGTCAATGGAAGTGGACTGTTCGTTTCAGGCTGTGTCTGTCAGGCTCCCACTGCATCCCCCTTTAAGGGACTTTTTACACTCACCCAGGCTTAGAGGGCCCATCAATTTACCAATAGCTTGGTCCATGAGACCCCTTATACCAGTTCACAAGGCTAGGGGCTGGCAAGTCACCTGCAACTAGCGGGTGGCTTGCCATTAACCCCTGCACCCCCAATTACCTGCCTCCCCAAAGCCCGGGGGGGGCAGAAGAGCCCGGGCCCACACAGGGTATGTGGGCTCGTAGGCTGCAGGGTGGGGGGCCACAAAAGCTGGCCCCTCCACTCTGTTCCTACAAGCCCCCATAGCTGGTCCCGGGCTGGTTATGATGGGTAAGGGGGACCCTTCGTCATTTTTTTTTTAATTTTAAGGGTTAGGGTTAGCCTAACCCTAACCCTTAAAATAAAAAAAAAATGGGTTCCACCCCCCTGGGAGGGGGACCTTACGTCATTTTTATTTTATTTTTAAGGGTTAGGGTTAGCTTATCGAATTTTAAGGGTTAGGGTTATTAAAAAAAAAGCCTAACCCTAACCCTTAAAATTCCAAAAAAATTACATAGGGTCCCCCCTCCCGGGGGGGGGGGGGCTCCCCATTTTTTGGGGGGAATTTTAATTTTTGTATATTTTTTTTATTTTTAAGGGTTAGGGTTAGCCTAACCCTAACCCTTACAATTCCCCCAAAAAAGGGGGGACCCTATGTCATTTTTGGGGGGATTTTTGAGGGTTAGGGTTAGCCTAACCCTAAACCCTTAAAATTACCCCAAAAATGCCCCCCCCCCCCCCCCCCCCGGAAGGGGGGACCCTATGTCATTTTTTTTTTTTTAATTAACCCCTTATGTTTATAGTGTGGATAGTATTTTATTTGTAAATGTAATAAAGTGCTCTTTTCAGTTTGGGGGGTCTCCAGGGCAAGAATGGGGGGCTACCGATACATATGTGGTACCGTTGTAATCGGGAGAAATGGGGCTATCACATGCAATATGGTTTTCATTAAAAAAAAAAAGGTTTTATTTAAAATAAAGGAGACAATTGTCTAAAAAAAATATATATTTTTTTGTTTTTGTTTTTTTAAGCAGAAATATTCAAAAAACAGCAGAAAAATTACAAACAAGACATTTCATGTTAAAGCCTAAACTCTGCTGCAAAAAATGTATATGTAATGTATATAATTTTTCTGGAAAATCACGGTTAATCATGCCGCAAAATGGGGAAAAATGACCTGTCAACAGAGGGTGACAAAAGTTCAAGTAGGCTGACAATTAAAAGGGTTAATAGTAACTATGCATGTTGGGTATTGTTCTGCTCGGGGGACCTTGCGCTTTCAGATTTAGCTTGTTTTTTCTTGTTTGCATATTGATATTTTAGGAAAACATGGTATTTATTCTGCTTTTTTTATAATTGTTTTTAGGGAAACCCTGTGCAACCTAAGAATTCTTCAATGGATTACTTCCAGAAAGATGAGCCCACTACAACAAGCTCAGTACTCTTAGAAAGCTTAACATGTGTACTTTCAGGGAATATATGGTTTATGGGGATATTCTAAATTTAAAGGGTTGTTTTGGTTGAAAAATCGTAAGGTGCGCACTTTGTCTGCAGAGCTGAAATTTTTAAGTAAAATTACCGTTATGCGCATGCTTTACTTTGGGGTGTTTGGCAACTCTTCACTTGACAGTACCTATGCATGTTGGGTATTGTTCTGTTCGGGGGATGTTGCTTTTTCAGATTTTACTTGTTTTTTTCTGTTTGCATATAGATTTTATGGAAAATGTGGCTTTGATTCTTTTTTTTTATTCTTTTTTAGGGAAACTCTGTGCAACCAAAGAATTGATTGAGGGATTACTTCCAGAAAATTGCACCCATGTCAACAAACCTGGTACGCCTAGAAAGCCTGAGGTGTATACTTCCAGAGAATATATAGTTTGTGGGGGTATTTCAAATTTAAAGGGTTCTTTTTCTGGAAAGACAGCAAAGTGCGCTTAGCACGGTGCATAGTTGTATTTTATCTGAAAATCTCCTAAAGCGCTGTTTCAGTTTGGGGGAGTCTCCTGGGCAGGAAAGGGTGTCTACCAATACATATGTGGTAACGCTGTGACCGGGATTAATTGGGGTTTCACATGCAATAAGATTTTATTGACAAACTTACATTTTTTATTACAAAAAAACAATACAAATTGCAAAAAATAGATTTTTTTTATTTTTTTGCACATATTTCACCCAAAAGTATTGAGAATACACCTAAAAAATTACAAACAAGACATTTCATGTTAAAGCCCAGACTCTGCTGAAAAAAACAATATATCATTTTCCTGGGAAAACCCTGGAAATCCCTTCAAAAATCACATTTGAACATGGGGAGCGCAAAATAGTGCAAAATGGTCTGGCACCAAGGGTGACAAAAACTCCAGGTAGGCTGGCAGCGAAAGGGTTAATTACATGTATTGGTTGAGATTCCACTTGTTGAGGCCACTTCAGGGTCATTGATGTTTAATTACAAATATTAGTGGAGTGTCCACTAGTTCAAGCCACTTAAGCAGCATTGCTGTTTAATAACAAATAGTAGTTGAGCATCCACTTGCTCGGGCCACTTGCGGGGTCATTCCTGTTTAATAACAAATAGTAGTTGAATGTCCACCTGTGCAGGCCACTTAAGGGTCCCCAGTGACAGTGGAGGATCAGAGGTGAGTAAAGAAGAAAATGTTTTTTGAATAATAACACTTTTTACAGTTAACCCTTTGTGAACTTGTAAGGGATCCATGAGACCCCTATGCTAATTCACAAAGCTTGGAGGGCTGGGAAGTCACCTTTGGCTAGCAGTGTGACTTGCCATTAATTCCCCCAGCCCCCCATTACCCGCCTCCCCAAAGCCTCTGTGCTATGTTCTACAAGCCCTGCATTGCTGGTGCTCAGGCTAGTTATGCTGTGTAAGGAGGACCCCACACCATTTCTTTCATTTTAAAGGGTTTTTAACCCTAAAAATTCCCCCCAAAAACATGAGGGGGACCCTATGTCTGTTTTTTTTAAATTAAAACTTTATGTTCTATCGCTCTGCTGCTACTGGATGGGAGGTATTAACCCTTTAAGTGTCAGCCTACCTGGAGTTTTTGTCACACTCTGTTGCCAGACCATTTTGCACTATTTTGCACTCCCCATGTTCAAATGTGATTTTTGAAGGGATTTCCAGGGATTTCCCAGGAAAATGATATATTGTTTTTTTTCAGCAGAGTCTGAGCTTTAACATGAAATGTCTTGTTTGTCATTTTTTAGGTGTATTCTCAATATTTTTTGGCGAAATATGTGCAAAAAAAAAAAATCATTTTTTTTCAATTTGTAGTGTTTTTTTGTAATAAAAAATGTAAGTTTTCAATAAAATCTTATTGCGTGTGAAACCCCAATTTCTCACAGTTACAGCGGTACCACATATGTATAGGTAGACACCTTTTCCTGCCCAGGAGGCTCCCCCAAACTGAAACAGAGCTTTAGGGGATTTTCAGAAAAAATACAACTGTGATATGCGCTATGTGCACCTTGCAGTTTTTCCAGAAAAACATCCCTTTACATTTGAAATACCCCCCACAAACTATATATTCTCTGGAAGTACACACCTCAGGCTTTCTATTTGTACCAGGCTTGTTGATGTGGCCACAGTTTTCTAGAAGTAATCCCTCAATGTATTCTTTGGTTGCAAAGAGTTTCCCTAAAAAAAGGATGAAAAAGCAGAATCAAAGCCACATTTTCCTAAAAAACGATATACAAACAAGAAAAAACAAGTATAATCTAAAAAAGCAACATCCCCCGAACAGAACGATACCCAACATGCATAGGTTCTGTCAAGGGAAGAGTTGCCAAACACCCCAAAGTAAAGCATGAGCATAACGGTAATTTTTCTTGAAAATTTCAGCTCTGCAGACAAAGTGCGCACCTTGCGATTTTTCAACCAAAACAACCCTTTACATTTGGAATATCCCCCATAAACCATATATTCCCTGAAAGTACACATGTTAAGCTTTCTAAGCGTACCCAGCTTGTTGTAGTGGGCTCATCTTTCTGGAATTAATCCCTCAAAGAACTCTTAGGTTGCGCAGAGTTTCCCTAAAAAATGTATAAAAAAGCCGAATAAAAAACACCTTTTCCTAAAATATAAATATGCAAACAAGAAAAAACAAGCTAAGTCTGAAAGCGCAAGGTCCCCCGAACAGAACAATACCCAACATGCAGAGGTACTATTAACCCTTTTAATTGCCAGCCTACTTGAGATTTTGTCACCCTCTGTTGACAGGTCATTTTTCCCCATTTTGCGCCATGTTTTGCGTCATTTTTGCTGGAATTTTCAGGAAAATTATATATATACTTTTTGCAGCAGAGTTTAGGCTTTAACATGAAATGTCTTGTTTGTAAATTTTATTTATTATTAATTTCATTTATTATTAATTTTATTTATTATTAAGTTAAAAGAAATAAATAAAAATTTTTTTTAGAAAATGGCCTCCTTTATTTTAAATAAAAAATGTATTTGATTAGGGAAAACCATATTGCATGTGAAAGCCCCATTTCTTCCGATTAGAACGGTACCACATATTTATCGGTAGCCCCCTGTTCCTGCCCAGGAGACCCCCCTAACTGAAACAAGTAATTTTTAACATTTACAAATAAAATACAACTCCCATCCACACTACAAAGGGTTAAATCGAGAAAAAAAAAATGACATAGGGTCCCCCCTCCCAGGAGGGGGGGGCATTTTTTGGGGGGATTTTTAAGGGTTAAAAAAAAAAATGACATGGGCCCCCCCTTACCCAAAGTAACCAGCCCGGGACCAGCTATGCAGGGTTTGGAGGAACAGGGCGCAGGGGCCAGCTTTTGTGGCCCCTGGCCCTGCAGGCTACAAGCCTACATAGCTCTTCTGCCCCCCCTGGGCTTTGGGGAGGCAGGTAATGGGGGTGCCAGGGGTTAATGGCAAGTCACCAGCTAGCGCAGGTGACGTGCCACCTCCCCCAGTCTTATGAACTGGTATAGGGGTCGTGGACCCCTTACCTTACCTTGCCGCCATCGCGGAGGAGAGAGGAGAGAGATTCCCGGGCTCTCTCCTGAAGATCGGTAAGCCCTGGGGGGGGGGGATCGGAGGCCCCCCAGGTGAAGAGGAGGGACAGCGGGAGCCAGCGCACACACAGGTAAGTGAATGTCATTTTTATTTATTTTTTTTTTTACAGTTAGCAGCTGCTGCTGCAGAAGTAAATTTTACGTGGCTGGCACTTAAGTGACGGAGAGGCAACCACGTAAATTGTATGTGGCTGTCATTTAAAGGGTTAAAAAATATATATATAAAATATACATATAAAATATTTTTTCTGATGCGTATGGTGTGTCTTTTTTACATTTAACCAATTGTGAACTGGGTTGAATGGTGTGGGACCCCGCACCAATTATCTATTTATTTAACCCTTTATAGTGTGGATAGTAGTTTTATGTTATTTGTAAATGTTATAAAATTCTATTCTTAGTATGGAAGGTCTCCTGGCCAGGAACGGGGCTACCAATACATATGTGGTACCATTGTAATCGGGAGAAATGGGACTTTCACATGCAACAAGACAATGTAAAGAAGAAATGTAAAAAAGAAAAATTATTATTTTTATTTTTATCACTCATATATTTTTAAAAAACACTGGAGAAATTCAAAACAAGACATTTCATGTTAAAGCCTAAACCCAGCTGAAAAAGAAAATATATATCATTTTCCTGGAAATTTTTGCAAAAAAGTGCAAAATGGTGTTTTACCTGTTTTACCGATTGATTAATAGGTCTTCTGTGAGAATCTGAGAATCTGTGTACTCTGTCCCACTGAAGACACGGGTGGCCGGTCCTCACCCACCGAGGATGAGGACATTAATAGGTCATGCTTGATCACCTATTAGTCTCTGTGTGGTCATGCTGAAGGATGATTTGGAAAAGGCCTGTCAATAGGGGGTGGCTAGAAGTTAAAAGAGTTAAAAGTATATATGCATGTTGGGTATTGTTCTGTTCAGGGTACTTTGTGCTTTCCAATTTAGTTTGTTTTTTCATCTTTGCACATTGTTATTTTATTTTTATAATTGTTTTTTATTCTGCTTTTTTTTTTTTTTTTTTTTTAGGGAAACCCTGTGCAACCAAAGAATTCTTTGAGGGATTACATTCAGAAAGATGAGTCCACGACAACAAGCTGGGTATGCCTAAAAAGCTTAACGTGTGTACTTTCATATGGTTTGTGAGGGGTAATCCAAGTGTAAAGGGTTGTTTTGGTTGATAAAGTAATTACTTAGGGGTGTCTGGCAACTCTTCCCATGACAGTACCTATGCATGTTGAGTATTGTTCTGTTCGAGGACTTTTCTTTTTTAGATTCAACTTGTTTTTTCTTGTTTGCATATTTTTTGGGGGAAAATGTGGCTTTGATTCTACTTTTGTATTATTACTTCCAGTAAACTGTGCCCACGTCAACAAGCCTGGTACATCTAGAAAGTTTGGGGTGTGTACTTCCAGAGTTTGCAGAGGGGGGTATATCAAAAAAACTGCAAGGTGCACATAGCAGTATTTTATCTGAAAATATCCTAAAGTGCTGTTACAGTTTGTGGGAGTCTCCTGGGCAGGAAGGGGTGTTTGCCAATAGATATGTGGTAATGCTGTAATTGGGAGAATTGGGGCTTGTCACGGACCGGGTGCAGCGGACTCGGGTGTGGATCCGCTTTAACTGTGGAACCGATGGCGGGTACCGTGTCAGGGGAGCGGAGTCTAAGAGGCCACCAGTATTCACCAGAGCCCACCGCAAGGCAGGTTGGTCTTGTGCGGCGAGTGACCCCCAGGTCGCTACCCCCTAACAGCGGCCCAGTCCCACAGTCAGCCGAGGTTCAGTGAGGTACACAAGTGGCAGGCAAAAGGCGTAGTAAGTACAGGCAGAGATCGGGGCTGGCAGCACAGGTTCGCAGTAAAGGTGAGTAGCCGAGGTCGGGGCAGGCAGCAAAGGTTCAGAGTCGGGAACAGGCAGAGGTCGGTACACGGGTGAGCAATCCAAGAATGTCTGACTTTCAACAAGCATGGAGAGACCAAGATCCGGCACTGAAGGAAGGAAGTGCCTGTTTAAATAGGGGAAGATGATGCAGGATTGGATGACATAAACACCAATCAGTGCTGTAAAGGCCCTTTAAATCTCAGGGATCCTGTGCGCTCGCCCTCTAGTGGATGGAGACTTGTGCGCATGCAAGGAGGAAGCACTGGGGGAAGGGCGGCAGCTGGAAGCAGCCCCGAGGGAAGATGGATGACGGCTGCATGCAGCCATGGAGGTAGGTGAAATGCTGTGAGACGGGCGTGCAGCGCTCGCCCTAACAGTACCCCCCCCCCTTGGGCCTCCCCTTCTTCTTGGGACCAAGAAAATCTGAGATGAGACTACGGTCTAGAATATTCTCTTCGGGCTCCCAAGATCTTTCTTCAGGTCCACAGCCTTCCCAGTCGACCAAGAAATATCTTTTTCCTCTGGAGAGCTTAGAAGCCAGAATCTCCTTCACTGAAAAGGTATCCTCGGTGCCCGAGATTGGGGCAGGCACCAAAGTTTTAGGAGAGAATCGATTGACAATAACTGGCTTCAACAGAGAGACGTGAAAAGAATTGGGAATTCGCAGTGAAGTCGGTAGGTGAAGCTTATAGCAAACTGGATTGATCTGTTGTTTGATCTTGTATGGCCCCAAGTAACGGGGGCCCAATTTGTAGCTAGGAATTTTGAAGCGGATGTATTTTGCCGACAGCCACACCTTATCTCCTGGAGAATAAACAGGCGGAGCTCTTCTCCTTTTATCAGCGCTAACCTTCATGCGGGCGGAAGCTTGACAAAGGGAACGCTGTGTTTCTTGCCAGATGGTGGAGAAATCCTGTGAGAGATTGTCCACGGCGGGCACTCCGGAGGACGTGGATAAAGGCAAAGGCGGAAGGAGTTGACGGCCGTACACCACCAAAAACGGGGACTTCCTTGTGGACTCAGAATCCTTAAAATTATACGAGAATTCCGCCCAAGGCAACAGATCGACCCAATCGTCTTGACGCGCTGAAACAAAATGGCGAAGATAATGCCCGAGAATCTGGTTGATTCTTTCCACCTGGCCGTTAGACTGGGGATGATAAGCGGAGGAAAAGTCCAGTTTAATTTTCATTTGTTTACAAAGAGCTCTCCAGAACTTGGACACAAACTGCACACCTCTGTCAGACACAATATGTGTAGGTAGACCATGAAGTCGAAAGATATGCTTCAGGAAGTATTTTGCCAACAGAGGAGCTGACGGGAGACCGGGCAAAGGAACAAAATGCGCCATCTTAGAAAACCTATCCACTACCACCCAAATTACAGTATTGCTATGCGAAGAAGGGAGGTCGGTAATAAAGTCCATAGCAATGTGTGTCCATGGGGTATCTGGAATAGGAAGTGGGTGGAGTAGGCCAGCAGGTCTTTGGCGAGGGGTTTTGTCGCGAGCGCAGGTGGTACAGGCCTGAACGAATTCGGTCACATCCTTTTCAAAAGAAGGCCACCAATAATATCGAGAAATGATAGAACAAGACTTCCTGATACCGGCATGGCCAGCTACATGGGAAGAATGCCCCCATTCTAATATTTTGCGACGTTGGCGGGCTGGCACAAAGGTCTTTCCCGGCGGTGCTTGTACAAGAGTAGCGGGGGCAGAGTGGACAAGGCGTTCAGGCGGGATGATATGTTGTGGAGTGGATTCAACACCAGAGATGTCAGAGGAGCGAGAAAGGGCGTCTGCCCTGATGTTCTTAGCGGCTGGCCGGAAGTAGATTTGAAAATCAAATCGAGCGAAAAACAACGACCAACGAGCTTGTCGTGGATTCAATCGCTGGGCAGTTTCTAAATAAGATAGATTTTTGTGATCAGTATAGATGGATACTTGATGGGCAGAACCTTCTAAGAGGTGTCTCCACTCCTCCAACGCCAACTTGATGGCGAGTAACTCCCGATCTCCGATGGAGTAATTCCTCTCCGCTGGCGAAAAGGTCTTCGAAAAGAACCCGCAGGTGAGAATTCTGCCAGTAGACGATTTTTGAGTGAGCACCGCTCCGGCTCCAATGGAGGAGGCATCTACTTCTAGGGCGAAAGGCCGAGATGGATCTGGCCTAGACAACACTGGTGCAGAGGAGAAGGCCTTTTTTAGAGCAATGAAGGCCTCTTCAGCCTGAGGAGGCCAAGACTTCGAATTGGCGCTCTTCTTTGTGAGGGTCACAATAGGCGCCACTACAGTGGAAAAGTGAGGAATAAACTGGCGATAGTAATTGGCGAAGCCCAGAAAACGTTGAATAGCTCGCAGGCCAATAGGACGGGGCCAATCCAGAACTGCTTTCAACTTGCTGGGATCCATTTGAAGGCCACGAGCTGAGACAATATATCCAAGAAAGGGTAAGGTGGTTTGATCAAATAGACACTTCTCCAACTTGGCGTAAAGATGGTGTTGACGGAGACGAGACAGGACTTGCCGGACATGACGGTGATGTTCTTCTAGATTAGATGAAAAGATGAGTATATCATCCAAATATACAACAACACAGGAGTAAAGCAAGTCCCGAAAAATGTCATTTACGTATTCCTGGAATACAGCGGGTGCATTGCAGAGACCAAAGGGCATCACTAAATATTCGAAGTGGCCATCGCGGGTATTGAAGGCGGTCTTCCATTCATCGCCCTCGCGTATACGTATCAAATTATAGGCTCCCCTCAGGTCAAGCTTGGTGAAGACCCTGGCCCCACGCAGTCGGTCAAATAATTCGGCAATCAAGGGCAAAGGGTATCGATTTTTAACGGTAATCTTATTGAGGCCGCGGTAATCAATACAAGGGCGAAGAGAGCCATCTTTTTTCGCCACAAAGAAGAACCCCGCGCCTGCCGGAGAGGAAGACTTCCGTATGAACCCTTTATGAAGATTTTCTCGAATATACTCCGACATGGCTTGAGTCTCAGGAGCCGAGAGAGGGTAAATTCGGCCACGAGGAGGAGTGGTACCCGGTAGGAGGTCTATAGGGCAATCGTAGGGGCGATGAAGCGGAAGTACCTCCGCTTGTTTCTTGCAGAATACATCAGCATAGGTCTGGTAGATCTCAGGCAAGCCAGGTAATGGTGCTGAAGCAGGAATAGGTCGAACAGGAACAGACTTCAAGCACTTCTTAAAGCACGCTGCACCCCAAGTCTTGATATCACCGGTGGTCCAGTCAAGCGTGGGATCATGACGTTGGAGCCAAGGAAGGCCTAGAAGAATCTGAGAGGTGCAATTAGGGAGGACGTAGAACTCAACATTCTCTTGATGGAAGAGTCCAATTTTTAATTGGAGGGGAACGGTGCGATAGCGCACAGTACAGTCCAGCCTATCACCATTGACTGAGGCGATAAATAAGGGTGTAGCAAGGCGATTCACAGGGATATTATGTTTATTGATCACGGCAGCCTCTATAAAGTTCCCTGCAGAACCAGAGTCCAAAAAGGCGCTTAAATTCAGGGATGTGGAAGGTGAGATGGAAAGTTGAACAGGAACAGTGAGCCGTGGAGAGGAGGCACATACACCCAGGGACGCCTCTCCCACCGCCACTAGGTGCGCCCGTTTCCCTGACGTGGAGGGCGAATAGGACAGTCCTTCAAAAAATGCTCAGAACCACCGCAGTACAGACAAAGGTTCTCGTTCCTTCTGCGAGTTCTCTCCAATTGGGTCAAACGGAATCGATCGACCTGCATGGCCTCCTCACTGGGAGGTACATGTGCAGACAAAGGGTTTTGAAGTACTGGAGCCAAACGGGATGCCCTCCTAGGGCGCTGAGAGTCTCTTTCTTGGCGGAATTCTTCACGCCTCTCAGCAAAGCGCACATCAATGCGTGTGGCCAGATGGATGAGTTCAGTGAGAGATGAAGGCAAGTCACGAGCCGCAAGAGCATCCTTAATTTTACTAGAAAGTCCTTTCTTGAAGCAGGCACACAAGGCCTCATTGTTCCAAGACAATTCGGAGGCTAGAGTGCGGAACCGAATGGCGTATTCACCAACGGACAACTCGCCCTGGACCAAGTTCAAAAGGGACGATTCAGCAGATGAAGCCCGGGCAGGTTCCTCAAAGACCTGGCGAAACTCTGAGACAAAGGTGTTAATACTGGAAGAGACAGGGTCATTGCGATCCCACAAGGGAGTGGCCCAGGCCAAAGCCTTTCCAGAAAGCAAACTGATGACAAAGGCCACCTTAGCTCGTTCAGTGGGAAATTGATCCGCCAACAACTCCAAGTGCAGGGAACATTGGGCAAGGAACCCTCGGCATAACTTGGCATCCCCATCATATTTAGCCGGCAAGGAGAGACGGATTCTGGCAGAAGATGTTACCGGGGGCTGTGGCGGTAATGCTGGAGCCGGTGATGGAACTTGCTGTTGCTGAATCGTTAAAAATTGCTGCATCATGGCAGAGAGTTGATTAATCTGGCGGGACTGCATAGCTACTATAGCAGGCAATTCAGTGGCATCCGGCAGCGGTACCTCAGCGGGATCCATGGCCAGATCTTACTGTCACGGACCGGGTGCAGCGGACTCGGGTGTGGATCCGCTTTAACTGTGGAACCGATGGCGGGTACCGTGTCAGGGGAGCGGAGTCTAAGAGGCCACCGGTATTCACCAGAGCCCACCGCAAGGCAGGTTGGTCTTGTGCGGCGAGTGACCCCCAGGTCGCTACCCCCTAACAGCGGCCCAGTCCCACAGTCAGCCGAGGTTCAGTGAGGTACACAAGTGGCAGGCAAAAGGCGTAGTAAGTACAGGCAGAGATCGGGGCTGGCAGCACAGGTTCGCAGTAAAGGTGAGTAGCCGAGGTCGGGGCAGGCAGCAAAGGTTCAGAGTCGGGAACAGGCAGAGGTCGGTACACGGGTGAGCAATCCAAGAATGTCTGACTTTCAACAAGCATGGAGAGACCAAGATCCGGCACTGAAGGAAGGAAGTGCCTGTTTAAATAGGGGAAGATGATGCAGGATTGGATGACATAAACACCAATCAGTGCTGTAAAGGCCCTTTAAATCTCAGGGATCCTGTGCGCTCGCCCTCTAGTGGACGGAGACTTGTGCGCATGCAAGGAGGAAGCACTGGGGGAAGGGCGGCAGCTGGAAGCAGCCCCGAGGGAAGATGGATGACGGCTGCATGCAGCCATGGAGGTAGGTGAAATGCTGTGAGACGGGCGTGCAGCGCTCGCCCTAACAGGGCTTATACATGCAATATGATTTTATTGAAAAACACACATTTTTTATTACAAACACTACAAATTATATTGCCCCCAAAAATATTGAAAATACACTAGAAAGTGACAAACAATACATCAAAAAAAAATATATAAGTTTCCTAGGAAATCCCTTCAAAATCACTGTTGAACATGAATTGCACAAAATAGTGAACAATGGACATGAGGGTGACAAAATCTTTAGGTATGCTAGCATTTAAAGGGTTAATAATAAATAGAATTTGAGTGTCCACTTGTTCAGGCCACTTAAGGGCATTGCTGTTAAATAACAAATAGTAGTTGAGTGTTAGCATTGTCCATTTCAGGCCACTGTAATTGCAGTAATGTATTAATGCATAACAAGGTGCTCTTTCCAGCCCTTGGTCTTTTTTATTTTGGACATATATTTAACTCATCCATGCAGTGAGGGTACACATGCCTGGAGCCTAACAAAATGCCAAAAAATCAGTTGAGGGGTTAGGTGCTTTGCTCACTTCAGTCACGCAATGGACGGGAATCAAACCTGCCACCCTCCGGTGACAACTGTCCCTCTGCCCCTTTCGTACTTAGCCTTACTGCCAATATTACTAGCATTATATAATGCAGTCTGCAGAGAATTATTTCAATCACTGGTCATCTACTATTCCCTTGGGACAGATAATCATGGATCTGCTGTTCATTTGCCGGCCAGCCACATTGTTGCATCAGCATCCATTAAATGGCAGCAATGTAATTTTCACGTGGCTGGCATTTACTCGCTGAGTAATGTCCTCATCCTCGGTGTCTTCAGTGGGACAGAGTACACAGATTCTCTGTCTAGTGCTTTTTATCCTGGCGGAAAAAGTTGATGTCAGTTCACTCTGCCAGTATAAAAAAACCCTCCCAGCAGAAATGATTTGTTAAAAATGAGCAGGGCCCAGTTCCTGTGTAAATAAGTCAAGTCAGACAAAATCAAATTTAGTTTTTTAGTGCGCAGAGCATGTGGGAATGGCTGGTTTAACCAGCAACAGACATGATGTCTGTGTCAATTTAGTAACATATAGTGTAAGGCTATCTCAATTTGAAACAATTTAGTCATCTGTCTGTACCAGGTAGCCATTTAGCCTTCTGCTGTTAAACACAATGACGCAGACTAGTAGGGGATGCTGCAGTGAATAGTGAGAATTCTCTCTCTCTGCATGAACTCCATTAGTAGCCTTGAAATAGAACATCGTAAAATGAAGCACACAACCATAAATAGGCAACTGCGCAGGAAGTTAATAGGAAGGATTTAATCTAAATACAAATATTTTCACATGTGCAAAACTCGAAGTAGAGTCAGAAAATGAGCATGAGTATTTACAGAAAAGGATCTTTGATTGAAAGGCAAAGCTGTTGTGGTGGCTGATTGTTTGTTGCATATTTTTCTTGCCTAAAGTTAAAGGCTTGAAACAAAATTGTGATCCTCACTTTGGGCCTTATTTATCACGGGCTAGCGCCAGGTAGTGTCTGACGAGCGCCAGGTACCGCCAGCTATCGGCGGCTACCGACTCAAGTACGCCCGGCGGCGGTCACAATGACGCATTTATCAAGCTAAATGAGGCTAGCGCCGGCGAGAGCGACGGCTAGCGCGGGATTCATCATGAAGCCGCCTGGAACGAACAGCGCCGCTGCAAATTCCTTCACAGCGCCAGGTATGACCTGTCGCTCCTTGGCATTGTCCAATGCATTTCAATGGAGCAATGTTTAATTAATCATAATTAATTGGTATTAATTTTTTTTTTTTTTTTAATGTCAAAAATTCTGAGACCACTTCTGCAATGTTCGGTTTTTTTTTAAAGTAAAAAAAATTAAAAAAAAAAAATTTGTGCAGAATTGATCTTACAGGTCTGATATTAATGTATTCATATTACAAAATGATTCAAAAAACATGTATAATGTTACAATCAAAAAATATGGTTGTTTAGGGGTTAAAAACTAGTTAACACCCATCGCCGCCAGCGCACTGGGGTTTAAACAAGGAATGGACAGCGCCAGCAAATTCGGAGCGTGATTTTTTAATGAATATGAAGCAAGCCGTTCGCTCTGGCCATTCGTTGTCAGGCGCTCACATACAACGCTGAACCTGTGAAACAGCGACCCCTAAGCCCGTATTCAACATTACCGCACACCGACTGAGTCGCTGTCATCAAGCAAACGCCGGCCAAGCACAGCGAATACTGGCTGGCGCTGTAAAAATCACGCTACAGTCGCTCATCTGTCGCTACCTGGCGCTATTAATGAATCGGCCTCCCCATCTTGCCCAAAGATGATTCGTTGAAGTCAGTGATAGTTCTGAACTTGTTTATTGGTAGGGATGAGCAAACCCCCCAAAGTTCGGGTTTGGCAAGTTCGCTCGAACGTCGAAATAAAACTTGGGTTCAGGTTCCTGAACCCGGGTCCCATTGAAATCAATGCCGCCCCAAATTGTGGGAGTGATTCTTCCTCTGGGGGTGGGGGGGGTGTGCACCAGCAATCTCGGTCCCTTCGGCAATGGCATTCAGTTCAAGTGGACCACGGCAAAGGTCACAGAGCTGGCAGTGCTGGCAGTGGAGTGTACTCACTCATGGAAGCATTTGCCATCTTTCGGTGGAACGTCTGAGGCCCATTTTAAAGGACTATTGCTGCCGATGGGACCGGGATTGCTGGGCTCAGGTAAGTTGTTCAGCTGCTTGCAGTTGATGCATTCTGTAGGTGAAGCTTATCCATGTTTGGGCCACACACTGAGACTAAAACATGGATTTTGGGCTAAATTTCATGTTTGTGTTTGGTAACCCGAACTCGTAGTTTGTTAAAAGCTGGAAGCAGTTTAGGTCCCCTCAACACTACTTATTGGCATTAGTGTTACCTCCCGAATTAAACATTTAGATTCTTAATATCTAAAAATAGAAGGAGGTGCTGTTGCTATAGTATCGAACCCGAGATTAGAGCTGAGAAAAAAGTAAGGGGCCTAGATTTCCAGCAGAAAAAAGGACTAGTGCGGGCCCAGTGATTATATTTTTTAATTGTGTTCAGTGGATCAATTCAGTGAAGTAACTAAATATGATGGAGCCCTGGTGCAAACCTTGAATGGAGCTCTTTCTCAGCTCATACAGTATTTTTTTTCTTTCTTTTAACTCATTGGAAGCTAGACAACTAACTGAAACAACATATATATGCTGCTTCCATTTTCTAAATGGCCCAATACATTAATGGTAGTATTTTAACCTGCCTTCCTATGAGTAGGAAGTGAGAAGCTAATAAAATAGCAAGGAAACGTGATCAGCTCATGCTGAAACATTGTGCCATATCTGATTTAAAAAAATGTTTACTACTTACTAGGAAGATGAAAAGTGAATTCCGTCGCTGTAGGTCATTTGTGATGACAGGCATGAAATAACTTCTGAAATTATTAGAGATGGTTGGATAGGATTAATTCTAGCTACAAAACAGCAGCAGAAAATTCCTCCCCTTGACACAGTATGATGTCATATTTCTGATGCCTAATGCTCAGGTTCTGCAGAGCTGATCCAGCTGTCATAGGGGTAACTTTGCACGACTGGCGGCTAGCTGCTTTAGCTGCTTATCTACTCTGAAACTGGAGCCCCCAGGGCCGTCAATCTGTCATATGCAAAAGCAACTGCAAATGAAAACAAATAAAAACAATACCATTAAAATGATGCAAAAACACAGACTATAATTAAGTGGCTTAGTGGAAGTATTAGAGTGATGGAGTATTCATATCTGAAATTGCACAAGATTTAATACAGCCACTCAGGCTCCATAATAATCTGTAAGCGGCGCGAGTGGCCATTGCCATCAACTCAAAACCATCTCTGTAAATTGCAGAGCAGGTGGCCTTTCCAGGAGGTTTACGGAACTTTATTCTAGGAAAGAAATGTCTTGTTCATTGGTCCTAAAACAAAAACATACCATCCAGACCATTTTGTAAATTAATGCTTTCGAAAATACATTTCAATGTAATCTTTAGTTATTTTTCTTTAACTGCTAAAATTATTATGTTCTCCGAAACAACTGTTTGTATTTAGACTGTTCTCAGGACTTCCAAGAATTTCCATCCTGTGTTTCCTTTTGTAAGTTAACTGCACAGTGATTGTTTCGTTAAATGCTAAATTACATGCCTGGTCATTAAATTTATAGTACCATAAAAAGCAAAGAGGCATTGGAGGAGGGACACAACAGTGTCACCAGTCACTCAAATAGTTAAAGAGTACCAACCACCTTTGTTATTGGCCCTGAAGTCTAAAAGACTCCAGAGCTGGCCATTCAGGTGTCTCAAAATTGCTTGCAGCCCTCTTATTGCTGTTGCTTAAGTGACATACATTTCAATGTAATCTTTAGTTATTATTCTTTAACTGCTAAAATTATTATGTTCTCCGAAACAACTGTTTGTATTTAGACTGTTTTCAGGACTTCCAAGAATTACCATCCTGTGTTTCCTTTTGTAAGTTAACTGCACAGTGATTGTTTTGTTAAATGCTAAATTACATGCCTGGTCATTAAATGTATAGTACCATAAAAAGCAAAGAGGCATTGGAGGAGGGACACAACAGTGTCACCAGTCACTCAAATAGTTAAAGAGGACCAACCACCTTTGTTATTGGCCCTGAAGTCTAAAAGACTCCAGAGCTGGCCATTCAGGTATCTCAAAATTGCTTGCAGCCCTCTTATTGCTGTTGCTTAAGTGACTATATAGTTATTAGACTACATAAGGTTACATATAATAAAAGATTTTGAGATGCTTTGAAATGGCTCATTTCACACTGTTCCCAATGGGCATAAGGTGGCAGGAAATTTGTGTGTGCCTGAACAGGAACTGTTCAATATATACTTCCTTCACTTTCCTTCCAAACTCAAATCATAATGCAGCAATCAGCCCAGCTGGAGCCCCAGCCCTGCCCCCAGAATTCCAAATCAGCTACTGCCACGCTGCCAGCAATCCTTTTGCTCACTGATTTCTGCACTTTTACCGGAAACCTCCAATTAGTCCTCCAGAACAGCCCAGCTGAGTAGCTTCTCCAACCTAACCTAACTTCTTCCTGCTTCCTCAATGGGCTCAAAGGGTGTAAGACCATTCAGGACAATAGGAAGATAAAGAATTTTTCAATCAGATCCTCCTGTCTAAGCCTACGGTCCAAGAATACCAAGAGAGCCGCCACCTGCACCCTTAAGGTACTGTTGGCTAATCCCATTTCTGCCCCTTCCTGCATAACATTCCAAAACTGCAGCCAGACTTGAACAATTCAGCTTATATACTGCACAAAATGAAGAAAACCTTTTCCATATCTTCCTGTATATCTAACAGGTTACCATTTTTCTGCTGTGGAGAAGGGTCTTATTGACTCGACTAGAAAGCTCCTTACTCCTTAGCAGGCCCCTTTCAGGATCCATGCCATCAAGTGGAGGCTTTGAACCTGAGGGCAGAACATTGGTCCCTAATGCAGCAGATCTGTCATCAGAGGAAGGGTTACTGGCAGACCTACTGATATTTGCTTCAATAGGGAGAAACACAGTCTCATGGGACACCAGGGGGCAATCAGGATCACCCTTGCCTGGTCCAACTTTATCTTCCTTATGACTAGAGAAAACATATGGAATGAGGGAAAGGTTGAATGTCCCCCAATTCTGACCAGGGCCCCCCAGAACTCCTGACTCTGGTGCAGAGAGAAAAAGTGTTGACATTTGGAATTCTGCTTTGTGGCAAAGAGATCCACCTCAGGGGAGCCCCATAGTTCTACCAGTTGCTTGAATTCATTCTGGTTTAATTCCTGCTCTGTCTGTCTGAGCTGAACTCAACTGAAAGGATCCCCCAGAACATTTATTTCTCCTTTGATGTGGGCTGCTCTCAAGGAGACCACCATGCTTTCCATCCTGGCACATATTGTCTCGGAGAGAGACATTAGCTCAACTGACTTTGTGCCCCCCTGATGGTTGAGATAAACCACCACTGTAGCAATGTCTAAGACAATCATCACTTCTCAATTCCATATCATTTTCTGAAATGCTTTAGGGCCAATTGAACAGCTTTTAGCTCCTGAAAGATTGTAGATCTTTGGGTCATGTTGCCAGCCAGGCTCCCTGGACCTGTCAATAAAAAGTATGGACCCCCAAGCCCAGCGCACTTGCATCTGTTGTGATACGGATTGGATCCACCTGATGTCAAGGTCTCCCCTTGGATGGATTCCTGTGAACCAACCACCAGCGAAGGGACTGACAAACCATATCTGGAAGTGTAACCAGAGAATCCAAGGTCTCTGGATCTCTGTTCCAGGTGCACAAAAAGAAGGTCTGGAGGGCTCTTGAGTGTAGCTGGGCCCAAATGACCGCCAGGATGGCTGAGGACATAAGTCCCAGCAGAACCAGAATATGTCTCGGATGTTCCTGAACATAAGAGGATAGGGAGACAATCTTCTCAATCTTGGAAAGTGGAAGAAAGTTTCTCTCCTATAAACTGTCAATCTGCTACCCTAGGTAAATGCACAAAGTTTGAGGGGACAGACTCAACTTCTCCTTGTTTATGATCCACCCTAGATCTGAAAGGAGGGACAATGTTATCTTCACATTGTTCTCTAAAATTTCCCTGGACAGGGCAGAAGAAGATCATCCAGGTATGCCACTAATATTTTGTAAGTATTTAAGGTGCGGATGAAAGACCAAAGGGCATGATAACCAGTAATAGTTTACTCCTTTTACCATTACTGCAAATCTCAGAAACTTTCTGTAAGCTGGAAGAATAGGAACATGTAGATATGTATCCTGGAGATCTATAGAGGCCATCCAGACACCCTGGATTTCTTTGATTGGAAATGTTTGACTCCTTACGAAAACTTTTGTACTTGATCTCCTTCTTTAATGATTGCAAGAAAGAGGGTGCACCGCGATATAAAATCAGATTGTGCTACACTGCATATGAACAATTCCAACCAAATCTTAGTGGGTACTGGGAGACAATCAGTCTCTCCGCACCCTGATAGCAGGAGCACCAAAGAATACAACAAATATAGCCAAATATTAAAAAGTACAAAGATTTTTTATTGTTGGGAGCAAACTAACAACAACAACATACAACAAAACACATTAAAAACACTGCGCCTCCCCCTGATGCTTCCAGTGCTGACCAAAAAATGAGGGAGTCATAAATATCTGGGAAGCTCCCTAATCTTACACGTGCTGGGACTAGGATATGAACTAATTAATTGTGCCGGCACACTCTATGGGCTGATTTAAGAAAAACTACCTACCTCCAATAGTATAAAACTAAATTAAAGTGACTGTGCTTAATTAACCAATGTGCTCAGGCATATATGCCATGAAATATATACACAAAATATAAAGGAATATACATTTGACAATATATACAATTAAATAATGACCATAATTCAATAAATACAAAAATACCAATTAATGAAGAACAAGTGACAATTAATGAGAATAATTAATAAATAATTAAAAATGTGCAAAATACTAAATGCAATATCTAGTGAAACAATTCAAAACCAACTGGTCAAGGATACTCAAAAGTGTGCAAAATCACCAACTATGAAACCCATATCAGACATAAAATACACCAAGGTGTCCCCGCTGTTAATCCCCTGCTCCGG
Source organism: Gastrophryne carolinensis (assembly GCA_027917425.1). Lineage (NCBI taxonomy): Eukaryota > Metazoa > Chordata > Amphibia > Anura > Microhylidae > Gastrophryne > Gastrophryne carolinensis. Next base: position 103,835,463 of record CM051235.1, on the reverse strand, counting down.
AAGGCGTGTTGTGGACCGTGGTGCCAGGCTCTGGTTTCTATAACTTTCTCATACTTCTCCTTTTTCATGTGTATTTTATGTCTGATATGGGTTTCATGGCCTGTGCTTTTGTTGAATCTCTGGAGCAGTGGGTTACTAAAAAACGATCCTCTGGCCATGAGACAAATCATCTCTAGAACGAAGAGGTTCTGAAATATCTTCTGTCAGGCCAGAAGAAAAGACAGATGTCTCGCCCCCACGGACACAGAATGGGTTAGCACTCTTTCCAGTTCCAGAGATCTGATTTCTGAGTAACCTGAGCCAATAGAGCATACACATTTATTCATGTCCAGTTTGTGTTTCTGGTTTAGGTTTGGCTGGGCCATCTTGGAGGACGTTTTGGGAAAATCTTCTGGTGTCATGTGACCTTAATGGTGCTGACTAGAACTAATTAAAGGGATTGCCAATGGGGGGGGTCACAAATGGTGATAGGTTACTTCTTCAGTTGGGGTCATGCTAACGGACTGGTGAAGCAAGTTCTAAATGAGCTTTTTTACTAGATAAGTTTGGCAATAGCTGCATCAATACATTTGAATTTAGGATTGCTCTGTCTGAGAAAAGCTTTAGGGCTGATTCAGGACTGTGAGAATTTGTTTTCCCACATTTTTTTTTTTTTGTGAGAAATTAATGTTTATCTTGTTTGCCTCGGGCAGGAAAAAATCAAGATAACATTTTTGTTTTCACAAAAAAAGTGAGAAAAAATATTCTCATGGTGCCGAATCAGCCCTATATTTTGTCTCCCATGTCCTTTTAGCCGCACAAAAATAACCTAACTTCTATTGATAGATTTGCCTTTCCACATAAGCCCTCTTTAGCAATGTGAATTTCTGTGTGCACTATATTTTGCCTGAAGCCTAATCAGTAATTTTGCATAATAAAAACTCTGAAGTGAAAGAGGGAAGCATGCATGGATTTGCATCTCAATTTATGCAACACATCTCTTCTGAAAAACAACTGCTGTATTTACATTTTGTTTTGTACCCTGCTATCTAAAATTTCTACCCTGATATCTAAAATGATTGTTTGCAGATGGGTGAAGGGGTCATTCTAGGACAGGGTATTGGGACATGGTTCTGTGTTTATAATATGTGCTGGATGTTTTTGCATTCATCTATATTTGACAGGATTGCCTTCAGCATTCAGGTGCCCTAATAATAAAGATGAAAAACATTTCTGTTATATACCTAGTAACATTTACTGTGCTCGGTTTTACAGCATCTTTGCACATAATATATAATGCTCATAAGTCCAAGATAACAGATTCAATGTACAGGGTACATACCATGTAGACAGGGGCATACATTCCTTAGGGGCAGTGCGGGCATGTGCCCCTGAACCGTGGAACAAGGAGGCCCAGCGCACGCTGCCTTCACCACCTCTAAGGTATGTATCTGCTGACATGCTTACCTAGCCATGCCGCCTCCACGTCCCCTCCTTCCCTCTGGGATGCTGACCCTGCCTATATATCTCCACCAGATGCTGGCCCTGTCGGCACGTGCGGCCTTCTCCTCCGACATCGCATTGTACAGTTGACCTTCTCTTCCAGCGGCACCACGCGCATCCCTCTCCACCGACAACGCCACACGCGAGCCCTGGTATTTGGATGTTGTGCCGCTTTGTGCCGCGTTGGGGGGAGGGGGTCAGTGGCCTGATGTGATTATGGTAGCCAGTGGTGGGGGGCCCCATCAGGGCTATGTACGTCCCTGCATGTAGACAGGCATTTAGTGGTAAACATTTTAAGAGATCTAAGAAAGGTGAGGCTTCACCAGTCATTATGTATGATATTAAACAGAACCTACTAAGGGAGCCTAGTGAGCTAAGCTAGTAAAATAACAATACGATAAACATGAAGAAAAAATAACAATGTCATCAGCGGTAGAAAATAAAATTTATAACAAATGTATTCAGTGTTTCATGAGCGGACTAGCAAAAACGTCAACACTTGAGGATGCCATTTGACTTCTTACTTGAGTGATCACAGACCACAGTTGAGGCAAATGCTGATGTGGATAAGGGCAACCATTTCACCAGGACAGTGAGAGGCACCAGTGAAAGGGTGCAGAGAGGCCAGACCCAAGTGAGCTGTGGGTAGGGCAGATGTGCTCAAGTATTTTATTGCTAATGTAAGCTATTTACTTTGTTTCTGGAGACAATGAGCCATGTGAAGCATAATCCCTTGGTATTGTGTCAGTCAGTGCTAAAAAAGATCCTGCATTGACACAATGTGCATATAATCTGTGTAGTCAACGCCCAGGGGCAGGGGGGGGGGACTGGGACTAAAAAACGGGCCGGGACTTTTTGGGGCACACCGGCCCTGCTTTACTGTTCCATGGTTTACCAGGGTTTAGGAGGACAAAAATAAGAAAGAAAGAGAGGGGCATCCCACTTTACAGACTTAATTTAACAACTGTCCCTATTTCCCACACCAAAAAGTTAGAAGGTATGCATTTGGGCACAGATGAGTCAGTAGTGGATAAAGCTGGGGCACAGAACAGTTAGCAATTTAGTTTAGTATATAGATCAGTTGGTGGCAGAGTAGATTCAGGCACAGATCAGATTTGGACACAGATCAGGAACAGATCAGATTTGGACACAGATCAGGAGCAGATCCGATTTGGAGACACAGATCAGGAGCAGATCAGATTTGGACACAGATCAGGAGCAGATCAGATTTGGAGACACAGATCTGGAGCAGATCAGATTTGGACACAGATCAGGAGCAGATCAGATTTGGACACAGATCAGGAGCAGATCAGATTTGGAGACACAGATCAGGAGCAGATCAGATTTGGACACAGATCAGGAGCAGATAAGATTTGGACACAGATCAGGAGCAGGTCAGATTTGGAGACACAGATCAGGAGCAGATCAGATTTGGACACAGATCAGGAGCAGATCAGATTTGGATACAGATCAGGAGCAGATCAGATTTGGAGACATAGATCAGGAGCAGATCAGATGTGGAGACACAGATCAGGAGCAGATCAGATCTGGAGACACAGATCAGGAGCAGATCAGATTTGGACACAGATCAGGAGCAGATCAGCTTTGGAGACACAGATCAGGAGCAGATAAGATTTGGACACAGATCAGGAGCAGATCAGATTTGGACACAGATCAGGAGCAGATAAGATTTGGACACAGATCAGGAGCAGGTCAGATTTGGACACAGATCAGGAGCAGATCAGATTTGGAGACATAGATCAGGAGCAGATCAGATGTGGAGACACAGATCAGGAGCAGATCAGATCTGGAGACACAGATCAGGAGCAGATCAGATTTGGACACAGATCAGGAGCAGATCAGCTTTGGAGACACAGATCAGGAGCAGATAAGATTTGGACACAGATCAAGAGCAGATCAGATTTGGACACAGATCAGGAGCAGATCAGATTTGGAGTCACAGATCAGGAGCAGATCAGATTTGGACACAGATCAGGAGCAGATCAGATTTGGAGACAGATCAGGAGCAGATCAGATTTGGACACAGATCAGGAGCAGATCAGATTTGGACACAGATCAGGAGCAGATCAGATTTGGAGACACAGATCAGGAGCAGATCAGATTTGGACACAGATCAGGAGCAGATCGGATTTGGACACAGATAAGGAGCAGATCGAATTTGTAGACACAGATCAGGAGCAGATCAGATTTGGAGACACAGATCAGGAGCAGATCAGATTTGGAGACACAGATCAGGAGCAGATCAGATTTGGAGACATAGATCAGGAGCAGATCAGATGTGGAGACACAGATCAGGAGCAGATCAGATCTGGAGACACAGATCAGGAGCAGATCAGATTTGGACACAGATCAGGAGCAGATCAGCTTTGGAGACACAGATCAGGAGCAGATAAGATTTGGACACAGATCAGGAGCAGATCAGATTTGGACACAGATCAGGAGCAGATCAGATTTGGACACAGATCAGGAGCAGGTCAGATTTGGACACAGATCAGGAGCAGGTCAGATTTGGACACAGATCAGGAGCAGATCAGATTTGAAAACATAGATCAGGAGCAGATCAGATGTGGAGACACAGATAAGGAGCAGATCAGATCTGGAGACAGAGATCAGGAGCAGATCAGATTTGGACACAGATCAGGAGCAGATCAGCTTTGGAGACACAGATCAGGAGCAGATAAGATTTGGACACAGATCAGGAGCAGATCAGATTTGGACACAGATCAGGAGCAGATCAGATTTGGAGACACAGATCAGGAGCAGATCAGATTTGGACACAGATCAGGAGCAGATCAGATTTGGACACAGATCAGGAGCAGATCAGATTTGGACACAGATCAGGAGCAGATCAGATTTGGAGACACAGATCAGGAGCAGATCAGATTTGGACACAGATCAGGAGCAGATCGGATTTGGACACAGATAAGGAGCAGATCGAATTTGTAGACACAGATCAGGAGCAGATCAGATTTGGAGACACAGATCAGGAGCAGATCAGATTTGGAGACACAGATCAGGAGCAGATCAGATTTGGAGACATAGATCAGGAGCAGATCAGATGTGGAGACACAGATCAGGAGCAGATCAGATCTGGAGACACAGATCAGGAGCAGATCAGATTTGGACACAGATCAGGAGCAGATCAGCTTTGGAGACACAGATCAGGAGCAGATAAGATTTGGACACAGATCAGGAGCAGATCAGATTTGGACACAGATCAGGAGCAGATCAGATTTGGACACAGATCAGGAGCAGGTCAGATTTGGACACAGATCAGGAGCAGGTCAGATTTGGACACAGATCAGGAGCAGATCAGATTTGAAAACATAGATCAGGAGCAGATCAGATGTGGAGACACAGATAAGGAGCAGATCAGATCTGGAGACAGAGATCAGGAGCAGATCAGATTTGGACACAGATCAGGAGCAGATCAGCTTTGGAGACACAGATCAGGAGCAGATAAGATTTGGACACAGATCAGGAGCAGATCAGATTTGGACACAGATCAGGAGCAGATCAGATTTGGAGACACAGATCAGGAGCAGATCAGATTTGGACACAGATCAGGAGCAGATCAGATTTGGACACAGATCAGGAGCAGATCAGATTTGGAGACACAGATCAGGAGCAGATCAGATTTGGACACAGATCGGGAGCAGATCGGAATTGGACACAGATAAGGAGCAGATCGAATTTGTAGACACAGATCAGGAGCAGATCAGATTTGGAGACACAGATCAGGAGCAGATCAGATTTGGAGACACAAATCAGGAGCAGATCAGATGTGGAGACACAGATCAGGAGAAGATCAGATCTGGAGACACAGATCAGGAGCAGATCAGATTTGGACACAGATCAGGAGCAGATCGGATTTGGAGACACAGATCAGGAGCAGATCAGATTTGGAGACACAGATCAGGAGCAGATCAGATTTGGAGACACAGATCAGGAGCAGATCGGATTTGGAGACACAGATCAGGAGCAGATCAGATTTGGAGACACAGATCAGGAGCAGATCAGATGTGGAGACACAGATCAGGAGCAGATCAAATTTGGACACAGATCAGGAGCAGATCAGATTTGGAGACACATATCAGGAGCAGATCAGATTTGGACACAGATCAGGAGCAGATCAGATTTGGACACAGATCAGGAGCAGATCATATTTGGAGACACAGATCAGGAGCAGATCAGATGTGGAGACACAGATCAGGAGCAGATCAGATGTGGAGACACGGATCAGGAGCAGATCAGATTTGGACACAGATCAGGAGCAGATCAGCTTTGGAGACACAGATCAGGAGCAGATAAGATTTGGACACAGATCAGGAGCAGATCAGATTTGGACACAGATCAGGAGCAGATCAGATTTGGAGTCACAGATCAAGAGCAGATCAGATTTGGACACAGATCAGGAGCAGATCAGATTTGGAGACACAGATCAGGAGCAGATCAGCTTTGGAGACACAGATCAGGAGCAGATAAGATATGGACACAGATCAGGAGCAGATCAGCTTTGGAGACACAGATCAGGAGCAGATCAGATTTGGAGACACATATCAGGAGCAGATCAGATTTGGAGACACATATCAGGAGCAGATCAGATTTGGACACAGATCAGGAGCAGATCAGATTTGGAGACACAGATCAGGAGCAGATCAGATGTGGAGACACAGATCAGGAGCAGATCAGCTTTGGAGACACAGATCAGGAGCAGATCAGATTTGGACACAGATCAGGAGCAGATCAGATTTGGAGACACAGATCAGGAGCAGATCAGATGTGGAGACACAGATCAGGAGCAGATCAGATCTGGAGACACAGATCAGGAGCAGATCAGATTTGGACACAGATCAGGAGCAGATCAGATTTGGAGACACAGATCAGGAGCATATCAGATTTGGAGACACAGATCAGGAGCAGATCAGATTTGGAGACACAGATCAGGAGCAGATCAGATTTGGACACAGATAAGGAGTAGATCAGATTTGGACACAGATCAGGAGCAGATCAGATTTGGAGACACAGATCAGGAGCAGATCAGATTTGGAGACACAGATCAGGAGCAGATCAGATTTGGATACAGATAAGGAGCAGATCAGATTTGGACACAGATCAGGAGCAGATCAGATTTGGAGACATAGATAAGGAGCAGATCAGATTTGGAGACACAGATCAGGAGCAGATCAGATTTGGACACAGATCAGGAGCAGATCAGATTTGGACACAGATCAGGAGCAGATCAGATTTGGACACAGATCAGGAGCAGATCAGATTTTGAGACACAGATCAGGAGCAGATCAGATTTTGACACAGATGTGAGGTGGCTTTGTAGAAGTTTTCTCATTGGTCACACTGGCCACCCGGCCTCTCTCCTGTTACAGGGCTGTGAGAGGCTCCATTTAGCAGACATATATGGGTTGATTCAAAGAAACATGTAACAGCTTGGATTTGGCTCACGATCATCCTATTTTTCACGTCCGCTCGTGCGTTCGTATGAACTTGCGAGTGATTCAATAAGCAAATACGTTTCTATCCTAAAAGATACGTCCGTTCGTATGATATCTCCCGAACTTGCCTCAGTCAGTTGGCAATCGTAAAAATCACGTTCATGTGCTCACCTGTTGCGGCGGCAGCCTGTTTTTTCGGCTGCTTCCATCGTCAACCTCTTCCAATTACTTGCGTTTGCCTCTGGCTTTCATTGGTTTTTGGCCTCTTAGATTCGTGCGTTCGTATGTTTATAAGATCTTGCGCATGCGCACCCTCAACCAGAAACTTACCTAAACCTCTTAGCGCTTCCATCCAACTTCATTTCTCGGTCCCTCAAACTTACCTAAACCTCTTAGCGCTTGCATCCAACTTCATTTCTCGGTCCCTCAAACTTACCTAAACCTCTTAGCGCTTCCATCCAACTTCATTTCTCGGTCCCTCAAACTTACCTAAACCTCTTAGCGCTTGCATCCAACTTCATTTCTCGGTCCCTCAAACTTACCTAAACCTCTTAGCGCTTGCATCCAACTTCATTTCTCGGTCCCTCAAACTTACCTAAACCTCTTAGCGGCTGCATCCAACTTCATTTCTCGGTCCCTCAAACTTACCTAAACCTCTTAGCGCTTCCATCCAACTTCATTTCTCGGTCCCTCAAACTTACCTAAACCTCTTAGCGCTTGCATCCAACTTCATTTCTCGGTCCCTCAAACTTACCTAAACCTCTTAGCGCTTGCATCCAACTTCATTTCTCGGTCCCTCAAACTTACCTAAACCTCTTAGCGCTTCCATCCAACTTCATTTCTCGGTCCCTCAAACTTACCTAAACCTCTTAGCGCTTGCATCCAACTTCATTTCTCGGTCCCTCAAACTTACCTAAACCTCTTAGCGCTTGCATCCAACTTCATTTCTCGGTCCCTCAAACTTACCTAAACCTCTTAGCGCTTGCATCCAACTTCATTTCTCGGTCCCTCAAACTTACCTAAACCTCTTAGCGCTTGCATCCAACTTCATTTCTCGGTCCCTCAAACTTACCTAAACCTCTTAGCGCTTGCATCCAACTTCATTTCTCGGTCCCTCAAACTTACCTAAACCCCTTAGCGGCTGCATCCAACTTCATTTCTCGGTCCCTCAAACTTACCTAAACCTCTTAGCGCTTCCATCCAACTTCATTTCTCGGTCCCTCAAACTTACCTAAACCTCTTAGCGCTTGCATCCAACTTCATTTCTCGGTCCCTCAAACTTACCTAAACCTCTTAGCGCTTGCATCCAACTTCATTTCTCGGTCCCTCAAACTTACCTAAACCTCTTAGCGCTTCCATCCAACTTCATTTCTCGGTCCCTCAAACTTACCTAAACCTCTTAGCGCTTGCATCCAACTTCATTTCTCGGTCCCTCAAACTTACCTAAACCTCTTAGCGCTTGCATCCAACTTCATTTCTCGGTCCCTCAAACTTACCTAAACCCCTTAGTGGCTGCATCCAACTTCATTTCTCGGTCCCTCAAACTTACCTAAACCTCTTAGCGCTTCCATCCAACTTCATTTCTCGGTCCCTCAAACTTACCTAAACCTCTTAGCGCTTGCATCCAACTTCATTTCTCGGTCCCTCAAACTTACCTAAACCTCTTAGCGCTTGCATCCAACTTCATTTCTCGGTCCCTCAAACTTACCTAAACCCCTTAGCGGCTGCATCCAACTTCATTTCTCGGTCCCTCAAACTTACCTAAACCTCTTAGCGCTTCCATCCAACTTCATTTCTCGGTCCCTCAAACTTACCTAAACCTCTTAGCGCTTGCATCCAACTTCATTTCTCGGTCCCTCAAACTTACCTAAACCTCTTAGCGCTTGCATCCAACTTCATTTCTCGGTCCCTCAAACTTACCTAAACCTCTTAGCGCTTCCATCCAACTTCATTTCTCGGTCCCTCAAACTTACCTAAACCTCTTAGCGCTTGCATCCAACTTCATTTCTCGGTCCCTCAAACTTACCTAAACCTCTTAGCGCTTGCATCCAACTTCATTTCTCGGTCCCTCAAACTTACCTAAACCCCTTAGCGGCTGCATCCAACTTCATTTCTCGGTCCCTCAAACTTACCTAAACCTCTTAGCGCTTCCATCCAACTTCATTTCTCGGTCCCTTAAACTTACCTAAACCTCTTAGCGCTTGCATCCAACTTCATTTCTCGGTCCCTCAAACTTACCTAAACCTCTTAGCGCTTGCATCCAACTTCATTTCTCGGTCCCTAAAACGTTAGAAAATCACATAATGTACATATGTCTATATGTTTCTAAGCGTGTTGTTTCTGGTTTGTGTTATTTTTTGGGTGTGTGCATATTAGAAAAGACACATTTAGGAAGGCTTAAAAACGAATTTATTGAAATTATTTGCTTGGTTTTGTTAGAACTAATTTTCAAAACCTCTTTTTTTTTTTTGGTGGTTTTTTTTTAAATTTTTTTTTTTTTTTTTGGGCCCGGTAAAACACATATAAAATTTTTGTTTTTTTTGAACAGTAAAACACATATAATTTTTTTAGTTGTTTTGAACAGTAAAACACATCTAAAAGTTTTTTTTTTTTTTAACAGTAAAACACATTTTTTTTGTTTTTTAAGTGTTTTTTTAAAAAACATATTTTTTTGGTTTTTGAAAAATGCAATAAAAACCTTTTTAAAATGTTAAAAACTTGAAAAGCAAGTTAAACAAAGGAGCCAGGACCAAGGGCACTATTCATCATCCTCTTCTTCATCTGTTGGCCCCAACGTCGCCTGTATGGCCAGCAGCTCGGCCACCAACTCCTTCATTCTTTTTTTTTTGCCCGCCAATGTTTGGGGGATCATCCCTGTAACCAATAGAGAAAGAAACATAAATAGGAGTCCCAGACCGGTTTGTATGCTGGAAATAGATTTAGGGTTAATCAAATACATGTAAATGCATGACATATGTCATTCTTCCAAGGGATACAGTTAATGCATTTCCCACAGGTAAGTGTTTAAACTCCTTAAACCGGACCTTCCACATTATTTTATGAAAACCAATAACTATTCACAAATGATTCTGCACCACCTCAAAGTTAAATAGGGTTTTTTTGGGATTACAGCGCCGCCATCTGGACTCTGAAGCATAACACTTAATGAGGAGTGGAGAGTTGGATAAAGTACAGGGGAGTAGGTTACAGTGTTGCGTTGGGAATCCCGAGCATAGCTGGGTTGAGGGAAAGGTCATCACTCACACAATGCATGGCAGCACCTTCCTTTTTTCAATCTGTATCCCATGCTGCCTGTAAATATTGCGCATTCCATATTCCCCAATATTGGTTTGGTTCAGTCTAATAACATGCATTAGATGGGTGAAGGGTGTTTTTCCATGTTTCTAATCTGTAGGTACAGTGTGATGGCTAATTCTTTGGTTCTTAATCCAAGTTAGGGTCCTCTTTAAGCTAACGAAGTGCCCACATGAAAGTGTGAACTACACATTGGCTACGCCTTTAGTTATGTGTGTGTTATTAGCTAACCAAACATTAATATGAATAATGGCATGGAGACTTACGGAGTTGGTGGCCGACAGATGGCTGGTTGGGGCCAACAGGCTGCCCTTGGTCCTGGCTCTGCTGTGAAGAAGTCCCTGGAGAAACATGTGACATTTGGTTAGTACTTGTAGAGAGTCACTATTCCCAACATATCTGGCTCCCAGTCTGGCTGACATCACTCACCTTCGCCAGGATCGACTTCCAGCATCTCTGCTGCCTCCTCCTCCACTATTTCACCCGCACCAGAAGCTTCTACAAATACATAATAAAGGATAACTTAGTTTTTGGCCTGCCATGTATATCTTTGTGCCTATACATGAAGAGTGACATACAAGAGCCTTCCCCATGCCTGGCCACGTATGACTCCACGCCCACGCGGTTTGGCCCCTCCTCTGTGGTAAGGTCCAGGGGCTGGTCTGAGGAGGCCACAGAGGAGGGGTAGGTCCGTCGCCCGGGAGATCCACCACCTTCACTCACAGATGCAGACTCATGCAGCACTGGTCGGCCTGTACGCCTCCGGGTGCGGCGAATTCTGAAATCCATTTCCAACACTACCAAAGAAAAGTCATTATAAATAAAGGCATAACTTATACATTTGGAACATATACCATGCAATTGCTTTGTACTTACTTGGGAAATGGATTCCAAAAAACCTCCGCACCCGGGGCATGTGCAGACGTTTCAGGTCCGACCAATGCTGCATTATCTGGGTGTGAGTGAAGGTGGTGCTAGTCACACGGTGTATCTCCGCGATGATCTCCCGGGCGATGTCCCTTTTCTCGCACACATTGGGCGCGAAGTCATACCGGCGCTGAAGCATGATCTGAAAAACATAATGGACACAGAGATTTTACTTTTACACACACACACATATGTGTTGCATCACAAGTTGAGAATTTCATGTCATTAACACACACATTTCGAGTGGCAGCCATTTTTGGGGAGTGCCTTAAAGAGGACGTTGACTGTGAATGAGAGTCTGGTCTTATCTTATATGTATCACACACCATGTACATACAGATAATAGCCAACATCAAGAATCAGCCCACCTGCATCTATGGCATGTTAGGATGGTTTAAACATCCAAGATGTAGGCTAATGCTTAGGCTTTTGGACCACGTGTGTGGCTTCCCGTTGTGTTTTTATGGCTTAGGAAAACAGTGTTCCTCAAACATCCGCATCAAGGTCCGAGACAGGCCAGGTTTGCCAGCTAGCCCCGCTACTCCACAGGTTAATTAACTGTTGCTAAGCCGGAGCAATTGGCCGAATTAGGACATCAGCATAGACAGGTGAAAACGTGGCCAGGCTCGGCCCTTGAGGATGAAGTGTGAGGAGCCAGTGATTAAACATTAAGAGACCCCAAACTAGTTCCAAACGCATCATTTACATTTAGGCCATCATTGACTATTAGATTAAAATGCACAGGCAGCCACTTACCAGCATGAGGATCTCTTCCTGTTGACGGGTGAAGATAGTGGGCGCCATCTTTATGCTTCTTCAAGGCAGCAGATAAGTGAAACCCCAGCGGTTTCCTGGTTCCGCTCGAACGTACGTTCGTACGAGCGCGTAGTCGTGCGCATAGGCGTCACACGCTGGGCTCATTATTTAAAGGTCCCTGCACCCAAAGCTCATTCTCTTTGAGCATTTGTGTAAGATGGCACCTAAAAAGCCTATGAGCAAGCGACCCCAGCAAAGCAAGACCGCGGAGGGCCCAACAACAAGGTCCCAGCAAGGTAGGAGAAAGCTGAGAGGCAAGACTACCACCTCGGCCCCACCAAGGGACCCTGGACCCTCAGGAACCCAAAAAAGGGGCCCAAAGCCACGTGCCCCTGCAGCCAAAAAGCAGCCAACTGCAGCACCCACCACCTCTGCCCCCAGAAGAGGCCGCACAAGGGAGCCCACACCGGCCATGGCTTCAAGTAGGGCAGTTCGGCAACCCAGGCCCCGCAGCAGGGCCCGAACCCCATCCAGGGCCAGAAGCCCATCCAGGGCCCGAAGCCCAGCCAGAGGCCGCCGAACCCCATCCAGGGCCCGAAGCCCAGCCAGAGGCCGCCGAACCCCATCCAGGGCCAGAAGCCCAGCCAGAGGCCGCCGAACCCCATCCAGGGCCCGAAGCCCAGCCAGAGGCCGCCGAACCCCATCCAGGGCCAGAAGCCCAGCCAGAGGCCGCCGAACCCCATCCAGGGCCAGAAGCCCAGCCAGAGGCCGCCGAACCCCATCCAGGGCCAGAAGCCCAGCCAGAGGCCGCCGAACCCCATCCAGGGCCAGAAGCCCAGCCAGAGGCCGCCGAACCCCATCCAGGGCCCGAAGCCCAGCCAGAGGCCGCCGAACCCCATCCAGGGCCAGAAGCCCAGCCAGAGGCCGCCGAACCCCATCCAGGGCCAGAAGCCCAGCCAGAGGCCGCCGAACCCCATCCAGGGCCCGAAGCCCAGCCAGAGGCCGCCGAACCCCATCCAGGGCCAGAAGCCCAGCCAGAGGCCGCCGAACCCCATCCAGGGCCAGAAGCCCAGCCAGAGGCCGCCGAACCCCATCCAGGGCAAGAAGCCCCTACAGGGCCCGCCGAACCCCATCCAGGGCCAGAAGCCCCTACAGGGCCCGCCGACCACATCTACACCTGGAAGTTCGGTGGCCAGCCACGCCAGAACACCCAGTCCCTTGGCCAGTCCAGTCCAGTCATTGGGAAGCCACCAATCCGGCCATTCCCCTACCCAGCCCCAGGCCATAATGTCACCACATGTGTCTGCACACATGGAGGAGCAGCCAAGCCAACCATCTGGCCGCACATTGCGCCGCGGCCAGTTGAGTGGGAGATTCTCCCATGACCAAAATATGGCATTGGCTAGTGGCCTTACATTATACTATGACGAGCTCTATGGGAGCAAATCAAAACACACCACAAAGCAGCGCAAGATGGAATTGTTTGAAACCATCCTCCGACAAGTAAATGCAGCGGGGGAAGAGAGGAAAGATGTGTCCCAAATTCAGAAGAAAATCTCTGATCTGAAGTATGCTGTACGGCAAAAAGAAATTAAAAGGCATAATTACAGGTAAATAAATGTTTTCTCTAAATATAATGTTTAGGATGTACTGTATGCACCTTTTCTGAGTACCAAACGATTTTCTCTTTTCAGCCTGAAAACTGGAGGTGGCTTTCCTTCTAAATTGGAGTTTACCCCTGCTGAGGAGATTGTGCTTGGACTTCTCCATCCGGTCGCGGTCGGTGGACATGCTGGTCTAAGGGACACAGACTCACCGACCCGTACCCACGGTGAGTACTCTTAAATCTGCATGTTTGCCTGTTTGCTAAATAATCTACAGTTCACTAGTAACAAGATAACGGGATGCCCCTATGGTTTGCCTTGCTTGCCCTCACACTACTGTGCCTGTTTGTGTCCTCTTTTGGTCCCTGGGAATCACACATTTAGGCCCACAGTCATTATGGCAAAGATCAAATTTCCAATTGGATTGTTAAAGTCATTAAGTTTCTCCAGAAAAGTGATATATTTAGAATCAATCACAAAACACACATCATTATGTATGGGTTGCCTTTTTGTTGTGTGAGTTGTGTTTGAGTTAACAATGTCATTAGCCACCCCCAAACATATCTGACCTAGAGCAGCGAGACTCAACTGGCGGCCCGGGGTCCCAATGCGGACCTTGGCACCAGATTCCAGGACCCCTGCCCAGACAGCCCTGCACTCAGTTACTTCTGTGTTGACGTGCTCAGAGCTGCCCCCTTGATCGGCGATGTAGTGGTTGTTCTCCTGCCCAATGTGCTGGCTCCCTGAAACATAGCATTGCAATATGAAGTACTGCACAGGAAGTGGCATTGCAAGGTACACAGTAACTTGGTAAAACTTTCTCTTGCCACAATCGTGTCCCGCTGCCCCTGCTCTGGCCCATCTGCCACAGTCCCCCCATGCCCCCCCCCCCCACATAAGCCCCATACATTTGTAACAGATTTGCTCCATCCATCCCATCACCATCAATACGTTAACTCCCCCCTTTAGCCATCCAATCCCTGTCCCCTCAGCTCTGCCCCATCCAGCCCAGCAAGGGCAAGCAGCCTTTATTAGTTTGCACTTTGAAATCTCCAGCCCCTCCACCAGTGTGTTTATTTCTAACTAGACACCCCCTGCGTCAGCACCATGGCCAGACATTCACCTCTCACCACATACCTTTAAATGGGCCTTTCCAACAATTGTTTGAGTACCCCGGACCTAGCGAATGGTAGTCTAAATCCAAAAATGTGCGTTGAAAGTTGTATGCTGACTGGGTACACTTCCTGACTTAGAACTGAGGTCAGTTAGCAGTTTTCGCGAGCCATTGCACCTATCTAAACTTGCGTGTCTTTTAACAAATGTCCCCATTGCTCTAGAGTTGATTAATATTACAAATAGAGCTAGATTTGATTACCTAGCCCAAAAATGGTTATGTGTGTGTTTACGTGGTTTGTTTTTCTCTTCTTCAGCCCAGCATGATCCCTCAGCAAGGGTAAACTCACCCCCCAGTTTGGTTATGCCTACCAGGTCCGTACAGCATAGGAGCCCAGATCAGAGATTTCCGGTAAGTTAATTTAGTACCATAAATACTACCAAGTGCTTAAGAATGTGTTAAACTGTTGGAATCCCAAATTTGGACGCCAACTTACACTTTTTTTTTTATATGTCCCTACAGACCCGCACACTCATGGAAGAGATCCAGGACATGGAGGAAGATGATGATGTCTCCATGCAGGGCACGTCGGATGACCTCCCCCTGGGTCCCAATTTGGAACTGCTCCATAATGTTTCTCTGGCCAATCCTCAGCAGCAGAGTGAATCTCCATCCATTGTGCATGCACATGGGGAGACTGACACTACAGTCCCCAGTGTTCACTCTGCTGCTGAGGATTTGCAAAGCAGGCCTGTTGCTGTTGAGGGGACGACACCACGCGGCAGGGCACGCCCAAGAGCCAGGGTAATTGTGCGGCGGACTCCATTACGCCGCCCCACAATTTCCCAGGGGAGGCAGAGTGCCCTGCTTCAATTATGGACCCAACAAAGGGACTCTTATGACGCACAGCTCGTTACAGAGCGTGAGCAAAGGCATGCCGACATGGTCAACATCCATACCAGTCTACAGGGCATCCTCGCGGAGTTGCGTACCCTCAACAGCAACGTGGTCAATGCAAGTAATGGCATCCAGTCAGCCATGGCTGAGATGACCAATATGCAGAGAAACATTGTGGAGCAGTTTCAAATTCACAATGCTGCCATGGCCCAGGCTAGGTCCCATTCACATGGACCTCCACCTGGACCTCCACCTGGGTATTATGGGCAGCCACCCTATTAAGCCATGGGTGTGTGGGACATCTTTTCTCTTAACCCCCACTGTATTTACTTGTCCTTTGAGGTTTCAAACAATCCATTTTGTGTTGCTCATGCAGGTTGTGTTTTGTATTTGCTCCCATATAGCTCCTTAGAGTAATGCTTAAGGCCACTAGCCAATGCCATAGGTCTATGTGGAGGGTATCTGGCCACTTATGGCTTTAAATATGTATTTGGTTGGTGCTCCTCCTGTTTGCAGACATGTTTGTGTGACATTATGGCCATGCCCAAATATCCCTGGGCACAGGCAATATTAATGACTGGACTAGGCTGGCCTTTGGACTGGGTGTCCTTGTTTGGTTGTGCCACTCACTTCCAGGTGTAGATGTGCTCGATGTTTTTTTTGTAATGTTATCCATTTGTAACCACAGATGTATGTGGAATGTTTTCTGTTAAGCACTATAATTTTTCCTTTTCTAAGTAAAAAAAAAATATCACTTACAATACTTGTGGCGTTTTTAGTGGGAACACATTTTAAACAGCTTGGGCTAAACCAGATAATTTTTGTTTGAAGAGGTGTAACAATGCAAATCTAAAGCTAAGGAAACTACATGAAATACATTAGGCAACAATTAAGGTCTAAATGTTTTACTTTGAGGTAATGCCACATTACGGCAAAACAACATATTTAACAAAAAGGATAACACAGACACACAGAATGTTGAGACAGGGAAAAAAGTTAAGTAAAATGCTGCATGATCAGGTTGGCTCGAACAGATTGGCCAGACTCACTGGGGGGCCCCACAAAATTCTCGACTTCATCCTCGACGGCTGAAGAGGGCAGGCTGTCCACATAACGTGGGACACGTTCCAGGATGGCAAAATTGTGCAAAACAGCACATGCCATGATAATGTCGATCACTTTCTTGGGATCATATTGCAGGGCGCCCCCAGTATGGTCAAGGCAACGAAAACGTGTCTTCAGCAGCCCAAAGGCCCTCTCCACAACAGCCCGGGTCTTGCGATGCGCACGGTTGTACGCTTCCTGAGAGGCATCCTGGGGCCGCAGCACAGGCGTCATGAGCCAGGGTAGAAGTGGGTACCCGGAATCACCTTAAACAGAGAATTAAATGTAATCAAAATTAAAAAGGCAACACAACAAACACAAAAAAAATAACATATATCATAATGATGTAAGGTAAAGTGGGCCAAAAAAAAAACAGGGCACATTAGCCAAATAAATCTTTCCACTAATGTATTACCTAATTAAAAATGGCACTTCAATATACCAATTAATTAACAAACATCTGCACGCCCAAGGGTATTTGGAATTTAAATATATTTTTAGTTTTCAGACATGTTACAATTAGGATGCTGCTGAGGGGCTATCCACATTTATCTGGAAACTACAATGTATGCAGTTTAAGTCCACTTTGACATTTAAAGACCAATAGTACAAAAGGAGCCAAAGCTCAAAGATCCTTGGGTATAAACTCCAAACCAATATATTTAGGGACAAGGAACTTACAGACATCCTAACTAAAGGGAAAACATTCTGAAGGACAAAGCGAGGCAAGCATTTTTTTTGGAAGTTCATAATATATGACCCAAGAAAAAGGCAGTTTGACGCTTATGTAAAGAATTGAAATACAAACATATCAACAAATACAAGATTAATGCAACATTTAATAACACACAAATAGGACACACTTACCAAGCAGCCATGCCCCCGAAAATTCACCTGCCTCAAATCTCCGAAACAACCCAGATCGCCTGAGGATATAGGAGTCGTGGGACGATCCGGGGTAGCCGGCAAGGACACTCATAAACCGCATGTCCGGACCAACCACGGCCTGGACATTAAGTGAGTGTCCCATTTTACGATTCCTTAAGGCAAAAACATACAAAAAGGGTAATTGATATTTGACCCAAAATAAACAATTAACAACAAAACATGTCTGCACTCTATTGGGAAATACTAATGAAAAGCCTAGATAAAGCAGATACACAAATGAGGGATAAACAAATATGCTGCCGCAAAGGAAAACAGGTTACATGACACGTTGGCCAACATAATAACCAATCTCAATACCTATATATATACTCGTCGGCTGCCCTAGGTACGAGTGCCACATGTGTGCAGTCAATAGCACCAATAACGTTGGGCATGTCGGCCACATTATAAAACCCAAGCTTAATGGCGTTTCTGGCTGCCATATCATCCGGAAAATAAATATATTTTGGAGTTATGGCAGCCATGCCTTCCAAAAATTTAGAGAGTGCGCGGCTCAGCGTAGGCTGTGACATCCCCACGGAGAGGGCACCCAGCCTCTGGAACGAGCCGTTCGCCAAAAATTGCAGGCAGCCAAGCATCTTGGTCATACCTGAAATTGCATGCCCCTTCCTTGTGGTGCGGGCTAACCATGGCCGCAGCTCACTATATAATTTATGGAGGGAAGCGCGATTAAGCCTGGTCAGCTCGAACAGCTGACCACCATTCATTCTATCGATGTTCATGCGACGACGCAGGGGCAATCTGCTCTCAGACATCTCGATCAACTCAATGCCAAAAAGCATAAGCCCTTGATGTGCCACAAACTCGCTCCGCTCCATCCTACTCCCGAGGCCAAATAGCTGCCGGCAAACATTTCGTAAAGCAGCTCTTTAATGGGCTTCCAAACAATTAGCAATCACCTCTCTGAATTGGTCGCAAGCCCATGTGAAGGACGTAAAAAATAGGATCGGACGCAAATAATACGATTTGGACGGGAAAAACACACGAACTAACGCAAATTATACGATTCTCGTACGAAATGCGTATGTTCATATACGTCTATGCGCGAACGATCGTGCGAATACGAAATGGGCAAAAAAACATGAAAAAATGACAAACACCCACCCAAACTTACGATTCTCGATACGAAATCAATTAACTTTTGCTCTTTGAATCGAGGGGATAGTATATGAAGGACCTGAGAACACAGGGACAGGCAACATGGAGCTCTGCACAGCCGAGTCTATGGACAGCACATGGGACACTGTTTGTATTGTAAAAGGGGGTTGAACATCTAAACTTTTCTTAATAAGCTGCCAGGAGGGAGGACACACAAAGGGAAGCCTTTACCTTGTGGCAGAAGCAGCAGCACTTCCCTGCAGCCGAGTTACAAATGGCAGAACCTAGTGTGAAGCATCCACTGACCTCCAGCTCCTGGGACAGGCTGTCACTAGGGGGCAGCAGCGTGCACAGATATCCTGCTCTGTCACATGACTCAGATCTATGATGGCTCCTCTGCTTCCCCGTCCTGTAAGTGTAATTGCTGATGCCGAGCCTGCGCGGAGCCAACGTTCTAACAGCGGCCGATGCGCAGAGCAGTGTAATGGGTGGAGGGCGCTCTGCCCGCCGTTGCTCTCACACACACTAATGTTTACACGCAGATAATCTGTGTGTGTGTGTGACAGCGGGGCCGGTGGCGGCGGGCAGTGCGGCCTCCACCGTTACACTGCTCTGCTCATCGGCTACCACCTGCGGCCTTCCCATGTGCCGGCCTACCGGGATTCAGCCCGGTATGCCCTATGGCCAGCCCGCCCCTGCCCAGGGGTGAGGCACCAGATCAAGGACAGTTGCCTTATTTACTTGTAAACAGTTTCCTGTTTGGTTAGAAGTTCTTCAAATTCCCCCAGCATTATAAATGCATCTGGCTTCAATGTCTTCCATATCAAACACACCATTACAAGGATCACCTTTCAGACCCATCTTACCTTCTTCTACCTGGATTCCCTCCCCCCTAGTGGTAGTGGTGAGACAGTGCCACTCTTCAGAGAGTGAATCTAAATATCTCCAATGCTGCCTCAAAAAGTCATTAGGTTGCTTCTTAAATTTCATTGCAAGTCATTGATTTGTTTTACAAACTTTAGGCTGCTACTTGTCACGCCCAGGTGAATTAAGTCACTGGACATCCCGGGAGCGCTTGGGGATTCCACAGTGTCGGAGTATGGGACCGGATAGCAGAATACAGAACTAGGAACATAGTGGACGGAGGACAAACAACCCGTCTGTGCCACCAAAGAGGCAAGCCACAGACCACCCAGTGCGTGGGAGGTCCGGTACTCGGAGAGACCATAACCAACCTAGTCGTTCAGACAAGCTCTTTAAGGCAGAGTGCACAGGCCCTGAGTAGTCCTTTGTTATTCGCAAACTTGGGAAGAGGAAAACACAGGGAAGACGTAGACAAGACACTGGGCCCCAGTGCAAAACTGGACCCCAGTGCAGACAACGGCAGAACTGGGCCCCAGAGCAGACAACGACATAACCAAGCTCCAGTGCAGACATTGGTGTAACCAAACCCCAGTGCAGACAAAGGCAGAACCAGGCCCCAGTGCGGACAATGGTAGAACCAGGCCCCAGTGCAGACAATGGCAGAACCAGGCCCAGTGCAGACAACGGCAGAACCATGCCCAGTGCAGACAACAGCAGAACCATGCCCAGTGCAGACAACAGCAGAAACAGGCCCCAGTGCAGAAAATGGTGGAACTGGGTCCCAGTGCAGACAAAAAGGGATCTGGGCCCCAGTGCAAACTATAGTGGATCTGGGCCCCAGTATGGGAAATGGAAAGCTGTGGGCACAGTGCAGACAATAGCATGGACAGTGAAGTACCATGGCCCAGCACAGACAATGGAAAAGATGTGGGCCCAGCACAGACAATAACACAAACCAAGACCGAAACAATGAGGGGCCGTGAGGCCCAGGAGGACAAGAAGTGTGTGAGCTCAAGATTCAGAAGGCCCGAGGGCCAAATTCAAGATACTGGCAGGTCCGAGGGCACCACAAGGGTTGGAAAATATGGCTAGGCTTCAGGAAGACAATGCAATGATTCAACACAGGGGCAGGGCCAAGCAAATGCATTTATAGGAATCACCCTGGCGTAATGAACACTAGGGGAGGCTGCTCTAGGACCTAGGAGAGAACCACATCACTCCAGCAAACACACTGCAACCCCATCACAGCAGATTGCACAGTGGCTAGAGCAACGGACAGAGATGACAGATGTTGGATCACCAGTTCAAGACCCTATTCATACCAGTCCTCGCACTACTTTAGCCTATCGTCTTGTATCAGCTGTCACTTGGGACAAACCATATTGATTTGGGGGCCAGAAGCTTTGACATATATACTTCATGGCAAAACGTGCTATCTGCCTAGGCTTGCTCCTATTCTATTTAATCTCCAAGTTACCCAGATGGCAACGAATACATTGCTAAAAAGTTTTTAGTAAGACTTCCCTGCTGCCTATGACCTGGAAATCCTTAGGTAAAAAAACATATTCTTAGTATGTCACACACCCCGCTTCAAGAATCCATAACATGTGGGTAATATCGTCCTGAAGAGGGCGTTCCTGCAGAGATGATAGCAAAAGAAAGCCCCTCCCTGATCCATAAATACCTGGGACCTCCCACTCACTACCCAGTTTTCCATCTCTGCAGACGGCGAGCAAGTCAGAAGATGATGGCTCCTCCTTGCACAGGGGGATTTCAGGTAGCCGGGGTAACTCCCGGCCTCTTATTTTGTCTATTTCCGCTCGGACCCCTGTTTGTCCCAAAATTTACCTCAGATTACATGCCTCCACAGTCTTGGCTGCTGGCCCGAGCGAGGGTACATTGGCACCTCTGGTGCTGAGGAGCAGAGCTCCACCGTGAGACCCTAAAAGAGAGGGTAGGCGGTCATACCGGGTAGGTGATCCCGGTTTGGGATGCCCCGTCCCTTGACTTTTCCCCTGCGGGGGGGCCCTTCCCTTTACCAACTATGGGGGCTGGGGGTTCCTCTCATAGGGGTTAGCTTTATTCTCTTTCTCTTTATCACTTTCTCTTGTTGATGTGGAGCGTCTGGAAGTAATCCCTCAATGAATTGGTTGCACTGTTGTTACTATGTTGCAGCACCGCGGCTGTCATTGCAGCCGGGTGCCGGGGTTTTTGAGTCTGTGAGGTAACTTTTACCTCACACGCCTTGGGGGGGCGGGGCTGGCACTCGGCGCTCTGCCGCGGCCAGCCCCCGTTCTCTCATTCATTTCTCGCCGCAGCGAGCGGGGCGGGTGCTCCGCTAGTGATAGCGGGAGCACCCGCTGTCATGGCAGCCGGCGCCGCGGTTGTCGGCGGCGCCGGTCTCTGGGCTGGTGTGTGAGGGACTTCTTCCCTCACGCTTCATTCACACTGGTAGGGGGGGCGGAGCCGGGCTTTCGGCGCGTCGCCGCGGCTCCGCCCTCCTCTGTACTGGCGCCGCTGCGGAGCTGAGCTCCCTGTTACTAGGCAGCTCCCTGTTACTAGGCAGCTTAAGGGGCACAGATCAGCTTTGCGCGGGCTGCGCAGACCACGCCCCTGACAAGGCAGTTCTTCTTCTTCACTTCACCTCAGAAATCGCCATTGTTCTGAGGCGGATCGTTCACCGCAGCGTTTGTGAGTGGCCCTGTGGGCCTCATTTATTTTTTCTTTTCTTTATCTGTTAAGTCTTATTGTAGAGACTTATGGGTCTCTCTCTGTCTTTTAGGTGAAGGTTATCCAGGAGGATCTTCTGTAGTATTGGAAGGTCTCTCCTGATCCTGGGTCCCTGGGTCCATTTTAGCATCACAAATCCTCCCACTCGGGACATTAAAGGAGCATCCCGGGTTGTCTAACTGGCGTAATTCCCTGGGTCATAGCGACCACTCAAAATTCACCTTATGGAGGCATCCCCGGATACTGGGACTGGGACCCCTTCGGGGCATCCCAAAAAGTGTATGTTGTGTGGGATTTCCATTACTGGGGATGATGTGTTACTGTGTATACCATGTGCACAGCAAACTATTACGCGGCAGTCCGAACCCCAAGCGGCGGGGTCAGCACAGCCGGCCACCTCAACTCCCCCTCCCGCCTTGACTCGTGCCCCGTGTGACGTGGTCATGGGCAGGGATCTGCAATCCGAGATGTGTGCCAGATTGGCTAGCCTTGAGAAAATGCTCTCTAGCTCGGTCGCCCGTAAGGCTCCGTCTAAGAGAAAGCATTTGTCGCCGGCTCCGCCGGTGGATGATCTTGATGACAGAGACAATCTGGATTGGTCTGATTATCCTCAGCTAGAGGAGGGGGAAGTTGATGAGGGTTCAGAATTTTCGGATGATGAGCAGTCTGCTGGCGCTGATGCCGAGCTTTCTGATTTAGGGAGATCCTTGGACTCTCCTCACGCTCTGTCTCTCATGCTGGAAGTTCTGAATATTTCCCCTCCCGAGGAGGCGTCACAGCAGAAAGGTGAATTGTTTGAGGAATCCAGGCCGCGCCTGGAGTTTCCTACGCAACGCCATTTTGATAGAATCATTGACAAGGAATGGGATAGGCCGGCTCGGCTCCCTGGCATCCCTCAGGGGTGGGATAGGAAATATCCCTTTCCTTCTGAGTGGGTCAAGCGCTGGGCATCTCCCCCCGAGGTGGATGCACCGGTTTTGGGGTTGTCTAACTCCTCGGTTTTAAACAGACCTGATTGTTCCACTCTCAAAGATGGAGAGGATAAACGTATTGATCAGATGGCTTCTCATGGCTTTACTAGCATTGGGTCGGCCATCCGGCCTGTGTGCGCTTCGGAGCTAATGGTGTTGGCTACCAGGTCTGTGGTCAGGGACCTGTTGACTTCTTTCGGGCTTCGTCCTGGTAGTAACGAGTTCCTTAGCCTTAAACGGTGTGAGTTGTTTCTATCCTTTGTGTTGACTGCCTTGGATGACACTTTGATGATGTGTGGTAGGACGTCGGCTCTGCTTGTGGCTATTCGGCGGTCAGTGTGGCTGCGCCAGTGGGCGGCCGATTTTATGTCCAAAAAATCACTGACGGCTTTACCCTTTGTTGGTCTACGGCTCTTTGGAGAGACATTGGACTCTGTCACCAAGGGTGGTAGGTTACCTCAACGTAAGAAACAACGCCGCCCTTTTCGGGGGGCGCCTGCCTTTACCCCCTCCTTTCGGGGGGCCAGATCTGGCAGGGGTTCTGCATTTCCCTCTTCCAGAGGAGATTCCGGAAACAGGGGCAGAGGACGTGCCCGTTCTGGATACAGTTGGGGCTCTAAGCCCAAACCGGCTGCCAAGCCGGCTCAGCAATGAGGGGGCGCCCTCACCCATGCGGGTGGGGGGACGGCTGCAGCACTTCTCTCAGATCTGGGATCAAGAGGTCTCGGACAGATGGATCCGGGAAGTGGTGTCTTCCGGCTACAAGCTGGAGTTCGAGCTCCGCCCCCCTTCCAGATTTGTCAGGTGTCGGATGCCGTCGGAGCCTCTAGCGGCGCAGGGGCTCCTGGTGGCAGTGGAGAATCTTCTGGACATGGCTGTCATTTGCCCAGTGCCCCCTTCAGATCGGGGCAGGGGCTTTTATTCCAATCTGCTCACGGTACCCAAGAAGGACGGGTTGGTCCGACCCATCTTGGATCTGAAGTTTCTCAACAGGTTCATCCGGCCGAGGAAATTCCGCATGGAAACGCTGCGTTCGGCCATTCACTCTCTTCGTCAGGGAGACTTTCTGACGTCCATAGACATCAAGGATGCTTATCTACACGTTCCGGTTTTTCCAGCACACCAGAGGTTTCTCAGGTTCGTGGTGGAGGATCGGCACTTTCAGTTTGTGGCACTTCCTTTCGGTCTCACCTCAGCTCCTCGGGTGTTCACCAAGGTGCTAGCGGGGGTGATGGCTCTGCTCAGAGGCCAGGGTATCCGCATCGTGCCCTATTTGGACGATCTACTGATCATGGCCTCTTCCTTCAACCAAGCGGAGTTGGACACCAGAGCGGTGGTGTCCACTCTGGAAAGGTTCGGTTGGGTGATCAACCACCCCAAGTCTTCTCTTTCTCCGTCCAGAATTCTGACCTTTCTGGGAATGTCTCTGGACACTTCACAGGCCAGGGTGTTTCTACCCCAGGCCAAGATTCTTTTGATTCAGGAGTTAGTTCGGCTTCTCTTGTCTACCCCTCATCCGACCATCCGGTTAGGGATGAGGCTGGTGGGGTTAATGGTGGCCTCATTCAAGGCAGTTCCCTTTGCGCAGTTTCACACAAGGACGCTTCAGCTTCATCTGTTGAAGGTTTGGGACAAGTCTCCTCTATCGTTGGATCAGTCCTTCCTGATGACTCCCCGAGTTCGTGGATCCCTGCAATGGTGGCTGGGGTCGGTCAATCTGTTGAAGGGCAGATCTTTTCTGGCTCCGTTTTGGGAAACAGTCACCACGGATGCCAGTCTGTCAGGTTGGGGGGGTGTTTGGAAGGACCTCCAGTTTCAGGGTTTGTGGGGCCCGCGGGAGGCTCACGAGCCCATCAATGTTCTGGAGTTGAGAGCCATCAGGTTGGTTCTGTTTCGCTTGACTCATCAGTTGAGAGGCCTGCCAGTTCAGGTCCGGTCGGACAACAGAACGGCGGTTGCTTACATCAATCACCAAGGAGGGACTCGCAGCAGGAGTACCCTCAGGGAAGTGTCTTTGATTCTGGACTGGGCAGAGACCCACGTCCCGTGTATCTCAGCAGTCTACATTCCGAGAGTGGAGAACACGGAGGCGGACTTGCTGAGCAGGGCCTCCTCTCGTCAGGGGGAGTGGTCTCTCAGTCCCAAGGTGTTTCGTTCGATATGTCTCAGGTGGGGGGTCCCAGCGGTGGACCTCTTTGCTTCTCGTCACAATCACAAGCTTCCAGTCTTTGTGTCTCTCTCGCAGGATCCTCTGGCTCTCACAGTGGATGCCATGTCTCTAAACTGGAGGGATCTGGGGCTCCTTTACCTGTTTCCTCCGTTCCCAATGCTAGCCAGAGTGCTGCGCAAACTGGCCTTGGATGGTGCGTCGGCAATTCTGGTGGCCCCAAGGTGGCCAAGGCGAGTTTGGTTCGCAGATCTTGTAAGACTGGCAGAGGATCAGTTCGCCCTGCCTCTGCTGCCGGACCTGCTCACCCAGGGTCGGCTGCGCTATCCCAATTTACCATCGCTGGCTTTGACGGCATGGCTGCTGAAACCGCCATCTTGAAGGAGGAGGGTCTTTCTGACGCAGTGATTCAGACTCTTATCTGTGCCAGGAAGCACTCTTCCTCTTCTATTTACTACAGGACTTGGAGGGCCTATATTGATTGGTGTGAAAGTAGGTCTTTCTCTTGTCGAGAGTTCTCCATTCCTAGAATTTTAGAGTTTCTCCAACATGGTCTAGATCTGGGGCTCCAGCTTAGTACATTGAAAGGGCAGGTTTCTGCCCTGGCGGTGTTCTTCCAAAGGTCTTTTGCACTTCATCCCTTAGTCAAGACCTTTTTCCAAGGTGTTACACATGTTCGGCCTCCTAGGAAGCCTTTTGTTCCAGTTTGGGATTTGAACCTGGTTCTTTGTGCTCTCCAGGGCCCTCCGTTTGAGCCCTTGAATGAGATAGCTTTGTCTTTTCTTACCCAAAAGGTGGCCTTTTTGGTGGCTATCACTTCGGTTAGGCGTGTTTCTGAGTTGGCAGCTTTATCCATTACAGCTCCGTACTTCGAGAAACATCAGGACAAGGTTGTCTTTCGTTTCAAGCAGGATTTTCTTCCTAAAGTGGTCTCGGAGTTTCATCTGAATCAGGACATTGTTTTGCCCTCTCTATGCCCAAATCCCAGCGACGACAAGGAAAGGGCATTGCATTCCTTGGATGTAGTTCGTGTTGTGGAACATTATCTGGAGGTTACGTCTTCCTTTCGTAAGACTGATGCTTTCTTTGTGGTGCCCTGCGGGCCTAGGAAAGGTTTGGCTCCTGCCAAATCTTCCATTAGTAAATGGATTCGTCAGGCCATCATTGGGGCCTATTCTGCCAAGGGGAGGAGTCCCCCTTTTCGTGTTACTGCTCATTCTACTCGTGCAGTTGGTGCGTCCTGGGCCTTTCAGCACCAGGCTTCTGTTGAACAAGTTTGTAAGGCCGCTACCTGGTCTTCGGTTCACACCTTTTCCAAGTTTTACAAGGTTGATGTTAGGGCATCAGCGGATGCTGTTTTTGGCCGCAAAGTTTTGCAAGCTGTTGTGGTTTAAGGTTGTGCATTGTTGCCTAGTTTTGGATCCCCGCCCTTGTTATGGACACTGCTGTTGGATGTCCCACATGTTATGGATTCTTGAAGCGGGGTGTGTGACATACTAAGAATAATACCATTTTGTGAATACTCACCTTGTAAAATGGGTATTATGAGTATGTCACACACCCCGCTTCAACCCGCCCTTTTGTATTCAGGATCCTCTTTATTGCTAACTTTGTGTGGTTGTTGTTTATATTTGCCTCTTCCTGGTCCCTTACCTTACTGCTTTCTGTATACTGGGTAGTGAGTGGGAGGTCCCAGGTATTTATGGATCAGGGAGGGGCTTTCTTTTGCTATCATCTCTGCAGGAACGCCCTCTTCAGGACGATATTACCCACATGTTATGGATTCTTGAAGCGGGGTGTGTGACATACTCATAATACCCATTTTACAAGGTGAGTATTCACAAAATGGTATTTTTGATGTTAAGCCTCAGTGGCATCTGTATATGGACAGGCAACTCGAACATTGACATTTGAAAGTAATATTAATTCACCCGAAGGCCACCACAGTCCCAGATCATTTTTTTTTAGCCATGTTCCATCACTTCCTAGACATTAAAAGGTATAGTACTACTACTGTGATCGCATCATTAAAGAAAATATTATTTTTTTATTTTGTAGCATATTTTTAACCCCTGGTTTCCCGCTTTTCTTTTGTATATGAAAAGAAAGATGAAGCATCATTATTTTAATTAATTAAGCTGTATGTGATGTATTTATTTTAACAACAGAAAGTAATGATTATTTATACACTACTATAGAATACTCACCTAGTAATTGTTAGTTGCATTGATCAACACATGCATAGCATTGAACATTCTAGCTCTTGCCCTAGTGCATCATTTTCAAGGGCCCAATTTTAAAATACTATAGTGTCGTTACAGTATCTTGGGCTGTTAAAAATAGTTCATTATCATAACATTATAGGTTCATAATTTGAAGGGAACATTTTCAGGAAATAATCAGGCATTTAAGCAATACATTTACAACATGATTGATAGTACCTATTAAGGTCATATTTATTCTGATTGCCAAGGGTTTTCACCTTTTTTTTTCCATTATTCCTTGTGAAAATCTTTCTGAATACTGTAATATATTGTGTTTTTCTACAAAACACAATAACCAATCAAGAAGTACTGCATTTCTTTTTCGATTTCCAAGGCCTGTATTTGCAAGTGACCTACAAATATTATATTTACAATTTTTCCTGGAATTCATATTTCCTGTGCTTGAATGCCTTCAGGATCAAGCATTTCATCATGGTGTTTGACCACTTGTCCCCCATGCGGCAAAATCAAATACCGTATATACTCGAGTATAAGCCGAGTTTTTCAGCCCACTTTTTGGGCTGAAAAAAGCCGCCTCGGCTTATACTCGAGTCAGTGAAAATTTCCCGCCCCCGTGCCTGCTCCCGCACTCACCCTTGTGTTGTGGAGCAGGCGGCTGGGAGCGGAGGAACGGCTGTGTCGGCCACGTGCGTCCCCGGATCTGCGGTGTGAATCGAGGCGGAGGAGCGGGGAGGAGGCGGCTGTCCCCGGCGGGCGGCAGCACAAGACTGCTCCGGACGGCGGCGGAGGAGAGGAGGCGGCTGTCCCCGGCGGGCGGCAGCACAAGACTGCTCCGGACGGCGGCGGAGGAGCGGGGAGGAGGCGGCAGAAGAGCCGGTGACACTGCAGCGCCGGGAGGTGAGAGCGGAGATACACCCACACAGTGCTGGGTGTAGCAAGATGGCGGCCGCCGAGTTCCGCACTAGCTCTCTGCCACAGAGAGGTCAGATGACGTGGGAGGAGGAGGGGCAGGAGCAGGGAAACACAGTCACCGCTGATGCGCCCCCGTGGTAAGCGTGTGTGTGTGTGTATGTCTCTCTCTTTGTGTTTTGTGTCTCTGTCTTTGTGTGTGTGTGTGTATTTCTGTGTGTGTTGTGTCTGACGTTCTTTCCAGCCGCGAAGAGAAATAGAATGGGGCATGAAAGGGGGGGGAGAATATTATGGGGCATGGTGTGTGAGAGGGGGGGTGGAATAGTATGGCACATGGTGTATGAGAGGGGGGGAAAATAGTATGGCACATGGTGTATGAGGGGGGGGGGAAATAGTATGGCACATGGTGTATGAGAAGGGGGGTGGAATAGTATGGCACATGATGTATGAGAGGGGGGGGGAAATACCGTAAATACTCGAGTATAAGCCAAGTTTTTCAGCCCACTTTTTGGGCTTAAAAAAGCCGCCTCGGCTTATACTCGAGTCAATAACTTTTCCCATTTTTTTGTGGTAAAATTAGGGGCCTCGGCTTATATTCGGGTCGGCCTATACTCGAGTATATACGGTACATTAAATAATACAAAATAAAAATAAGCTAAAAAAATAAGTGGGCCAAGCAGGGGAACCCTTATGGCGGGGTCCTGGGTGACTGCCCAGTTTTCCTTTGTTGGCCCTGATGGCATGCTAGAATCTCCTCTATATACAGCCTAATTTCCTCCTGTCACCAATTATCCAACCATCGGACGCGTAGTTTCTTTGCTTTACAATTTCCAGAAAGATTTTTTAATTACGGTAATAATATTTTTCCTCCTTAAGCATTTTTGAATTTTCTAGTTTCGGGAATCCAACAAGAAAAAGGGAAAAGGTCAAATAAAACCCTGGATATCTACGTACACTAGTTATAGGACATTTAGAATGTACAATTACATAAGGACCCAGTACTTCAATAGGACCAGTGACTTCTCCTCCCTACTGAAGAATGAATGAGATAACATATTTTGGCCAAATCCTATGTTTAACGAGATTGACCACCCAAATCAAAAACAAAAGTGTAGTTCAATAGGGCCAGTGATTACTCCTTCTCTCTACTGACAGAATAAGATCAGATCTTTTGGACAAATCCTATGGTTAATGTGGCAATTTTCTGCAATGTATGGAGCTGCCTGTCAGTAAGTAATGAGAACGATGAAAAAAAACATAATTCGCCAACGCAGTTAAACACTTGTTTATTAGGTGCTATGCCTGCCATAGTTGAGTTCTGTGTTGTATATGGCTCCTCCATAATGTACAGGGTCACAGAGTTGGAGTTTTCTTCCTTAAAGTGGACCAACACCCAGGATTTTGACTATCCTGGGTTTTGGTCCACTTCGGTGGGGCACCCCGATCGGGGGTGCCCCACTGTGTGAAACCCCCCAGAAACCCCAAAAAACTCACCTCTCCCCGCTCCCACGTGAACGCCGCAGCCAATCCCCGCCAACGTCCAGGCGGGGGACAGGAACGTACAAGCTGCTTCCGCCGCCGCCGCCGCCTCCCGCGCGTCACTCTCGGCGCCCGCACGCCTGCGCCGGCCATTCACAGAGGGCCGGCGCGGGCGCGCGCACGTCTGGAGGGACGCGCGGGAGGCGGTGGCGGTGGAAGTGGCGGCGGATCAGGTAAGGTCTTTTTGGGGTTTCTGGGGGGTTTCACCCTGCGGGACATCCCAATCTCGGATGTCCCGTGGGGTGGGAGGTGATCGGCCCGGGAATCTTATAGATTTCCGGGCCGATCACCCCTGGGTGTTGGTCCACTTTAAGGATTGTGGACATTTTCTAATTTCAAGAATCCAACAGGAATGACAGGACAAGGTTACACAAGAAAGTCACCTTTTGTCCCCCACAGTTCATCAACTCATCAAAGTGCTGGATCAAATTCTGCAATGATTTGTGATTGATTTGTACTTTTTTTTTACTTTTTACTTTATCAGAGTCCAGTTGTGCAGCTTCCAAGCCATGGGGTTAGCTGCTGGGGGGGGGTGTAAGCCTGCACAGAAGTGAGGGTGAGGGCACGGGCTTGGATCCAGCTATCAGGTGACTTACTGATTGCCGGAATAGCACTAAACAGCAAAGTTTGGGGTTTTTTTGGCTGCTGAATTACTTTAACCATTTTTTGTGTGTATTCCTTTTGGTATATCAACTATATCTTACATTTTTATTGCCATGTTTGGTTTTGGGGTCATGTACTGTTCCAGATGAAGATATATATAGTTCTTTTATTGTACGGAATATTTGTTCCTAACATCATAATTTGGTTATATTTTCTATAACTAATGCATGTTTCTCATTGTTGATTGTATACTGTGCAATGTGCCTGGATTTGAGTCCTGGTCAAAAAGTATGTAGAAAGTGAATGAATATTTATTTACTCTTATTTTCTGACTTTTTAGGTACAGTATAAGTGATAGATACAGTAATAAGGTTAGGCTGTACTAACACACCCATGAATACTAAGTTACCCATTATAATTAGTTAATATATGCCTTGTACACATTAGAGGGGGTACACTGGGTCAATGGGATTTTAGGGTTCCTTTTTTAAATAAGCGACACCTTTGCCTACTGGAAGAACTTAAAAGGATATTTAAAGCAAACAAAAAAATATACGCATTTGATCCTTCGCAGCAAATGGCAAAGGTTTTCAGCTGTCTAAAATATACTGTACACATTTTAGTGATTGGGACTCCTGGCATGGTTGTGTGAGTTCCTTCACTGTTTACATCCCTGTTGACATCGCTGGTGCTATACATCTACACCTGTAGGTTTGCAGCAAGAGGAACATTACATGAATTAAAGCTGAGTATATAAGGCTTTTTGCCTCTAATCTGGACTTAAAGCCAGAATAGACCCCATCCTCACAGTACCAGTATTGTGGGGCCACATGCTAAAAATTTGGTGAAGCCAGTGTGACTTCTGTTGTGCACTGTGTTGTGGTTAGAAACCTGCATCCCAGTGACCCTTTTAGTGATAACACACCAAAAAAAACATTTGTTCTACCTTTTCCCCCCAAAATGACCTGTACCTGTAATGGGGTATTTTTTACATGTTAGACCCATTAGTTTTTTTTACATTTAACCCTTTGTGAACTAATAATGTCTCCTTGAGACCCCAATATTAGTTCACAGGGCAGGAGGGGCTGTGGGTGACTTGCCATAATCCCACCCCAGTACCTGAATCCCCAAAGTCCAGTGGGGTGCAGAAGAGGCCATGAGCCATGTAGTTACTATGCAAGCTGGTAGCCTTCAGGGCCGGCCCCCATAGCTGGTGCCCGGGCTATTTTTATTGTAGAGGGGGCAACCCACGTCATTTTTATTTTTAGCATTTTTATTTTTTTAAGCATGCACCCCCCCCCCATGGGACCCCAAGTCAAGTTTATTTTTTATTTCTTAGGAGTTTAACCCCCTAATAGTGCGCATGGTAGTTGTATTTTATTTGAAAATGTCCTAAACCCCTTCCAAAGGAAGCCACACAATAAGTACAAGTAATGATACCGGTTCATTACACATATGAGTACTATAAAACAAACCCCAAGTACAGCAAAAACCATCAAACAATATATACAAAAATAGCATGCCAACACGTGATGACTTGGCTGCCATGGGGCCCCAAAATTTGCCCACGTCATCCGAACAAGGTTATGGTGGAGGTCCCAAACCATACAGACTATAGCCACTGGCTATCTGATGACCGATGTTAGGGGGCACATGCCCCTGAATTAGAACTATTGCTGCTATTGCCGCCCCCCCCCCCCCAATAAATAACTTGTCACATTCCAAAAAATACAATACCCTGTGCCTGTGCTTGAGCGGTGGGGAGGCAAATAGCTTTCGTGAGCCACCTTTCCTTACTAGTGGGTTTGCATTTATACTCAGATGACCCGACATGAATTTAGGGGTAATGATGGACATTGATTTAGTACTATACAAAAGTGAAAAGAGTGCAATATTTATATTATTTTAAAGCTACTAGCATGTACTTCACTGTGTTACTCATGCTGCTATTGTATAGTGATCACAGGCACTGAATTGTGGTTGTTACATTATGTGGTTGACCAAAACTACAGTCTGATTTACAAACATTTGTGAAAGATTTGGCCATTTTAAACCACTCATCCACAACCGCAAACCTCAAACTACACTAATCTGAGTTACTGTAATATGCCACAATAAAATGATTTCAGAAAGCCAGTTTGTTACAAGTTTTTATTTGATATTCCACAATCATCTGTGCCGTAAGTGGCATTATTGAAATATGGAAGTGTTTAGGAACCACAGTAACTCCTGCGATGGCAGACCACATAAAGGTATAGAGTGGCAAATGTTGAGATTTATAGTGCATTAAAGTTATTCAGGGACTGTAAACCCAATGATAATAAGACAGAAATCGGATTTCCAGATGCCTGTCCCATAAGCAGTCCATCAACCAGCTTCACCCAAGGTTGCAGCAGCAGAAGTGATGCTGTAACTTACCTGAACCCCGATCCTCTTCTCCCAGCAGAGGCAGCAGAGGTGACGGCAGCGGCATTCCAAAATGACCCCAGCCGGCGCTTCAAAAAGATGGCCGCCAGCTTCCATGAGTGCACTGCACTGTCATCACGTAAGGAAACGGGCAGCCATCTTTTTGTAGCCCTGGCTGGGGCCAGTTTGGAAGGCTGCCGCTGCTGCTCCTCCGCCACTGACAGGAGAGGATTGTGTTACAGCAGTGCTTCTCCTGCACACTCTGCACCCCCCACCACAGCCACCTCTCAAAGCTTGGGTTCCCATTGATTTAAATGGTGCCCAGGTTTGGGGACCCAAACCCAAACACTTATTCAAAGTTGGGCCAGCTTGCCTAACCCAAAGGGTTCACCCATCTCTACTCAGCACAAAACCTGCATGGCAGAAGTTTGTATGGCTGAGAAGCTTCAAGCAAGTCATATATCACCAAAGACAATGCCAAATGGATTGGTGTAAAGCACATTGCCATCGAACTCTGAAGCACTGGAGTGTTCTGGGGAGTTACAAATCATGCTGTTCTGTCTGGGTTTGCCATAGCCCAGGATAACAGTAACTGCCCCACTACTTTGTGCCAGCTGTAAAGTTTTTGTATAAAGCTTAAGCCAAAAGTCCATGGTGAGCTTTGGTGTTCAGCTGAAAACAAAAAAAGCTGGCTGATGGGTTGCATTTTTGGTCATTTCGTTTGGCATTGTTCATTAGATACAATTTTTTCCTAATGAAGAATATTGTGACTTCTTATTTTTTTAATTGTATTTTTGCAGTTTTACGTGTTTTACTAAATGCCCCCTTTAAATGCACCCAATTTAACATTGAAAGTGTCTGTGGTTTATTTTTTGGTAATTTTGGGCCATTTTTTGGTTGGATACAATTTTTATCTAAGGAAGAATAGCCTGACATTTTATTTTTAATTGTATTTTACTAAATGCCACTTTTAACCCCATTTAACAATGAAACTGCCTGTGGGTTAATTTTTTATATTTTGGGGGTATTTTTCATTAGATGCAATTTTACCTAACAAAGAAAAGCCTATTTTTTTTTTATTGTATTTTTTCAGTCCTAAGTTTTTTTTTACTAAATGCTGCTTTTAATGGCATTCAATTTAAAATTGATACTGCCTGCGGGTTTATTTATTATATTTTTTTGTAATTTGGGGGGGGATTTTTCGTTAGATACAATTTTTATCTATCGAAGAATAGCCTGACCTTTTATTTTTTAATTGTATTTTTTCAGTATTAAGTTCTTTTTACTAAATGCCGCTTTTAATGGCATTTAACATTGAAACATTGTTTTTTTTTTTTTTTTGGCATTCTTAGATACAATTTTTACCTAATAAAGAATTGCCTGACTTTTTATATTTTACCTGTATTTTTACAGTTTTAAGTGTTTTGGCATTTTTCTTTAGATACATTTTTTTATCTAATGAAAAAATGTTTGTCTGATTTTTTTGTCACTTTTCTTTGTTTTAATAAATGCCTATTAAGCAGCATTCATGAAAAAAGTAGAGTGACAGCTCTTTCTTTGGGCTGTTTATTCTTTTCTTTACAAAAAATGGGGACTTACAAGCATAAGGGCTTGTAACCCAGGGCTCAGAAGCCGCACTATTGGCGGCCCCTGCCCCTTTAAGTTACATACTCTTATGCCATTTGGTATGGGCATATCACCAAAAGGCAGTTTCAATGTTAAAAGCATTTAGTAAAACACTTAAAACTGAGAAAATACAATAAAAGAAATAAATAGTCAGGCTATTCTTCATTAGATAAAAATTTTATTTGACGAAAAATGCCCCAAAAATTACCCAAAAAAATTAAAAAAATAAACCCACAGGCAGTTTCAATGTTAAATTGAATGCAACACTTAAAACCTGCAGGCACTAAACATTTTTCTGTGATTATTCGGAGTACTTTCCCTACCTCCTTTTGTGCAGGGCAATCTCTTTGGTGCTACCCCCTGATTTGCCCTGACACCTGTAAAAAATAGATTTATTTTTAAATTAATGTATTTCTTTTTTTTTTTTTTTATGTTATTATTTTGAGTTCTTTCACTACCTTAATGCGCAGGTCAAGCTCCCTGGTGTCCCACTAAATTTGCAGCCCTCTAGGCCCTTGTTATCCCATTTTTACAGTCATTTTTGGGCCTCCAAGTTCATGTCCCCATTGACTTCAATGTGGTTCGGGTTCAGGGACCCAAACCGAACTTTCGTGGCAAGTTCAGCCAAATTGCCGAACCCAAACTTCAGCGGGTTTGCTCATCCTTAGTTGTAAAGTTATTTACCTCTGAAAATCCAGTGATGGGGAAACCTAATGCTTCCAAAGCCCAGAATAATTGTATACTTCCAACTTGAACATAGTTGATCTTCCCCCAAGGAAAAGAATAGATGGGGAACCTTATTTAAGGAGCATCAGCACCCCACAGTGCCACTTTTTTGGCCTCAGCTGTAGATTTAACAACTAGTGTCTTATTTAAACCTGGCACAGAAAAGGATGCAATGACAGGAGCTCTGGTTGAAGCAGCGCCAGATGAAACCTGGCACTGTTGCTTCAGATCACATAGAGCACATTGGGCAGAACTAGATTGTATTGTTTAATGCTTATATTTAATGTTAAACACATGTTTGGACAGAACTTTGGACAGCATTAGAAATTGATTTTAATGTTTTTTTTAACAATGTGTAATTTGGCCGTCAACAACAAAACACAGCCGAAATCCACTGTAAAGTTTGTTCCTTTTGTCCCCAGCAGTGATTTCTTGTAAATGAAGAAATCACTGACCAACACTGGAAAATTTGAATAGAAACGCTGACCAACACTGGAAAAATACTATGCCAAAGATTTGAAGGAGTAAAAAATTCATAAATATGATGCTGAGGTTCGCAATAAAGGCAGTACAACGTGGCACTCACTGGCGTTGGGATAATCAGCCGACGGGTCCAACAGGCGCTGACACAGGCCGGCCAATATCTAAGTGCAACAAACAAGCGAATTAGTAGCTAGCACAGCGACTGTTATCACCAATGTAGTACACAGCATAACGCCAGATTAGACACTAATGTCAGTGCTCAGAAGCTGGGGCTATAGCTACAAAAAGGAGGCTTATAGATGCACATCATAAATAAGGCTCTTAGTCTGATGACTACT
Source organism: Gastrophryne carolinensis (assembly GCA_027917425.1). NCBI lineage: Eukaryota > Metazoa > Chordata > Amphibia > Anura > Microhylidae > Gastrophryne > Gastrophryne carolinensis. The sequence continues at coordinate 103,799,160 of CM051235.1, read as the reverse complement.
CCAAGGCAAAAAAATTCCCCTGAATCCATCCAATGGCTTGACAAAAAGGACCAACCAAAAGTTGAAGTATATAATGTTTTTGTCAGTCATAGTATGGATTATTTACTCTTGCAATATCCATTCCCCAGCATTATCTGCATCTTTTTATGTCTCGAGCCATGTCCTAATATTGTTCACTCCTGTTTTGTCTTTAGTTAAAATTAGTTAAAATGCCAAGACCAAGATAATTCTCCACTGGAGAAGCCAAAAGTACTACATAGGGGGTCGTTATGTAAGATGTTAACTTGTCACCTGTTCTAGTCCTGAACCAAATTCAGCCATCAGCCTTTCATTGCAGGCAATGTAAACATAAAGCAAAGATGTACTTTCACAGGGGCTGTCCTTCTCTGTCGGCTGTTGAATATTTATATATGTGTCTGTCTGTCTGTCTGCCTGTGTCCCATGATAGAGTTTTCTTGTGGATTGTTTCTGTACTTTCTAGCGATATGATTATGGTAAAATATAGTGAAATCATTACCATAACTTAAGATACCATTTACAAATGGTGTGTTGCTGCGTTTAGTGCTAATTTAGAATGTAATACAACTCAGGTAAAAGGATAAAATCAACGATAGCCATTGTAGCACTTAAAGGACCCTGTGATGATTTAACACTGTCCTGATTTATTTCATCACATAGTAGTTGAAATAAAACTAAAATAAGCCTCTTATCGAAAAGAGACAAATATAAAATTATACATATATATATATTGTATGTCTGCTCCTTTTTGGTAAATTTATTTTGCCTCTCTGGATTATGTCCCGGGGTCCTCTAATGTATTCCACTTATAAATCTGAAGCACGTTTATTATTATACTTAGGTGGTTGTAAGATTTGCTATATAAAAACTGTGTTTTGAAATTCCTTTCAATAACCACCCAGTGTAAACTGACTCATACCCTATCATTGTCATTAGCATTATTATAACTATTAAGTTTCAACACATTAGAAGGTGGTTACACATTGCCTATTTAATAATGTAGATGTTCGCGCCTAGCAAGCGCTCTTGCTAAACAGTTCCAATTGCAAAATCACAAAATATGTTTTTTTTATTTCATTCTTGATGTGGCATCGAAGAGAATAATCATGAAAAGTATTTTTTAAAGTCAGAACATTGTACTCTTTTTGTTTTTGGCTTTTATTCTTTACTTTTACATTGTTTACCTTTTACACGAAAATTAATAGAGCCAAAACTGGGTTAGACCCCCACATATAACTATTGCATAACTTTAGGCCCAGTTCACACTTTCGTGGGCCCGGAACAGTGTCCTACATTGTTGCCTATGGGTCAATTGAGATCAGTGATATCATGATTGCCAGGCAATCGGGAGCTGCATGCATCATTCTTTGACGACAGCACTGACCACCCACCATTGGATTGGTAGCAACAAGCGCAAGCACCTGCAAATCACTTCACAAGCACTAATACATTTGCTCTAGCAGTTCCTATAGGAAAGTACTAGTGTGCACACCTCTTAGGTGATGAAGGTGGCCAAGTTAATTTATTGACACATTTAAACAACAACATATAACGAGGACCTTTAAAACAACAGGGGACCCCCAAACCAACAGATGACTCATCACCTCTAGGGATGAGCGAACCTCTCAAAAATTCGATTCGAGCGATTCGCCGAATTTCTCAAAGAAATTTGGGTTCGTCTGAATCGAACTTTAACGAATCGCTCATCTCTGGTGGGAGCAGGGAGGCCGGCTGCGCTTCCGCCACCCGCTGACAGCGCAGCCGGCCTCCCCGCTTCCACCAAGCCCTGAAATGGAAAAGAAAAATGCCGGCATGCTGGGAGCGGGGAGGCTGGCTGCGCTCCCACCATGCCGGCATTTTTTTTTCCATTTCACGGCTTGGTGGGAGCGGGGAGGCCGGCTGCGCTGTCAGCAGGCGGCGGAAGCCGGCTTCCGCCGCCCGCTGACAGCGCAGCCAGTCTCCCCGCTCCCACCATGCCGGCATTTTTTTTTTTATTTCAGGGAAAATTCGGTCAGCACGAACCACTAAAAATTCGGGTTCCTGCTGAATCGAATTTTCCCTGAAATTCGGAGCGAATTCAGGTTCGTTAGAACCGATTCGCTCATCCCTAATCACCTCCTCTCAAATACGTATGCTCTAATAATATGTACTTCCCAAATTAGCAGCAGATCCTCATAATATACAGAAGCGACAAAGCTCAGGTGATGTGTGCATTGTCTAGTCTGTACTATCAGGCTGATTCATTAATAGCGCCAGGTAGCGACAGATGAGCGACAGTAGCGTTATTTTCACAGCGCCTGCTAGTATTCGCTGTGCTTGGCCGTTGTTCGGCTGTTGACAGCGACTCAGTCGGTGTGCGGTAATGTTGAATACGGGGTTAGGAGTCGCTGTTTGACAGGTTCCGCGCTGTATGGGAGCGCATTACAGCGAACGGCCATAGCGAACGGCTCCCAGCATATTCATTAAAAAATCACGCTCCAAAAATTCTCGCGCTGTGAAATGCTTGTTTAAACCCCAGAGCGCTGGCGGCGATGGGTTAAAAGTAGTTTTTTAACCCCCAAACAACCATATTTTTAGATTAAAAAAAAACATGTTTTTCAAAACATTTTGTAATATGAATACATTAATATCAGACCTGTAATATGAATTCTGCACAATTTTTTTTTTTTTTTTTTAGCTTAAAAAAAATATCTAACATTGCAGAAGTGGTCACAGAATTTTTGACATTAAAAAAAAACCCAAAAAAAATAATAGCAATTAATTAAGAATATTTAAAGATTGCTCCATTGAAATGCATTGGAGAGTGCCAGGTAGCGAGAGGTCATACCTGTCACTGTTCAAGGTCGCTCGCTGGCACTGTGGGGTGATGCTGGAATAATGATGAATGATTCGCTATCTGGCGCTCTGTCAGTCGCTAAGCAGGATCGGCTTGATAAATGTGTGATTGCGGAAGGGAGTCAGCGTTCTCGTGGCGGTGAGCGTCATTACCGTTCGCTCACTATTCGCTACCTGCCGCTATCCCTTGTTAAATAAGGGCCCAAGTGTTATATGTGTATCAATTGGTAAACATGAACCTCATAATTAAAGTACATGTGCAAAACAAAGTGCATAAACCAATGTGTGACAGACTCTCTGCCCCTTTGGACTTTACACCACTACCATTGTATTGATTGATTACGTCACAGGCAATGGCATTGTTCGGATTGAGTGTATTACAGACGTCTATTGTGTTGCTGATTGCGTCACCGGCAGAGTTGAGGGATTGTGTGCCCTGCTGCTATTGGTCGGTGTGTGTGTCATGCAATGGAGACTTGTGTATATAAGGCCTAGAGTGGCACTAATAAAGACTTGACCTTCACCCTCAATACTTAAGTTCTGTCTCTTATTGGGGGAAACGCTATATTACAATTCACTAGCCCTTGTAAGGGCTGTTCCTGTTTCCTCACGGACGACTCTGGAATTCCAGCAGCACCTCTTACGATTGGGAAAAGGACGTCTCGGGCGGTGAAGCCCTCCGGCGATAAGGGTTATCGCTACACAATGTATCACACACATATATATATATATATATTACATACCACTAAATTAATTAAATAAATGACACAACCAATACCCCCATTGAATAGGTGAAGGAAAGCAAAATAAGATGAATACTTTATTGAGCAAAAAAGAAAGGATGGGGACCCTCATGAAAAGTAAGTAAGATTATGGGGGTTATTTAAGAACGGCTAGCGTCAGGTAACGCTACCTAGCGGCACGTAGCATCTGGTGATCACCTCACTCACCGCGGGACATCCGAGATCGGGATGTCCCGCGGGGTGAAACCCCCCCGAAAAAAACCCCAAACTCCTTACCTGATCCGCCGCCACCGCCTCCCGCGCCCCCCCTAGACGTGCGCGCGCCCGCGCCGGCCGTCTGTGAATGCCCGGCGCGGGCGCGTGCACGCCGAGAGTGACGCGCGGAAGGCGGCGGCAGACGCGCTGTCTTGGACGCCGCTGTCACCCGCTTGGACGTCGGCGGGGATTGGACGGCGCGGTCACGTGGGAGCGGGGAGAGGTGAGTTTTTTGGGGTTTCTGGGGGTTTCAGAGAGTGGGACACCCCTGATCGGGGTGCCCCGCCGAAGTGGACCAAAACCCAGGATAGTCAAAATCCTGGGTGTTGGTCCACTTTAGGGAAACAAATTTAGTAAACAGCACCATGTAGCATCACATGTATTACTACAGGGCGGCTCAGCGTATAGCGCCAGTGCTCTAGGTTCAGGAGAGCCATGTATTACCTTTCGCTCAGTGTCACTCTGCCATACATTTCAATGGGGTTTCATTTGTTGGTGTTTAAATTGCGTTTTGGGCAACAAAAATTTTATTTTTTTTTTCTCAAATCATTGTGAGACCTCTCCTGGCCTTTTTTATATTTTTATGCAGAATTGTATGTGCAGGTCTGGCAGTAAAGTGTCATTGTCACATTCCATGTGTTTTCGTTTTGTTACTGGTGTATATGTGTTCAAAAACTTTGATCACACCGCGTCGGCGCTCTATGCTAGAGCACGCAGCTTTAGAGCGCTAATGCTGTGTGTGTGTAGTTTTTTGTTAAATATGGTGTGGAGAGCAGAGTGCCGGGCGCACTTACCTGGCACTACCTATCTGTCGCTGCAGTGTTGTTCTCTTGTTAAATGTGGTGTAGTCTTGGGCACTTTGAACTTAGGACACCACCTTGCATTCTCCATTGGTTCTGCAGTGAATCAGGGACAGCGCTTCTACAGCACCAACCCACACATCAAATTCATCAATGCTGGTCAGTATACTACAGCGACCGCTACGCTAGGTTACAGCGCCCAACACCCGCTTACAGCATCCACTAGCGGTCGCTCTAAGTGCCGCTATACAGATGCTCACCTGGCAATGCGTGGCGCTAGTAGTGAATCAGCCTCCACATCTTATTAGAGCATAAATAATTGTCAAGGGGAGAATTCATTGCTGGTTTGGAGGTCCCATATAATTTAGCATAAAATTGCCACTATTTGTAGTAGTTTTTACCTTTTACCTTATGCATGTATGGTTATTACACTAAAGAGAAAGTTTGATCAGTTAGTTAGCAAGGTAAGTAGTTGAAATTAGAATAATAAGGGGCGATTTACAACGTTCGTGGGTTTGCGTGACGTTTCACGTTCCCAGCCATCCCCGTGGCAGATAGAGCTCAAACTTAAGCAGCATCCATTGTGGGTAAATTGGTTGAGGAGCTCTTCAGAGCCTACATACACGAATATGTAATTATCCATAATATTCTAAGTGACAACCAACACGGTTTTACTAAGGACAGAAGCTGCCAGACTAACCTGATTGGCTTCTATGAGGAGGTGAGTAGAAGCCTGGGCAGAGGGGTGGCTGTAGATATAGTTTTTCTGGATTTTGCAAAAGCATTTGACACTGTCCCCTATAGACGCTTATTGGAGAAATTGAGATCTTTGGGGTTAGAAAATACAGTTTGTAACTGGATTGATAACTGGCTTAAGGATCATTTGCAGAGAGTTTTGGTTATTGATACCTACTCTGTATAATCCCCGGTTGTAAGCGGTGTATCCCAGGGTTCAGTGCTGGGCCCACTATTATTCAACTTGTTTATTAACTATGTAGAAGATGGAATTAGATGCACTTTCTCTATTTTTGCAGATGACACAAAGATATGTAGCACAGTGCAGTCTATTGATGTTCACAAGCTTCAGGCTGACTTGGACACTTTGAGTGTCTGGGCAACCACTTGGCAAATGAAGTTCAATGTGGAAAAATGTAAAGTCTAATAACCTGCAGGAAAAAATGGGGACTTGCACTACACCCTATTTAAACTGTAGAGGTGCCACTCCCAAAGCTGCAAAAGAGCTCAAACCAGGAACAAAAAAAAGTATGTAGGGAGGCACTCTCAACTACTAAATTGATCAGAAAATACATTTTTATTAATTACATATTTATAATCACTACATACAATACACTCAACATATTAAAATCCCTTAAAAAACACATAAATAGGACAATAACACACAGGACAAACCAACATGAAGGTGTGTAGGCGATGGGGAGAGTCTCACCACACTGATATCAAATGCCTAGATATATGTGCTAAATCATTCAACAAAGTGTTTCAACAGTGCAACTAAACATGTGCAAATCCTGCCTATGATGCGGATCACTACAAAATCTATACATTTATAAAATGCAAGTGCTACTAGTCAAACAATCAATTAAAGATTAATATTCCCAACCATAACAACTCATAAACATATCAACCTACTATATTCACCAATGAAAATATAATCACCTGTATATATTATTTGGCATCCCAAAGGGGAACCACTGACATATATCCCAGCACACCGCCTGTATTGAGGATGCCCGCACACTGCCTGTATTGGGGATGCCTGCACACTGCCTGTATTGGGGATGCCTGCACACTGCCTGTATTGGGGATGCTCACACACTGCCTGTATTGGGGATGCCCGCGCACTGCCTGTATTGGGGATGCTCATACACTGCCTGTATTGGGGATGCCCGCGCACTGCCTGTATTGGGGATGCCCGCGCACTGCCTGTATTGGGGATGCCTGCACACTGCCTGTATTGGGGATGCCTGCCCACTGCCTGTATTTGGGATGCACACACACTGCCTGTATTGGGGATGCACACACACTGCCTGTATTGGCGATACCCGCACACTGCCTGTATTGAGGATACCCGCACACTGCCTATATTGGCGATGCCCGCACACCGCCTGTATTGGGAATGCCAGCACACTGTCTGTATTGAGGATACCCGCACACGTCCTGTATTGGCGATGCCCGCACACCGCCTGTATTGGGAATGCCTGCACACTGCCTGTATGGGGATGCCCGCACACTTCCTGTATTGAGGATACCCGCACACTTCCTGTATTGAGGATACCCGCACACTTCCTGTATTGGCGATGCCCGCACACTTCCTGTATTGAGGATACCCGCACACTTCCTGTATTGGCGATGCCCGCACACCGCCTGTATTGGGAATGCCTGCACACTGCCTGTATGGGGATGCCCGCACACTTCCTGTATTGAGGATACCCGCACACTTCCTGTATTGGCGATGCCCGCACACCGCCTGTATTGGGAATGCCTGCACACCGCCTGTATTGAGGATGCCCGCACACTTCCTGTATTGAGGATGCCCGCACACTGCCTGTATTGGGGATGCCAGCACACTTCCTGTATTGGGGATGCCAGCACACTGCCTGTATTGGGGATGCCCACACACTGCCTGTATTAGGGATGCCAGCACACTACCTGTATTGGGGATGCCCGCACACTGCCTGTATTGGGGATGCCAGCACACTGCCTGTATTGGGGATGCCAGCACACTGCCTGTATTGGGGATGCCAGCACACTGCCTGTATTGGGGATGCCTGCACACTGCCTGTATTGGGGATACCCACACACTGTCTGTATTAGGGATGCCTGCACACTGCCTGTATTAGGGATGCCAGCACACTGCCTGTATTGTGGATGCCTGCCCACTGCCTGTATTGGGGATGCACACACACTGCCTGTATTGGGGATGCCCGCACACTGCCTGTATTGGGGATGCTCACACACTGCCTGTATTGGGGATGCCAGCACACTGCCTGTATTGGGGATGCCAGCACACTGCCTGTATTGGGGATGCCCACACATTGTCTGTATTGGGGATGCCCGCACACTGCCTGTATTGGGGATGCTCACACACTGCCTGTATTAGGGATGCCTGCACACTGCCTGTATTGGGGATGCCCGCACACTGCCTGTATTGGGGATGCCCGCACACTGCCTGTATTGGGGATGCCAGCACACTGCCTGTATTGGGGATGTCCGCACACTGCCTGTATTGGGGATGCCTGCACACTGCCTGTATTGGGGATGCCAGCACACTGCCTGTATTGGGGATGCCCGCACACTGCCTGTATTGGGGATGCTCACACACTGCTAGTATTGGGGATGCCTGCACACTGCCTGTATTGGGGATGCCCGCACACTGCCTGTATTGGGGATGCCTGCACACTGCCTGTATTGGGGATGCCCGCACACTGCCTGTATTAGGGATGCCTGCACACTGCCTGTATTGGGGATGCCCGCACACTGCCTGTATTGGGGATGCCTGCACACTGCCCGTATTGGGGATGCCAGCACACTGCCTGTATTGGGGATGTCCGCACACTGACTGTATTAGGGATGTATTTATAAAACTGCATACAGGAAAGGGTTCTGCAGGATGAAAAGTTTCGTAATCACTGCTCCATATGGAGGCCTGTATACAGTACAGTGCCTTTTTAATACCTGATTGCACTCCCTTGTCATCAAGATACAAAGAGAATAGCAGAGTGTTCTGTTTTACCCATAAATCCTAAGCAGAACAATTTAATTAACAATAGCAGTTGCGATCTGAAAATACCTTGTTAAAATACCATGTTGTTCTTGCAGGAAGCTTTCTTGCTCATTTCCATTTTTATGAATAACATATAGATAAAAAGGCTAGAATATGATCCCAGTTAAAATAATTAGCATTTTTCCATTCTTTCTGTCTGGTTCTGGCAGCATACACATTGCTGTCTGTTGTGTTTTATGAGATTGAGGGTTTTTTGGCCAGGCACATTGCCATATCTTAGAATTTATTATATTAGCTATTATAAAATGTGAGAAAAAAAAACATTTCCAGTTCATTAGATTTATATATCTCTTAACAACTACTGCCTTAAGATTCAGGCACACACTCCCACTTTAACCCCATTAGGAACTGTATGAGCAATTTCAAGGAATCTCAAAATCACTGATTAAATACTTTATGTATTCTTTTTTTAATTCATTATTGATTCTATCTGTAAACATATACATATAAATGCATTGAGAAGGCAAAAACATGTAAAAAATGCAGTGTGTTGGCAAATGAACACAAATGTAGAGATATTACAGATGTTTGTACGTAATGCATTAAGTACATATGGTGGGATACTTGATGTATTCTAAGCAGTCACTCTCTTTGCTTCGGTTTCTGGGTCATGGCTGAGCTAGGTGAGGCATGTCAAAGTGCAGCTTTATAATTCATGAGCATGATTTGCTGTGGTCAGATACAGCTTTAGTTCCACTGCAGCTAGCCATACTTCCTCACTCCAAGAGCACCAAGAGACAGAGTGGCTGTATTTTTGCATGGTTAAGGGGCAGACATTAAGGCCCTTATTTATGAAGGAATAGCGACAGGTAGCGACTGGTGAGCGGCCGGTAATGACGGGCCACCCCACAACAACGCCGGCTCCCCACCACAATCACACATTTATCAAGCCGATCCTGCTTAGCGACTGAGATAGCGCCAGATAGCCACTCATTCATCATTATTCCAGCCTCAGCCCACAGCGCCAGCGTCCGACCTTGAACAGCGACAGGTATGACCTCTCGCTACCTGACGCTCTCCAATGCACTTCAATGGAACAATCTTTAAATATTCATAATTAATTGTTATGATTTTTTTTTTTTTAAATGTGCAAAATTCTGTGACCACTTCTGCCATTTTAGGTAATTTTTTTAAGGGAAAAAAAATAAAAAAATAAATTGTACATATTACAGGTCTGATATTAATGTATTCATATTACAAAATTATTTAAAAAACTTGTTTTTTTTTGGTTTCCAAAAATATGGTTGTTTGGGGGTTAAAAAACTACTTTTAACCCATCGCCGCCAGCGCTCTGGGGTTTAAACATGCATTTTACATGATGGTGGGAGCCAGTCGCTAGGGCCAGTCGCTATCATGCGCTCCCATACAGCGCGGAACCTGTCAATAGCGACTCCTCACCCAATATTCAACATTACGGCAAACCGACTGAGTCGCTATGAACAACCGAAAAACAGCCAAGCACAGCGACTACTAGCGGGCGCTCTGAAAATGCCGCTACAGTCGCTCAACTGTCGCTACCTGCCGCTATTAATAAATCGGCCTCTTAGTGCTTGCTGGCTTATTATTGTGTTGGGTTCACAGTCCCTTTAAGTAAGTGGACCATTTTGTTCTCCTTAATGAAGCCATATTTCTGTGGTAGTCATATAAGACCATAGGCTAGGGCTGCAAGGCCAATGCTTTTATATGCCGCCTTCTGGCATGGAAAACTAAATCAGGGGCCAAAGTAAAATCAGAATCAGAATTTGCCACTCACACTAGTAATTTTATGAAAATGTTGTAGTTAGAACTAGAAGACAGAATACATGACTTGAGGCTGTCTAGGGCATGGCAATGCCAGCCCTATGCCTGGGCTATTTGCCTGGGAACACTTAAAAAAGTGGGGGGGGTTGCCAAAATAATTTAGCCAATTTTTCCCATAGACTTTCATGATGTTCGCTTTGGGTCAGACAGCTTCAGCTCAGGTCGGACAGTTCATCACTACAATGTACAAATTGTTCAATACAATGTATTAGGTGACTACGTTCCACATTTGTGTGGTTAGTCGCTGTGTGAGTGTAGAAGGGGTAACAATTCTTATTTTGATCCCCCAACAACAGGGGTCTCCCTTGTATTAATGAACCTTATCCCACAAAGTCTATTTTGATTCCCTACATATACAATTTAATGTCTTCTATATTATGGAAATCATAACCATCAAGGATTACTTCACATTATTACTAGATAAGAACAGTGTTTTGGAGTAAGCACAGGCTTGAGTTTTTTCTTTGTGCCCCCCCTCCAAACAGGAAACTGATACCCAGGGGCAGAGGTGACCCATCTCGATTTCATCCCTCACCCGAAAGTGTGTCACTGTGTGTTAAATGCTTCTCGTGCAGTCATGGATCCAGCTAGAAAAAAACATCTAAAACACATTTACTTTACACTACATAGTGTTTATAAATGGAGGTATTTAGCCCATTATGTTTTACCTTTTCCTTCCAGCTAAATCCTTGCAGACCTTTTCCCCAGACTCATTCTCCTCCTGTACATTTTCTGAACGTTTTTTTATAGATTTGGCTAACCTGCAATGTTCCGCTTGGCTGAGAAAATGATTTTGCAGCCCTGCAGACACAATGCGACAGAACATTCTTTTTTTGTAGCAAACCTAATGAACACAGCAGTGTTAATTCTGCTAATGAAGCAATGGGTCACAACAGCTTATAAAAATGGAATATGACACTTAAACCATTTTTACATTTTGTGCTAAATATGCCAGCGCTGAAATGAAAGCTAGCACTGATATTGATTAAGGGAGTGTTTTTTGACAGTATTTTTGTATTAAAAAGACCCAAGAACAAAAGCAAGGCCTGACTAATTTGAAGATGAAACTTCACCTGCAACTAGCAATTTAGCATGTTATCAACATTTAGGGACTACATAGATAGAAGTTAGAAAGTCTTTCACCTATCCTAAAAGTGCACCTCTAATTACAAATGACTAAACTTCGGCTTGCCCCCTGCAGTGGAGGCGGTATCTTCCCTGCTGGTGGGTGCCGTCCATCTGCCCGCTTGATGACCTACAACCACAGTGGACCTCAGTTAGTATTTTGGGATGCCCCTTAGATAGGAATCAGATTCAGGTACTAAACCCTTTTGTTTTCCCATTAACAGGCATCTCCAACCCTTCTCCCTTCCCAGACCCAGAGGAAGAACCCCCATCTGGACCACGTGACCCCTTTCTACCCCCTTGTCCAATAAATCCCTTATTTTTGTTACTACCACACAGTGGGGCCTACAGATGATGTGAGAGGGTGGATTAGGTCCTTGTGGGGTACTCTCTGAACCAGTGAGGGGTTTTGGTCTGCCTCAAAGGATAACCATCATTAAACACCTATGAAAATTAACAGCTATTATAGAAAAACATGTTTGAATAATTTAAAAAAACTTTGAAAGAGCCGAGCCAGCAGAAAGCAACAGGAATGAGCATCCTGACAGGGGGAGTGGCAGCATGTGTCTGCTCACAAAGCTTTCAAGCAAAGGGCCATGCCTTAAGACAAAAATCACATGCCCTGACCCCTCATAAGTTTCCATGAAGTATCTGACAACACCAGTCACAGATTCTGAAACTTAAGAAGGAACCGGGTTTGTCATTTGTGAGTCTTAAACCAGAGCAACACCCATTTTTCAGCAAAATGGTGATGTTCTTGGCACAAGGAGGCTGATGCCCCCCAATTCCACTAATGACAATAATAGAGAACAAGGAGCTCTCACCAAGCCTGTCCCGTGTGCCTCTCATTTTCTGCAGTAGGCCAGGGGTACCCAACTACTTTTAGCGGAGATCCACTTACGGGGGCCAGCTGAGGGATGAAGGTCCGAGCTGAACAGCACCAATTAGAAACACTGCAACCCCTAGATACAAAATAATTTCAGCATAGTAATGGTGTGCTGTGCAGCGGCTCCTCAGACACAATGCTAGGGTCAGTCCTGAGCGAGTTGAATACTCCTGCAGTAGGTGATCTCCATCGTTTGCCCCCTCCTTTCACTTTCATTCCTTCATGACCATCTCCAAATGTGGTCACGCAGCCGCCCCATCCCTTGGTACTCCCAGCAAGAGCCCAGAAAACTGCAGTGGTCGCACGTGCCGGGCTTGCTTACATTGGAAGCACTAAGAGACAGGAACAATCATGCGACCACGTTTGGAGAATGGTTGTGGAAAATGGAAAAGAAAGGAAGGTAGAACTTCAAAGCCCTGCTACAGTATCTACAGTGAGCTGCAGAAAATGGAGATGGGACAGGCCTCAGAGGAGCTCCTTAATTATTGCCATTGCCTGGTCTGTCCTTTTAGAATCTAAAGGGGGAGGGGGAATTTAGTATGTGAGTTTAGGGCTCCCAAAAGCAATAAAAGCATTGAAATGCAGCGAATTGCATGACAGGAAGGCCACTAAATGTGCGGTAAATTGTTCTAATTGAAACAAAAACATCAGAGCCAAATAATGCATTGTTTATTTGGACCTGAATTTTGCCAATAATTTGTTTTGGCTGAACTGAACTGAATTTGCTAAATTCTGATTGAATTTCGAAGCTCAACGCTAATGCTGACCAGACACATTCTTCTTCCTTTCTGCTGACATCATTTTCTCGCAGCCGCCCGTAATACTCACATTCATTACGGGGCAGCGCCGGAAAAGTCCAGCCACTGACCACCTGGTGGCCATCAGGGGACTCCTTTTCCGGCACTCCCTGGTAATGAAGGTTAGTATTACGGGCGGTCTGGGAGGTTATCTGTGAGGGGGACTCCAGCATTCTGTAGGTACCAGGCGCAATGCCTCTGTGTATTGCTACAATCGCTCCTGAGACTATTGTGCATATGGGGAGGATGTAGCGGTAGACTGATCGGCCGATTCATTAATAGCGCCAGGTAGCGACAGTTGAGCGACTGTAGCGGCATTTTCAGAGCGCCCGCTAGTAGTCGCTGTGCTTGGCCGTTGTTCGGTAGTTGATAGCGACTGATAGCGATAGCGGTTTGCCGTAATGTTGAATATTGGGTGAGGAGTCGCTATTTGACAGGTTCTGCGCTGTATGGGAGCGCATGATAGCGACTGGTCAGAGCGACCGGCTTCCACCATATTCATTAACAAATCACGCTCCAAAAATTCTTGCGCTGTAAAATGCATGTTTAAACCCCAGAGCGCTGGTGGCGATGGGTTAAAATTAGTTTTTTAACCCCCAAACAACCATATTTTTGGAAACCAAAAAAAAACAAGTTTTAAAAATAATTTTGTAATATGAATACATTAATATCAGACCTGTAATATCAATTCTGTACATTTTTTTTTTTAATTTTCTTTACCTTAAAAAAATTATTTAAAAAGGCAGAAGTGGCCACAGAATTTTTCACCTTTAAAAAAAAAAAAAACATTAATAACAATTAATTATGAATATTTAAAGATTGTTCCATTGAAATGCATTGGAGAGCGCCAGGTAGCGAGAGGTCATACCTGTCGCTGTTCAAGGTCGGACGCTGGCACTGTGGGCTGAGGCTGGAATAATGACGAATGAGTGGCTATCTGGCGCTATCTCAGTCGCTAAGCAGGATCGGCTTGATAAATGTGTGATTGTGGTGGGGAGCCGGCGTTCTCGTGGCGGGCCCGTCATTACCGGCCGCTCACCAGTCGCTACCTGTTGCTATCCCTTGTTAAATAAGGGCCTGAGTGTTGGAAGGAATAATGGGCTTTGTCTACAGGGCCAGATGTACATTTACAGCAATGCAATTTAGAATCTTGTTTTATGCTGGTTGTTCTTCTATATGCCTTCCCTGTGAGAATAAGTCAAACTAAACAATCTTGTTTCTTAGTGTAAAGAATTGTGTAAAGCTTAAAATATGCATATTAGAAAGAAAAAAAAAAGGGTATGGAATTTATTTGTTATAGTAATTGGATACTTCCATGCCAAGAGAGCACTGACAATCCTTAGACCATTATCACTGTCTTTGACCACCCCAGGACTGACCGGGGTCTAGTGTAGCCTTCAAAGTTGGGACCTCTGCTGAAGACATGGATTGAAAACCAGACCTCAGCGGGGGCTTAGATGGGTTGCTTGTATTTTGTGAATTCCCTATTCCCAAACCAGGAAATTCCCAAACTGCCCTGAGTGCCCAGCGATATAATTCACCAGGGCCTGACACTTAGCATTTCTATTTTAAAGCGTGATTTTTATAATTATTATTTCAGTTATTCTTTATTTACAAAGTGGTATACTTTTCCATGAACTTGTCCTTGAGGTTTTTTTATTTTAACTTTTTTTTTCTGCGCTACATGGGCTATAAAGACTTACGATTGAATTATGTATAAAATATCCATATTATTTTTCACTTAAATTTCATTCAGTGCAGACAGGAATAGTTTTATTGTTTACTATGTTTGCTGGTATTAATTCTTGTTATCATTTGAATGACAATTTACATTTTAATGTTGGCTATGTATCACCAGTGTCAGGTCCCGGAGACACCCGCCTTCCAATAAACCAGCAACCCCCAATCTCCGCTGCTTTCTTCACCTATAGTAAGCCCCCGTTTGCCGGGACGCTAGACACGCCTCACCGGACACGGTTGCCCCCAGGTCTTATTAGCACAAAGGATGCTGATTTATGCAGGGGAAGGCAGATGAATCCTAGGACTAGACTGAGTAGCGATAAACGGACAGGGGTCATACACGGGTGGTCAATCCGAGGAGGCACGGTACAGAAGGGTTAGACGGAAGAATGGTCAGGGGCAAGCCAAGGGTCACAACGAGAGGTCAGAAGTTCGCGGTACAAAGGGTCAGGCAGAAACGCGGTCGAAGAGTAGCAAGGGTCGGTCCAGGCGGCAATCAAGGAAGGTCAAAATCACGGCAGAAATCACACGGGAAAAGGCTATCCAAATCGCACCCAGTAGCACGCTATAACGGGCAAGGGCTGACTGCAGGGTGAAACCCTTTATATGATGGGGGCTGACAGGATTGGCTGGGGGGGAAATGTAGTGATTGGTGCTACAGGAACTTTGGGCTGATTGCCCGGTTTGAATCAGGGGGAGTTGCCCAGTACTTTGGGCTAATTGATCCACATAGGTAGAGGGCTATACAGTCAAAGGGCTCATTGGCCCAAGCAGACAAAGGGCTCATTGGCCCAAGTTGATTACCTCCGGCGGGCGCGCTGTGTGTAGCGTCGCCGGAGGGTATAGGGAAGAGACAGAGACGCGCGCGCGCGCGTACGGGGCCATGCGCCGGGAGCGCGCCGCACAGAGAGCGGCGCGCCCGCTCCTGACGCGGCTGGGACGGAAGCCGCCCGAGCGGCTGCTCGTGACAGCCGAGTGGCGGGCGGGCAGGAGCGACGCCGGCCCGCCGCCGGCTGCGACAGCGAAGGACCGGAGACAGCGGGGGAACGAGGAACAGGTGAGGGGATCGTGACAACCAGGCCATTTAGGGTTGGGAAAGAACGTTTTTTCCTTTCCTAAGATGCAATATAATCAATGCTTTCTTTTGACTAGTCAGACGTAGAAGGAGCAGAAAACAGGAAAGACTGCTGCTTATCACGACAGGGTTCTGAGAGAACCAGGAAAGACTCATTAACTTTTATTAATGAATGTACCTGATCAAAGAGGAATGAAGTGTCTATTCTTCAAAGGCCTTGAAAACATGAAGTGGATTTCAGTTAGCAAAGTTTGACACCTAAAATTTTACCATTGGCACAGAGCATTATCCTAAAATCTTCAGTGCTTATTAAAGGCTTACATGACGTAGTAATCTGTGTCAGCAAGTGATCAGCACCTAGTTACATTTACCTGTATCTGTACATGCAAACATGGTGGTAGTGCAATATTGTATAACACGATCACAAAACTTTTGCCTGCTTTGATCTTCCCGGTCTGCTTATTTGGACGTTAAAAAATGAATACCGAATTTTTTGCTCCATAAGAAATGTTTTTCCGTTTTATGGAGCAAATGTAAAGAAGAAAAAGAAAGTTCACATGACCACCGCCTCTGCAATGCGGATCACGCTGCCACAGCCAGAGAATGGAGGCCTGGCCTGTGGCTGCACCCATTGTCCTCAATGGACACTGGCCACAGGCCACACTCACCCACTGCATGGACCTGAGTGTGTGTGTGTTGGCACCGTGCCCGAGGATATATATGGTATATTTTCCCCTAGGCTCAAAATAGTGGTCTTGGTGACAGACTGAGGTCAACAATTTGAGCATTAAAATAAAAAGAAATGGAATAGTTTTATTGTTTACTATGTTTGCTGGTATTCATTCTTGTTATCATTTGAATGACAATTTACATTTTAATGTTGGCTTTGTATCACCAGGCCATTTAGGGTTGGGAAAGAAAGTTTTTTCCTTTCCTAAGATGCAATATAATCAATGCTTTCTTTTGACTAGTCAGACGTAGAAGGAGCAGAAAACAGGAAAGACTGCTGCTTATCACGACAGGGTTCTGAGAGAACCAGGAAAGACTCATTAACTTTTATTAATGAATGTACCTGATCAAAGAGGAATGAAGTGTCTATTCTTCAAAGGCCTTGAAAACATGAAGTGGATTTCAGTTAGCAAAGTTTGACACCTAAAATTTTACCATTGGCACAGAGCATTATCCTAAAATCTTCAGTGCTTATTAAAGGCTTACATGACGTAGTAATCTGTGTCAGCAAGTGATCAGCACCTAGTTACATTTACCTGTATCTGTACATGCAAACATGGTGGTAGTGCAATATTGTATAACACGATCACAAAGCTTTTGCCAGCTTTGATCTTCCCGGTCTGCTTATTTGGACGTTAAAAAATGAATACCGAATTTTTTGCTCCATAAGAAATGTTTTTCCGTTTTATGGAGCAAATGTAAAGAAGAAAAAGAAAATTCACATGACCGCCGCCTCTGCAATGCTGATCACGCTGCCACAGCCAGAGAATGGAGGGCTGGCCTGTGGCTGCACCCATTGTCCTCAATGGACACTGGTCACAGGCCACACTCACCCACTGCATGGACCTGAGTGTGTTTGTGTTGGCACCGTGCCCATATTTTCCCCTAGGCTCAAAATAGTGGTCTTGGTGACAGACTGAGGTCAACAATTTGAGCATTAAAATAAAAATGCACTCATTGAATTTTTTTGATCATTCTCCTCTTATGCATTGGGGAAATCTGCTGTAACTTAATTGCCAACCAGACTTGAATGACAGACAAGTCACCGGATCTCCACATTAGGGCTGACGCGTTGCCCAATGGATTCGGTTACTGACCTGACCTCAAGGTCCCAGAGCACAACCGCCCCTGCGGGCATCTTTTGGAAATAATTTAAGAAAGCTTGGTTGATATTTTTAAAGATCGAATCAGTAATATTTTGATCTGTTATTGAAGGGTCCCTAAAAGGTGGAGGACCTATTTAATGAGAAATCCAGCACTGCCAGTTGGGTGCTAATGAAATAAAACAGAATAAAACTCCCACTGAGCTTTCTTCTCCTGGTAGTAATAAAATTCAAGGGTGCCAGGTTTCAGTGTAGCAGTTAGGACAGCAGTTCCCCCCCCCCCCCCCCCAATTTCCTCTTTTTTCCATTAAAATAAAGAAACGAGCATGGCTGGATATTTCTTGATTTCTGGACCCCTCCTCCCAACATCCAGCATACTTATATGGATTTTAATCATTGATCCATTTTTGAAAAATAGTCCTCATTTAACTTTAAAATGAAGCTCCAGTAACGAAAGATCAATACTTAGTAAACTGTGCCCCTACATTTTTTCCTCTGGCAAGGTATTTGAGAGGGCTTAACCCCATGCTGATATTGGAGAATAGCATTCTGATGTTGAGCTCCTGAACTGCATGTGAGCAACCATCTTGCGCCACACATGGCAGCCCTAATTCTGAAACACCCAGTCCCACGGTCAAATTTGCTTTACATTTCTGTGCAATCATCATTTCTCTCTAGTCAGAAGTAGAAAGCAATGTAATGTCTCAGTAAGCTCTTAAACATTCTTTACATGTTACTGCTGCCCTATAGATATAAAATTACATACTCTTCTCTAACAGCTGATGAGATGCTGCTCATTTTTTTTTCAGGCATATATCTCTCTCAGGTTGGTCTAGGCTACATATAGCAAAACTTCAAGCTTTGCTGCTGCCTCCACACTTACAGCCTGCCTTATGTGGAAAGACAAAATCATACAGGCGCACTACAACCCAGCTGGAATTATTTTTATCAATACAGCCAGCTAGAGAAAGATTTTATGTCCTTCAAACATTTAGGCCCTTATTTAACAAGGGATAGCGCCAGGTAGCGAATGGTGAGCGAACAGTAATGACGCTCACCGCCATGAGAACGCCGGCTCCCCTCCGCAATCACACATTTATGAAGCCGATCCTACTTAGCGACAGACAGAGCGCCAGATAGCGAATCATTCATCATTATTCCAGCCTCACCCCACAGCGCCAGCGAGCGACCTTGAACAGCGACAGGTATGACCTCTCGCTACCTGGCGCTCTCCAATGCATTTCAATGGAGCTAACTTTAAATATTCATAATTAATTGCCATTATTTTATTTTTTTTTTTTTTTAATGTCAAAAATTCTGTGACCACTTCTGCCATGTTATTTTTTTTTTTTTTAAGCTAAAAAAAAAAAAAAAAAAAAATTTGTGCAGAATTGATATTACAGGTCTGATATTAATGTATTCATATTACAAAATGTTTTGAAAAACATGGTTTTTTTTTTCCAAAAAATACGGTTGTTTGGGGGTTAAAAAACGACTTTTAACCCATCGCCGCCAGCGCTCTGGGGTTTAAACAAGCATTTCACAGCGCGAGAAATTTTGGAGCGTGATTTGTTAATGAATATGCTGGGAGCCGTTCGCTATGGTCGTTCGCTGTCATGCGCTCCCATTCAGCGCGGAACCTGTCAAACAGCGACTCATAACCCCGTATTTAACATTACCACACACCGACTGAGTCGCTGTCAACAGCCGAACAACGCCCAAGCACAGCGAATACTAGCGGGCGCTGTGAAAATAACGCTACTGTCGCTCATCTGTCGCTACCTGGCGCTATTAATGAATCAGCCTGTTAGTGTGGAAACTCTGGCAGGATGTGCTAAAGCTCCCAGCTCAGTTGTGTCTGTGCACTGGCTCTCCCCCACACCTCCCTCTCATTCTCATGTGTAAGCAGAGCTTTCATGTGGTAAGCAAGATGAGTGCGCTCATGCAGTCGAGGAGTGCAGCATCTGTAAATATATTCCATAACATGGCCATCTCTCAAACATCATCCACATCCTCAGAGGGGAGGTTTAGGGGAGTGTTTTTTCATAAATCTCAACTCAAGGTCTGCTTTCAGGGTTCTTGTAAATTGTGTGTTTCTAATATATTGCAGTGTATTAACACAACATTTGTGTACTGTGCAGTTCCTCTGTCAGGCTGAGGAGCAGGGTGAGTACTAAGAGCCAGGAAGCCCCGTTGTGGACTGCTGAGGAAGGCAGCTGGGAAACTAGAGCCAAATAATAGGGTGGAACTGGCAGAACACTTAACCTGGAAACCCAGGGTCTAAGACCAACCCTTGTCTTCACTAGGGCCTCCCACAAGGGAGGATAGGCTGGGCTGCAGGGGAGGTCCAGGTTATGAAGCCAGGAAATGAACTGCCAGAACACTAGGCTAAGTTAGCACAGTACCTGACAGGCCGGGCTGGGTAAGTTATGAAGTCTGAAAACAGGCTGAAGTTCATGGGTCACAAGAACAGTAGCAAATTGGTGAATGAGCCAAGGTTGGTGCCAGCAGCAAAGATTCATAGACGAGGGTCAAGACGAAAATCAAGCCGGCTAATCAGTCCAAGAATAAATATAGTCAGACAAGCCGAGGTTGTAGCAGATAAGAAATCCGTGGTAGTAGATGAATGAGTAGTCAGGATCGAAGCTGGGTCAAAACAAGAAAAAAGGAGAACACAGGAAGCAATGGAGCACATGGAACCAGGAAGAGCTGATGATCAGGCAGCACTGTAATGATGTCAGCTGCTCCCTTTAAATGACAGTGTGCAGGTGGGAAGGCCCAGGAGCAGACTGCATGCTGTAATGGAATCCAGGCTTCTGCATGGATGTGCGTGAAGATCTGGAAGTGAATTGAAATTCAGGCTTCAGCACAGAAACACGCATGGGGTCCTAGAGACATTTTTACATTCTCCATTAGCATAGTGCTGTGGTGACGGGCTAAAGAACAACCCTGCAAGGTCTATTTTCCCCTCGTGGCAGACAGGCAGCCATTGGCACCTGTAAGAAGTTCTGCGACTGTGGAGGATAAAGGAGCCATAGATGGAGGTGGCAGCATCAGGAAATGGCAGCAAATGAAATGGCACAAGGACCAGACAGTGACATCAGAAGCAGATGGTGTAAGTGGCAGCAGAATATTCAAGTGAGAAAAGGACCTGCCACTGGAAGTACTTCAAACAGGGCCCAGGGATTTGAGGCAGCAGTATCTACCTGCAATCTATGTGTAGCACACGCGGCCGGGCCAGCTAGCACCCAGGAATGTGGAGAGTGAGTTTGGGATGCTAGAAATGGGGTGCTGACATGCTTGACACATATGCAGGGTAGACATTCACTGCACAGGACACAAGTCTCTTGGTTACTCACTTTATTGGGTTGCTCCGGGTTTCCACCAGCAGGCACAAATATAATCCAAACAGGTACTTCCAAATATAATCTTCAACAGTTACTTCTGATCCTCAGCACACCAAGTCAGATCCCCTTTTGGTAGACACCACCTGAAGTAGGTTCCATCTCTCTAGAGGTAGTTGGGGACATGTCTCCCTCCCCAAAACCAAGGGTGTTCCTCTCGCTCTGGTTGTCCTTCATGAAAATGGTGCGACCCCACTTCCATATGCGCTGACAGGAGGTGTAGTGCTGTTTCTCCTCAGCGTATAAAGGGTATACGCTTAGGAATGACTAGGTGGCTTCTAATGGCCTCATTCACCCAGTGATTACTGCGTTCCTCCACAGAAATCATTTGCTCTTCATTCAAATAAGGGTACTCAATCTCCAGCTCAACCAGGACCCTACTAATACTGCGTTTTAGATACACATGAGGTTGATCACTTCCTTTATGTGAAGCCTCAGGTCTGTCAGACCCTTTTAAGGCTTAAAGTAGATGTTAACACATCTGTAGCTTTGCTAACTTCTATGAGCATGTGTACATACTTCAGTTATGGTTTGTGACCTTTAAGTGTACTTGGTTGTCTAAGTCTATTGAACTATTTAAGTTTCTACACTGGATGTGACAGTATGGATAAGTGTCTCTGCAGTAGACCCATGATCCTTGTTCACTATCCCCTAAACTCTTATTACCTTGGTACCTCTTTAACTTACCTTTGTGCATCTCTCACGTTTACGTCCGTTGACTACTTACCTTAAGTCTAAGAAAAGTCCTTGCTGCATTCAAGAGGAGTTTGAGTGACATGAGCTAATCCCACTCTTTACCTTTTGTAGCTGCAACTGGTTATTAACCAAGATTTCAAACCAGACATGAAATAGTGTACAGACCTCTCAGGTCAAGCTACACAAATATCATGTTTGCCAGAGTTGCATTTGCTACCAACACACACATTTGTTCAAGTGTACACGGCTCTGATCAAAGTTAAGTAAATACACTGTAAATGAACATTTTTTTCAAAACACACGTTAAACACTACTTTTCTGTTCCCTTTCAATGCTTGCATCAAGTACTTTGCAAAAACACCAGTGGTCTTATTATGTAAAAACATTTATAGACTCACTGTGTTCTTACACTTTACACACATGAGGTCCCTTCACCTTTAAAGCGGGCCTTCATTCTGAATAAGCCTATTTTATATGTTTCCCCCACCCTGTACATACAGATTGCTCACATTAAAAATCATCCTACCTGCATCTACTGCATGTTATGAGCCTTTATACATCCAAGATGGCAGCTCATGGAACGTCAGGCAGCCTGCAAACAGGAAGTGCCTTCTTACTGCGCTGCTCTGCATTCTGGGATTGCTGATCTTTTCCTGACCCCAGCTCTGCTCTGTCTGAGCAAATCACAGCTATAACCAGCCCCCCTGTTCTTTATCCCACTCTCCTCTCCTCAGTAAGTGTGATGCTTCTGAGTCAAGATGGCGGCGCCCGTATCCTAAAGTCCTGAACAGAGTTGCAGCCCAGTGGGGGAAAGAATAATAAGTAAGTGACTAAAAACTTCAAATATATTAACTTTAGATGCTGGGGAATCGTTTTTTAGGGGTTTGGGCTTTTCAATAAATCATGGTGAAGGTCCGGTTTAAAGTAGTATAACCCATCATATTAGCTTTTACTACACAGCAAATATGAGGTGTGTTCCCATCTAAGAGAGAATAACCAGCATCCAACCATCTTGTTGTCAAAACCATAATCAGCAATATTTTACTTCTACTTTCCTTGAGTCAGAGCTGGTATATCCATGTGACTATGATTAAATATCAGCAGGATAAGTTCCAAGTCTGAGTAAACACTTTAAACTTCACTCCACACAGTAGGCATATTTACTTTACGTTAGCCCCTCTTTTAGGACACTTTTATCTATGCCCAAGTCTTCTGAAGACTCCTTACTACTCTTATGCCCTTATTCATCAAGCGATAGCGCCAGGTAGTGTCTGACGAGCGCCAGGTCCCGCCAGCTAACGGCGGCTACCAACTCAAGTACGCCCGGCGTCGGCCACAATGACGCATTTATCAAGCTAAATGAGGCTAGCGCCGGCGAGAGCGACAGCTACCGCGGGATTCATCATGTAGCCGACTGCAACGAACAGCGCCGCTGCTAATCCCATCACAGCGCCAGATATGACCTGTCGGTCCCTGGCGATGTCCAATGCATTTCAATGGAGCAATCTTTAATTAATCATAATTAATTGCTATTAATGGGTTTTTGTTTTTTTTTAATGTCAAAAATTCTGCGACTACTTCTGCAATGTTAGGATTTTTTTTTACGGTAAAAAAAAAAAAAAAAATGATTTTGTGCAGAATTGATATTACAGGTCTGATATTAATGTATTGATATTACAAAATGTTTATAAAAACTTGTATAATTTTAAAATAAAAAAATATGGTTGTTTGGGGGTTAAAAACTATTTTAAATCCATCGCCGCCAGCGGTCTGGGGTTTAAACAAGGAATTCACAGCGCTAAAAAATTCGGAGCGTGATTTGTTAATGAATCTGCAGCAAGCCGTTCGCTCTGGCCATTCGTTGTCAGGCGCACCCATGCAACGCTGAACCTGTGAAACAGCGACCCCCCAGCCCGTATTCAACATTACCGCACACCGACTGAGTCGCTGTCAACAAGCAAACCCCGGCCAAGCACAGCGAATACTAGCTGGCGCTGTGAAAATCACGCTACTGGCGCTCATCTGTCGCTACCTGGCACTATTAATGAATCGGCCTCCCCGCAATAGATCCTACGCCACCTAGTGGCTGTACTAGGCTAACTGTCCCTATACCCACTTAACCCTTAAGGATGTTCAACCTGTAAAAGGAAAAGTTAGTGCAAGAATCAGTATTTTATTTCCATAAACAGATTTTCTCTGTACAGTAGTGTATTCCTCATTGTCCCTCAGCTAATCCCATTTAACTGATGGTAGACTGCTGGTGAAAGACCACACATAAATATTTCACATTTTAGAGAATAAATATGCAAGGATAAATACACAAACCTGGGTTGCTGGTCAAACAACACAATCTTACTGCAAATTATTAAATGATTTTTTTCAAAAGCAGAATCTTGAGCAGTGCTGCTTTATGCAGACCTTTCAAGGCACTTTTAAAACACATCCACTTCTCAAACACTTCACAGCAGCAATAAAACACAGAAACATTAGCATTTTATTCAAATACTCTATTAAGGCATTGTCCATGAAAGTCCAGGCAATGGTTGCAAAAAACCTTTATAGTCCTTTTTCAAAAACTTTGCACAAAGACAGACAAAACTTCTCAATGTCCTCTCCAGCACAAAGATGTCAAAGTGTCTCTGGTTTCAAACAAAGAATGAACACAGTGAACTTCTTTAGTAAACTCCTATTAAGGTTAGTTCAAGGGGCAAGGGGCAGACTAACTCGACAGCCATCCGTTCTCTGCACCATAATACTTTTTACAACTTCTCCCTTGTTGGCCTTGAAAGTACAACTCAGTTCATGAAAATGGTGCAACCCCACTTTCATATGCGCTGACAGGAGGTGTAGGGCTGTTTCTCCTCAGCGTATAAAGGGTATACGCTTAGGAATGACTAGGTGGCTTCTAATGACCCAGCGATTCCTGCGTTCCTCCACAAAAATCATTTGTTTTTCATTCAAATAATGGTACTCAATTTCCAGCTCTACCATGACCCTTCATTGTACAATACGCTGGGCATGGGAGATATTGAACAGGGTGACAGGATCCCCTTCCCCTGGGAACACATAAGGGTTTTCTGCACGCCTAATGAAAAATTAAAGAGAGCGGAGTTCTGCGGCCTCTCGATTTTGAGTGATTGGGGGGCGACAGGTGGCATAGTGGCTATGTCCTCGAGGACCACGTTTAGGTTTTATTGACAGCAAGGGGCCCCTCACAATTTCCTGCTTTCCTCCACAAGCCTCTGCAAAAATCAGTTTTACCGTGCTTTTGCAAAAGGCGGGAAGCTGGGAGTACTACACAGTGGGCATCAGGCAGCACTAACTCCTTCTGTCAATGAAGAAAAAAAGTGGTTTATTATCCAAAATGACACTTAGCGATTTCTCCATCGTGCTTTGAAAAACAGCCTCCAAACTTTCAGGGTAGCTTCCTGAGGATATTAGGCTTCCTTCCATCACATTCGGGAAGTGTTGTGCAACCTAGTCCGCGATGTCAAGGAGGTATCCTGCACGAACATTAGCACATCCAAAACAATCCAAAACAGGTACCAACAAGTTCAGGCAAAACTCCATAGTATTAGTAACACAGTCCATAAAGTGCCAGCACAGTTTCAAATGTCATTTTTTGCGAAAACAGCCAAACTTCACCAGATAACTCCAAAACGATAAAGTCACTTTCTGGGGGGTCTGGTCACCCCTAAACCCCCCGGTTTAGCTCTTCTTTGGCCCCACATTGGGCGCTAAATGTCAGTTCCCCTTTTGGTAGACACCACAAGTAGGTGTAGGTTCCGTCTCTCTAGTGGTAGTTGGGGACTTGTCTCCCTCCCCAAAACCAAGGGTGTTCCTCTTGCTCTGGTTGTCCTTCTACAGGCTAGATCCTGACTGCGTCTGGCTCTCTCTTCCTATCTCTGGCTGCTTTCTCTCTCCTGCACAAACTTCTCATTCCCGTTACTACATTGATGAGCAAAAGCTCACTCCTATCTAGTGTCCTAAGTCTTATATATGATTCTATTAACAGAAGGTTAGAGTTCCTCCTAACTGTGTGTCAGATTTATGTATCCACCTCTCAACCGCTTTAGCAGGTGTCAGGATGCATACACACTCTGGCTTCCTGATTATGTTACATTAAAACTAAAGTCCTTCTTTTGCCCTTCCACTGACTCAGCCATGAGTGAGCTTCTGGAAGTTAACCCTTTATTAGGTCTAAACTGAAGTATAAGCTCTACTAATCTAAATGTTAAGCCATAACTAACGTAGTGTAGTTTAATTCAGACCTAAATTAATGTTTAACTGGTTCATACCCCTTCACCTGGGTAGGTAAATAATAATGGTTCAGCACAGTTGGAGCACTGCACCGCTGGACTGTCTTTTGAGGCCCTCTTGAGCACAGCATAATGAGCAGCAGGTGCATTAATGTTTCAGCAGGAGTCACATCCTCATAATTAGCACTTGGACTGCTGGGGAATGCAGAAGCCAGGCCCAATCTCTACCACGTTCCCTTCAAGGCCCCCCCCCCCGATAAAATTGAGCTTTTAATATAGAGGTGTTGGGGCTCATGCTAAATATTAGGTAATGCTGACATTTTTATGGGATGAAACTTACACGTGAATGAGCTTTTTTACTTTAACATACAAGAAGTGCTATAAAAAAGAGTATTTCTAATTTTTCTAAAAAAAAATAAATAATCACCTGCACATGTGACGATGCTTTTTTTGGAAGTTTGAAAACCACAGCATCCTGTGGACTATGCTAAACAATTTCCATTTTTTTTCTGCACAACATGTTGTCTTCAAACTTTCAAGAAATGATCCTTCCTTACCTCACTGGCAAAATGACATAACTCACCTCTAAAGATGTGCAAGTGATTTTATTTTTTTTTTAGATTAGAGCAAACTTTTTTTGCATTTTTTTGTGTGTTAAAATAAAAACCTTATAAATAAATACCTTTTGCCCAGATGAAGTAACGGGTCCCCGACCGTTACGAAACGCGTTGGCTAGGGGCAGGGGGATATGCTGGCAGGCAGGCAACCTGTATGGGTAATGTACTGATTGAGCACATATGTACATGGTTTGATTTATTTTGATTTTTCTGCTCTTGGCGGTCCTTACTTAGTAATTATAGGTTTAGCACTTAGCACTTAGCACTTTAATGTTATTATTAGATTGATGTATATGATAAATGCACTGTAAATTGTGTTGTGGTATATGGTGGTAATATATTAGTTTGTACAGATATGAGAGAGGAGCTTGCCCACAGCGCCCCCTGGTGGTCATTGGTGTGACCTTTTTAGGATGTTTTAAATGTCTTTGTAATATGTGATCCTTGTTTAATACTAAAATAGAACAATTTGTACTTTCAAATTGGGCAGTTTTCTGGTGGGTTTGAAGGGACTGTGGGGTCTCTTCCTAGGGTAAAACATATATACATACTGCCAGTTTAGCACGCCCCATGCATCAGTTGGCCATATTCTTTCTTAAATTAAAATAAAAAGCTCACTCAAATCGAAGTTTCAGTTCACACCCAACATTTGCACCCAAAGTGAAACCTGCTTCACAAAATAAATGTTATTCCTGAAGATTGATATTTTTGAATTATGTCTAACTATAGTTAATTTATAGATGGTTTCTGCATGAAAGTGCAAAATTATACTATTGAATTTCTTGCCACAAATGTTTAGTTGTCAGGCCCTTTACTGCGGTTGTTCAGAGGAAATACTGTATATAACAGTGAATGCCCTTCACTTTATTTCTCCATAGATAAATAGTTAAGCACGTGACAGAAGCAACATCGGATCATTTATTTAGTAAATGGCTTGTTCTGCTCAATGAAAAATCACTTAGGAACATTGCAAACTGATGCACTTGAATGTTTATGATAAATGTCATTAAAATAGACTCCAATTGACAAAGCGCTTGGCAATTGCTATCCATTTATTTTATTTATCTAGAAAATGCAGCTCTTTTCAGGGTGGGAATAAAAAAGTGTGCGTTCTTGCTAAAATGCAATAAAAAATGTATATAATTTAAAGCCTCTCTATGGCCTCATTAGCCACAAAGATACGTTTTAAAGCGAACCTTAAAGACAATTTTCAGGAAAATAAAAAAAAAAGCTTTACTCACCTTTTTTCCCACCCAGACCATCGCTTCTAGTCTAGGGCAGCAGCATTCACCTGAATGCAGATCCCTTGCCGCCTGACACCTCGCGCGGCACCCCACTCTCTCATCGGGCTTCTCTTCCTGTCTCCCTCGGATGTGGCATTAGTCACAGTGAGCTAACTCGCCCCCTCTATTCACTGCAATGGGGGGGGGGGTGCATGACAGCTCACCAGCTTACCCTTCCCCGGTCCAACAAATCTGGATGCCCCGAGATCTCGAATAGTCAAAATTCTGGAATTTGTTCTAATTTATAAGGTCTAATGAGGCCTAAGAATGATACTATAAGCTTGAGTGTGTTGGGCTAAAATATCCTTGTAGGCCAATGAACACTGAGATTGCTCCAGTCAATCCCCCTCACTCTTAAAATGTGTCCCAAGGTATCCCAAGTGCACTGCCAGTTATAGTCGTCACTTTGGTTGCTCTAGTCTTTAATATGTGCAATGTGATTACCTGTGTATGACCCAAAATTGTGCCTAACTTCATCGTGCCTGTACTGCGCCTATAAGATATTCTGTTGTGACTTGGATGCCCCCTTAACTTTGCCTCTGCATGCCTATATTGTACTTCATACCGTGCCTTTCCGTGTTTGACCCATGGCTTGAAATTTTGGTAGACCTCACCCAACTGCAGACCGAGCTCACAGGGATTATTGTTTGCACTAACAAGTCCTGGGGCAACTATGTCTGGTGAGGTGTAACAGGGGGTCACTATAGGTGAAGCAGAAGTGGAGATTGGGAAATACCCTCTGATCTGGGTTCTGCTAACCAGTGAGTCATCAGTAGGGATGAGCCAGAAGCTGGTCGTTCGAGACTCTGGTCACTTTATCGAACTACAAGACTGTGAAATATTTTAATTCTTTGGCCTTTGCAATGTTATAAATGTGTGAATAGTGAAAAAATATCCTTTTGCAACATACGCTATAATAGCACAAAATAGTACAATGGTCCCTTAAGTAGACCTTCATGGTCTGGAAATCTAAAAAACTACTCCCACCCCTCTCACCATGATTTGGCAATATAAATATCAAATAATACTTACCTGGTCAATGACATCAGCCCATGTCTTACATGTCCAGATTTCATATGGTAGGGGATGAATGGGGCAGCCATTTTTCACCACATTACTGTAAGTCTGCTTTAAATTGGACTTGCAGCCTTGCACAGTTGAAATAAAAATCTCCCCAAATATCACTTGCCTCATATTCATGCATGATACTGAATCATTGGGAGTCATGCTAATTATTTGGTGAAGCCAATGTGCCTTCCAGTGTGCATTGGGGTGTGCATTGCAACCTGCATTCCGGTGAGGACCCTATGTTATTTTTTTTAATTAACCCTTTGTCCCCTGTCACCCAGCTGGTTTAAAAGGCTTCCAGCAGCAGCAGAGCAGAAGCCAGAGTGGTCGGCGTGGGACACAGTGCTTTTTTTTATTTGTTATTACTTTTTTTCACTCAGAAATACTTAAGAAAACACTAGAAAAATTACAAGCAAGATATTTCATGTTAAAGCCCAAACTCTCCCAAAATAAAAATAAATACATAAATAAATAATATTGTTCTGGAAATTCCTGCAAAAATCAGTTAAACATAGTGCAAAATTATGAAAAATGACCTGTCAACAGAGGGTGATAAAATCTCAAGTAGGCTGGGTTTAAAGTATCTATGCATGTTGAGTATTGTTCAGTTAGGGGGACCTTGTGCTTTCAAATTTTAAATTTTTTTTTCTTGTTTTTATATTGATATTTTAAAAAAAGTTTTTTTATTCTGCTTTTTTATTTATTTTTTAGAGAAACCCTGTGCAACCAAAGAATAATTCGGGGGATTACTTCCAGAAAGATGAGCCCACTACAACAAGCTGGTTATGCCTAGAAAGCTTAATGTGTGGGGGGGAGAATATATGATTTGTGGGGGTATTTCAAATGTAAAGGGTTGTTTTGGTTGAAAAAGCACACGGTGGGCACTTTGTTTGCAGAGCTTAAATTTTCAAGAAAATTACCCCTACTCGCATGCTTTACTTTGGAGTGTTTGGCAACACTACTCTTGACAGTACCTATGCATGTTTGGTATTTTTCTGTTCGGGTGACCTTGCTTTTTCAGATTTACTTTGTTTTTTGTCTTGTTTGCATATTGTTTTTTTAGGAAAATATGACTTTGTGCAACCAAAGAATTCATCGATGGATTACCGTATTTTTCGGCCTATAAGACGCACCTGCCCGCCCATAAGACGCACCCAAGATTGGGAGGAGGAAAATAAGAAAAAAATATTCTGAACCAAATGGTGTACTGCCACATTTTTTGAATGTCCGTACAGTGGTTTCATCCTTCACTGACTGCCAAAATGTTTTCACCCATTCACAGACTTGAGTGATAGTGGGCCTCTTCATTCGTCCAGTCGGTGTCAATCCCTGATCTTATGGCAGACTGTGGCGTGCTTCCACGCCCAACCTGAGTGGCTGGGTGCAGCAGCATGCCTCAGCTGAACAGACGGAGAGTGCAGCCCCTGTGAAAGGTGATTGTTTATGGGTGATCTAGGTAAGTTTTAGACTAAGCCAAATGGGATGCCCCATGGGTAGTAAATTGGCTGGCCATGCAGGCTTTTAGACTCCAGGGCCAGCCATTCAGGTGGCTGGTACTTAATAAAGTGGACGAACACCCAGCATTTTCACTATCCCGGGTTCCTGGTTAGTCTCCCTGGGGCACTGTGGTTTGAATATCCTGTTGTGTAACCTTTGATTGCCAGTAAAGCTCAGTCCCAGCCCAGTCCTACAGCACATGCGCGATCAACACAACATCACTTATATAATTCGGCTGTGTGTGGCCATGGCAGCAATTCAGAAAGGGATGCAAGTAATGCAGACACTGGCCACGCATGCACTGTGGGCTTGTTTGACAGCTAAGAACACAGGCAAGGGGTTTCACACATCAGGACATCCCAGTTTGGGATGCCCCAAGGGAAAGGGCATCAGCCAACTCATAGACTCCAGGTCCGTTTTGGTCCACTTGTACAGTTATTAAAGTGGACCAACACCCAGATTCCCGGGCCGATCCAATCACTCCCCGCGGGGCATCCAAACTTGGGATGCCCTAAAGGAAAGGGCATCTGCCAACTCATAGACTCCAGGTCAGTTTTGGTCCACTTGTACAGTTATTAAAGTGGACCAACACCCAGATTCCCAGGCCGATCCAATCCCTCACCGCGGGGCATCCAAAATTGGGATGCCCTGCTGTGTGAAACCCCCCAGGACGCCCGCTAACCTTACATTACTCCCGGTCCAATTGCACATGCATGGGACGCATCTTGCGCTTCTCTCCAGCAGGGCGCGTGCCCATGTCGGCCATTTGTGAATGGCCAGCACGGGCGCGCTCCCTGTTAGAGGGAAGCTCGAGATGCGGCTGCCATTGTGCTCAGAGCCGCTGAGCTTTGACGCGCATACCTCAGTGGCTCCGAGCGCGCAGATTGGATGAGCGCCCGCGCATGCACCATAGGAGCGGGGTGAGGTGAGTTGAATCAGGGGATCTGGGGGGTTTCACATAGCAGGACACCCTGATCCAGGGAAGTGGGCCCAAATCCCAGAATAGTAAAATTCCTGGGTGTTGGTCCACTTTAACGTCCAGGTGATTTTCTTACTAACATTAAAAGCTAAGATGACAACTACCTGCTTTTCCTTTAAAACTGAGGAAGAAGACTGCAGCCTGCTATGGAAGATTCTAAGATTCACACTGCTGACAGGACTCTCAGCACGTTGTCAGTGTCTCTCCTCTCTTCTCATCTCCCTCCTCTCCTCTCCCCCCTCCCCTCTGTTCCTCTCCTCTCTGGTATGAGTCGGCCAATGAGAAGTGTCTCGGCCGGCTAGGAGTGACGTCAGCTCTTCACAGACACAGCTCGCTCGTTCTGGACAGCACAGCCGTGATTTCAGCATGTCTCCCTCACTGAGAGACAGCTATGCGCCCACCCTCCCTCCCTCCTCTATTCCGAGGCCACTGACATGGGAACCCACACAGCGGCCAGACACCAGGTAGGATCAGCTCCTGTTGGTGACTTTGCTGGCGCCCCCCCCCCCCCCCAAACCTGCCTGTGTAACAGATCGGATGTTTCTAATGGCGTCCAGCCACCTATACCTGGCGGCCCCGCATGCTCCAGCGCTCATTTACTCGTGCACCCCTGCCCCACAGTTGGTAAAAAAAAAAGTGCATTCGCCCTATAAGGCGCATGGCCATTTTCCCCCTCTTTTTGGGGGGAAATTAGTGCGTCTTATAGGGCGAAAAATACGGTACTTCTAGAAAACTGCACCCACGTCAACAAGTCTAAACAAATGGTAGGGCCCTCATGTTGACCCAAATAATACCCACCAACAAAATTGATATGCCGCGCACACCATAAATGGTAAAAAATTATTTTATGTTTATTATACAGACTTTAAAAACTACTAACAAAAATAAACTCCACATAGGTGAACAAGCTTAGCACGCGTAGAAAGCTTGAGGTGTTTACTTCCAGAGAATATATAGTTTATCAGGGGTATTTCAAATGTAAAAGGCTGTTTTTCCTAAAAAAATGCTAGGTGCTCATAGCAGTTGTATTTTATTTGAAAACCTCCTCTCCTGTTCCAGTTTGAGGTCTCCTGGGCAGGAAAGGGCGTCTACCAATACACATGGTACCTTTTTAACCCTTTCGCTGCCAGCCTACCTGCAGCATTTCCCACTCCCTGTTGCCAGACTGAGTTTCACTGTTTCGCGCTACACATGTTCAACTGTCATTTTTGAAAGGATTTCCAGGGATTTCCCAGGAAAATTATATATTGTTTTTTTCAACAGAGTCTGGGCTTTAACATGAAATGTCTTGTTTGTATTTTTTAGGTGTATTCTCAACATTTTTGGGTGAAATGTGTGAAAAAAATTAAAAAAAATATATTTTTTTACAATTTGTAGAGTTTTTTTGTAATAAAAAATGTAAGTTTGTCAATAAAATCTTATTGCGTGAGAAACCCCAATTTCTCCCGGTTACAGCGATACCACATATGTATAGGTAGACACCCTTTCCTGCCCAGAAGCCTTTTATAGCTGCTGGATGACAAATGGTTAATTAAAAAAAAAAAATGACATAGGGTCCCCCTTCCCGGGGAGGGGGACCCCATTTTTTTTTGGATTTTTAAGGGTTAAAAACCCTTAAAAATCCAAAAAAAAAAATGACGTGGGGCCCCCCTTACCCAAAGTAACCAGCCCGGGACCAGCTATGGGGGCTTGTAGGCACAGAGTGGGGGGGCCAGCTTTGGTGGCCCCCCCACCCTGCAGCCTACGAGCCCACATAGCCTATGTGGGCCCGGGCTCTTCTGCCCCCCCCTGGCCTTTGGGGAGGCAGGTAATGGGGGTGCGGGGGTCAATGGCAAGCCACCCGCTAGGGCAGGTGACTTGCCACCCCCCCAGCCTTGTGAACTGGTATAAGGGGTCTCATGGACCCCTTACCAGCTCACAAAGAGTTAATGTGAAAAAAAACCACCACATAATAATAAAAAGTATTTTATTCAAAAAAAAAAAAATTTTTTTAACTGTACTTTCCTTCGATTGCAAGCTCTTGTCCCTCGCCGCTCAGCTGACAGATGCCTGTGATCGGCATCCAGAGAAGGAGAAGGCAGGAGATCAGAGGATCTCCTGTCACCTCCTTCCAGGGCACCGATCACCGGCATCTGAGAAGCTGAGAAAGCTGAAGCCGGTGATCGGGACCGGGATGACGTCATAAGCCCCGCCCCCAAGGGGGCGGGGCTTAGAGGCAAGATGGCGGCCACCATCGTGAAGAAGAGAGGAGAGAGCCTCCCAGGCTCTCTCCTGAAGATCGGTAAGTCCTGGGGGGGGATCGGAGGCCCCCCAGGTGAAGAGGAGGGACAGCGGGAGCCAGCGCACACACAGGTAAGTGAATGTCATTTTTATTTTTTATTTTTTTTTACAGTTAGCAGCTGCTGCTGCAGAAGCGGGGGGGGGGGGCGGCCTATTCCGGGGGCTCTCCTGGAGCCATCCGACCCCCCACGGGGGATCGGATGGCACCAAATTAAAGAGGAGGTGAGTATTTTTGATTTTTATTTTTTAAACTAGAAGCGAGGAAAGTCAAGCACGTAACACCTACGGGCTTGGCACTTAAGGCCCAGCCAAGCCAGCACGTAGGTGTTACGTGCTTGGCAACAAAAGGGTTAACCAGGAGAAATAGGGCTTTCATACGGAATATGATTTTATTGAATGACTTAAGAAAACAACACTACAAATAGTAAACAATAGATTTATTTTAATTATTTGCACATATTTCACCCAAAAATATTCAGAATACACTAAAATATGACATTTCATGTTAAAGCCCAGACCAAAAACTATATCAAATTTTACTGGGAAATCCCTTAAAAATGCACAGTTGAAAATGTGTAGGGCAAAATGGGGAAAAATGATCTGGCAACAGAGGGTGACAAAAACTCTAGGTAGGCTGGCACTTAAAGGGTTAAAATTATGTTCCTAAGCAATGATGATGCACTAGAAATGTCAGTGTTTCACCCACAATTCTAAGGTTCTAATATTCTGAAACTTTCATTCCATCACGTATGATTTTGGAGATTGTAGACAGACAACCACCAGCAGCGCCATCTGCAGCTTTCCCAGATGAAGGGTACTAGAAAAACACAGCAGAAGAGAGGGACAAGAATAGATGTGTTGGGGAATCTGATGTACAGAGCAGGCATTTGGGATACTCCAGATCTGGAAGACAGTGCTACATTGGCACAAGCTTAGTTTTCACTGGACCCTTCCCCCTCTCACAGGGGTGGATGGACTACGATGCAAACAAACCGGGGCCCCACAAACGTTTCCAGAGCACAGAGTTCAGTATGGGCAAAATCCAGTTCAGGTATTGAGGGAATCCAGAGGCAGGGTAGTTATAAATCCAGAGCCAAAGTTCAAAGGTCCAAAACATCATAAGCTAGGAGTCAGGAGTTAGAGACGAGATGTCATCCAAAGCCAAAGGGTCAGAGCCAGAGTGAGTAGTCGTCAAAAGCCAGAGGTCAAGTCCAAACCTGTAGTCAGCAGAGCCAAGTTCAAACTGGAAATCTATAGACACAGGAGCAGGTGGTAGGCGTCACTTCTAGGAAGATCTGCAGGCATCATCCCAGCCCCGCAGGCCTCCTTTTAAAGGCAGTTTGGTGCCAAGAAGAACCTCCCATGCACACACAGTATCGAAGAAACGCCCACACATCAGATTGTGGTTTGCACCTGCGCAATCGCCAAGTAGCTCTTCCATGTACATGCAAGCTAGCAGGAACGAGTGTGCAAGTGCCGGAGTCCATTTGTAAGACCAGATCTCTCGCTGTGCTACCCCCCCAGGCATTCTAAATTTTCTCCTACACATTGTAGTAAGCCCTACTGGCCACTGATGGTCAAGTGGGTTGAACGAATAGCATGGGACTGTGAACTGGGTGAGTAGTTATGACAGTTATTGGCACATCCTTTGTGATTTTCATATAATTGAGATGATTTGTAATGGCTTGTTTTACACTGTTCCCACGGGGAATAAAGGGGAGGGGGAGTTAGTGCGTGCCTGGACAGGGACTTTTAGCAATCTATTCGATTTAATCTGGTTAAACTAATATATGTCTTTTAGTAGGAAACCTAGATTAAGTGTTGTTTAATTGTTTTTGTATGGCAGATAATTGAGAAAGATTAGGGTTCATTGACACGGCATCTAATTTCATGCATTTGATGCGTGTTTTAATTCACTGATAATGCAAAATCTATTCTAATGAATAACTTGTACCAGTGATCCGCATCCCAATGTCCCACAAGCTGCATTTTCCTTTTCAGTGTTTTTCTGTCAATAGAAATCTGGGTAACTCTAAATATGACATGTGCATTACTAGTATTTGAGTTTAAGTTGTAGTTTGTAACATCTGTCTGTCTGTTATCTGTAGAAATTTAACAGACACACCAGGGATGCTTTTTGGAAAACTCCAATGTAGGGAAGGGGAAGGGTCCTAGGCCCAAGCCTGAGCCCCACTGCTTAGGAATGTCAGATGTCAGGGGAACACAGGTAGCCACTCACTTCCAGTAGATTTCAAAGCTGGACTGTACCATGGTTTTAGGTCTTTTTGAGTGTAGAAGCAGGATATTCACCCCGAGTTACGTGGAGATTTAACGGCTGTCCCCTCTTTACTGGGGCAACTTGAACAAAACACATGGGTCCCCCACATGTAGTAACTTCCAGAAGGTACCCGTCTTCACTGCTTGGCCTCTATCCGTTCTGCCCTCCAGGAGTTTCTTTCCAACTGGGTGTTCCTCCCTCTGGTTACCATCAACCACTGTGGCCCATTACAAGGGGTATTTCTCAGCAACCTCCAAGGTCCCACGGGTAGAAAAATCTTTACCGTTGATTACTAACACCCCTCCACAGGGATCCAGCCAGTGATTCTCACTCAGGTGCCCAGACTCTGGACCACATTTTCTTTGGCCTCCTATAGGCCCAGCATAAAAGCTATGGTTCAGTACTCTAGTTCAGTACACCTCTTTTAAACTATCATTTGGTTCCGCATATATAGACCCAGACACCAATCCATGAAATGGTGGGCTGTACTTAATACTATCTACAACCCCTCAGTAGCAGGGAGGCAAAACCCCAGAGTCACTGCACCTGTCCCTAAAAGTAAAAGACCTCCCATAACTTATCAACCCTTTTTAAAAGAGATGGTGGTTAGGCCACCATCCTGTTACAGTAATAAATCAAAGTAATCACACTTGCGGTCCTTAATTATCATAGGGCCAAAGATTTGATGGGAGTATGATATTTGCAGGACTGAAGTCATGAGGTATTGTTTAAAAAGGACCAAAACCCACCTTGGAGTCTATAGTGTCGATTCCTGAACGCAAAAGCGCTCAGGGGGAGCGCAAACAATTCTGGATGTGACTAGATGCATGATTCATGGCTGCGCAAGCGCATGGGAGAATCTCAAATTTGCACCTTCCTCAAGGAGAATATACTGTTTTGAAGAGCAAATGGCCCTGCTTCATGTGCATTTAGCCGGTTAAGTTTCTTCCCTTCCCTGCCATTTTGGATTGTATTCTCTGGAGAACCTGTGTTCTCCATTTTATGGGGGGTGTTTTTTGGGGGGATATTCTGATTCCAGTTAACTCTTAACTTTTTTTTGCCCAATCTTTTGTCCCAGATGTTTTCTTTAACCCCCCTCCCCTGTTTGGATTGCATATTTATGCTTAAGAATTTAACTATAATTTTTTGTTTTGTTTTTGTTAGACTTTGAGCCCAGTACCCACATTTTTATTGTTTTGATCTTAATTTTTGTGATTTTGGACAACTTTTTAATTTTTTTTATTCAACAAAAAACAAAAAAAGGGTTTAATCTCTAAAAAGAACTTGCGACTGACACTTTCATTGTTCAAAAACATGCTGGACACTGCCGACGTGTGTTTTTTAAAATGAATTAAACCTGTTACTCATTGGAATAGGCTCAACTATTTGCTGGAGGAAATTCACTCTTCAAATTGGCACATTTTGTGCACTTTTCTGCCCTTTAAACATACCATAAATCAGTTGCCGTAAACAGCGGGAAATTTCAGGCAAATTGTAGCATTTGCGAACGCTATTGCGCATCCCATTTTCACAACCATGAATCAGACTGAAGCCCGAGCGCAGAATTGTTTGCGCACGCCCATGAATCAACCCTAATGAGACACCAGGGCAGGCTTACTCTCTTTCTCTCTCCCCGTGGCATCCTGAACTGTGAAACCCTCCAGGATGCCCACTAAACTCTCCTTTCCACCGAGCCTACAACGCATGAGCGGTTGACGCCGGCATCACTCGCCTCCCCTTGCAGCCCCAGCCGCCTCAACTGACTGGCCGTGCACGCCGCTCTTAAGTGCAGCTAGGGATACCATTCAGCTTCTCTAGTTGTGCATTAATATGCCTGGCTGATTTGACAAGTGGGCCATGGGCTCGGGAGAGGTGTTAGCTCAGAATTCTTGGGGGGGTTTAACACAGCAGAACACCCCAAACTGGGATGCCCATGGGGGTGGGAGCAAATCCCAGGTTTTGGTTCACTCTAGTGAACAAAAGTGATTGAACGCCCATTTTACATACAAAATGTAGTATACGAGAACCCCTATCCGAACCAGCATGTTTGTAAATATGCATTATCTTTTGCTGGAACATTTACATGCCCAGTCATCTCTTTCTTGGCACTTGAGATGTCAGAAGATGAAAAATTATGATTTGCATGGCTCCACCTAGTCATAAATAATCATGGTAATCTGTGGTTCTTGCTCTGCATGCACCAGACCATTTTCTGTTTTAAGTAAGTGCCTCAAAGTGGACCAACACCCAGGGGTGATCGGCCCGGAAATCTATAAGATTCCCGGGCCGATCACCTCCCACCCCGCGGGATATCCGAGATCGGGATGTCCCGCGGGGTGAAACCCCCCAGAAACCCCAAAAAGATCTTACCTGATCCGCCGCCGCTTCCGCTGCCGCCGCCTCCCTCGCGCCCCTCCAGACGTGCGCGCGCCCGCGCCGGCCCTCTGTGAATGGCCGGCGGGGGCGCGCGCGCCGAGAGTGACGCGCGGGAGGCGGCGGCGGAAGCGGCTTGGACGTTCCGGTCCCCCGCCTGGACGTTGGCGGGGATTGGCTGCGGCGTTCACGTGGGAGCGGGGAGAGGTGAGTTTTTTGGGGTTTCTGGGGGGTTTCACACAGCGGGGCACCCCCGATCGGGGTGCCCCGCCGAAGTGGACCAAAACCCAGGATAGTCAAAATCCTGGGTGTTGGTCCACTTTAACCTTGTACCTTTGAATAGGAAGCACGTGGTCTAAGTCTACTATACTATGTCTAACCCTAAAGTTTCTTGCTCCTCTGTTATGGCTCACTATTAGTCTTGTATTGATGAGGGTCACTAGGGTCACTAGCCAGAGATATTGGTCCAGAAGTAGGAAGTGATGCCTGCATAAATATTAGAAGATATACTCAAGACCTGCACCTCCAGCCAGATTATTCTAGGTTCTTAAAGTATCATGAAGATGAAAAGAGATTATTTGCATTGCTCTGCCTACCAACCATTGTAATTCTGTGACTCTTGGTCTACGTGCCTCATGCACATACTTTATGCTTTAGAAGGTTTTTGACTTCAGCTTCAGAAGCCTGTATCAATTATCCTTGATGGGACTAGCTCTATCAGAAATGTTTTGTATAATGTGAATACTTGGCTGCCTTTAGTCTACCACTGAAAAAACGAGAAGCAGCAGCTATGCATATTGAGATTCATTTAAGCACTGCTATTTCAGAAAGACATATAGGATGACAGGTATACTTTCAATGGTGTCAAACCACAACCCCCTAATTCAGTCATTGAAGCCAAAAGCCACAGGCTCTTGCAGTAGCCCAGCTGAGTAACATCAGTTTAGCACCACATGACAATACTGCATAGGAACAATTACAATACCAAATCTGTGTATCATTAAATAGATTGTGCATGCAACCAACAGTTTGTCAACAGATAAACTAGTGCTTTGCAGCAACAACATCCAGTCTAATCAATAGGATCATGGGGAACACTTCTAACAACTACAGAATACTAATAGTCTCCTCTATAATACAGTTCTTTGGCAGCATGCCGTTAGCATTTAATCAGCAGAAAGGTTTATGTATTTTGTGAATGTATTTTTTTAACGGATCACAAATTTAAGACTACTGTATATTGATCAAGAAAAAAAATTATCTGGCAATAGGCATTTCTGCAAATGCAGTTAATCCTGTAAATTGTTTAAAAGATGTATTTTCTGTTCTGATAACAATATGATTGGTGACTGGAGTTTAGGCCCCAACAGTGCAGGGTGAATTTTTTTTCTATTTCATTGGAAGATCCCTTTAAGAAGGGACAAGAATATCGGAAGGGTGTAAGTATAAGTATGTTCTGTCAGTATGAGAAAGCTATGCTTGTCTGTGCAGGTTTAGACATATTTGGACATGCAACACACACAGTAGCAGCTCAGTCTGATAAAAGCATTTGAAGTGACAGGACAGTGCAGTGCGGCCTACAAAGAAAGTACAAAGAGCTTATATTCAAACTGGTACATAGCGTCCTAGCTTTCACTATAAAGGGCAATGCATGCTGGAAAAGGCCTGGCTTTATGTGGACACCATTCAATCAGGGCAGGCCATAGTCAGCCCAGTACCATTAACCCCTGGCTATCCCAGAGGCAGTACTGGACTGCAGTGGTAATAAAGAGCACATCTAAAGTGAATATTTTAAGAGGATCTATGTCTAAAGCTGGGGATGCACAGGTTATTCACCAAAAAATATTTCAGCTCAACCACTCACTTATTCCTGGGGAATGCCCGATTGTGGGTAATCCCAAACCACAAAAGTCAATAGAATGCAATTGTAATGATCCGCACTCTCCATAAAACTTCACTTTTAATAATGATCCAATAAAAACATCTACATAATGTAAAAAAGTTCCAACCTTAAAATCAATGATGATTTTGAGTCCTGGTGCAAGATGAAAGATAACCACTAACGTGTTTCAGACTCCAGGTCCTTAATCATAGTTAACACTGGCTAACATCTCTCTCATTTATATATATTACTAACATACATAAGATATGCTATATTAGGAAATTGAAAAGTTAACTCACCTATGTATGTCAGAAGTCGACTTGCGTCCTCTCCTCTGGCCGGGAACTGCCGATGCAGCGTCAGAATGACAGCTGCAGCGGCGTCTCAGCGTCCACGTGGATTTCAACCAATCAGGGGAACTAGTCCCCTGATTGGAGAAGATCGATGCACAGGTTATGCAGCACAGCCAGAGAGCACAGGACAGGTGAAAATCAGGAAAACATTAAATCCTTACAGTACCCTCACTTTTAAGAGGACTCTGGAATCTCCAAGGGATTCTAGTAAACTGTCTCCCTGGAACTGGTTTGGGCATGCTAGAGGAATAGTCATCATCAGATATCTCTGTCCATTGGTTATTTTCATTATCAGTATCAATGGGACCCAAAACATCAGCCTCTATGTGGACAGATTTCTGTGTGGTGACACAGGCTTCCTCATCATTAGAGGCATTAGTCCAGCCCATATCATACTCTGCTTAGGCATCCAGTTGGTCACAGAGATCACTGGCTTTTGGAGTACTGTCTCTCTGACCTGACATAGGAGAGTGAGTATGGGGCACGGGACATAATCTAGGGGTTCTGGACTTTTCCCAGGCTATCTGGGAGTCATATCTTTTGAATCCAGAGTCGCCGCAGTATAACAAGTGTTGAGGGGCCATGGAGCCCATAGAAACTCAGACTGTTAGAGTGGGTAGTGCCCACTGTAACTTTGACTTCAGGAGTGGTAAGTAGAGGCTTACCCTTTTGCATGGGGGGTGTCAAATGCCAGGGCACAGACTGATTCAGTTAGTGGTTCACAAGGTATGCCCAGGTAGTGGGCAAATGAGGCATCCATGAGGTTCCCTGTGGCCCACTATCCACAAAGTCTCTGAACTGGCTAGAAAAGGAACCCCAGGAAGCCATAATTGGAAAAGTTAATACTTGACAGGTATTAGGCAATTTCAGGACACCAATATTGGGTGTAATGGAGACATCAGGATGCTGGAGCCTTTTTACAGGCTGCTGGAGACAGGTTCTTCCAAAGTGTCCGGCTTCCCCACAATACAGACACAGACCTTGAGACCGCCTCCTACCTCTCTCTGCCTAAGACAGTTTAGTGGCCCCAAGCTACATTGGCTCCTCAGCCTGGGACATGGGGCAGCACGGAGCTAGATCCTCCCAAGAAGAGGATGAATGTCACTATAGGTTGCGGACTTTTCCTCTTGACGTTCTCTGCGTCAATCAATCCGGATTACCAGTTGAATTGCCTCATCAAGGGACGTAGATGCTGGAAAACTACCCAGGACATCTTTAATAGGGTCAGAGAGACCCACTCTAAACTGGCAATTCTATTGAGAATGGACAGCCCAGTGGCAGAATTCAGTGCCATAATCTTCAGCCAGTTTTCTTCCTTGCCAGAGTCAGATGTAGAAAAATGTCTGGGCCTGAGTAGAGCACCCCCATAGCTTAAAAGAAAGCGTCCAGAGCTTTCAGGACTGGATCTTCAGGGAAGAGTCCAAAGGCCCAAGTCTTTGTTTCCATCAGTCTATATTTATATGTTTGGCAGTAGCATCTAATTTGGTGAGTGAAACCAGAAGGCGGCAAGCCAAAGGAAGGAATAAGCAAAGAGTTAAGCTGGTTATATGGAATACTAACCAGTGAGGAAGAGTGATGCCAGATGTAATTGCTAGCTAATGAGGGAACCAGGATGTTACAGATTCTCATAACAGTACAGTCTCATCAGTGGGGACAGGTAACAACATTAATTTAAAAATGTGAAAAATGTATAATTTAAAAAAATTGTAAGTGCTTTTTTGGCTTTGGGTATTAGTGACAAAGCCAACATAATTTACAAATAAGGCCATAAAATGTTTTTTGTGCTCTACAGTGATGCCACTTCATCTGCATGCATCTTCTCTTTAGAATATTATGGAGGAATATAAAAAATCTATAAACAGTCAGTGACTAGACAATTGACACTGTCAGATAATGGTTGCACATATTAATTGAAGAAGCATTTTACTGGTAGGCACTGTCATTTTTATTCACAAATATTGTCTAATTCTAGGCGTTGCTTGTGTGCTAGTGTTCTGTTATCTGTGGACATTTGTGAAGTTCAAGCAAGCATTGCCA
The DNA here is from genome assembly GCA_027917425.1 of Gastrophryne carolinensis. NCBI lineage: Eukaryota > Metazoa > Chordata > Amphibia > Anura > Microhylidae > Gastrophryne > Gastrophryne carolinensis. The sequence continues at coordinate 103,756,443 of CM051235.1, read as the reverse complement.
TGTATATTTCCTGCTTCTCATCCTGCCTATTTCAGACCGGGACAAGAGTCTGGGTGGATAAGGAAACGATTGTAGGTTTGGATGAAGTTACATTTGTGATGCTGGAGCTTATTTACTGGGAAATAAACAGGGCAGATGCTAAATGGATGGCTGTTGGCTATGGATTTCAGACATTTACAGAATGGCCTGCTCACTCGTCTGAGCTACTTAGAGGCATATTCCATTTTAGGTGTATAGGATTTTCAATTGTTCCATGCCCCGGAGGCATCCTGAATTGTGATGCCCCACTGTGTGATACCCCCCCAAAACACACTGTAAGGCTCACTTCTTCCTAGTTCAATAGCACGGGGTTTGGTCCAGTCAGAGCCGTTTGCTATGTTTATGTCATTTGACAAGCGGCTTCGAAAGGCTTTTGGGGACCACACGTGGCCACACCCTCAGCAGCATGTTCGCTCCAATCCCTGCCAATTCGAATAGCTGGAGTGGGAGCACATTCACAGTCTGAAAATGTAGGGGGTGCAGCCAATTGCGCTCTGTTGCAAACAATCAAATCAATTACATAGGCACAGCAGACACCTCTGATTGGATTAGCATGCGTCGCTGGACCAGGAACTGGGAAGCTTTTACTGGCGATCTTGGGGATTTCACACAACAGGGTATCCCAATTTGAGATGGCCTGCAGCTGGCCATGGAGTATTTTAGATTCAGCTTTAAATCTGCAAGATTTCCCAGATGAGGCAGATAGCTCACTGTATTTTTATGAATTACTACAAAGTTACTCAAACTTCCTTGTTTAATGTATGGTATACATATTGAAAAGGAAGTCCAGTCAAAAATGACCGGAAACCCCCGGATCGGGCTGCCCAGCTGCACTAGACAATTATTTGAAATAAATTTCAGAGCACGCTGGTAATGATATTTAACATACAATGACATATATACAATTCAATTTAAATAGTCCACTCGCTAGGAGATAAGAACCGCAGCCACAAGCATTTCAGATCAGAAGCTATCATTTTTGGTGTATAAGATGACACGCAGCCTCTCCTTCATCTAATTATAAAGGGTGTTAGAAGCTGGATTTCTTCGTGTATCTGGTAGGTGGCACCCATAGAGGCAAGCTAGCAGTATTACGCTATTGCTGGTTTTATCTGTCTTTTACATGTCTGGATACCTATTCAAATTGGAGTGGTTTTAATCTTTAATACTTCCGGATACTTCTTCTTTTGAAACCCTGATCAATTAAGGGAGACTAAAGTGTAAATAAAATTGAAGGTTGGATAGAAAGTCCCTATCCCTAATAGGATTTGGGAAATTAAAGTGGAACTAAATCGATGGTTGGATTGAAAGGCTCTATCACTTATAAGATCTGGTACGTCATTTTGCGCTATTGGGTGATGGTAATACTGCACGGGGAGGCCGATTCATTAATAGCGCCAGATAGCGACAGATGAGCGACTGAAGTATGGCGCTATGAGCGCCGCTAGCGTACGCCGCGGGCGGTAGCGATTCGCTATAGCAGGCCTCCTCAGTCGCTACCTGGCGTTGTTGGGAACAACGCCTACATTGCTGAATATGATGTTGGAGCTCAGCTTTGTAGGCGCTGTCAATTTGACCACGCTATTCAACACAGCGCCTGCGCTTTGCTTTGCTGTGGGCTTGAAATCAAGCACCTTCAGAAGTAAACACATTGCAACATGTTTCTTTTGTTTTTTTTTATTTTGGTTTGAAAAGTAAAGAAAATTAACTTAAATGTTAAAGCAAAACAAAACGCCTGTCATGCTGCATCTCGGGGTGCCTGAAAAAGATTAAAAAGTGCAGTTAGTATTTATATTTAAAGTGGCTTTTTCGCTGTTAAAAAATATTGCATTAATTTGTAACAAACATTTGGGTTCAACTTGCACAACAACCCTAATTGTTATGTTGTTCAGCTTCCACCCCCCTTATAGTGGTTTTGGTCATCTTACACCCCCCTTATAGTGGTTTTGGTCATCTTACACCCCCCTTATAGTGGTTTTGGTCATCTTACACCCCCCCTTATAGTGGTTTTGGTCATCTTACACCCCCCTTATAGTGGTTTTTGTCATCTTACACCCCCCCTTATAGTGGTTTTGGTCATCTTACACCCCCCTTATAGTGGTTTTTATCATCTTACACCCCCCTTATAGTGGTTTTGGTCATCTTACACCCCCCTTATAGTGGTTTTGGTCATCTTACACCCCCCTTATAGTGGTTTTGGTCATCTTACACCCCCCTTATAGTGGTTTTGGTCATCTTACACCCCCCTTATAGTGGTTTTGGTCATCTTACACCCCCCTTATAGTGGTTTTGGTCATCTTACACCCCCCTTATAGTGGTTTTGGTCATCTTACACCCCCCTTATAGTGGTTTTGGTCATCTTACACACCCCTTATAGTGGTTTTGGTCATCTTACACCCCCCTTATAGTGGTTTGGGTCATCTTACACCCCCCTTATAGTGGTTTTGGTCATCTTACACCCCCCTTATAGTGGTTTTGGTCATCTTACACCCCCCTTATAGTGGTTTTGGTCATCTTACACCCCCCTTATAGTGGTTTGGGTCATCTTACACCCCACCCTTATAGTGGTTTTGGCCAAATTATGATGGGAGGTCAAATAAATTTTCCCTGTAGTGCAGTACTTGGATTAGAGTGAAGGGTAGTTAGCTTACCGCAAAAAAGGAAGTGATCATCCTTTCCCTTAGCTCATCGCCAGTCTGGGTGTCCTCACTTCTTTCTGCAGGCAAGTTGGGGATTTCGGGCACCAGTGCTGTCTCTTCAGGGCATTGAATTCTGTGGCATATACATATATTGTGGAGCACACAGCAGGCGAGGATGATCTTGGAGACCTTCTGTGGACTGTACAGCATCTCTCCTCCTGGGCGTGCCAAACATAGAAAGCGTGCTTACAGCAGGCCGATGGTTCTTTCCACAATGCTTCGGGTCTTGCGGTGTGCTGCATTGTAGCGTTCATGGGCAGAGGTCTGTGGGCTCCTGACCGGAGTCAGCACCCACGTTCTCTGCCCATATCCCTTATCCGCTGTGGAAAAAACACAAGGAGAGAGACAGCAATTAGTACTAGTACATGTTTTTGTTTTCATTTTTACTAATTTCGCTTACTAGGCCACATAGGCCCAGTAGCCAGCCAGCTGGCATTTCGTTGTTCTCAAACTTCCGGCACAGGACTGTCCGCTGCAAGACGTAAGAATCGTGGCATGAGCCGGGGAACCCCGATCTCACCGCCCGCAGCTTCATTTCGTGGTCACAGACCACCATGATGTTTAATGAATGAAATTGTTTCCTGTTTCGGTAATACAGCTCCTGTGCATGGGGAGGGCGGAAAGGGATATGTGTACCATCAACGCACCCTAGCACATTCGGGATACCTCCCATTAGATAGAAAGCATGTTTTATTTTGGCAACCTCCTCCTCATCCTCAGGAAACTTGATGTAAATTGGGATCAAATCACAAATCGCCAGAACTACCTGGATTAATATGCGGCTCATAGTAGCCTGGCTGATCCCGCTGAGGAGGGCAGAGGTTGCCTGGAAGGTCCCTCGTGCCAAAATATTCAGAGTGGCACACAGGCGTACTATGCCTGGAATGGATTGAGTGCGTTTGGTGGATGGCTCGATTTTGTGCTTAATCTGATCATATAGGGACTGTAGTGCAGCACGATTCAGACGGAAGCGGCTCCTGATCTGCTCGTCACTTAAGTCCCATACTGAAAGGCGGATTCCAAAGGAGCGGGGTGCCCTAAGCCTCACAACATCCCGCTCCCTGTCCTCCTGCTCTTCCAGCATACGCATACATCCATCCACCCAGACACCATACATCACCCTCTTATCCATCACACACACACTCAACAGATATACAAAATCAAACAAACAAAAACAAAAACCACAAACACACCACACACACAAACAATCACACTCCTCACACACTCACTACAATGCAGCTCACCACAAAACCAGAAGTATAGTGGTCCAAACCACCAGCCTGCTGAAAAACAGGGGAGTTGCTGCACAGCCCACAAAAGGCCCCAAAATCAAGCCTCACTTGCTGTATGCTCCACAATATTTGCATATGCCAACAAAATCAATCTCCTAAAGAAACAGCACTGATGTCAGAAATCACCCAACAAGCCACAGAGAGTGAGGACCAAACCCAGACAGACACTCAAATGAGCTAAGAGAAACAAGCACCACACCACAGCCTTTGCCACAGTGTAACAATACCAGAAGCTTGCAAAATCCTGCCATTTATACTTCACTTTCAAAAAGGACAGGTCCGCTTTGCCGCCTTTTGCGTTGCTCTGCTATTTCCGGGCGCCAATTAGCTGACCCAGGTGTGCGTGAAACGGAGTGCGCACGCGCACGCTAGTAGCGCTACTAGCGTACGTGAGCCGAAACTTGCGTGCATTAACGGACATGGCAGAAAATTATGTGGTGGGCCAATGAAAGGTAAGCTGCTGTTTATTTAAATAGCCGTTAGGATAGCCACATGTCACAAGTGTTTAATATACATGAGTACATTGTTGTATTTGGTTGTGTGTTGTTTGGTTAATGAGGTCTGTAATTAGTTAATTGGCTAACACACATGCTTCAGTCAGTGTAGTGGAGGTGTGGCTACAAGCACCTGGCCAGTATGTGTGAATCTATTAAGTGGACTGGTTTGTGATTGGCTGTTAGAGCACATAAAACCTGGCCAACCCAAAGAGAGTGCGATGCCATTCTGTAGTCTGCATGCGTGCTTGTTGGTTGTGTATTGGTGTGTGTGTGCAGCTACAGGATGGAGCCAAATTCAGGACATCTGCCGGCCACAGCAGGCCCAAGTAGGAGTGTGGTGGGTGCTGTGCGCAGACCTCCCTTAAGGAAAAGGGCCCAGCCTGAAGGTGGTGCAGCACCCCAGGCTAAGCGCCCAGGTGCCAAGAGGGAGCCTGAATTTAATTTGGCGGAGAATAATCATCTTGTGCGCCTTACCCTTGCTAAATGGGAGCTGATATTTGGCTCCCAAAGCAAGTCAATAGGCAAACAAGAAAGAAGCAAACTGTGGGATGCCATTGGTGTTGAGCTTAGTAGCACTGCTCAACACCCACGTAGTGGCCCATCCTGCAGGAAACGCTTCTACACTTTGAGAGGGGCCCTTATCAAAAAGATGTATCACCATCTTGATGTGGACAGTGGGACCATCCAGGCTCCAAAGAGTACCTACAGGCCGTATGAGGAGATGCTGAAGGCCAAAATTCCACTTGCTCGGCTGCAGGGTGTGGATCCCGGGGATGACACCACAGGTTGGACTGAAGGTACATATTTTCTGCACTTTTTTGGCAGCTAATGTTAATGTATGTGATTTGCTTTTTCTCTTTCTGGCCAACTAACAGTAGGACCTGTGAAGTAGTACATTATACCTCATAAATGTTTTACTTTCCTGTCTGTTGCTTTCTGCATAGGTGCACATGGTGCTGTCCAGGATTTGGCTGAGGACACACCAACTCCTGCCCTTCAACCAACCTCAAACCTAACCCAGTCTGCCATTGAAGGTATTTAACACTAATTTAGGTGCTGGTTTTTTGGGGACCAAATGGGTGTGGGACCACCTCAAACAATAGAGTGGGGCACTGTTGAGGATTAATAATATGGACCTGCGGCCTAATTTCACGGCCACTTTAACCCTCACAGCAACTAACTAACAAGGCCCTAACATGTGTAGCTATGTTGGAAGCCAGAGATGTGTGGCCATATATCTGCATATACATGTGGAAGCCACACTGGCCTTGATTAGTGAATATTAGTGAATGAGCTGCTCACACACACCTTAATGCATGTTTTATTTTTTGCCGCACATTACCAATGGCTCAATGTTTGCTTTGTTTTTGCCTAGCTGCCCCGCCATTGGCCCCAGCATCTCCTCAGGAGCCAAGCTACTCTTTGGATGTCGGTAAGTGCATGTGTCAACCTTGCTTTATCCGCTTTAACACAAGTGCATGTGTATCATTCCTCTTTTTTCTTTGTAGGCCAAGTGACTGGTTCATCTTTGGACCCCACTTCCGATGTTGCAGGTCAACAGGACCCTGTTGGTGTGTATTGCAATAAATAATGTATCCTTTATGCTGTTTATGTTACACTGGTTTTATTTGGTTAGTCTAATAATCTACATGTTTGCTCTGTCAACTTGAAGATGCCTATTTTGAGTGCTTATTCCATCCCCAGGGTCAGTCTAAGTGATTGCAATGCATTTTTTTTTAAATATTTTTAGACAAACATTCACCCAAGTAGTTGGAGGAATATTTAGAGACATTAATTGTGTATTTTAGTTGGCCAGAATATCGGAAGTGGCTGTCCGGAAAGGGCCCTTCACGTTCAGGCTGCCAGAGATGAGGGTAAGTTGTTTTGGCTTGATGATCTAGTATGTATTTTGGCTCTACTTTTGTGGCACTTTCTTCAGGCAACTTGTGTTTCAACATGTATTTTTCAGGGCAAAGCTTGAGTGAGGTCCCCACTCCAGACATCTGGGAGATTGCGGGTATGTGTAATTTTACCAATGTGTCTGATCTTATTTAGACAAATTATTGCCTCATATTCCTCTAACATACATGTTAGCAATCTGAGTTTAACAGATACCTTTTGGCTAGTGTGTAATCTGGCACTTTGTGGAGGTATGGCCTCAATAGGCTATCCATGTTACTTTTGAGTTTGGTTCACTGACCTACTAACCTGACTTTCCTGTTTAGCATATGCCAACTTGCCGGAGCTCTCGGATGTGGATTTGCCCCTCTCTGGCAGCGATACCCCGCTCCTACCTGTGGCGGACGTCACGGAGGTAACATGGCTGATTTTGAGGACCAATAACCACATTGCCATGTTCGTGGGTAGGCGATGAACCAACATGTCACATTTCCTTTCTTGGTTGTTTTGGCAGGAGGCGGGACCAGAACCCCAAGCTGGGACCTCTTCCCAAGTGCCATGCGGCCAAGCTTCAGAGGCTCCAACAAGGGTAAGTAGTATTGTTACAGTTTGGGCAAATTATTTTGAGGGGCATAGCTGCATTGGTTCTGTTTGACTAAAATGTTGTTTTCTATTTTGTTAGCCTCAAACCAGAGCAAGAGGCGGTGTGGCACCAACCAGTCATGATTTCTATGAGCTAGGGGTCCGGATGCTGGAGGACTACAGTCGCCAACAGCCGCGTGATGGAACTAATGAGCGCATTGCGGCGTTGGAACATCAGGTGCTGATGTGTCAGCAACAAAATGAGGCCCAGCAGCGCAAGATCGACCAGTTGCTACAAGCACAACAACAGCAACAGAACCAGGAACTTGGTCGCCTTGCAAATCTCATGGAGCAATCTCTCCAGCACCAGGAACAATCTCTACAGCGCCAGGAAGAATGTCTCCAGCGGCAGGAACAAAGTTTGTTGTTGACACAACAGCTCATACAACAGCAGTCTCTTTTTTTTACTGCACTGTTGGCCCCCAACACCGCCCCTAGCAATGACTCACAACCTCCCCGGCAACCCAGCCAAGAATATTAATTTGTTTGTGTTTGTATTTGTTTTGTGTAAATACATTTCATTAACCCACCTCTAAATTGTTTTTTTCCAAAGACATAGCTAAGAACACAGTCAGGGATGAGTATCTTGATCTACATATGTAAATGTAGGCCAAAATTAATGCCACACATTTGTGACCATAGCTTACTATGGTTTACACATTAAATGGCTACAAAGGTATGGCAAAATGTAAACACAAATGGGTTTGCCGACACTTAAACTATGCTTGGCAAGGCACAACACACTGTAATTAGCAAAATATCAAATTTTTAATATTAAACTTGGGCAACAGGCCCAACATTGGCCCACAAAGGGGCTCCAACAAGGGGCCAGTCATCCCCCCACCCTAACGACGCCGCCTCTTCTTGGCCAGCAGCATAAGGCGAAGACGCCGGATCGACCGCCACAGTCTGCGATGCTGGTTTTCACAAGCTGTAGAGATTAAAAAAAAAAACAGATTTAATAAATGGAATGTGACCTCAACAGACACAGATGTAGCAATGTAATGTCAGTGGGTCCAATTAGCTGACACTCACATTAACATTGTTGCCCACTGTGCCCTTAAGTGTTAACATTATATGAGTACTAGTGGCTGGCTTAAATGTGGCCACCACATCCCAAGCATACATTTACTCTTAACTCTTGGGAATAAAAGAAGGTATAAGTCCCAGTGTGGACATTTATGTGTTTAGTCACAGCCAAACATCAGGGCCTAAGTCCTAACGAGTAAACTAGTTTGTCCCAGAATCTTAGAGGTCACGACCTAAGCAGGCCCATTTGGTTGTGTATAAACCACAAATTGTCTCTATGTGGCAAACTCAAGAATGTGAGGCAACAATCAAGCATGCAGACAGGCATGTAGGATTGTTGCCCAAACACATGTAACCTAGATGTGTGTTGATTAAACACATAGGTACATTGTAAATGCAGATTTGACTATAAGACATAGGGTTCACAAGTCTTTAGGCATATGAAGTGGGATGTACTCACCATCGCAGCTGTGGCGGGGGCCCATGCTGCTGGCCGTCCCTGGAGCTGGGGTGGGGAGGATGGTCACCGGCTCCGTCTGCGTAGCAACATCTGTCAGGAGAAAGCAAAAGAGAAAAGCAAAATTAGTGGGCCAATGACACCTGACTATTTGACATCCATCTGGTTAGGGAGTCTGAAAAATCAAATGCTTGCATGGTTACACACATGTTGTCCAACATTAGCATATTTCCTGGTCCATGAGTTCATGTAAATTATTTATGGTTGCAACATGGACACATAAAGATAATGTGCCAATAAACTTGACAGTGCAATGGTAAGGACTAATTTGCAGTTGATTGTCGAATGTTACTAGTGTGCAACATGTGTTAGCCGGAACAACTTAACCAAATAACACATTTGCTAGCCCCCATCATGGTGTGGGCAGAAACATAGGGGTGGTTGCCAGTTGGATTGCACTGTAGTGGGGTTTGTGATGTTAATGTACATTATCAAACCAGCTTGTACTATGGACCAGGAAACATGTGTCTGTTAAAAGTGGGCCAAGACCCAGGATTGATACTATTCTGTGTTTTGGTCCACTTTGGCAGAGCACCACAATTTGAGTGAGACACCGTCCGCCGCCGCTGCCTTCCGCACATCACTCCTCCAGTGTGTGCGCACGCGCAGCCCATTAGGAAACAGAGAGCGCAGGCGCACACACATCTAGAGGGGCACGCAGGAGGCTGCGCCGGTGGCTTCTGCCACCCCCAATGAGGTAAGGAGTTTGTGGGCTTTTTTTGGGGGGGGCCCTGGGTGAGGGAGGTGATTGGGCAGGGAAGCTTCGAGATTCCAAGCACAATCAACAATGGGTGTTGGTCCACTTTAAGGAATGTCATAACATAGGGAATGTGAGGGATAACAACAAACACTTACCATGACTATGCCCGTGGAGAAGGCATTGCCAAAAGGCCATGGAGGTGCCGCCTATATGATGCCCTGCAAATTAGAGAGGAATGGCAAGGGCTAAGTACAAATGGCCAGATGAAACCTGTCACAGACTAACAATGACAAAATGTGCACTCGCCAGGGGATGATCCGCCACTTGAAGCCCAGGGAGGGCTCTGAGGAGGAGGCGGGGAGCCTCGGCTCCTCACACTCTGCTCCGAAGATCCCCCAGCCAAAGGGCCACCCTCCTCCCTCTCACTCCCTGCTCCTTAAGGGAGTGTGGGAGAGTCCATTCCTTCCACCCCACTTGGACTCCCCACTTGAGAGTGGCCCCTTGGCTGGTGAGACTCCTCAGAGTCAGAGTGTGAGGAGCTGAGGCTTGATCCTGCCAGCCCCCCAGCAGCACACTCCTCTGGGGCGTCATCCCCTTCCTCCCCTGGGTCCTCTAAATAGGATCCGCGAGAGGGACCCTCCCCCGATGACCGAGTCCACTTGCCTGGTTCGGGGGAGGAATCCCTTCCCACGTTTCCCCAGGGGAGGACGCTTATCTGTGTTGAGGGGGTGAATGAAAATAATTAATATTAAGACCCCAAATGGACACAGCTTAGCAGATTTTTTAAACAAAAGTATAAACATAGCATAAGCTTAAACTTACCTGATGCGTAGGCATCATATAGGCGGTACACGCCTTCAGGGTCCCGGCGCTTGAAGTCCGACCACTTTTGTTGTATAGCTCGGACGGAGAGCTGGGTGTTGAAGCGCCGGGACACTGTGGCCTTCACCTCCATGGCTATTCGTTTTTTTCCCCCACGGGCATAGTCATACTGCTTGATGCAGAAATCCTATGAGAAATGAAAAACAAACACAAATCAATACATGACATCAGAACAATGGCATAAACAGTTATACTGAGACCAGATTAAAGTGGACCCACACCCTGGATTTTGACTATTCAGGGTTTGGGTCCACTTTGGTGGGGCACACCAATCGGGGGTGGGCCGCTGTCTGAAACCCCCTTGGAAGGCCAGAAATACACCACTGACCACGCTCCCACGTGACTGCGCCAGGCTAGCACAGCGCTCTGCGCCGCTGTGGTATGCGCGTCCAAGGCCGCTTGGACGTGCATACCAGCTCAGCTGCCTCTGAGCGCTGAAGGGCGCGTGTGGCGTTTCACTCTAACAGGGAGGGCACCTGCGCAGGCCATTAACAAATGTCTGGCGCAGGGGCCCACCCTGCTAGAGGGAAGCGCAAGACGCATCCGCAGCTCACGCATGCACAGATGGGACGGGGCTGAGGTAAGGTTTATGGGCCTCCAGGGGGGTTCATCCCCGCAGGACATCTAGATTTGGGATGCCCCGCGGGGAGTGATCAGATTGGTCCAGAAAACTAATAGATTTCAGGGCCAATACCCCCTGTGTGTTGGTCCACTTTAAACATACAATCCAAGAAAAACATACTCACTTTGACCACCTGGCCATTTACGCGGCTATCCACACGCATTCTTTTTTTTTTTGCTGGCCCAGGAGGGGAAGGGGTGGGAGGGGTGTTAGGTGGGGGAGGTGAGGTAGGTGGGGGAGGTGGGGGAGGGGTGGTGGGGTCAGATTCGGAGGAGGAGCTGGGGAGGCGCTGAATCCGTCTCCTGGGCAGCATGGTGGAAACGCTAAGGAGGAAACAGGAACCGGATATGACCAAAGCGACAGGGACAAAAAAAAAAAAAAAACGCTCCGCGCACCAGGAACAAGCTAATATCAGCTATGTGCAAGCTAAGTGGCGGAAAAAGTAAATTGACGCATTACAACAAGCTATTGGACAAAGCGCATGAAAGTTAAAGCTTTATGTGGCTTTGAAAAGCAAAGGAGGAAACCGGAACCGGATATGACCAAAGCAACTGTGAAATAAATTTTAAAAAACAAGCTCCGCGCACCAGGAACAAGCTAATATCACCTATGTGCAAGCTAAGTGGCGGAAAAAGTAAATTGACGCATTACAACAAGCTATTGGCCTAAGCGCTAGTCATTTTTAGCTTTAGGTGGCTTTGAAACGCAAAGGAGGAAACCGGAACCGGATATGACCAAAGCAACTGTGAAATGAATTTTAAAAAACAAGCTCCGCGCACCAGGAACAAGCTAATATCAGCTATGTGCAAGCTAAGTGGCGGAAAAAGTAAATTGACGCATTACAACAAGCTATTGGCAAAGACGCCATTAATTATTAGCTTGATTTAGCAGGGGGTTCAAGATCCTGTAATGCATAGGTCCTTGAAAAACCAAAAGCTTGGTGCTTAAAAATACAAATCTTATTCCTTCATAAAATAATCACACAATAAAACTATCCAACTACATGATAATGTGGCACACAGGAGAATGCATAACGGGTTGTTATGAGCTTGAACGCCTGAATAAATCCTGCAGAATGTGGACATGCACGCTCAAAACTACAGTGTATTCATTAAGAACGACTGGGGTCGCGGGAAGTGAATTCCTTGAAAATGGCAGAAGGGCACATGTATGAACAGCACAGCGCAGCACAGCGCAGCACAGCGCAGCACAGCGACGCTCGCGCCGCCACATAGCGAATCAAAACAGCGACTGCACAAACTCTGACCACCACAGATTCATCAAGGACAGGGCTGCCGAATAGCTTGGGCGCTGACAATTTCGATGAGCGAACGTGAGCGCCAAACATCACTGACTAAAAAGTAGCTTTACAAGCCCCATGTGTTGTGAAAACAAGCGATTTTGAGCCCAATGAGTTTTGTGGGAGGAGATGCATTTTAGATGTCACTCACAACATTACAGTGTAAAAATTACAACTTTCATCTAAAAAAGAAAAATAACAAGACAGATTAATAAAACATATCCCAATAAACATGTGTTGAATTTTGTGCCAAAGACAAGAACACAAAAACCACTTAAAACAATCATTGCAGCGTCTGCCATTGAAATGTATGGGAGAGCGGCAGGTAGCGCCAGGTCATACCTGTCGCTGTGATGGGATTAGCAGCGGCGCTGTTCGTTGCAGTCGGCTACATGATGAATCCCGTGCTAGCCGTCGCTCTCGCCGGCGCTAGCCTCATTTAGCTTGATAAATGCGTCATTGTGGCCGACGCCGGGCGTACTTGAGTCGGTAGCCGCCGTTAGCTGGTGGGACCTGGCGCTCGTAAGACACTACCTGGCGCTATCGCTTGATGAATAAGGGCCTATGATAGAAGAACTTTGAGTACTTGGTGGTGAAAAGTCATCTTTTTATCTGTCCCGCAGAGTTATGCATCAGCACTGCTAAATGAAAGAACACAGCCGTTTGGATAATCAACTCTACGAGGCTAGCCGCATAACATGCATAGAAGACTTGCTTAATTTCAGTGCCCAGCTATTTCTTGTCCCCCGTTATATGGAATGTTATGCGTGATTTTGGTTTTCTAAGGATCTTTACAAATTGCCTCTAGAAGTTCTAAGATTTCATGCATGTGTGGGTCCCTGTGCATGTTTGCTACTATGTGGAATCCAGGATTCCATTCCAGCGAGCAATCTGCATCCAGGTCTTCACACAAGCACATATCTATGTAGAGGCCTCAGTCTATGCCACCAAGCAGGCTGCTCCCGGTCCCTCTCACCTGCACACTGATGTTTAAAAGGAGCCACTGACATCATCTCAGTGCTGCACGATCAGAAACTCTTTCTGGTTCCATGTGCTTTAGAGCTACTTGTGATCTTCAGACTTCTCGTTTTGATCCGGCTTTGACCACTCCTTCAGCTTCACCCTTTGATTTATTATCAGCTAGGACCCTGGCTTATTGGATCACAATTATTTTTGGACTGACAAGTGCAATCCCTGCCTTCATGACCTAGACATTCCCTGCAGCCCAGCCTATCCTAGCAAAGACAAGGGTTGGTCTTAGACCCTGTAATTTGACTCAGGTTTCAGTTACCTTGCTTTGCTTCTCCAGCTCTCAAGGGGGCTTCCTCATTCTCAGTGCTCATCCTGCTCATCAGCCTGACAATATCTGTAGGGGCAAAACAGGATCCCCTGTAAGTCACCGGTAAAAGCAACCTAAAATAATTTTGATCTGGAAATTCGCTTCATGTTAACCCAAATTACAAAATTAAGGGCTAAGGTAGGATGTGTGTTTATTTAATTTAACAGCATAGCATGCCTGAATAATCATTAAAGAACATATTTTAATTAGATACAAGGTAGGTAGATTTTAATACATCCTAGACTAACTTATAGTAATGCTAAACCAGTTTTGATGTCATTTCTGAATGCCTTCTGCTTGATTAATGGCAAGCTAGAATGAGAAGGGGTCCCGTGTGCCTTCACTTGTACAAATTTGTATTTCTGCTTGCACTTATCATGTACAGAGAGAAATTTGACACTTTGCCAATTGGCTTCTTGGGTGCCTGGGAATAAAATTAATTTGCCATCAACATCCAGTGAGCAACTTATCTTAGCTCACACTATTCAAAGGACCAGTATTTTGAGTATTACTCTGGGAAATGGAATTTGACAGACAAGTCCCATCCAGGCAGAGTGTTTTTCCCTTAGCTTTTCAAATAACTTTATAAGCACTGAATCATCAAAAATGAGACTTGATATTCATTTGATTAAAATATACCCAGGATCCTCTAAAATAATCCACTCCCTGTATACTGAACAAAGGTAGGATTCAAAAAAATGAATATTAGACCTGAAAGTATACGCCTTCTGGTAAACCCAGCAGGATTTTATATTTCAACATACAGCTGTTAGTAGCATCTTCATTTTATTGACTTTAGTTAACAAAACCGACAAAAAACGATACAATTCTCAAGGGGAGCCCCTCAAGGGGATGGTCTAGAGGTCAGGACCCCCTCCAGTCCTGTTGGAGAACAGAGCTGCTACGCTAGCCTTTTGTGGCAAGCTTGAGTGTAGCTTGGGCGCTGTTCGCATTGGGCTATGCAGTAAAGAGCAATATTAAGGAGACAGTCAGAAAAAAAACATTTTGCTATGCTTAACGATATGTATGATAAATTTTAAGGGTATAAACTCTTTAGGTCCAATACACTGATGCAGGCATTGCGCGAGGTCCTTATACTCTCTGATACAGTGATTGTGATGGCCATGTAATGCATTGGAGGTATCTGGAGGGGTCCATCTCTTTACTACACAAGTGAGCAGTGGTTTGCTTTGCCTTGTCTTTACAGTCTGGTTAGCATCCTGCTTTTATAGTGTCACTGTTACCTGTGTTCTAAAGGTAATTTTATTGCACTTTTGATACTGAGTTAGGTATTTTTTTAGTTATCATTAGGCCCTTTTTATGCACCGTAGCACTTTACATAGGAGTTTAGATATAGAATTGTATATTGGGCACTGATGAATTTAGGCACTGCTTTTAATTTTGGGATATTGTGCAATATTATGTTTACTGTGAATCCCAGCTCTATATTACTGTTTCCAATAGGAGTAGAATATTGTTTATCAGATTGAGATATTTACTTGGCAAACCCCTCCTGTATGTGTTTTATGTGTGTTTTTGTGGTGTGATATCAAATGAAAAGACACATTTTTTTAATTACTTCACTTCTTGGAGTGGGGGGGGTGTTTGGTGGAGCCCAGCACCCCATCTTTTGGTTAGGTGCTTTCCTCTCCCTATGTCCCCATACAAAGACAACACCCTCTTTCTTCCTCGCTTTTAGGTACTCCTCTTTCCGCTATCTCTATTTCCATTAATCAAACTTCTACACTTTCTACTACCAGCTTCAACCAAGCCACCGATTGTGAATTTGGGAATACTGGCAGGTAATGTCAGACGATCTCGCCATTAAAAATTAAACTTAATCGGAAACCTTGCCTGCATGTTAAAAAAGTTGTATATATGTTCTGTGTGTAAACACGTTCTATGTATTTTATTTTTTTTTTTTATGTCAACCCTAAAAACTTCATAAGGGTCAAACTGGGTGACAGGAATACTCTTGGTACCTGTTCCACAACAAGTATTCCTTTTGCCTTCTTTGATGTTTACTTGCCCAGACATCATCAGTGTTGCAGTGGTTCTCAACCTTTTTAGGTCAAGTACCCCCTAGCGACAGGAAGTTACAACCAAGTACCCACAAGGGGGGGAGGACAATTATAATTTTTTCCAATGTAAGTAGCCCACAGACATCAAAGCATTTTTAAAAGAAGAACAAATAATGTTTGCTGTTAAAATAATATAGCAGACCTGTCAGGTGCCCCCTTGGTGCACTCCTGAGCATCTCTGAGTACCCCTTGAGGTTCACGTATCACAGGTTGAGAAACAGTACCCTAGAGGATTTTCCACCTTCTACATTTTCCATTATTTCTCACCTTCATCTACAGCAGTAAAGCTTCGGCTGACAATTGTATAAGGTAATGACTGAAGTTTTATCAAAGAAAAATGGTAATAATATGCTTTGTCACCTGAATGATTCCCATGGAAATAAAACCAAGGGAGAATTGCCGATGTGTCCTGCATGAATATTTATGGTTATCAGTGGCTATAAAGCCGCTGTAGCTTCCACACATATAAAGCGTTTTAGTTCAAGGAAAGTGTCATAAATCTATATCCAATATATCACTAAAGCTGTCTCACCATTGTGTAGGTTGGTAAGAATAAATTTTCTTACGTGTGAAGAAAAACAACTCTAATATGTATTATAAAATATGGAATGGGGGTCCACCACCCACCCCCAAGGTTGCCAGAGAGATAGCACTACCTTCCAAAATATTAATAAAAGATTATAATTTTATTGAAAATGCACATAGCTAAAAAAAACACCATACACTTCACAAAAGGTTGTGCGTGACCCTTTTAATAAACATATTAACATAATTAACAAATAAACATATCACATAATTCCTTTTTTTAAAAGGGCCTTTTGAAGGTGTAGTACGCCATTAATGTGCTCATGCCACGCCCCCCCCCCCCCGGGTCTCAATGAAAAAATGGACATGCTTTGATAAAGATCAATGTACCAACATAAATGGAATGATTGCTGCCTCACATTAACGCCAGTGTACAGACAGAGGTAATTCTGGAATTTATATCATCTCTGAGTCGGTGGTATAGATATAATGGGACACAGACTAAGATTGGGTACTCTTTATTCACATTTTTTAATCATTCATTTGTTTCAGAGGGCATTGATAAAGCCACAGAGATATGGCGAAACATGTCTGCCCAACGCCTGAAACTGGCATCTAAACAGTCTATGAATACCATCAAGTAAAGAATTGTGAACAAAGTTTGAGGACTTAAATATATATGGCAAGCATAGTCATATTTTGTGAATGCATGAATGTAATTTATGATGTATAGCACAAATATGGTATAATAAACTAAGAAGTCAACACTTCTTTTAATGAAAATATAGCATTGTGTGGTTGTGGTCAAATGCTCATTAGAAAATTACAGAAAAGGCCTAAATCCGGATTTCATAGTGCATAAAAAAAACACCAATTACATTACATTAAAGACTAAATAACATATACACACTAGACACCGGGGGCGCCAGAGATCCATCATAATAATTCATCATGTTGCATATAAATAAATAACCTAATATCACAATTAGAAAATACTACAAAAATGCAAATAATCCCTACACAAAGAATAAAATCTACAACTGATCCTACAGAAAATTCATATAACAATCCACAATGTGCAAAAAATGCAATAAATGTGCCAAATAATACAAGGCAAATTCTACATACTAATAAAGCTAGTAAAGTGCCTGTGCCAGAAATACTGTGCAGCTTTCATAGATACAAAAGGACCAACCAAGGTGAGCAGCAAACACATATAACAACATATTACACATACAGACCAACTGGGCCTCCCCACGGGGGTATGTTCGCCAACGCGTGTCGCAACATCCGCGCGTTGCTTCCTCAGGACGACAATGAGAAAAGGGCCATGAGCTGTCTCTCTATATACCCAAAGTTCTCCCAATAGAAAGGTGTCCTCCAATAAAAAAACCAGGACAATTTAATAATGTCCCTCCCACCCAGCCCCAAAACCGCCAATTACTCAGTCACACCTGAATGGTAATCAGTCTGCATAAAGACACTCACCAGCACAAAGACACAGTGTGAGTGGAAATGCTGTGCGACCCACTCCGGCCGGAAGTGCATCGACACGGTAATTGCGTTCCAGCGTTACCGTGCGTCACACAGCAACACCAGATGTGCAAGATAATAACACACAGATATCCTGATTATCATTGGCAAGGTTGACAATACAAGACTGCATCACAACTGTGGTGGTTATATAACTATAGCGATGAAAAATGTAAGGCTAAAGACGGGCGCCCACATCGCCGACCACTGGGTCGCGAGAACGAATGCAGTCAAACCCGAAGGCGGAAGGCAGAGGAACAATGGGGGGGGGGAGGAAAGCATAGGCGCACGCGCATAAGCGCCATCTAGTGGTAGAATCAGCAGATGCACGTATGTGAATAAATGGATAGCAGCGCGTGAACGCCCCCTGGCAATGGAGGACAAGCCCCACTATCTATGAATGTACAACACACATAAAGGCAAAAGAACAAAATATACATTAGATATATATATTTATATTACACCAAAAATAAATTTACATCAATATATGAATATAATGATCATCATTCGGTCTTGATAATAAAACATTACATATTTACTTTGGAGTCAAAAGACCCCTAGACACATATCAACTGGATAGGTCAGCTACCCATCATGCTGAGGGAGATTCAGCATGACTTGGACCCCAAAGTACAACTGTATGACAATAGGCAAATATAGGTGCATGCTACTAACTGAAAAGCCAAATAACGAAAATGTGCATACTAATGACCAAACTAGGCACAAGCCCTACCATCAATCAAAGAGGGCACAATGAGCCAATAGCATGCAAGACACAGAAGCATCAGAATAAAACATTTTCTCCGTCTTCCCAGATAAGCAACGATAAAAAGGGGGAGTTCGGAGCCGGGACCAAGGTAAGCAACCACCACCGGAACCAAGATGGGTAACCACTGCAGTATTCCCAACGCATAACGTGGATGTAACGCGTGATTTCATCCATACTGTATGGGTTATCCACCCTCATGAGGTCAGACCGAGGCATGTGTCCTCGTTTCCATCTAGACTCCAAGACAAAAATGTGCATAAATTTAACAGAGAACAACAAAATATACTCATATTGCAAAAGTGACCCATAAGATGTGCCAAAGAAAACAACCATTTATATTAATAAGGAGGCACAACAAAAAAGTGCAGCGCAGTGAGAAAGACCAAACACAAACCCCTCGATTCAAAGAGCCAAAGTTAATTGATTTCGTATCGAGAATCGTAAGTTTGGGTGGGTGTTTGTCATTTTTTCTTGTTTTTTTGGCCATTTCGTATTCGCACGATCGTTCGCGCATAGACGTATATGAACATACGCATTTCGTACGAGAATCGTATAATTTGCGTTAGTTCGTGTGTTTTTCCCGTCCAAATCGTATTATTTGCGTCCGATCCTATTTTTTACGTCCTTCACATGGGCTTGCGCCCAATTCAGAGAGGTGATTGCTAATTGTTTTGAAGCCCATTAAAGAGCTGCTTTACGAAATGTTTGCCGGCAGCTATTTGGCCTCGGGAGTAGGATGGAGCGGAGCGAGTTTGTGGCACATCAAGGGCTTATGCTTTTTGGCATTGAGTTGATCGAGATGTCTGAGAGCAGATTGCCCCTGCGTCGTCGCATGAACATCGATAGCATGAATGATGTTGAGCTGTTCGAGCTGACCAGGCTTAATCGCGCTTCCCTCCATAAATTATATAGTGAGCTGCGGCCATGGTTAGCCCGCACCACAAGGAAGGGGCATGCAATTTCAGGTATGACCAAGATGCTTGGCTGCCTGCAATTTTTGGCGAACGGCTCGTTCCAGAGGCTGGGTGCCCTCTCTGTGGGGATGTCACAGCCTACGCTGAGCCGCGCACTGTCTAAATTTTTGGAAGGCATGGCTGCCATAACTCAAAAATATATTTATTTTCCTGATGATATGGCAGCCAGAAACGCCATTAAGCTTGGGTTTTATAATGTGGCCGACATGCCCAACGTTATTGGTGCAATTGACTGCACACATGTGGCACTCGTACCTAGGGCAGCCGACGAGTATATATATAGGTATTGAGATTGGTTATTATGTTGCCCAACGTGTCATGTAACCTGTTTTCCTTTGCGGCAGCATATTTGTTTATCCCTCATTTGTGTAGCTGCTTTATCTCGGCTTTTCATTAGTCTTTCCCAATAGAGTGCAGACATGTTTTGTGGTTAATTTATTAGTTTGGGTCAAATATCAATTACCCTTTTTGTATGTTTTTGCCTTAAGGAATCGTAAAATGGGACACTCACTTAATGTCCAGGCCGTGGTTGGTCCGGATATGCGGTTTATGAGTGTCCTTGCCGGCTACCCCGGATCGTCCCACGACTCCTATATCCTCCGGCGATCTGGGTTGTTTCGGAGATTTGAGGCAGGTGAATTTTCGGGCGCATGGCTGCTTGGTAAGTGTGTCCTATTTGTGTGTTATTAAATGTGGCATTAATCTTGTATTTGTTGATATGTTTGTTTTTGAAAACTTTACATAAGCGTCCAACTGCCTTTTTCTTGGCTCATATATTAGGAACTTACCAAAAAAATGCTTGTCTCGCTTTGGCCTTCAGAATGTTTTCCCTTTAGTTAGGATGTCTGTAAGTTCCTTGTGCCTAAATATATTGGTTTGGAGTTTATACCCAAGGATCTTTGACCTTTGGCTCCTTTTGTACTATTGGTCTTTAAATGTCAAAGTGGACTTAAACTGCATACATTGTAGTTTCCAGAGAAATGTGGATAGGCCCTCAGCAGCATCCTAATTGTAACATGTCTGAAAACTACAAATATATGTAAAATACAAATACCCTTGGCCGTGCAGATGTTTGTTAATTAATTGGTATATAGAAGTGCCATTTTTATTTAGGTTATACCTTAGTGGAATTTTTGGGGGCCCTAATGTGGCCTGTTTTTTTTGGGGAACACTTTACCTTACATCATTATGATATATGTGAAATTTTTGGTGTTGGTTGTGTTGCCTTTTTAATTTTGATTACATTTAATTCTCTGTTTAAGGTGATTCCGGGTACCCACTTCTACCCTGGCTCATGACGCCTGTGCTGCGGCCCCAGGATGCCTCTCAGGAAGCGTATAACCGTGCGCATCGCAAGACCCGGGCTGTTGTGGAGAGGGCCTTTGGTCTGCTGAAGACACGTTTTCGTTGCCTTGACCATACTGGGGGGGCCCTGCAATATGATCCCAAGAAAGTGATCGACATTATAATGGCATGTGCTGTTTTGCACAATTTTGCCATCATGGAACGTGTCCCACGTTATGTGGACAGCCTGCCCTCTTCAGCCGTCGAGGATGAAGTCGAGAATTTTGAGGGGCCCCCCAGTGAGTCTGGCCAATCTGTTCGAGCCAACCTGATCAGCCAGCATTTTACTTAACTTTTTTCCCTGTCTCACCATTCTGTATGTCTGTGTTATCCTTTTTGTTACATATGTTGTTTTGCCGTAATGTGGCATTACCTCTAAGTAAAACATTTAGACCTTAATTGTTGCCTAATGTATTTCATGTAGTTTCCTTAGCTTTAGCTTTGCATTGTTACACCTCTTCAAACCCAAATTATCTGGTTTAGCCCAAGCTGTTAAAAATGTCTTCCCACTAAAAACGCCACAAGTATTGTAAGTGAATTTTTTTTTTTACTTTGAAAAGGAAAAATTATAGTGCTTAACAGAAATCATTCCACATACATCTGTGGTTACAAATGGATAACATTACAAAAAAACATCGAGCACATCTACACCTGGAAGTGAGTGGCACAACCAAACAAGGACACCCAGTCCAAAGGCCAGCCTAGTCCAGTCATTAATATTGCCTGTGCCCAGGGATATTTGGGCATGGCCATAATGTCACACAAACATGTCTGCAAACAGGAGGAGCACCAACCAAATACATAGGTAAAGCCATAAGTGGCCAGATACACTCCACATAGACCTATGGCATTGGCTAGTGGCCTTAAGCATTACTCTAAGGAGCTATATGGGAGCAAATACAAAACACAACCTGCCAGAGCAACACAAAATGGATTGTTTGAAACCTCAAAGGACAAGTAAATACAGTGGGGGTTAAGAGAAAAGATGTCCCACACACCCATGGCTTAATAGGGTGGCTGCCCATAATACCCAGGTGGAGGTCCAGGTGGAGGTCCATGTGAATGGGACCTAGCCTGGGCCATGGCAGCATTGTGAATTTGAAACTGCTCCACAATGTTTCTCTGCATATTGGTCATCTCAGCCATGGCTGACTGGATGCCATTACTTGCATTGGCCACGTTGCTGTTGAGGGTACGCAACTCCGCGAGGATGCCCTGTAGACTGGTATGGATGTTGACCATGTCGGCATGCCTTTGCTCACGCTCTGTAACGAGCTGGGCGTCATAAGAGTCCCTTTGTTGGGTCCATAATTGAAGCAGGGCACTCTGCCTCCCCTGGGAAATTGTGGGGCGGCGTAATGGCGTCCGCCGCACAATTACCCTGGCTCTTGGGCGTGCCCTGCCGCGTGGTGTCGTACCCTCAACAGCAACCGGCCTGCTTTGCAAATCCTCAGCAGCAGAGTGAACACTGGGGACTGTAGTGTCAGTCTCCCCATGTGCAAGCACAATGGATGGAGATTCACTCTGCTGCTGAGGATTGGCCAGAGAAACATTATGGAGCAGTTCCAAATTGGGACCCAGGGGGAGTTCATCCGACGTGCCCTGTACGGAGACATCATCATCTTCCTCCATGTCCTGGATCTCTTCCATGAGTGTGCGGGTCTGTAGGGACATATAAAAAAAAAAAGGCTAAGTTTGCGTCCAAATTTTGGATTTCAACAGTTTAACACATTCTTAAGCACTTGTTAGTATTTATGCTACTAAATTAACTTACCGAAAATCTCTGATCTGGGCTCCTATGCTGTACGGACCTGGTAGGCATAACCAAACTGGGGGGTGAGTTTACCCTTGCTGAGGGATCATGCTGGGCTGAAGAAGAGAAAAACAAACCACGTAAACACACACACATAACCTTTTTTTGGATAGGTAATCAAATATAGCTCTATTTGTAATATTATTCAACTCTAGAGCAATGGTGACCTTTGTTCAAACACACGCAAGTTTACATAGGTGCAATGGCTCTGAAAAACTGCTAACTGACCTCAGTTCTAAGTCAGGAAGTGTACCCAGTCAGCATACAACTTTCAAGGCACATTTTTGGATTTAGCCTACCATTCGCTAGGTCCGTGGTACTCAAACAATTGTTGTAAAGGCCCATTTCAAGGTATGTGGTGAGAGGTGAATGTCTGGCCATGGTGCTGACGCAGGGGGTGTCTAGTTAAAAATAAATACACTGGTGGAGGGGCTGGAGATTTCAAAGTGCCAACTAATAAAGGCTGCTTGCCCTTGCTGGGCTGGATGGGCCAGAGCTGAGGGGACAGGGATTGGATGGCTAAAGGGGGGAGTTAACGTATTGATGGTGATGGGATGGATGGAGCCAATCTGTTACAAATGTATGGGGCTTATGTGGGGGGGGGCATGGGGGGACTGTGGCAGATGGGCCAGAGCAGGGGCAGCGGGACACGATTGTGGCCAGATAAATTTTTACAAAGTTACTGTGTACCTTGCAATGCCACTTCCTGTGCAGTACTTCATATTGCAATGCTATGTTTCAGGGAGCCATGACATTGGGCAGGAGACCAACCACTACATCGCCGATCAAGGGGGCAGCTCTGAGCACGTCAACACAGAAGTAACTGAGTGCAGGGCTGTCTGGGCAGGGGTCCTTGAATGTGGTGCCAAGGTCCGCATTGGGACCCCGGGCCGCCAGTTGAGTCTCGCTGCTCTAGGTCAGATATGTTTGGGGGTGGCTAATTAAATTGTTAACTCAAACACAACTCACACAACCAAAAGGCAACCCATACATAATGATGTGTGTTTTGTGATTGATTCCAAATATATCACTTATCTTGCGAAACTTCATGACTTTAACAATCCAATTGGACATTTGAACTTTGCCATAATGGCTGTGGGCCTAAATGTGTGATTCCCAGGGACAAAAAGAGGACACAAACAGCCACAGTAGTGCGAGGCCAAGCAAGGCAAACCATAGGGGCATCCCGTTATCTTGTTACTAGTGAACTGTAGATTATTTAGCAAACAGGCAAACATGCAGATTTAAGAGTACTCACCGTGGGTACGGGTCGGTGAGTCTGTGTCCCTTAGACCAGCATGTCCACCGACCGCGACCGGATGGAGAAGTCCAAGCACAATCTCCTCAGCAGGGGTAAACTCCAATTTAGATGGAAAGCCACCTCCAGTTTTCATGCTGAAAAGAGAAAATCGTTTGGTACTCAGAAAAGGTGCATACAGTACATCCAAAACATTATATTTAGCGAAAACATTTATTTACCTGTAATTATGCCTTTTAATTTCTTTTTGCCGTACAGCATACTTCAGATCAGAGATTTTCTTCTGAATTTGGGACACATCTTTCCTCTCTTCCCCCGCTGCATTTACTTGTCGGAGGATGGTTTCAAACAATTCCATCTTGCGCTGCTTGGTGGTGTGTTTGGATTTGCTCCCATATAGCTCGTCATAGTATAATGTAAGGCCACTAGCCAATGCCATATTTTGGTCATGGGAGAATCTCCCACTCAACTGGCCGCGGCGCAATGTGCGGCCAGATGGTTGGCTTGGCTGCTCCTCCATGTGTGCAGACACATGTGGTGACATTATGGCCTGGGGCTGGGTAGGGGAATGGCCGGATTGGTGGCTTCCCAATGACTGGACTGGACTGGCCAAGGGACTGGGTGTTCTTGCGTGGCTGGCCACCGAACTTCCAGGTGTAGATGTGGTCATGGTTGCAATTCGGGGCCCTCTTGGGGGGCTAGGTTCCCGGCTGGTGCCAGGTCGGGGGCTCTGTTCCCGGCTGGTGCCAGGTCGGGGGCTTCTGGCCCTGGATTGGGTTCGGCGGGCCCTGTAGGGGCTTCTGGCCCTGGATGGGGTTCTTCTGGCCCTGTAGGGGCTTCTGGCCCTGGATTGGGTTCGGCGGGCCCTGTAGGGGCTTCTGGCCCTGGATTGGGATCTGCGGCCTCTGGCTGGGCTTCTGTCCCTGGATTGGGTTCGGCGGGCCCTGTAGGGGCTTCTGGCCCTGGATGGGGTTCTTCTGGCCCTGTAGGGGCTTCTGGCCCTGGATTGGGTTCGGCGGGCCCTGTAGGGGCTTCTGGCCCTGGATTGGGATCTGCGGCCTCTGGCTGGGCTTCTGTCCCTGGACTGGGTTCGGCGGGCCCTGTAGGGGCTTCTGGCCCTGGATGGGGTTCTTCTGGCCCTGTAGGGGCTTCTGGCCCTGGATTGGGTTCGGCGGGCCCTGTAGGGGCTTCTGGCCCTGGATTGGGTTCTTCGGCCTCTGGCTGGGCTTCGTGCCCTGGATGGGGTTCGGGCCCTGGATGGGGTTCGGGCCCTGGCTGGGCTTCGTGCCCTGGATTGGGTTCTTCGGCCTCTGGCTGGGCTTCGTGCCCTGGATGGGGTTCGGGCCCTGGATGGGGTTCGGGCCCTGGCTGGGCTTCGTGCCCTGGATTGGGTTCTTTGGCCTCTGGCTGGGCTTCGGGCCCTGGATGGGGTTCGGGCCCTGGATGGGCTTCGGGCCCTGCTGCGGGGCATGGGTTTCCGAACTGCCCTACTTGAAGGCATGGCCGGTGTGGGCTCACTTGTGCTGCCTGTTCTGGGGGCAGAGGTGGTGGGTGCTGCAGTTGCCAGCTTTTTGGCTGCAGGGGCACGGGGCTTGGGGCCCCTTTTTTTGGTACCTGAGGGTCCAGGGTCCCTTGGTGGGGCCGAGGTGGGAGTCTTGCCTCTCAGTTTTCGCCGACCTTGCTGGGACCTTGTTGTGGGGCCCTCCGCGGTCTTGCTTGGCTGGGGTCGCTTGCTCATCGCCTTTTTCGGTGCCATCGTACACAAATGCTCAAAGAGAATGAGCTTTGGGTGCAGGGACCTTTAAATAATGAGCCCAGCGTGTGACGCCTATGCGCACGACTACGCGCTCGTACGAACGTACGTTCGAGCGGAACCAGGAAACCGCTGGGGTTTCACTTATCTGCTGCCTGGAAGAAGCATAAAGATGGCGCCCACTATCTTCACCCGTCAACAGGAAGAGATCCTCATGCTGGTAAGTGGCTGCCTGTGCATTTTAATCGAATAGTCAATGATGGCCTAAATGTAAATGATGCGTTTGGAACTAGTTTGGGGTCTCTTAATGTTTAATCACTGGCTCCTCACACTTCATCCTCAAGGGCCGAGCCTGGCCACGTTTTCAACTGTCTATGCTGATGTCCTAATTCGGCCAATTGCTCCGGCTTAGCAACAGTTAATTAACCTGTGGAGTAGCGGGGCGAGCTGGCAAACCTGGCCTGTCTCGGACCTTGATGCGGATGTTTGAGGAACACTGTTTTCCTAAGCCATAAAAACACCACGGGAAGCCACACACGTGGTCCAAAAGCCTAAGCATTAGGCTACATCTTGGATGTTTAAACCATCCTAACATGCCATAGATGCAGGTGGCCTGATTCTTGATGTTGGCTATTATCTGTATGTACATGGTGTGTGATACATATAACATAAGACCAGACTGTCAATCACAGTCAACGTCCTCTTTAAGGCACTCCCCAAAAATGGCTGCCACTCGAAATGTGTGTGTTAATGACATTAAATTCTCAACTTGTGATGCAACACATATGGGTCTGTGTGTAAAAGTAAAAGCTCTGTGTCCATTATGTTTTTCAGATCATGCTTCAGCGCCGGTATGACTTCGCGCCCAATGTGTGCGAGAAAAGGGACATCGCCCGGGAGATCATCGCGGAGATACACCGTGTCACCAGCACCACCTTCACTCACACCCAGATAATGCAGCATTGGTCGGACCTGAAACGTCTGCACATGCCCCGGGTGCGGAGGTATTTTGGGATCCATTTCCCAAGTAAGTACAAAGCAATAGCATGGTATATGTTCCAAATGTATAAGTTATGCCTTTATTTATAATGACTTTTCTTTGGTAGTGTTGGAAATGGATTTCAGAATTCGCCGCACCCGGAGACGTACAGGCCGACCAGTGCTGCATGACTCTGCATCTGTGAGTGAAGGTGGTGGATCTCCCGGGCGACGGACCTACCCCTCCTCTGTGGCCTCCTCAGACCAGCCCCTGGACCTTACCACAGAGGAGGGGCCAAGGCGCGTGGGCGTGGAGTCATACCTGGCCACGCATGGGGAAGGCTCTGGTATGTCACTCTTCATGTATAGGCACAAAGATATACATGGCAGGCCAAAAACTAAGTTATCCTTTATTATGTATTTGTAGAAGCTTCTGGAGCGGGTGAGATAGTGGAGGAGGAGGCAGCAGAGATGCTTGAAGTCTATCCTGGCGAAGGTGAGTGATGTCAGCCAGACTGGGAGCCAGATATGTTGGGAATAGTGACTCTATACAAGTACTAACCAAATGTCACATGTTTCTCCAGGGACTTCTTCACAGCAGAGCCAGGACCAAGGGCAGCCTGTTGGCCCCAACCAGCCATCTGTCGGCCACCAACTCCGTAAGTCTCCATGCCATTATTCATATTAATGTTTGCTTAGCTAATAACACACACATAACTAAAGGCGTAGCCAATGTGTAGTTCACACTTTCATGTGGGCACTTCGTTAGCTTAAAGAGGACCCTAACTAGTATTAAGAACCAAAGACTTAGCCATCACACTGTACCTACAGATTAGAACCATGGAAAAACACCCTTCACCCATCTAATGCATGTTATTAGACTGAACAAAACCAATATTGGGGAATATGGAATGCGCAATATTTACAGGCAGCATGGGATACAGATTGAAAAAAGGAAGGTGCTGCCATGCATTGTGGGAGTGATGACCTTTCCCTCAACCCAGCTATGCTCGGGATTCCCAACGCACCACTGTAACCTACTCCCCTGTACTTTATCCAACTCTCCACTCCTCATTAAGTGTTATGCTTCAGAGTCCAGATGGCGGCGCTGTAATCCCCAAAAAACCCTAAATAACTTTGAGGTGGTGCAGAATCATTTGTGAATAGTTATTGGTTTTCATTAAATAATGTTGAAGGTCCGGTTTAAGGAGTTTAAACACTTACCTGTGGGAAATGCATTAACTGTATCCCTTTGAAGAAGGACATATGTCATGCATTTACATGTATTTGATTAACCCTAAATCTATTTCCAGCATACAAACCGGTCTGGGACTCCTATTTATGTTTCTTTCTCTATTGGTTACAGGGATGATCCCCCAAACCTTGGCGGGAAAAAAAAAAAGAATGAAGGAGTTGGTGGCCGAGCTGCTGGCCATACAGGCGACGTTGGGGCCAACAGATGAAGAAGAGGATGATGAATAGTGCCCTTGGTCCTGGCTCCTTTCTTTCACTTGTTTTTAAATTTTTTACAATTTTAAAAATTGTTTTATGGTTTTTGACAAAAAACAAAAAATATGTTTTTAAAAAAAACACAAAAAAAAAAAAAAAATATGTGTTTTACTGTTAAAAACAAACTAAAAAAATATATGTGTTTTACGGAGAAAAAAAAAAAAAAAGTTTTTAAAAAAACAAACACCGTAGAGCAGCTTAAACTGAATTATCCTTTTAAATGGCAACCCCACTCCATAAGATACCTTGGGGTACATATCCCCTCGGACCTCTCGCGACTATACGAATTGAACTACTCTCCTTTACTTCTGAAAACAATAAATGACCTGGCCACGTATGATAGGCGACTCCTCTCTTGGTTCGGAAGGATCAACGTGCTGAAGATGGATATTCTCCCCAAATTCTTATATACCTTCCAAACTATACCCATCCACTTGCCTGGTAGTTTCTTCAGGAAACTGAAGACGGCTTTCTTAAGGTTTGTGTGGGGGACGGGGAGGCCCCGGATAAGATTCAGCACGTTGACGAGGCTCAAATCCGATGGTGGAGCCGGGCTCCCAGACCTTCAGACATACCATACAGCAGTTATGGTGCTACGCGTAGTGGATTGGGCTCTTAAAGAGGGAGCGAAGCAGTGGGTAAAAATGGAAAAGATTATTTCCCCCTTGAATTTGATCTCACTGCCTTGGGGGGGCGTACTTCCCAGACAAACAAAAGAATCTCTCCCATTTCTAGCAGGACAATTCCTGCTGGTCTGGGATAAATTGTCTAGACGGAGCTCCATGATCAATAGACCGGGACCCCTGACTCCCCTCTTTGACAACTACTCTTTTACACCTGGTGTACGGGCTAGGAGCTTTTTAGTTTGGGAGGCCTCATCTAACGTAACTATTGGACACATACTGGGACGAGACGGACTTCCCTCACTAGACGAGTTAAGGGACAAGGCCCCAGGGCAATATGTCTCATGGTTTCTTCATAGGCAATTAAATGCTTTTGTGTCAACTCACAACCTGGTGGAGCGGGGTAGGAGACCATTGACACAATTGGAACAAGTCCTTACACAAACGCCTCCCGAAGCCCACGCAATCGCTGTTCTATATCGAACCTTGTTGGCTGCTATGCATGATTCCCCACCAGGATTCATACAGAGGTGGGAGGAGGAGTTGGGGATGTCCATTACTGAAGAGGAACTTAATAAAATATACTTGTTCACCCATAAATTGGCGGTCCCGAGCATAGCCCAGGAAAGGAACTTTAAGGTCCTGTCCCGGTGGTATAGGTGCCCAGCTGATCTGAGCAAATTTGACACTTCATGCTCGGATAGATGTTGGAGATGCCTGGAAGGGCGGGGTAACATGGTCCATATCTGGTGGGGCTGCCCAGCAATACGGCCCCTCTGGGAGAGGGTTTTGGCTATATACAACGACATCTCGGGGGAGTCGGTGCAGAACTCCCCGCAGGTGGCCCTGCTGTCCTTGCTCCCCGGCTCTCTCTCCCGCGGCAAAAAGGGGGTACTGCGGCATTTTCTGACAGCAATGCGAGCAGTCATCCCGAGAAGATGGAAATCCACAGCCCCGCCATCTCTTGTTGACTGGGCTCGTGAGGTGGAGGCCATTCGTCGTATGGAGGAACTGATTTCAGACTCCGAAGACACCTGGGAGAGCTACCGGTCGACATGGGCCGGGTGGCTGGACTACAGGGACACCCACCTGGCGCAGGAGATAACATAGATGGTCATGTGTTGGCAGGCCCCTACCCGCGGCGGTGTTTCTGTTCATGTTTAAATTTTGGTGCGTGTCTCTACTCCCGCCCCTGTCTTGGGAACTGCTCATCTCAATCTCCCCGCTGCTTCGACAATCATGGTCCTCAAGCTTGCTCCCTTCTCCCTCTCTTTCCTCCCCCCCCCTCCCCCCCCTTCCCTTCTCGGCTCCTTCCTTCCTTGCATGTCCTTGCTGTCCTGAGTCCTCTGGGCTGTCCAGCTCCCTCCCTCCGCCCCCCGGGCCCTGCCTCCCCTAGGAAAGTAGACGTATATCTGATTTTGATGTGGGTAGGCGCCTCTGCCTCCCTTGGGTCGGCGGGACCGGACCGGGGGGGGCTGAAAGTTCTGGAGTGCGGGCCCTGACCATACAACACGTTGTAGATTAACTGGAGAGTAAGATGGATCACATGGGTGGGGTTGTTGAGGGATGGGAGGGATGTGCCCATTGCTTAGGATACGACATTGTAATGTACGTATATGTAGACGTAGAGAACGACATGCCTTGACCTTCTGTCCTTCTGAATTAATGTTCTGTACTGTTTTCTTTTGTATGATGTATACTGAATAAAAAGATATTGAACTAAAAAAACAAACACAAAAAAAAAAAAATGTTTTGAAAATTATTAAAAACAATACAAAGAAAATAATTTAAATAAATTAGATTTTAAGCCTTCCTAAATGTGTCTTTTCTAATATGCACACACCCAAAAAATTACACAAACCAGAAACAACACGCTTAGAAACATATAGACATATGTAAATTATGTGATTTTCTTACGTTTTATGGACCGAGAAATGAAGTTGGATGCAGCCGCTACGGGGTTTAGGTAAGTTTGAGGGACCGAGAAATGAAGTGGGATGCAGCCGCTAAGGGGTTTAGGTAAGTTTGAGGGACCAAGAAATGAAGTGGGATGCAGCCGCTAAAGGGTTTAGGTAAGTTTGAGGGACCGAGAAATGAAGTTGGATGCAGCCGCTACGGGGTTTAGGTAAGTTTGAGGGACCGAGAAATGAAGTGGGATGCAGCCGCTACGGGGTTTAGGTAAGTTTCTGGTTGAGGGTGCGCATGCGCAAGATCTTATAAACATACGAACGCACGAATCTAAGAGGCCAAAAACCAATGAAAACCAGAGGCAAACGCAAGTAATTGGAAGAGCTTGACGATGGAAGCAGCCGAAAAAACAGGCTGCCGCCGCAACAGGTGAGCACATGAACGTGATTTTTACGATTGCCAACTGACTGAGGCAAGTTCGGGAGATATCATACGAACGGACGTATCTTTTACGATAGAAACGTATTTGCTTATAGAATCACTCGCAAGTTCATACGAACGCACGAGCGGACGTGAAAAATAGGATGATCGTGAGCCAAATCCAAGCTGTTACATGTTTCTTTGAATCAACCCAAAAGACCCAAGTACAAATGAAGAGAAGCGATGACCAAAATAAAATTAAAGCGGACATACAAAAATTCAACCCTAAACCCTTATGTGCCACCCAAAAATGGTGTGAAGGACACGTCCTCATTTAGGCCCCCAGGATACTGTGTATCCAGAAGGTAGATCCATCTAAGCTCATTGTTAGGGCGAGCGTTGCACGCCCGTCTCACAGCATTTCACCTACCTCCATGGCTGCATGCAGCCGTCATCCATCTTCCCTCAGGGCTGCTTCCAGCTGCCGCCCTTCCCCCAATACTTCCTCCTTGCATGGTCAGGTGCGCACACGTCTCCGTCCACTAGAGGGCGAGCGCACAGGATCCCTGAGATTTAAAGGGCCTTTACAGCACTGATTGGTGTTTATGTCATCCAATCCTGCATCATCTTCCCCTATTTAAACAGGCACTTCCTTCCTTCAGTGCCGGATCTTGGTCTCTCCATGCTTGTTGAAAGTCAGACATTCTTGGATTGCTCACCCGTGTACCGACCTCTGCCTGTCCCCGACTCTGAACCTTTGCTGCCTGCCCCGACCTCGGCCACTCACCTTTACCGCGAACCTGTGCTGCCAGCCCCGATCTCTGCCTGTACTACTACGCCTTTTTGCCTGCCACTTGTGTACCTCACTGAACCTCGGCTGACTGTGGGACTGGGCCGCTGTTAGGGGGTAGCGACCTGGGGGTCACTCGCCTCACAAGACCAACCTGCCTTGCGGTGGGCTCTGATGAATACCGGTGGCCTCTTAGACTCCGCTCCCCTGACACGGTACCCGCCATCGGTTCCACAGTTAAAGCGGATCCACACCCGAGTCCGCTCCACCCGGTCCGTGACAGTAAGATCCGGCCATGGATCCCGCTGAGGTACCGCTGCCGGATGCCACTGAATTGCCTGCTATAGTGGCTATGCAGTCCCGCCAGATTAATCAACTCTCTGCCATGATGCAGCAATTTTTAACGATTCAGCAACAGCAAGTTCCATCACCGGCTCCAGCATTACCGCCACAGCCCCCGGTAACATCTTCTGCCAGAATCCGTCTCTCCTTGCCGGCTAAATATGATGGGGATGCCAAGTTATGCCGAGGGTTCCTTGCCCAATGTTCCCTGCACTTGGAGTTGTTGGCGGATCAATTTCCCACTGAACGAGCTAAGGTGGCCTTTGTCATCAGTTTGCTTTCTGGAAAGGCTTTGGCCTGGGCCACTCCCTTGTGGGATCGCAATGACCCTGTCTCTTCCAGTATTAACACCTTTGTCTCAGAGTTTCGCCAGGTCTTTGAGGAACCTGCCCGGGCTTCATCTGCTGAATCGTCCCTTTTGAACTTGAGTTGTCCATTGGTGAATACGCCATTCGGTTCCGCACTCTTGCCTCCGAATTGTCTTGGAACAATGAGGCCTTGTGTGCCTGCTTCAAGAAAGGACTTTCTAGTAAAATTAAGGATGCTCTTGCGGCTCGTGACTTGCCTTCATCTCTCACTGAACTCATCCATCTGGCCACACGCATTGATGTGCGCTTTGCTGAGAGGCGTGAAGAATTCCGCCAAGAAAGAGACTCTCAGCGCCCTAGGAGGGCATCCCGTTTGGCTCTAGTATTTCAAAACCCTTTGTCTGCACATGTACCTCCCAGTGAGGAGGCCATGCAGGTCGATCGATTCTGTTTGACCCAATTGGAGAGAACTCGCAGAAGGAACAAGAACCTTTGTCTGTACTGCGGTGGTTCTGAGCATTTTTTGAAGGACTGTCCTATTCGCCCTCCACGTCAGGGAAACGGGCGCACCTAGTGGCGGTGGGAGAGGCGTCCCTGGGTGTATGTGCTTCCTCTCCACGGCTCACTGTTCCTGTTCAACTTTCCATCTCACCTTCCACCTCCCTGAATTTAACCGCCTTTTTGGACTCTGGTTCTGCAGGGAACTTTATAGAGGCTGCCTTGATCAATAAACATAATATCCCTGTGAATCGCCTTGCTACACCCTTATTTATCGCCTCAGTCAATGGTGATAGGCTGGACTGTACTGTGCGCTATCGCACCGTTCCCCTCCAATTAAAAATTGGACTCTTCCATCAAGAGAATGTTGAGTTCTACGTCCTCCCTAATTGCACCTCTCAGATTCTTCTAGGCCTTCCTTGGCTCCAACGTCATGATCCCACGCTTGACTGGACCACCGGTGATATCAAGACTTGGGGTGCAGCGTGCTTTAAGAAGTGCTTGAAGTCTGTTCCTGTTCAACCCATTCCTGCTTCAGCACCATTACCTGGCTTGCCTGAGATCTACCAGACCTATGCTGATGTATTCTGCAAGAAACAAGCGGAGGTACTTCCGCCTCATCGCCCCTACGATTGCCCTATAGACCTCCTACCGGGTACCACTCCTCCTCGTGGCCGAATTTACCCTCTCTCGGCTCCTGAGACTCAAGCCATGTCGGAGTATATTCGAGAAAATCTTCATAAAGGGTTCATACGGAAGTCTTCCTCTCCAGCAGGCGCGGGGTTCTTCTTTGTGGCGAAAAAAGATGTCTCTCTTCGCCCTTGTATTGATTACCGCAGCCTCAATAAGATTACCGTTAAAAATCGCTACCCTTTGCCCTTGATTGCCGAATTATTTGACCGACTGCGTGGGGCCAGGGTCTTCACCAAGCTTGACCTGAGGGGAGCCTATAATTTGATACGTATACGCGAGGGCGATGAATGGAAGACCGCCTTCAATACCCGCGATGGCCACTTCGAATATTTAGTGATGCCCTTTGGTCTCTGCAATGCACCCGCTGTATTCCAGGAATACGTAAATGACATTTTTCGGGACTCGCTTTACTCCTGTGTTGTTGTATATTTGGATGATATACTCATCTTTTCATCTAATCTAGAAGAACATCACCGTCATGTCCGGCAAGTCCTGTCTCGTCTCCGTCAACACCATCTTTACGCCAAGCTGGAGAAGTGTCTATTTGATCAAACCGCCTTACCCTTTCTTGGATATATTGTCTCAGCTCGTGGCCTTCAGATGGACCCCAGCAAGTTGAAAGCAGTTCTGGATTGGCCCTGTCCTATTGGCCTGCGAGCTATTCAACGTTTTCTGGGCTTCGCCAATTACTATCGGCAGTTTATTCCTCACTTTTCCACTGTAGTGGCGCCTATTGTGACCCTCACAAAGAAGAGCGCCAATTCGAAGTCTTGGCCTCCTCAGGTGGAAGAGGCCTTCACTGCTCTAAAAAAGGCCTTCTCCTCTGCACCAGTGTTGTCTAGGCCAGATCCATCTCGGCCTTTCGCCCTAGAAGTAGATGCCTCCTCCATTGGAGCCGGAGCGGTGCTCACTCAAAAATTATCTACTGGCAGAATTCTCACCTGCGGGTTCTTTTCGAAGACCTTTTCGCCAGCGGAGAGGAATTACTCCATCGGAGATCGGGAGTTACTCGCCATCAAGTTGGCATTGGAGGAGTGGAGACACCTCTTATAAGGTTCTGCCCATCAAGTATCCATCTATACTGATCACAAAAATCTATCTTATTTAGAAACTGCCCAGCGATTGAATCCACGACAAGCTCGTTGGTCGTTGTTTTTCGCTCGATTTGATTTTCAAATCTTCTTCCGGCCAGCCGCTAAGAACGTCAGGGCAGACGCCCTTTCTCGCTCCTCTGACATCTCTGGTGTTGAATCCACTCCACAACATATCATCCCGCCTGAACGCCTTGTCCACTCTGCCCCCGCTACTCTTGTACAAGCACCGCCGGGAAAGACCTTTGTGCCAGCCCGCCAATGTCGCAAAATATTAGAATGGGGGCATTCTTCCCATGTAGCCGGCCATGCCGGTATCAGGAAGTCTTGTTCTATCATTTCTCAATATTATTGGTGGCCTTCTTTTGAAAAGGATGTGACCGAATTCGTTCAGGCCTGTACCACCTGCGCTCGCGACAAAACCCCTCGCCAAAGACCTGCTGGCCTACTCCACCCACTTCCTATTCCGGATACCCCATGGACACACATTGCTATGGACTTTATTACCGACCTCCCTTCTTCGCATAGCAATACTGTAATTTGGGTGGTAGTGGATAGGTTTTCTAAGATGGCGCATTTTGTTCCTTTGCCCGGCCTCCCGTCAGCTCCTCTGTTGGCAAAATACTTCCTGAAGCATATCTTTCGACTTCATGGTCTACCTACACATATTGTGTCTGACAGAGGTGTGCAGTTTGTGTCCAAGTTCTGGAGAGCTCTTTGTAAACAAATGAAAATTAAACTGGACTTTTCCTCCGCTTATCATCCCCAGTCTAACGGCCAGGTGGAAAGAGTCAACCAGATTCTCGGGCATTATCTTCGCCATTTTGTTTCAGCGCGTCAAGACGATTGGGTCGATCTGTTGCCTTGGGCGGAATTCTCTTATAATTTTAAGGATTCTGAGTCCACAAGGAAGTCCCCGTTTTTGGTGGTGTACGGCCGTCAACTCCTTCCGCCTTTGCCTTTATCCACGTCCTCCGTGGACAATCTCACACAGGATTTCTCCACCATCTGGCAAGAAACACAGCGTTCCCTTTGTCAAGCTTCCGCCCGCATGAAGGTTAGCGCTGATAAAAGGAGAAGAGCTCCGCCTGTTTATTCTCCAGGAGATAAGGTGTGGCTGTCGGCAAAATACATCCGCTTCAAAATTCCTAGCTACAAATTGGGCCCCCGTTACTTGGGGCCATACAAGATCAAACAACAGATCAATCCAGTTTGCTATAAGCTTCACCTACCGACTTCACTGCGAATTCCCAATTCTTTTCACGTCTCTCTGTTGAAGCCAGTTATTGTCAATCGATTCTCTCCTAAAACTTTGGTGCCTGCCCCAATCTCGGGCACCGAGGATACCTTTTCAGTGAAGGAGATTCTGGCTTCTAAGCTCTCCAGAGGAAAAAGATATTTCTTGGTCGACTGGGAAGGCTGTGGACCTGAAGAAAGATCTTGGGAGCCCGAAGAGAATATTCTAGACCGTAGTCTCATCTCAGATTTTCTTGGTCCCAAGAAGAAGGGGAGACCCAAGGGGGGGGGGTACTGTTAGGGCGAGCGCTGCACGCCCGTCTCACAGCATTTCACCTACCTCCATGGCTGCATGCAGCCGTCATCCATCTTCCCTCGGGGCTGCTTCCAGCTGCCGCCCTTCCCCCAATACTTCCTCCTTGCATGGTCAGGTGCGCACACGTCTCCGTCCACTAGAGGGCGAGCGCACAGGATCCCTGAGATTTAAAGGGCCTTTACAGCACTGATTGGTGTTTATGTCATCCAATCCTGCATCATCTTCCCCTATTTAAACAGGCACTTCCTTCCTTCAGTGCCGGATCTTGGTCTCTCCATGCTTGTTGAAAGTCAGACATTCTTGGATTGCTCACCCGTGTACCGACCTCTGCCTGTCCCCGACTCTGAACCTTTGCTGCCTGCCCCGACCTCGGCCACTCACCTTTACCGCGAACCTGTGCTGCCAGCCCCGATCTCTGCCTGTACTACTACGCCTTTTTGCCTGCCACTTGTGTACCTCACTGAACCTCGGCTGACTGTGGGACTGGGCCGCTGTTAGGGGGTAGCGACCTGGGGGTCACTCGCCGCACAAGACCAACCTGCCTTGCGGTGGGCTCTGGTGAATACCGGTGGCCTCTTAGACTCCGCTCCCCTGACACGGTACCCGCCATCGGTTCCACAGTTAAAGCGGATCCACACCCGAGTCCGCTCCACCCGGTCCGTGACACTCATGTTGTAACAGCTTCCACTTGAGATCCCCCCCTCTTGGTCCCAACCTAATTCTCTCAATCCCCATAACTTTCATATGGCTGTAATCGCTATTGTGTGCATACAAAAAGTGCTTGGCCACTGGTGTGATTATTTTACCCTGCTCAATATGTTGTGCCGCCAGCCGTATGCGGGAGACATGAGCTTGTAACCTCGCCTTAAGACTGTTTTGGGTTTCCCCAATGTACATTTTAGAGCATGTACACCACAGTGCATAAATGACGAGCGTGGTTCGACAGTTGATAAGTTGTCTAATTTAAAAAAAAAAAGTTGTCTAATTTTTAAAATTTCTTTGGGGCCAAAAGGCACTCTCTTGGAGTAGCCACTGCTCGATCCCGAGCCTTTCTAATTACTGATTTGGAATACCCCCTATTTTCAAAACGACGGCTGAGCTCAATAGTTTGACGTGAAAAGCTTACCTCGTCCGAACAATTTACGATACAGATCCGTCTCTATCTTACCGTCCTCTGAGATGGTAATATATAAGTCCAGAAACGTAACCTGGATGTTTGAGTATTGGACCGTGAGATAAATATTGAAGGTATTATCATTCAGCACATGAATAAAATAATTGAGCTCACCCTCAGTCCCTCGCCACAGCATCAATACATCATCAATATAGCGAAACCAGCCCAGCACGTGCCGGCAGTGCCCCGCAAGATCATCCTGGAAAACCACCTCACGCTCCCACCAACCAAGAAATAAGTTAGCGACAAAGGGGGCACAACGTGTTGATAGTAAGTGCCGTCAAACATAAAAAAATTATGAGAGAGCACAAATTGGAGAAGTTGTAAGATAAAGTCTTGTTGGGAGCGCGAGGTGTCACCTGTCATGCCGAGGAAATACCGGCACGTGCGGACCGCATCGCTGTGAGAACAGGGACTCCATGTCCGTTGTGACCAGTAAGGTGTTACTAGGTAGATATAAAGAATTAAATCTATTCAACAGATCCATGGAGTCCCATACATAAGATGGAAGTGCTGTGACGAAGGACTGAAGGCGCTGGTCTATGAGTATACAAGCCTTCTCCGTTAAACCCCCGATGCCAGCCACAATAGGTCTCCCAGGGGGGCACCGGGGGTTCTTATGGATCTTGGGCAGTAAGTAGAAGGTGGCCACAATAGGAAAATCCACTGACAAGAACTCATACAGTCTCTGATTAATAATCCCATCTGACCGAGCACATCTAAGCAAAGCATCATAATCAGATTTATAACCCTGTAAGGGGTTACTCCGAAGAGTTTGCACATTTTTGTCTTGGAGTCTAGATGGAAACGAGGACACATGCCTCGGTCTGTCCTCATGAGGGTGGATAACCCATACAGTATGGATGAAATTACGCGTTACATCCACATTATGCGTTGGGAATACTGCAGCGGTTACCCATCTTGGTTCCGGTGGTGGATGCTTACCTTGGTCCCGGTTCCGAACTCTACCTTTTTATCGTTGCTTATCTGGGAAGAAGGATAAAATGTTTTATTCTGATGCTTCTGTGTCTTGCATGCTATTGGCTCATTGTGCCCTCTTTGATTGATGGTAGGGCTTGTGCCTAGTTTGGTCATTAGTGCACCTTTTCGTTATTTGGCTTTTCAGTTAGTAGCATGCACCTATATTTGCCTATTGTCATACAGTTGTACTTTGGGGTCCAAGTCATGCTGAATCTCCCTCAGCATGATGGGTAGCTGACCTATCCAGTTGATACGTGTCTAGGGGTCTTTTGACCCCAAAGTAAACATGTAATGTTTTATTATCAAGACCGATTGATGATCATTATATTCATATATTGATGTAAATTTATTTTTGGTGTAATATAATTATATATATCTAATGTATATTATGTTCTTTTGTCTTTGTATGTGTGTTGTACGTTCATAGATAGTGCGGCGTGTCTTCTCCCTACATACTCACCTTTCCTCCATTGCCAGGGGGCGTTCACGCGCTGTTATCCATTTATTCACATACGTGCATCTGCTGATTCTACCACTAGATGGCGCTTTTGCGCGTGCGCCTATGCTTTCCTCCCCCCCCCCCCCTTGTTCCTCTGCCTTCCGCCTTCGGGTTTGACTGCATTCGTTCTCGCGACCCGGTGGTCGGCGATGTGGGCACCCGTCTTTAGCCTTACATTTTTAATCGCTATAGTTATATAACCACCGCAGTTGCGATGCGGTCTTGTATTGTCAACCTTGCCAATGATAATCGGGATATCTGTGTGTTATTATCTTGCACATCTGGTGTTGCTGTGTGACGCACGGTAACGCTGGAACGCAATTGCCGTGTCGACGCACTTCCAGCCGGAGTGGGTCGCACAGCATTTCCACTCACACTGTGTCTTTGTGCTGGTGAGTGTATTTATGCAGACTGATTACAATTCAGGTGTGACTGAGTAATTGGCGGTTTTGGGTCTGGGTGGGAGGGACATTATTAAATTGTCCTGGTTTTTTATTGGAGGACACCTTTCTATTGGGGGAACTTTGGGTATATAGAGAGACAGCTCATGGCCCTTTTCTCATTGTCGTCCTGAGGAAGCAACGCGCGGACGTTGCGACACGCGTTGGCGAACATACCCATGGGGGGAGGCCCAGTTGGTCTGTATGTGTAATATGTTGTTATATGTGTTTGCTGCTCACCTTCGTTGGTCCTTTTGTATCTATGAAAGCTGCACAGTATTTCTGGCACAGGCACTTTACTAGCTTTATTAGTATGTAGAATTTGCCTTGTATTATTTGGCACATTTATTGCATTTTTTGCACATTGTGGATTGTTATATGAATTTTCTGTAGGATCAGTTGTTGATCCTTTATTCTTTGTGTAGGGATTATTTGCGTTTTTGTAGCATTTTCTAATTGTGATATTAGGTTATTTATTTATATGCAACATGATGAATTATTTTAATGGATCTCTGGCGCCCCCCAATGTCTAGTGTGAATATGTTATTTAGTCTTTAATGTAATGTAATTAGTGTTTTTTTAGCTATGTGTATTTTCAATAAAATTATAATCTTTTATTAATATTTTGGAAGGTAGTGCTATCTCTCTGGCAACCTTTTGGGGGTGGGTGGTGGACCCCCATTCCATATTTTGTAGTTGCTACGGCTTTCTTGCCAGGGATATTGTGCACACCGTGTGATCTTCGGGTTGATCCCTTTATGGTGTGGGTTTTAGTGCTGTCCATTTTTTTTTCTAATATGTATTATATGTAATGTGAATTGTCCAATTTGCCTATTTTTCTTTCAAGAACAGTTTGGCCAAAAATATTCAGAATTCCCTTTGGACTTGAGGCACTCAAACAAAAACTACACAGCTGTGGCATGTTCTGGCTTCTGGAAAGCACCTAAAGCAGCCAAATAAATACATTAGTTAAATTACATAAATAAGTAAATTGGATGGGAATGGAGAATTAAAAAAAGATGAGAAAATGTGTATAGAGGTTTGGCTGCCATCTGGAGAGGAAGAGTGTCATTGGCATAAGAAAAGTGCCATAGAAAAGCCATGGATGTCATCAGGAGCACCAGGGTGTCACAGCTCCAAAAAGTTTCCGTTTAATAAACACAATTAGCTATGCATTTTTCTTCTTTCTAGAAAAAAGTAAAAAACTCAAAGTGATGAAAATGTTTTCTTAGTGGTAATTATAAGAGGGATACCAAGCTAGCAATTGACTTCACAGAAGTTCATAGTTATGGTCACTAAAAATTAGAGATTAAAGGAAAACTCCCTTTTGGCAGGTTTTATGTGTCGTGTCTTTGAATTCCTGTGGCTTTGTGTTGCTAAAGTGGGGGCAACTTTCCTGGCCTTTAGTAAAAACCACTGACTACGAGTCCCAGAATCCTTCCACTGTAACAAGTGAGCTAATCAGCACCTTTGGCTAAATCTAGAAAAGTAATGACCTCCCCAGGTGAGAATGTTACTAGTGACCCTTTAACTACTGAAACAAAAGACTTTAATGCCCCTTATTCGAATAAACTGAATTACACCAGGATGGGTTAAACTTGTAAGCTGAGGAATGTGGAGTGTTTTCTCTCCTTCACCCAATCAGATTATTAGCAGAGTCAAAAAGTCTCTTTTCTGTACACCACACACACCAGTTGGTGTACATTGCTAAGGTAAAACTGATTGCTGCTACAGAAAACTGTTATCTTTTAGAACACAGTGTTACAAACTGAAAAAAATAAAAACATTTAAAGGGGGATAACGGATATGCTATAACAAAGCTATGTGTTAGCTTTTGGCCTGTGTGGGTTGCTCACCTAGACAGATATGATCCAGCACAGTAGGGCACCTTTCACTTTATGGTCTGTGGCCTTTATTTAGGTTGTCCAGATATTGAAGCTGAATAGAGATGAGTGAACCAGTTCATTGGAAGTAGAGTTCACTCTGAAGTTCAGGAAAAAGTTGATCAGCACAAATCCAGATGAGTTGTGATTCGTGCCGACCAAATCTTTGCATAAAATCCTTAAACTGAAAAATAAAAACTCACCTGCTCTCAGTGTTCTCCAGTCTGTCCTGCACCACTCTCCACAGCATTCACAGCTCTAGCTGGGCTCCCAGCATCCCCTTCTCCATTGCAGGGCGGGGCCTATTTATACCGGCAAGGGAGCTGACATCAGCTCACTTAGCCAGTATAAAAGGCTCTTCCCTTCAGCAGGGAGTAAGATGTCAGAAGCAAAGTGATCAACGGAAGGTTCCACTCAGCACTCAGGCTGTCAGATGCAGCTGCAGACGGCGCAGTACACCAGCAACAGATCAGAGGTAAGCATGGGGGGAAAACAAAATAATAAAAGACTTTATTTTTTGTGTGTGTGGTATGTTTTTTTTACATTTAACCCTTTGTAAACCTGTAACCGGTCCTTGAGACCCCTATACCAATTCATAGGGCAGGAGGGGCAAACCCTCTATTGCCTCCATCCCCAAAGCCCAGGGGGGTGCAGAAGAGCCCGTGGCCCATGAGGGCTATACGGCTTTGTAGCCCTCATGGCCGGAGATTGGCGGCTCAGCCTCCGTGACCTTGTCGACCAGCCCCCTATAGATGGTGCCTGGGATGGTTTTGCTTGGATAGGGGGGACCTCATGCCATTTTTTTAACCCTTAAACATGTTTTAAAAAATGGTGTGAGACCCCCCCCCTATCAATTAAAGCTGTCTGCTGAATATGGATACACTTAGTAAGAGTAGAAGACAATAATGCTGACAGTGGTAGTGGTAGAAAAGGAAGCAGGATAAGGAAGTTGCTCTATTCTCTGGTCAAGAAACACTTTCTGTGAAAGTGGGTACTGGGACTTAATATGGCTGCTCGGCCAGGTGGTGCCCAGATTATCATGTTTTTGCTTTATGTTCCAGTAAAGCCAGTTCCTGTTACACCATAAATCTCTTTCTGGATTTGACTCCGCTGCACCCAGCATTAACACTCACCAGTTTCCCCATCAGCAGCCCTGACTACATTGCTGAGACTGATCCATGTTAATGCTTCAGAAGAAATGATAGAAGCCTTGTCATGGGTAACAGCAAAATCCATGCTCTGTGCATGAGAGTAAATGGGTAAAGAAGTGCTGATTTGACTTTAAATATGAGGCCATTCACTAATTGTACATCTTTTACATGTTGTCATAAGGTCAGACATGCCCCAATGCTTGAAGGATGTGATGATCTGTTACAGCTTGGCTGCTCTGAAGCTGCCTGATGAGCCAGTATGCCACATACACAACTACAGCGACAGCCCTAATATAAGAAATACCCAAATCTGCTCCTTGTTTATAGAAAAAAAGTATTGTTTTGTGTGTTTGCTTAATGCTGAGAGTCCAAAAATACACGGGTGCATTTTACTGTTACAGTGCAACAAGCAATTTGAAAGATGTTTGATTCACTTACAGGTATTTGTAAGGTGTTTTGTATAAAAAAAATCAGGATATCAATGCTAGAGATCCTTCCGTCCATAGCATAGTGTTTTTATATGCTGGTTGTTTTTCGTCGTTCTTAATGACCACAAAACCCTAATTCTATTTTTTTTTGTGATTAGAGTGGCACAAAACCCAATTTGACAATTCCAGGTATAGTTCCTTGCCCCCTGGGCAACCCAATTTGGGATGCTCGGCTGGTTGAAACCCCCCAGATTGCCCATGATATACTCAACTTTCCCCAGTCCCACGGTGCATGCAAGGGCTCTCATCCAATCACAACCACTTGCTGTGCGTATTAATGCTTGGGAAATGGCTCAGTTTTCAGCAATATGGCGTGAGAGAGGCCGCTGCCTATCTAAGGGGTTTATTCATGAAGGTCTAGCGCCAGGTAGTGCCTCGTAGCGGCAGGCAGCGGGCGCTGTACGCAAAACCACATTTATGAAAAGGAAACCGGTGAGCGACTCTAACGGCGCCATGTAGCATCTGATTCATCATTACAGACGGCTCAGTGTATAGTGCCAGCGCTCTAGCTCCCAAAGCGCCAGGTATTACCTCACTCTCCCACACATTTCAATGGC
This sequence comes from Gastrophryne carolinensis, assembly GCA_027917425.1. Classification (NCBI taxonomy): domain Eukaryota; kingdom Metazoa; phylum Chordata; class Amphibia; order Anura; family Microhylidae; genus Gastrophryne; species Gastrophryne carolinensis. The sequence continues at coordinate 103,713,051 of CM051235.1, read as the reverse complement.
CGTTCATTTGCTTGTGTTTAAACAGTATGTTTGACATTTTTATTTTTTGCTCAAATCATTGTGTGACCTCTCCTTTTTTGAGTTTTTATATTTTTATGCAGAATTGTCATTACAGGTCTGGCACTAAAGTGTTGTTGTCCTAGTGTTAAAACAATGTCATTCCATGTGTTTTCACTTTGTTACTGGTGAATATGTGTTCAAAAACAGACTTTAATCAGACAGCGTCTGGCGCTCTATGCTATAGCGACCAGATTTAGAGCGCAGACCCTGTGTGTGTGTCGTTTTTTGATAAGTATGGTGTGGAGCGCTGAGAGTCGGTCGCTCTAAGCTGGCGCTACCTTTCACCCCCTGCAGCGCTGTACTGGTGTTAGAGTGCCCAACATACATCACATTCATCAATGCAGGCCAGGTTACTACAGCGACTGAGGCACTCTGTTACAGCGTCCGATACCCGCTTACAGCATCTACTAGCGGTCGCTCTAAGTGCCGCTATACAGACGCTCATCTGCCGATACCTGCCGTTAGTAATTAAAGCGGACCAACACCCAGGGGGGATCGGTCCGGGAATCTATAAGATTCCCGGGCCGATCAGATCCCTCCCTGCGGGGCATCCGAAATCGGGATGTACCGCGGGGTGAAACCCCCCAGGAAACCCCCAATTCTACCTTTTCCACGTTCCAGTGGCGCATGCACGTCCGCCGCCGCCGCCTCCCGCGCGTCCCTCTAGCAGGGCGCGCTCCCGCGCCGGCCGTTTGTGAATGGCCGGTGCGGGTCCGCTCCCCCGGCGGGGATTGGCTGCAGCGGTCATGTGGGAGCGGGCAGAGGTGAGTTTTCGGGGCTTTCTGGGGGGTTTCACACAGCGGGGCAACCCCGATCGGAGTGCCCCACCGAAGTGGACCAAAACCCAGGATAGTCCTGGGTGTTGGTCCACTTTAATCAGCCTCCATATGTCTGGGTGCAGGAGTTTGCCTCAGGCCAGAGATGCTGGGGATGCGGCCGCACTCATTCCCAATTGTTTACATCATCGAGAAAAGATGATTTTTGCTTCAACTGGGGGGGGGGGCAGGACTCACTCATCACAATTTGGAATGCGCAGGGTGATGCCAGTAACCAGCCCTGGTATCTTTTAGATTATTCCAGAATCTTTTAATAGTGAAACTGTAGTGGCCTGTCACTCAAGTCTACAGCTGCCATGCAGAGCCCTGCCACCTGCCAGCATCAGAGGAGGATTGTGGTGCTCAGGTGAGCTTTTTATTATTTTAACACCTAAATCAGGCCTAGTACAGGGCGAGCAGGTTAGAGTTAAAATAAGCTTGGACTTAATTCTCTATATGGGAAGTGCTTCTTGTGTGCTTGAAAAGTGTTTAATGTGCAAAACATGAATAAAACATACTCTGTGGTTTTGTTGGGATGGAAGCACAAAACTGACAATCAGCCTCAACAGGGAATAAGAAAATGGTTGTATTGTTGCGTTCAGCAGAGCTAACATATTAACCTTTTCATTGCCAGCTTTTTTTTCCACCTGTAGGACTGGCTGAATGTAACGCATGGCTCGTCAAAAGGAATTTCTTGATACTATCACAGTAACTTGATTGCATTGCACTATAAGCCTTGAAGGTCAGTATTCTGCTGCATTGGTTTACTGGCAAATCAAGGCCCGAATCCCATCTCCTGATTGTGTTTTCTTATGGCAATCACAAATGAAGCGTGATGCCTCCAGAAAATGTATGCCCAGAGCTTCAACCAGACAAAATATATATTGTAGTCAGTTAAAAATATCACCTACATTCTATCTTTTTGTGTAACCAAATTGTATATTTTCCCTGCATTTCACCAAATACATTGTCTTGTATGTCTATAACAATATACTGTAATGATACAATATATTTAATGCTAATTCAGTGAATTGATTTACTCTTAGATAGTCCTAGCATTTAGCTACAGTGTAGTTTTTACAAATGAATTGTAGTGCTATACATAAGCAGTACATTTTAGGTATGCTTAAAGTGGACCAACACCCTCCCAAGATCGGCCCGGGAATCTATAAGATTCCCGGACCGATCAGACCCCTGACTGCGGGGCACCCTGATCGGGGGTGCCCCGCTGTGTGAAACCCCCCCAGATCCCCGAAATCCCTACCTTATCCTCAATCCAGCGGCGCCCGCCGCCGCCGCCTCCCATGCGTCCCTCTAGCAGGACACGCACCTGCGTCGGCCGCTTCTGAATGGCCGGCGCGCACCCTGTAAGGGTGACGCGCGGGAGGCGGCGGCGGGCGCGCTCTCTTGTCCGTCGCTGCCTCCCGCTTGTCCGTTGGCAGGGATTGGCAGCGGCGGTCACGTGGGAGCGAGGAGAGGTGAGTTTTACGGGGTTTCTGGGGGGTTTCACACAGCGGGGCACCCCCGATCGGGGTGCCCCGCCGAAGTGGACCAAAACCCAGGATAGTCAAAATCCTGGGTGTTGGTCCACTTTAAAGTAGATGTCCATTCTAAGGATGCTGAGGCAGGGTAGCCCTGGACAACAAATCCAGCCCTGGAGCGATCTCGTGGCAGCTGCACCTAAAGTGCATAGATTGGCTTCTTCTGCTCTGTGCGCCTGTCCACTCCCCCATCCAAGTGAATGGGTGGGCAGGGGAAGCTGATCTGTGCAGCAGATCCAAGATGGTTGCACTCCATGAGATGGAATTATTGGCAATTAACGTAGGATACCAGACAAGGAAAGGATTTTTTATTGGTGTAACCCCCTCGCCCTGCATCTTGCAAATGGATTGACACAGCGGGGCATCCCGATATTGGATGCCCCGAGGGAGGGAATCAATCGGCCCAGGAATCTTATAGATGGCTTTTGGTCCACTTTAACCCCAGCTCTCTGCACACGGTGGTCATACAATTTTCTGTCCAGTTACAAACTGAGTTTTCTAACTTTAACAACCCCAATAAGAGTCTATAAATGGCAGTGTCAAGTGCCTTTGCAAAATCCAGAAAAACTATCAGGCTGATTCATTACTAGCGGCAGTTAACAGCAGATGAGCGTCTGTACAGCGGCGCTAAGAGCGACCACTAGTGGTCGCTTTGATCGGCCGCGAGTCGCTATTACAGAGCGCCTCAGTCGCTGTAGTAACATTGATGAATTTGATGTGTGAGTCGCTATAACACCAGTACAGAGCTATATGGGAGCGAACGGTAGCGACTGTTCAGTGTCAGCGACTCAAACCATATTTATCAAAAAAACAGCCTCACACATCGCCTGCGCTCAAAATTGTGTCGCTGTAGCCCAGAGCGCCAGAACACATATCCACTAGTAACAAATCGAAAACATATGGAATTATATTGTTATAACATTGTGACATTTACACTTTAATACCAGACCTGTAATGACAATGATGCATAACAATATTAAAAAAAATAACTTTAAATAGGCCAGGAGAGGTCACACAATGATTTGATACAAAAAAAAAAAAGAAAACCTAGTTTAAAGAGAAGAAAGGTAACGTCCATTAAAATGTATGGGAGAGCGACAGGTAATACCAGGCGCTCTGAAAGCCAGAGCGCTGCAGGGATCTGCTGAGTTTTCTGTAATGATGAATTGGTCACTACATGACACTGTAAGAGGTGCTCACCAGAATCGGCTTCGTCAATGTGGTATTGCGTGCCGCGGCTGGCATTCACCTGCCGCTACCTGTTGCTTACAAAGCACTACCTGTCGCTATCCCTTGATGAATATAGCCCCAGTCACCTCTTCATAGCCAAGCTGGTTAGTCAGCTTCTGTCCTTATTAAAGCAGTGCTGGTTGTCACTTATAATATTATGCATTGTCACATTATCCTATATGTAGACCCTTAAGTGCCCCTCAGGCAATTTTCCCACAATAGATTGTAAACAATATTAATATCTCCTGGCTGGCGCACGGCAAATTATGTAAACAATATTAATAGCATAAACAACTAAAATATTAATAACTAAAATATTATATCAATATCTAGATATTAATAATATTGTGTATATATTTATATCCTGCCCGGCTCGACTAAAATAGGCAACACATATACCAATATTATCAATATCTGGCCAATAATCACGCAATGGATACACACATAAGACTATAAGACTGTAGTTCTTTTGACTTCTGGTATATGCAAGAGACACTGAGACACGCAGTAAATAAAGATATATATTGTATTAAAAGCAAAACAAACTGGCAAAAGACAATACAATTTACTTCACATGCAACCACAGATATATTAACCCCTAATTGGTGGATTTACAGCACCAATACCATACTGACAGAAAATTCACACAAAGAACTTACAATGAATCATGCAGAAAAGGAAAGAACCACACAAGTTGAATGGACACCCCAATACAGCAATATTCCCTGATAGCACTAACCAGTGTTGGCTATGGCTCAGTTACCTGCCTTCCGTGAATCGTCTCTCCCAGCGCTATTCCAGGGCCCTTCTCACAGACTCTCCTTCTTGCCTTCCTTCCTTCTGCCCTCCCTGATGCCATCCTCATCTCCTAATTATACTAAAAGTAGGCTTCTGGAATTCCTTTGATCGTTTACGACCCTAGTCTTCTTTTTCCCTTGGGCTAGACCCACCGGTTATGCAAAAGAGGGTGCATCCCGGAAATTCCCAGAAGCCGTTTGTATAATTTATGGTGCCAGCGTCTATCTAATCTTTTGATGTCCAGGTGTTTTGCTAGGAGGGTGTAATTGCTATTTCAGGTCTATACAACATATTTATGGTATGGTCACAGAATGTTGATATTATCTAGTGCCCTCTCAGATGTCTTTTGTTCTATTTTCTGGTTTCGGAATGCAGATATTATCTAGCTGCCCTTTTGTACCTGCTGTTCTAATTAGCTTGCTCCTTGTGTCATGCCTGCTGTTTATATATTTTTTGTATCAATCAAATATAACATAAATCTATATGTATGTGACCATATATCCCTGTATATTTACAAGATGTTAAGCTTACAGGTCTATAATTCCCTGGAGAAGTTCTAGAGGCCTTTATAAAATAGGCAACGTACTTGCTTGCGCCAATGCTTTGGCACAATAGCAATTGTTAGTGAATCTAGAACAAGGGTGAAGAACTTTTGTATAAAGTCCATCCAGTCCAAGTCTCGTTCAAATTGAATTTCTTTAGCCTTTCTTGGATGATATCGGGGAGGCCGATTCATTAATAGCGCCAGGTAGCGACAGATGAGTGCCAGTAGCGTGATTTTCACAGCGCCAGCCAGTATTCGCTGTGCTTGGCCGGGGTTTGCTTGTTGACAGCGACTCAGTCGGTGTGCGGTAATGTTGAATACGGGGTTAGGGGTCGCTGTTTCACAGGTTCCGCTTGTATGGGTGCGCCTGACAGCGAATGGCCAGAGCGAACGGCTTGCTGCAGATTCATTAAAAAATCACGCTCAAAAATTTCTCGCGCTGTGAATTCCTTGTTTAAACCCCAGAGCGCTGGCGGCAATGTGTTAAAAGTAGTTTTTAACCCCCAAACAACCATTTTTTTTATATGTAAAAATGATACAAGTTTTTCTAAACATTTTGTAATATGAATACATGAATTTCAGACCTGTAATATCAATTCTGCACATTTTTTTTTTACTTTAAAAAAAAAACCTAACATTGCAGAAGTGGTCACAGAATTTTTGACATTAAAAAAAAAAAAAACAGTAATGGCAATTAATTATGATTATTTAAAGATTGCTCCATTGAAATGCATTGGACCACGCCAGGGAGCGCCAGGTCATACCTGTCGCTGTGATGGGATTAGCAGCGGCTACATGATGAATCCCGCGCTAGCTGACGCTCTCGCCGGCGCTAGCCTCATTTAGCGTGATAAATGCGTCATTGTGACCGCCGCCGGGCGTACTTGATTCGGTAGCCGCCGATAGCTGGCGGTACCTGGCGCTCGTCAGACACTACCTGGCGCTAGCCCTTGATAAATAAGGGCCTATGTTTAGCCGGTTAAGAATTTTGCTTGGTTTCAGCAGATCCTTGCTCCTCCTTTGTGTACAGAGATAAAGAACCCATTTATCAGCTCTGCCTTCTCTGAATTTCCCATGACCAATCCCCCATTAACAATGGTCAGGGCACCTACCTGTTCTGATCTTGTTTTCTTTGAATGTATATATTAGCGGGAGCGGATTCAGGTCCTGGAGAAATCTGTCATGAACCAGGGGTACTCAACCCTTGGAAAAGGTTTTTCGTATAGTTAAAAGGAGCTCTAAAATGTATATATTTTTCACCTAAAGAAGAACAAGACACAGGAATTTAACTTTCCATGTGTTGTTCCTCTCAGACGGGGCATCCCAATCTGCTGTGTGTATCCTCCCCAATTTGCCCATTTCACTCACCTGGCATTCCTATGGCGCAGGCTTTGCTGAAACCGAGTGCAGTGATTGGCTGAGCGACTCGCCAGTACTTGCCAGATTTAGGTCAAATTAAATTCCGATTCAAAGCAGAACTACAGCACGGGGAGGCCGATTCATTAATAGCGGCAGGTAGCGACAGTTGAGCGACTGTAGCGGCATTTTCAGAGCGCCCGCTAGTAGTCGCTGTGCTTGGCCGTTGTTCGGTAGTTGATAGCGACTCAGTCGGTCTGCCGTAATGTTGAATATTGGGTGAGGAGTCGCTATTTGACAGGTTCCGCGCTGTATGGGAGCGCATGATAGCGACTGGCCCTAGCGACCGGCTCCCAGCATATTCATTAAAAAATCACGCTCAAAAAATTCTTACGCTGTAAAATGCATGTTTAAACCCCAGAGCGCTGGCGGCGATGGGTTAAAAGTAGTTTTTTAACCCCCAAACAACCATATTTTTGGAAACCAAAAAAAACAAGTTTTTTAAATAATTTAGTAATATGAATACAATAATATCAGACCTGTAATATCAATTCTGTAATTTTTTTTTTTTTTTTTTACCTTAAAAAAACTGGCAGAAGTGGTCACAGAATTTTTCACATTTAAAAAAAAAAAAAAACAATTAATAACAATTAATTATGAATATTTAAAGATTGTTCCATTGAAATGCATTGGAGAGCGCCTGGTAGCGAGAGGTCATACCTGTCGCTGTTCAAGGTCGGACGCTGGCGCTGTGGGCTGAGGCTGGAATAATGATGAATGAGTCGCTATATGGCGCTATCTCAGTCGCTAAGCAGGATTGGCTTGATAAATGTGTGATTGTGGTGGGGAGCCGGCGTTCTCGTGGCGGGGCCCGTCATTACCGGCAGCTCACCAGTCGCTACCTGTCGCTATTCCTTCATAAATAAGGGCCTATGTAGCAAACTACAGGTTGCAAGTTCTTAGCAAAATCAGGTCAAAATACATCTACTAATATCAAGAAGTTTATTAAATTATTGTGTAGCTAAAAATGTAGCACAGTACCTTATTTAAAAGGGTATGTGTAGCATAATGTTTGAAATAAAAATAATTTAAGTAGACAACAAATAATTAAAATTATAATTAAAACTCTACTATTGACTTATGATGAATTAAAAACATACTTTACTCCTACAGCATGATTGTGATTTTAATCCTAACTGATAAAGCTCAGCTATTTTGTCTAATGTACATCTTTTCTTCTGCATCATTTAGCTCATTGGAAGTGACAGGCTCCGTGTTCTTGATGAAAAGTCCTGAAAGGGTTATGTAAGTTTTTATTTGGAGGTCAGATTATTGGGACAGGCCTGACTAACAGCTCTCTTATGAAATTACACGGGGGGTCAGGAGGGTAATAGCAGCTGTATCCATCACATGCAGGGACCTGTTCAGCAAGTGAGTCATATTTCTGTATTTATTGTACATTATTAGAGTGCCCTCCTGAGAAACATCTCACAGCAGTCCGTAGGGTCACTCCATTCCCCACGGGGCGGGGCAGAAAAGAAAACTATTCTGCCCATATCCCGTGGTGCTGCTCTCCCATCCTATACCAGTTTGGGATGTGCTGTGTCTCTTCCTAGCTGCAGATAGTGCCCCCACCCATTATTGAGCCAGATTTGGGGGGATGAGGGACCTGGTATATGGCCCCCTCACTAATGTAGGGCCATACTCACCATGTGATAGTATCGAAATCTTCAGTTTAATCACTTTAGAGTGCTCATGGCTAACCCAGTCCATGATCTGTCCCTGCAATGCTATAGCCTCAACTCATGAAAGTACTTATTGACTTGCTGGGAAGTAGAGTGAAAGTAAGCTTACCAGCCCATGGGCTGTTCATGGGCTGCCCAGGGCCAGTAAATTCCAGAAATGATTAGTGCCCCAGTCTGCCCCTGCTTTCAAGCAAAATTGCACCTGGCGTGAGTTACATTTAAAGGCATACAGAAGGCAAAGGCAATTGTTTGACCATTGTGTCGGGATGTGCACTGTCCTAAATTGTTTGCCATTTTTAAATTAAAGAAGAAATGGTAAATATCAAGGTTTACAGTTTCACCCCATGATTTATCTTTTAAAATATTTGGGTGTGGGCCTTGGCTCTGTGATGCTGCATAGTAATCCGCATAATGGGCAGGATCTGTAAAACAGATCCCTGGCTGTTCTCCCTTTCTCCCAGTGTCCACAATCTGATGATGAGGAGCTTTAAACCACCAGCTTAGCCCTATTGTTGGTGGTCTATTGCAACGGAATTCAGGAGATGTGCTATTACTCTTTGCCTTGTTTCTACTTTTAGGAGCAGCGCCATACTGACTGGAAGGGAGAGGACAGCCATGATGAGGTGAGCTGCTGAATATACTTTTTTTCTAACCTGCCTGTTAAGGCTCATTGACTGAAGTGCAGTTTTTATGTATCATGTATCAGTTGGCTGAGCATTAGGCCCATCACCAATATTACCAGTATTACACACCAGAGAAATTGATGTTATGCTTAAAAAGTATGTCCTGTGGTAGGTGGGGCTACATCTACTTACACAGAGGATCAGCCTATAATGCTGCAGATATTTGTTCCTCAAAAGTCCACTGATAAGTTACACCCCCAAACCACATCTCCTTCCCATCATTGCCCTGTTGTGGTCGGTTTAATCATAAGTGTCTCACTTTGAATTCCCCCAAAAATGGTAAGTTTACCAATGATGTGACACTAGGGTTGCCACCTGGCCAATATTTTTTTCTAATTTACTGGCCACTGGCCTGGCAGTGCCGGTATATCTGGTAATTGTAATTGCGGTGATACTTTTCCCATTCTCAATTACCAGTATTACCAAATACCGGCACCGCCAGGCCAGTGGCCCATAAATAAAAAAGAAAAATACTGGCTGGGTGTGACACACTGTATTTTTAAAGCAGTCCTAAAGTCAAGAGAAGGCATTCCTGCTTCCCCCTCTCTGTATGTGTCAACCTTACGACTGACTTAAAACAGCTATATATCTAAGGATATATATCTATACATGCTACTATGCTACTTCATAACCTGACATGACCACCGTAGGCTATTGGGGTTATGCTGGGAGGCTCTTTTGGATGCCTGTGTTGGCTGCCGACCACAGGATTGTGGGAAACAAAAGGGGGGTGGCAGCCGCTCAGACCATTTTATAACTAACCAGGGAGGTGCACATTAGCAGGTTGGTGGTGCAGCTTAAGCATACTTCTGCAGATGTGTGTGACCGAGCCCCCTGTTTTTAACCTAGTTTAGAGACAGATTGTAGGCTGGTCAGCAAGCTAACTGGTTTGAGTGCTGTGGCCCCTTTAAGACTTTTGTATTCTAATTGCCCTGCTAATGTGCACCTCCCTGGTTAGTTATAAAATGGTCTGAGCGGCTGCCACCCCCCTTTTGTTTCTTTTGAATTTGTGCAAGCACATGGGGTGTGGGGTCTAGGCTGTATTGCAAGGTCTTTGACCCTTCCACCCCATGGCTTGCACTTGAGGTTTAGGGCAACCTCAGGTAAGCCTGCTCCCAATTTATCTATTGCATTGTATGTCCCAAATGGGGCTCTTAGAGACTAGAATTAGTACTAGAGTTAGGACTGTACCTCACAGGGGCACCTTGGCGCTGGTGGTGCAGCTTAAGCATACTTCTGCAGATGTGTGTGACCGAGCCCTCTGTTTTTAACCAAGTTTAGAGACAGATTGTAGGCTGGTCAGCAAGCTAACTGGTTTGAGTGCTGTGGCCACAGGATTGTGGGGTCACATAATTTATTTTTTCTGTTGACCCAAATCAGTAGGTCCATTGGTGGTAACTGTATATCATCTGTAGAGTAGGAAAGCTGGTAAATGCTTTGTACTATTCACACTTGCCTCTAAAAATGTGCACATTTGTTGGTTTTCAAACGGTAGTCCAATCTCAATTCAGCAATATGACAGATGACATTGCTATCTGACCAGCAGCTTGAGGGTGGTTTCTTGTGACAGGTACAAGTAGTTAGAAACCCCTATTTTGCTAGTGCCTGTGGGGGTAGACACCCAGTAAAGAGCAGTGGGCCCGGGGTAGCTGTATCAGGCAAGTGGGATCACTCACAGTAGTAGTAACAGGTATGGAATTAAAGTGGACCAAACCCCAGGATTTTTAATATCCCAGGTTTTGGTCCAGTGCTCCGCTGTGGGAAACCCCTCCGTTTGCCGAATAAACTCGCCTCTTCTTGGCCCAATGGCCCATGCACAGCCTCTCATCCAATCAGCTTCTCTAGCCGTGCATATTAATGTGCTGCTGGAGAAGCTGAATGGAATCCCAGCCTCACATATCTGCAACAGGCAGCATCACTCACATCTACATTTGGTTGCAGTGGGCTTGGCCGAAAAGTGATTCCATCTGCGCATGCGCCGTGGGCTCTTCGTACAGGTAAGACTATAGGTCTGACTCGGGGGTTTCACAGAGCGGGGTATCCCAGTTTGGGATGCCCCAGGGAGATGGCATCAGTCAGCCCTGGTGTATCATAGACTCCAGAGCTGGTTTTGGTCCACTTTAAGTAGCAGTTTAATATGTGCTCTTTAATATGTGTCTGTAATGTTATACTCATGAGGCAAGAACATGTGCCCTGCTATGCAAAGCAATGTTATGCAATATAGCTGGGAGGGCCAAGAAGTTATATTATCGAGAAACCAGTGATTGTTCTGTCATGGGAGCATATGAGAAATGTTATGCAGGAAGAGCAAGTGGTGCACCTATGAAGTATGGACCTTTTGAACTAGATCTAGGCCAGGCAGCCATCATGAGGACCTGTGGAGGATGCCCAAGGTCTATGGTACCTGTTGGAGTAGATGGACTATGCTGTGTGCTGGAGTCAACGTAAAAGGGAGAAAGGCCTGGTGTTGTGTGATTGTGTGCTGGAATATTAGTGAATGCTACTAGTGAAGTACACTGGTAGAACAGTTTGCTAAGTAAGTGGAACCTTTCCAAAAGAGTACGTTTGTGCTGTTTCAGATGGTTAGAGACTAATCCGCCACCCACACATGCACCACAAAACACCTTGGGGCACCATTCCCCACAACAGTGCTATCTCCCTCAAACTTACATGTTTAACATTCTACCCAATGTCTATGAAGATCTCTATTCATCCAGGTCAGAGTATATCTGTGGGAATAAATTATGTCAATTAGACTTGTTTTATTTTCTTGAAGATCTTTATCTAGTCATCAGACAGGATTTCTCAATTTTTACATGAATCTAGCAGCAATAAGTAATATCTACAATGATTAATATATCTATTATAAACAGCATGGATTAATGGGATTAGAGTTACCTGCAGGTGTTATGAAGCAGGTGTTTACACAGAGAAAGATATGCAAAACAGCACACTTGCCTTCTTGGACTGTCTTGTAACCACCGGAGATGGTGGAAGGCTGGAAACAGAGGTTTATAGGAAACCTGCTCACAAAGACTAATACCTGCTGCTTAACTCCCACTATCATCTGGAGAATAGACTTGGGATCATCAGAACCCCACTAAGCAGAAATGACAACCATTTCAGAGGCTTAAGAGAAGGAACTCAGTTGCCTTAGAGGGGCCCTAAAACCAGTGTCTGTCCAGTGTCTGTCCAGATTAAGTCTTTGTCAAAAAGTTGAAAAACAGAGGAACAAACACAAAAACCAACAGTGAAGTAAGAGAGGAGGAAAAATATGGCCATATGTAGCTATGGTGTCAGAGAAACTTAGACACATTTTTAAAACATCACATCCCTGTCTGGTTCAAACCTGGAAACACACGGAGAGGCTGATTCACTACTAGCACCAGGTATCGGCAGATGAGCGTCTGTATAGCAGCGCTCAGAGTGACTGCTAGTAGACCCTTTAAGCGGGTATCGGGTGCTGTAACAGAGTGCCTCAGTCACTGCAGTAACCTGGCCAGCATTGATGAATGTGATGCATGTTGGGCGCTCTAACACCAGTACAGCGCTGCAGGGAGCGAGAGGTAGCACCAGCTCAGTGCGTGACTCTCGGCGCTCCACACCATACTTATCAAAAAAGGACACATACACAGCGTCAGCGCTCTAAATCTGGTCGCTAACATAGAGTGAGACGCTGTGTGATTAAAGTCTGTTTTTGAACACATATACACCTGTAACAAAGCTAAACCCATGGAATTACATTGTTTTAACACTGACATTAACACTTGTAATGACAAGTAAAGACCTGTAATGACAAGTCAAAAATGTTTCTAATAGTGTTTGTTTGCAGCCAGGAGATGTCACATAATGATTTGGGTCATTGAAATGTATGGGAGAGCGACAGTGAGCGAAAGGTATTACCGGGCACTCTGGAAACTAGAGCGCCAGCGCTATATGCTGAGCCACCTGTAATAATACATGTGACGCTACATGGCGCTGTTAGAGTCGCTCACAAGATTCGCTTTCATAAATGTGGTTTTGGGTACAGCGGCCAGCGTTCACCAGACGCTGCCTGCCGCTACGAGGCACTACCTGCCGCTTTCCCTTCTTAAATAACCCCCTAAGGCAATAGCTGTTTCACCCAAATGACCCAACACCAAATCACAGGCAATGTAATCAGGACCCCACCTCCATGCTGTTTATGGCAGACATTTTATGCAGACTGGAGCTACTGCATATTGTTACTAGGTTCCCGTACAAACTCTGAATTGAGAAAGCCAGCCAGATGACTAGCCACACATCTTCAGGAAAATAAAGTCCAGCTGCCTTAATTTATAGAGATATTCTTTTGGTGAGATAATCTGTCCATTTTTTTGGTATACATTTGAGAATGTCAGATTTTAAAAATAGCAACCTTTAAATGACACCAAATATGCCCATGTCCCACCAAGCAGCATGAAATATAACAATTTTATTCAGTTGCAGAAGCAAATTGTCTGTCTACCTGACCCCTGGCTGGCAGAAGGAATAAAAGAACATTAAATGCATTTGTTTTATATTTCCAGGCACATCGCCTCTGTGTGTGGAATATATATACATATATTAGACTAACAATAGAATAGGGTGACATTTAGGTTTTTTTCTTTCACCTCTCCTTGTGGCTTAATGTAGTCTGATGGATGACGAAGTGCCCTGTCACTTATTAGCTGTGACCCGTGTCCAGATCCACCTGCCTCATATTAATATGTTTACAGGTCTGTCTGCACAAGCATCAGCCAAATGAGGGATGAATGACTTTCAAACCATGATCAGCGGTTGCTTCAATACCACTGTGGAGCAATAACGGTACCTGACGGCTTCTGTTGGTATCACTAGTACTTTTATGTTGACCCAATTGTGCTAGCCAGACACGCAGACAAATCACTCATCTGAATTATTTGCCAAAGTCACCGGTTACAGTGCAAAATGAAACAGTGTTTGATCAGCTGATCATCGCACATCACAACGCAAATTACTTGAGGTGATAATTGTTTAGAATCCTTTCCTCTTCATGTTTTGCTGTTTGTCAGAGGGTCTGTGAATATGTTGATTTGCATTTGATAAGGTTTTTTCATTGATCTCATTCCTTTCAGGAAGTTCAGAGAATTCCAGAGCAGTTAGGCCTGAAGTAGCACACAGTACTCATCATTCATTTCTTCACTTTGTAGCCATTTACATAGACATTAAAATGAATCCACAAATGACATATATTCGTATTGTGATAAAGTGTTAATACATTTTACTTTTTTTATTATGACATCCTGCTTTGAAAAGTGAATTCATTTGATCACATTTGATCAAATTATTACTAAATGCATGTTACGTTTGGTATAATAGAATATGACTTTCTGCTATATATATTGTGAGCACTTGGGGTGAACGGCAGTGCCACGGACAACAGTTCTTCAACAGCAAAAGCAGGTTTATTGAGAAAATAAAGCGTTCAAAAGCAAATTATCTCTCACTTCAGAGATTGCAGCAACAATGCAATAAATCAAAGTGGTTACTTCACCAATTCAATGTAAGTCCAGGGCTGCGTACTCCAGCAAGCTGCAATTCCAGGGTAAGTCAGATCCGCTTTATAGGGCCTACAAGCCCTCCGCTGCTCATCCCCACAAGTCCAAGTTTAGGGGTCGCAGAAGCCAAGTCCTTCGGCTTACGCACAATTATTTTGTTCACCACTTGTGCAATGCAGCCTGAGATCCCTCCTTCAGGCTGGTCAACAGACAACTGACAGGCTCAGTGGCACCTTTTTTTTCATGCTTCCCCTGCAATCAGCCTCATCACCTGTGCGAGGCCTGAGATCAGGGAACAAACCTGAAAAGGATTGGGGAAAGTGACCTGGGTGCTGAAAACCCGGCATGGATCGTGCCTGATACAGCCTAGCAGGGGAGAAATACACACCAATTATGATATTTCCATACACTTTACCACAATATATATATATATATATATATATACACACACACACACACACACACACACACACACACACACACACACACACTGATCTTTGAAATAAAGATTCAATTTATTGAATGTTTTCCTGAAGACTTCCTCCTTTCTGCCTATCCTTGGCCCAGCAACTCCCTTTAACCCTTTGTAGTGGTACACAGCTAGGGAAGTGAGAGATGCTAGTAAGGTAAATGAGTGTGAGGGATTAATTGATTAGTTTGATGGGGTTAATTGATAAGCGAGTGGGGGTTTGGTGATGGGTGTGAGGGGGTAGTTGGTGTATGAGAGGGGGCGGGTGTTAATTGATGTATGTGAGATGATTTATGAGTGTGGGGGGTTTCATTGATGTGTGCAAGGAAGTTTATTGATGTGTAAGTGGGAGTTTATTGATGAGTGTGAGAGAGTTAACTGATGAGTGTAAGTGGGTTAATTGATGATTGTCAGGGGGTAATTGCTGTGGGGGGGGATCATTAATTTTAAGCTTTAATTGATTGATTTTTGTAACAAAGGAGGTTGGAGGATGTAAAAGGATCATTTATTGTTGCTGTGGGGGGGGGGGGCATTGATGGTGGGTGGATATTAAATTAATTTGGGTGCAGCCAAGGTGTTGCATGCGGAGCAAGGAGGCTCCAACCAAAGTTTTGCTCTGGGACCCAAAGGACTCCAGTTGTGTCACTATACACTGATTACCTGGAAGGAGGAAAGGCGATAATTTAACATTGCGGTTGGGTATTTAATTAATTTGGGGCATCCAGGGGTTCCATGTGGAGCAGGGGGCACTACTCAAAGTTTTGCTCTGGAACCTATAGGACTTTAGTTACATCACTGTACTCTCAATTACCTGACTGTAAACAAAGTACAATAGCAATGGAGTTATTCATTCGCTGTCACTAATGAGAAAAAAATCCCTGGCTTTTGTGATTAATCTCTGAAGCTTCAGAGACATTTGTTCCTACTAAGAAAGAGCCTCTGTTATTAATTTAGGCAATCAGTAGTGAAAGATACCACCATGCTAAAAGTGAATAAGATTAATCAATGTAACAGACAACTAAGGGTCTTGGTCCAAGGAACTCTTTGTTTCACCATTTTTCTATCATCAGTCACAGACAACACAGGCATCCAGAATCAGGATGCCCCGCTGTGAGAAACCCCCCAGGTCGCCTGGAAACTCAGCTTCTTCCCTGGTCCAACGGTGCACATGCAAGCAGCAGCCGCTTCTCTGTTATCTCTTCAGTAGGATGTGTGTCTGCACCAGGCATCTGTGAATGGCCGGCACGGGCATGCTCCCTGCTAGAGGGAAACAGGGGGTGTGGCCGCCGACACACTCGAGTCCGCTATCTTAGGCGATAGCTTAGATGATGGGACAGGAGTGGATCTGAGTGCGCTGATTGGATGAAAGGGCATGCAGGAGCCGTAGGATCGGGAAAGGGAAGTCAGAACGGGTGACCTGGGGGTTTCAGGGTGCCCAGGGGTAAGTACCAAAAGCCAGGATAGTCAAAATCCTGTTTTTTTGTCCACTTTAAGCAGATACTTACCTTAAGCTGTTCAAGGCATTAAAAGCATTGATCATTGATCGCTGACAACAGTAGGGGTATATTTGGTTTATTGATTTACAAGGAACATATTATTATTATATCATTATAATTTGTGTAATGTCATCATTCATTTTCTTATTGTTGTTTTAGTTATTTGGGGTCCTGCTATTTATTTTGTGACATAGGTTTAATTTTAGGTGCACTTTTGGGTGTGAACTGAAACTTTCATCAGAGTAATCTTTTGTTACTTTAACACACACAAAGTGCAATAAAAAGATGTTAGTTCTAATATTTCTCGAAAAAATGACCTGTACATGTGATCAGGGTTTTTTTTTTTACAGGTGCAGTCCTGCAGTACCAGAGCAAGTATCCACAAAACGATTTCCAAGTATGATACGGCATGCCAGTAGTGATGGGTGAACTGGTACAGGTTCGGGAAGTTTGGCCGAACTTTGAACAAAAGTTCAAAAATCCAAACCCAAATCTGGTCCCCATTGTAATCAATAGGGACCCAAACTTTGGGACCCAAAAATTACATACCCCCCCAGGCCTCACCATCCCGCTGCCAGAATTTATTTAAAATTACCAGCGGGTGAGGAACCCAGGCAGGTTGGTGAGGAATGGGGGGGGGGGCAAGGGGGGTCGCCCAATGCAGTGTGCAGCAGCAGGAAGCCGCTCTACAACTTACCTGTGCCCCATGATCCACCGCTCAGGCTGGTGTTCCGCTTTCAATATGTCCACAGTCGTGGCTTTGGAAATATGGCCGATCCCTTGAGTGAGACTTTACATTGTAAGCTGCTGCAAGTGCCCTCACTCATGGGTGTGACAATCTTTCTGAAGCCCCGGCTGTGGACATTTTGACAAAAAGAGCACGGACCCGACTTACTCAGGTAAGTTGTACAGTAGCCTCCTGCTGCTGCACACTAGTGGTTGATCAACCAGCTTTCCAGGGTTCCAGACGAATGCTGAACTTTAACTCTTCTCTAACTTCTTATATGGTTCTCTATAGGATTCACGGGCTGATTGATTCCCTCCCACCGGGACATCCAAAATCGGGATGCTCCGCTGTGTGAAACCAACCAGGTCGCCCCATTCACTTACCTTGCTTCCCGGTCCCACGGTGCATGCGCGAGCCACGGCCACATCCCCGCTATGCCTCTAATAGGGCGAGTGCCTGCGAAGGTGAGGGCACGCTCCCTGTTAAAGGGAAGAGATAATTTCGGCCACCAGCGCCCTTGGAGCCGCTGATGTCACAGCGTCTAAGCCTTCGTTTAAGGCCAGCTGCATACGGCAATTGGATGAGTGGCCACGCATGGACCGGCAAGAGGTGAGTTGGGCTCAGCGATCTGGGGGGTTTAAGACAGCGGGGCACCCAGATCGGGGTGCCCGGGGGAAAGAACCGAAACCCAGGATAGTCAAAATCCTGGGTTTTGGTCCACTTTAACTATTCAAAGCAATGTTTAAATAGATGCAGATGTAAATGCAATATGCATCATGACAATAGTGCTAACAAGAAGAAAAGCCCATTGTCCTTTTTTAATTTTAAAATGTAAAATGATGATGCGAATGAAAAAAGGTTTTGCTTAAAATGCAAAGGGGATGTGTCATCTTTAACTTTATGATTCATTATGAATCTTTATGATTTTTGGGGATTATTTTATCTGCTACACTACAGTTGCATTTGTGAAACTGTACAAAAAACTCTCACTTAAGAAAATTAAATGAGGTTTGTATTGCATCAGGGCTATTTTAGCAATTAAATTAGCATTACAGCACCACCTAGTGCCTGTCAGCGTTAACAATCTAACAGAAGTTCTAGCACATGCTATGACTGTAAATACTGTTACAGTGTATATACAGCGGTGTTCAATAGTGCTTACAGTGCGTACAACACCAAATCTACAACTCCCCAATCACTAAGCCAGAGGTAGCACAGGGAGGCTTGACATCCTGTACTATTCTCTTAGCATTGTCATAGTAAAGTGCAAGTTAAAGAAGAAAAAAAACATACTTACTTTACTTTTTGCTAGATAAAAAAAATAAATCAAATGACTAAAATGTAAGGTTTGTAAGGTGTATACATTTTGGCTCCAGACTAAAAAGGAAAGGTACATTTTGATAACATGAAATGACCAAGTGGCTTTGATTAAACATGTTTTGGTGTTCCCGACCCGACTATACTCAGTTGCTGCTTGTAGCCAATTCTGTGTGATGAATGCTCTTTGTGGACAGGGGAAGCCAAGCAGTAAGTATTTTCTGTTTGTGGCTGCTACAGAAGAATGACTGCAAAATGTGGGCGCCATTCTTAATATTACATTTAAATCATTAATTAAAATAAAAATATAAATACTTGTGTGCTCAAAACATGATTTTAGGTACATAGAAGCAATATCAACAACAAATTAATACATGGAGCAACCAAAATAAAGTGGTGTATCTCTTTGAAATAACACTGTGGAATGTCCACAGTTGTGCCATTTCACCTTCATCACTAACTGTCGTGCTGCAATGTGGTGAGCCAGGGTAAATCTGCTGTGGTATCAGCAAACAGAGGAGTCTTTTTTGTTTTAAGCTTCCAAATTGTTCAGGGGGAGGGGGATGCATTTTGAGGATGGACTTTTTAACCCTTTAAGTGCCAGCCTACCTAGAGACTTTGGCACCCTCTGTTGCCAGACCATTTTTCACTATTTTGCGCTATACATGTTTGTAGTGGACCAAAACCCAGGATGGCCCGCTCTGTGAAAAAACCCAATTCGCCCGATCGGACTCACACTTTCCCGGTGTTACAGAGCATGCGTAGCCTCTCGTGCAATCAGTGCGCTCGGATCCGCTCCTGCGCCTTCGTCTAAGAGCTCGTCTAAGGCGAGTGTGCTACCAGCCGCACCCACCGCTGGCACTCTAACAGGGAGCGTGCCCGTGCCGGCCATTAACAAATGCCTGTTGCGAGCATAAAACCTGCTAAAGGGATATCCGCATGCATGACCTGCCTGTGCATGCATCATTGGACCAGGAAAGAAGCTGAGTTTCTGGGCAACCTGGGGGGTTTCACACTGCGGATCATCTGAATTTTGGAGGCCCTGGGGGGAATCTAGCGGCCCTGGAATCTTATAGATCCTAGGACCATTGGGACGTGGGTTTTGGTCCACTTTTAACTGTGTTTTTTTAGGGATTTCCGGGGATTTGCCAGAAAAAATATATCTTGTTTTTTCAGCAGAGTCTGGGCTTTAACGTGAAATGTCTTGTTTTCTGAGTGTATTCTCAATATTTTTCGGTGAAATATGTACAAAAACATTTTTAAAAATCTATTTTAAGCTTTTAAATAAAATCATATTGTGTGTAAAAGCTCAATTTCCCCCGGATACAACGGTACCACATATGTATTGGTAGACACACTTTCCTGCCCAGGAGACACAACTGCTATGCGCACCTTGCAGTTTCTCAAGTAAAACAACCCTTTTCATTTGACCCACCCCCCACCAACTATATATTCCCTGGAAGTGCACACCTCAAGCTTTCTAGGTGTACCAGACTTGTTGACATGGCCGCAGTTTTCTGAACATAAACCCTTGATGAATTCATTGGTTTTCTTAAAAAAAAGAATACAAATGCAGAATCAAAGCCACATTTTCCTAAGAAAAAAAACAAAAAAAAACAAGTTAAATCTGAAACAGCAAGGTCCCTTGAATATAATAATACCCAACATGCATAGATACTATAGGTACTGTCAAGTGAAGCATGCACGTAATGGTAATGTTACTTAAAAATTTCTGCCCCCAGAGAGTGCAAACCATGCACTTATTCAAACAACTAGATATGGACAACCCCCCCCCCCCCAAATTCGGGTTCGTCAAGTTCGTCCAAAATTTGAATAAATCTATGAGGCCGATTCATTAATAGCGCCAGGTAGCGACAGTAGAGTTATTTTCACAGCGCCCTCTAGTATTCGCTGTGCTTGGCCGTTGTTCGGCTGTTGACAGCGACTCAGTCGGTGTGCGGTAATGTTGAATACGGGGTTAGGAGTCGCTGTTTGACAGGTTCCGTGCTGTATGGGAGCGCATGACAGCGAACGGCCATAGCGAACGGCTCCCAGCATATTCATTAACAAATCACGCTCCAAAAATTCTCGCGCTGTGAAATGCTTGTTTAAACCCCAGAGCGCTGGCGGCGATGGGTTAAAAGTAGTTTTTTAACCCCCAAACAACCATATTTTTAGAAAAAAAAAAAAAAACATGTTTTTCAAAACATTTTGTAATATGAATACCTTAATATCAGACCTGTAATATCAATTCTGCACAATTTTTTTTTTTTTTTTTTACCTTAAAAAAAATATCTAACATTGCAGAAGTGGTCACAGAATTTTTGACATTAAAAAAAAAACCAATTAATTATGAATATTTAAAGATTGCTCCATTGAAATGCATTGGAGAGCGCCAGGTAGCGAGAGGTCATACCTGTCGCTGTTCAAGGTCGCTCGCTGACGCTGTGGGGTGAGGCTGGAATAATGATGAATGATTCGCTATCTGGTGCTCTGTCAGTCGCTAAGCAGGATCGGCTTGATAAATGTGTGATTGCGGAGGGGAGCCGGCGTTCTCGTGGCAGTGAGCTTCATTACCGTTCGCTCACCATTCGCTACCTGGCGCTATCCCTTGTTAAATAAGGGCCTATGTGTTTGGGCACCCGAACGTGAACCCGATTCCCATTGAAATCAATAGGGACCTGAGATTTGAGAGGTGGCTGTAGAATGTGCAGTAGAAGCGCCGCTGCAACTTACCTTACCGAACTTGCCACCAAACTTCAGGTCTGAGACCCTGAATCCGAACTTGAAGCCCAATTTAGTGGGTACTCAAACTCTGAGGCCCAAAAATGGCTGTAAAATTAGGCCAGCAAGGGATAGAGGGCTGAAAATCGAGGGGAACACCTGGGCAATTGCCCTGCACAAAATGGGCTAGGGAAAGTACCGTATTTTTCACCAAATAAGACGCACTTATTTTCCCCAAAAGTGTGTGTGTGTGGGGGGGGGGGAGATATGTGTCTATGTGTCTTAACGGGCAAATGTAAAAAAAAAAAATACATTCTGTCGATCCCCTACAGCCTTGGTAGTGGCCGCTGCCTGCCTCCTCCTTCATCTGGTTCCGGCCCCTGGGTAGGGCGTGGTCTGTGACGCTGACAGGCGTCACAGGCCACGCCCACACAGAAGCTGGAACCGACTCGCTGTGAATTTGTGGCTGCAGCCAGCGGGGAGCGGCAGTCAGCCCCAAGTTCACAGCGAGCACAGTGAGCCGATATTGGCGCGGGGTGGACGTGGGCCGTTATCGGCTCACTATGAACTTGCGGCTAACTGCCGCTCCCCGCCGCCTCACCCCACTGCCGAGCCTGTTCCAGTCGGGGTGGGTGTGGCCTGTGAATCCTGCTAATGTCATTGGACGCTGGCAGGAGTCACAGGCCACACCCCCCAGGCAGGAATTGGCCCGCTCTGACCCTGCGGCGGGGAGCGGCAAGAACGCCGGAGAGTAAACGGTAAGTTTTTTTTTTTTTTTTTTTTTTAAATGCTGCACAGTTTGTATTAGGGATGCCTGCACACTGTATTGGGGATGCATGCACAATATATTGGGGATGCATGCACACTATATTGGGGATGCCTGCACACTGTATTGGGGATGACTCAGGAGGAATTCTGCCCACTGTCTATAATAGGGTGATTGGCAGGGGGTATTTTAGCACATCATTTGGTTCAGAATATTTTTTCTAATTTTTCTCTTCCAAATCCATGGTGCGTCTTATAGGCAGGTGCGTCTCATAGGGCGAAATATACGGTACTCAAAACAATAACAGAGAACTAAAATAAAATAAAGAAATACAGCAATAAAGAAAAATATATATATATATATATGTATAGATTGATATATATATATATATATATATATATATATATATATATATATTTATCTCAATATATACATAAACGTATACATCAATAAATGAATATATACACAAATAAAAATATACATCAATCTATACATATATACATCAATAAATAAATATATACATCAATCTATATACAAAGAAATAGAACAAAATATAGCTTTTTTACAATGTCTAAGGTCCGGAGGGGGAAGGAGGTTTAAGTGTAAGAGGCAAAGGAGGAGGAGGAGGTAGCAAAACTTTTACCAGTCACTCAAGTCCCATGGGATCCAGACCTGGTTCATCTTAAGGAATGTAAGGATGTTCACGTTGGACAGGATAGGCAGATCCTCCTGTTGGGGATGACACACCTGCGGTGCTGAACACACGTTCTGATAGGACACTTGCCACAGGGCAGGCCAGCACCTCCAAGGCATAGAAGGAAAGCCACATGTCCAATTTAGTGACCCAGATATTGACCCATAGCTCAGTACCAGGAGTCGCATGGACAGGTAGTCATCCACCATGCCAGTCAAAGTCTGCCTGCTGGTACTACGGGCTGTATCCGATAGTGGTGGACAATGGAATAAGTTTTGACCATGCTCACCCTCCCCTGTGACGTGCTGCATGGGCCCCTACTGCATTAGCAAATCGCTCCTGCTCCTCCTCCTCGTGCTGCCACTTAGCCCTGAAAGTTAGCTGGGAACGCTGCCAG
Source organism: Gastrophryne carolinensis (assembly GCA_027917425.1). Taxonomy (NCBI): domain Eukaryota; kingdom Metazoa; phylum Chordata; class Amphibia; order Anura; family Microhylidae; genus Gastrophryne; species Gastrophryne carolinensis. The sequence goes on along the minus strand of CM051235.1, from coordinate 103,690,152 downwards.
TAGTGCTTCCACAGCGTGTGTTTGTAGTCTCTCATTTATCAATCCCGCTTCAGGGTTGGAATCAAGGAGGTGATGGTGTCCTTATAGCGGGGATCAAGCAGGGTGGCCACCCAGTGAACAGCACTGGTGACTATATGGATAATTCTGCAGTCGCTGCACAGGCACAGGAGCAAGTGGTGGCTCTTGTGAACCAGGCTGCTCTGAGTCAAGGAGAAGCTGTTCTCAGTGGCAGGTGTCCCCTTCTCCTCCTGCTCCTCCCTCCAGCCACGCCCCAGTGACACCTGTGAGCTGCATTGGGTGCCACTCTGCTGTGAGAGAAAGTAGTCCTCCCCCTCTGATTCCTTCAAAACTGTCCTCTGGCTGGACATTGCCATACCCGCCCACTATCAGCCCAGCAACTCACCCTGCGAGCCACGTGTGCACTGCTCTGGAAAATTAGCCTTCCTCCTCCTCCTCTGCTTCCTCCTCTTTCTCAGTGATGACCTGAAGTACAATGGCGTCATCCGCGCTAACCATATTGGTGGCATCCTGGAAGCACTACAGCACCTCGCAGATGTCCCTCCTAAACACCTGTAGGTTTACTGCCCAGCTATAGCTTTCATTCAGCCATGTCTTGGTTACCCCCACCATGTAATTTTGTTCCTCTGTTATTATGAGTTCTAGTTCATCTATTTTATTGGTCATGCACATGCACTTGCACTACTGCCTCCCTGCTCCGTGCTGTACAATGGCACAACAGTCCTGCTGTCATGTTGTAAAAAGCCAGCCAGCATCCACATGTGTCATATTGTAACAGCGACCATACACCCCGCAGTTCCATTGTAACAAAGGCAGTGTGCCCTGCGGCTACATTGTAGTAGCAGGGCTCAGCTTCCGCCTCATTGGTATTGTGCTAGGGATTTCTCCCTTTTAAAGATAGCACAACTGTATATGGCAATAGACATCCAAGCTGTTCAACCACATCAAGGTACCCGTGTCATTCCTAACCAGCCCTTATTGATATATCTTGAACATGAGTGTGCTGGGGGTTAAATAGATTATTGTGTTAAGTATCTCCTACAGTTGACTTAAATTGCACTTGTATGAGCTCAGCCTCGCTCTCCCTCTGTGCTGATCCTGAAAGTGATTGTAGGGTTCCTGCTGTCACATAAAGTGGAAATGCTGTTTAATGTTTTAATCCACACAAATAAAAATCCAGTTGGCTTTTAAGGCATTATATTAATGTGCACACTTTCAATACATTTCACTCCACTTTTGTTTGGACAGTGCATACATGTTAAAAGTAAGGCTCACCTAGGGTGTGCCTTGCCGTGTGAATTACAACCCGCACCAAATACACCAAAAACATTTGTGTTAACTGGAAAAATGATGTACGGTAGATGCTGTACAAAAGCATCTCACAGCCTGACCGACTCTTACGCAGTCCTGGGAATTTTTGGGCCACAGTTCACACTAGCCCTAAACCAGGGGTGGACAGTTCTTTTTTCCATGGGGCCACATGAGAAACTAAAAATATTGTGGAGGGCCGAGCCAAAAGGCTGAACTCAATTCTGGATAATATTAATTGTATTTCTTTATAAAAAGCAGTAAATTCTTTTGGAAAACCCTGCATTCAGAATCTATCTTTCTTTTTTTAGCGGACATTTTGAGGGCTAAAGTCTTCTTGTGACAAGGATCATGTGCACTTAGCTGACAACTGGAGGGGAGGGTGATACAGGTTGGTAGGATCCACAGAAATGGGGGATGTCGCCCCGCAGATGTCATTAGCTCACTCTTCCAGCACACTGGGCAGAGCAAATGCAGCCTCACTTCCCTTATTCTCCTTCCCCTTAAGCTTAGCTGCAGCCTGAGGATGGCTTCCAGTCAGGGCACTTATGAGTCCCCGCCCCTCCACTCAGGCAAGATGGCGCCGGAGCCTACCTCCTTCTCCTCCCCTGGTTGGGCTCTTCTTCACTGTCGGGTGCCCGCTCGTCCCTCTTCGCAGTGGGTCAGTGGCTCCCACTTAAGCAGCGGCCGAGCGACCGATCGACTGCTGCTTAAGTGATCGCCTGTGTACAGTGCGGGAGGCAGGAGACGCCGACCCGATGTGAAGAGGGACGGATGGTCACCAAGCAGGCAGCACGAGCGGAGGGACACCGAATAACGAGCGGAGGGACTCCACCAGCCAGCTCAGCCCGGACCAGTCAGAGCCAATCAAAGGGCCGTACTGGCCCCCGGGCCTTACAATGCCCAGGTCTGCCTTAAACCAATATACATTTTCCAAACCTGGAAGTCATAAGATATGCAGGGGGTTCTCTTGTGCGATTCTCGGATGCACCAGGGCCGAGCTAGGAAGAACTTGGTCCAGATCCATATCGAAACACCTTGTTTAAATCGATCAGCAGCATATCATCGAATCTTTCAACACTAGAGTGCTAGGTGCATCCTATCAAAAGTTATGGCCAAATCAGTTGCTGGAGATTATAAACTGCAAAGGGGGAGGCACCAGCCCCTCCAAGAGGGGTGTTAGTAGTATCCAGCTAAGAGTTAAATGCCAGACATGAATCCCCCCCCCCCGTAGCTGCCCTGCAAATGCGTGAGTCATCCTGGCCAAAACAGGAAATGACACGTGGCACGTCAGTCCTTTCCTAGCAAAATCTCTCTATTGTAACAAGGCAATGCGGCTGCATCCTCCTATAGACACCATTTTGTTGGAGAACCGTAGGCAGGTCACATGATCCATTATATGATCAGCCTGCGAGTCCCCAACAAAATGCACTTATAACAAGGACGCCACCAACAACACTAACTACACTGTTTGCACCTGCAATACACATGATAACTAAATTGTGAACGAGAAATTCAGATTGGGGCTTGTGGTTTATTTTGGCCCAAGAATGCAAGAAATTAACAACTTTCTTTGAGAAAGGAATGAAAAGGTCTTTTTCTTTCCCAGTTTTTCCAAAGAATGTGATGCATTTGGCAGTGAAAATGCTGAAGGCAATTGTAAGCCTGAACAGCAGGGACATTTTTATGTTCTGGTGAAAGTAAGAAGCAACAATGTATGAGCAATTTTATTATCACGCTGATTATTATTCTAGAGAGATGAAAATAAATGTTACTATTTAGACCCAAATGGCTTTTGTAAAGGAAAAAAAATACATTTTGTGAGCTTTGCATTCGGGTCCCTTGTATAAATAGTTTAGCATTAAATATAGTAACAAAGTTTGAAATGTCAAAAGAATAAACTAATCTCAATCATCTTTTCAATAATAAAAGTACTTATTTTTAAATTAACTTGACAGAGTAAAAATATGGTAGTGTCGACATAACAGCACAGCAAGGAAGTATATTTCCTCCAAACTCTGTTACTGTGTAAAATCATAAATTATACCAGGAGTATCCAAATAAAAAAGATGGTGGACTTAGTTGTAGGTCTGGGCATGCCTAAAGAGGTTCTGGTATCAGTCTGTGATAGTGTCTGTATGACACATCTGTACTCATTTTACTGGAAACATAGAAATGAGCCAAGAAAAGAATAAAGAAGGACTACGTAGAATAGCTGACAGTGTCCAAAAGAGGTAAGAAAGAAACGAGAGGGAAAGTGATTCATACCACAGGAACATAAAATTATACTCACCTGATAGACAGATATGATGGCAAGTCCAAAAACCATTCAGCCCATTACCAGACTCTGCAATTATAGGTTAATCATTTATCTAGATCTCATGAGACAGAGAGCCTGATTTATCAAGTGTCGGTGCCTGTTAATACCACTCAGCGCCAATTTGTTATGCCCCAGCGTAATTCAGAGTGCGAATTATCAAACAAAAACCAGGCAGCAGCATAGTGTCTGGCGCTCTCCTTTAAGCTGCAATGGTTTATAGTGGCGCTGTGGGTTAAGATCCCATAAAGCACAATGGGCAGAACTGTATTTAACTCCCTAAATGTTGCCAAGCACATAGTTTCTACATGTTTGCTTCTCCTACCGTAAAGTACCAAGCACAGACAAACTACGGGCTTGGCATTTTACCCTGCTACTGCAAAAAATACATTAAAAAACCTTCACTTCCAGCCAGGATCCATCACTCTTCCCCCGACAGGCAACCGACCCCCCCCCCCCCTTCCCCGGGGTCTCCTGGCTTTCAGCAGAGGGCTCAAAATAGAGCTTAAAGGAAAATTCCCTTTTTGTCAGATTTTTGGTGTTCTGCTTATTGTTTTCCTCTTTTGTAATGTAAAGCTTGTGTTAGGATTGTGCGCCCATACCTGTGATTTACTTATCAGTACACTGCTTCCAAGTTTCTCATATTCCCGGGCTCTGTCTTGCTACAGTGGGAGGGGTTTTCCCAAAACACATGTCGCCTCTGCACCAGTTGATGTACATGGTCGATTCATGGTTGTGCACCTATGCATTTGCCCAAGTTTTTTGGAGTGCCAATCCTCCTGATTTATGGCCGTCAAAATTTGAAGCGCATTGTTTAAGGTGAAAATATGCACACAAGCGCGTCAATGCGGAAATTGCTCCTGAAATTCTCTGCAAGCGCAAATTTGGAGCCCCAAACTGGTGCCTGCAACTGATTTATGGATTTTAGAGAGAGCAGAAAAGCAAGTAAACTGTCGACTCCACTGACTAACAGGCTTATTTAATCCCTATAACACGTTGACAGCATCTGGAATATTTTTTAGCAATGAAAGTTTCAGCCACAAGTTTATTTTAGTAAACACTGAGCTGCAAACAAACAGAAAATACAAAAAATACAGATAAGCTCAGCACATTGAAGTCATAGTTTTGGCACATAATAATGAAAAAAATGCAATGGAAGTGGAATTACCCTTTAAAAGATACTAATATATGTTTAAAAGATAATTTTACTAGACTGAATTAAATGTATATATCAGTTACTTTAGACTTAGTGGTTACAATAAATATATCCAAGCAGCTTAGAACTAGTAAGATCATTAGCTACATAAATGATTTAATTTATAGGTGATAATGCTTAGTGGCTAATACATTATTAATGTAAAATGTGAAAAACAAAAACTAGTAATTCTGTGGTAATCCAAGATATAAATGTAAACTGTAAGTAAACTCCTGAAAAAATGCTAACTAGAAATAGAAAACGATATCAGCTTTAATATGTTATATCCAATGTACAGTACTGGTGCTTGATGAAGAATAAAAGACAAGCATCTCCCTAAAGAACCTCTATAACCAGATTCTTCACGCAGTTTCTCCTTTTGAGTTTTCCTGCAGTTTTCCTCCTTTTGAATTGCTGCTGTCCTGTGCAATCCCCCACTGGGAAATATTTATGCAATATTTAAAGTGGACCAACACCCAGGATTTTGACTATCCTGGGTCTTGGTCCACTTCGGTGGGGCACCCCCGATCGGGGTGCCCCGCTGTGTGAAACCCCCCCGAACCCCCCGAACTCACCTCTGTCAGCGGCGACGGACAAGCCGCGGACAAGCGGCTCCTCCGCCGCCGCCTCCCGCGCGTCCCTGTTGACGCGCGCGTGCCCGCGCCGGCCATTCACAGACGGCCGGCACGGGCGTGCGCACGACTAGAGGGGCGCGAGGGAGGCGGCGGCGGCCGGCCGCCGCCGAAACTAAGGTAAGGAGTTTGGGGGGTTTGGGGGGGTTTCACCCCGCGGGACATCCCGATCTCGGATGTCCCGCGGGGAGGGAGGTGATCGGTCCGGGAATCTTATAGATTCCCGGGCCGATCACGGGTGGGTGTTGGTCCACTTTAAACAAATGGTTGCTAGAGTTACTCTGAGCTAGCAATTATTATTTTATTTATAGCTGGCCATTGTATGCTTGCGCACGCATAGAAGGTTTTCCTCCACATTTAACCCATGCATGCAGTGTACACATGCCCGGAGCGGTGGGCTGCACTAATTATGGCAACCGGGGAGCAGTTGGAGGGGTTAGGTGCATTGCTCAAGAGTACTTCAGCCATGTCCCATGGCCAGGAATTGAACCTGCAACCCTCCAGTCACAAGCCAGAAAGGTGAGTTTCACTGGGCAACCTGGAAGGGGGGGATTTACACATCGAGGCATACCGAATCGAGGTGCCCCGGGGGCAAGTACCAAAGCCAGGGAAAATCCCAGGATTCGGTCCACTTTTGGACACAAAAATGTACTTGCATCAGGAACCGTGCAAGAATTTCTTCTCACAAGGTGTTTGAGGCTCAAGTGTTAGTGTTCCTGTCTTGTCATTAACTTAACACTGGCAGTAAAACGGTTATCTGAGCATTGCTATAAAATGTTTTTTAATGCTTGTTAAACTCTGCTACATTAATGATAAAGCCCATCAAGGCTCTAGTCATGATCAGAATTGTGTTGTATTAGCCAAGTAAAGAAATAACAAGGCAATGCCTTTCAGGCTGATTATATTAAGGTAAACTTACAGGCTGATTCATCACTAACGCCAGGTAGCGACAGATGAGCGTCTGTAGCAGGCATTTCAGAGCCTGCTGTGCTCGGCCGTGGGTCACTAGTTCATAGCGAATACATTGTGGGGAGTCGCTATATGACCAGTACCGCGCTGTATGGGAGCGCATGTTAGCGACTGGTCAGTGCGACCGACTCACAACGTATTCATCAAAAATACAGCCCCACACACTTCCGGCGCACAAAAATGCTTCGCTGTAGCCCAGATGTCAATTCTGCATAAATATATAAAACATGAAAAATATTTTCAAAAATGGCTTTTTCTATGCCAGGAGAGGTCACAACATTATTTGAGATTTAAAAAAAATAATAATAATAAAAACCCCCTGTTTAAAGAGAAATAAAAGAACGTCCATTGAAATGTATGGGAGAGCAACAGGTAGAGAGAGGTAAGCTTAACACTGGCGCTGTACGCTGAAGCTGGGATAATGATGAAACGGAAGCTACATGGCGTTATCCCAGTTGCTCAACAGAATCTGCTTGATAAATGTGTAATTGCGTGCCTTGTCCGGCGTTCACCTGCCGCTACCTGTCGCTACCTGTCATTTACAAGGCACTACCTGACGCTATCCCTTCATGAATAAGGCCCCAAGTTATCTTCTTAAAGTGGACTAAAACCCAGGGGGGATCGGCCCGGGAATCTTATCTTCAGATCCCTCCCCGCGGGGCATCCGAAAGCGAGATGTCCCGCGGGGTGAAACCCCCCAGGAAGCCCAGGAACCTTACCTTAACCCCGCTCCAATGGCGCATGCGCGGGCCGCAGCCGCGTCTCGCGCTTCCCTCTAGCAGGGTGCGCACCCGCGCCGGCCGTTTGTGAATGGCCGGCGCGGGTGCGCTTCCTGTTAGAGGGAAACGCGAGACGCGGCCTCCAGTGCTCAGAGCCGCTGTGGTTGGACGCCGCTTGTACGTGCATACCACAGCGGCTCTGAGCGCTCTGATTGGACGAGCGCCCGCGTAGGAGCGTGGTGAGGTGAGTGTTTATGGGCGTTCAAGGGGGTTTCACACAGCGGGGCACCCCCGATCGGGGTGCCCCACCGAAGTGGACCATGACCCAGGATAGTCAAAATCCTGGGTGTTGGTTCACTTTAAGACATGAGTATAACAGACAAGAGACCTAAGATTTCTCAAAAGCTTATCTTAAACAGGAAGTTTACTTTCAATAGTATTTTTGAAAGAGTATATTTTTTATGCCAAAAGGATGTCCTCAAAGTGTTGAGCTTATCTAGTTTTTTAATAATTTTCTCTTATGTTAGCAAATGTGTGTTTTATGGAAGCAGTTTTCACAGCGATCTGCAATCTTTTGCTACTGGCAAATGTACACCAAGATCTACAAGAAGAGACAAGCCAGTCCACAGGTAAACCTCCAGTGAAATCCAGCCCTGGGATTGTCTGCTAACAGTCAGGTGGTCTTCAACCCTTTAAATTCCAAGCCCGACGGCTTGGCATTTACTCACCCGCCGGCCATCGGAAGTCCCTCGGTGTGCTGTTGCCTGGCAGATTGCTGTTTTGGGGTGGTCCTCCCGCCACGCTGCCTCGGAGTGGAGGGCAACCCTCCCACCATGCTGATTTGGGGTGGGGATGGCCCTACTGCCATGCTGCCTGGGGGGAGCACAGAGGAGACGTGCCATTGAACGATTGATCATGGTAAGGCGATCTGCCATACTGCCTTGGGGTGGGGGGAGGGAGTCCTCACCACCCGTCATGCTGGCTGTGATGGGGTGGGGGGGTTTGTCCACGCTACCACTGATCGAACATGGGGGGTGGCCTTTCTGCCACTCTGCCTTGGAGGGAGCATGGAGCAGATGCTGCACTTGATCGATCATGGGGGGGATCTGCAACCTGCCATGCTACCTTGCAGTTGGGTTGGCCCTTCTGCCATGCTGCCGTGGGGGGTGCAAAGGAGATGGTGCATTCAATCGAATAATCGAACTTAGGGAGGATCTGCCATCTTCTATGCTGCCTTGGGGTGGGAGGTGACCCCCCTGCCATTCTGCCTTGGGGTGCAGGGGGCCCTTCTGCCATTTTGCCTTGGGGCGAGTGGGTCCTTCTGCCATTCTGCCTTGAGGGGGGCTCGAAGGAGACACTGCAATTGATTGATAATGAGGAGGCCCTCCTGTCATGCTGCTTTGGGGTGGGGGGGTCCTCCTGCCATGCTGTCTTGGGGAGAGGGTGGAGGATATGCTATGATCAATCAATTGTGGGGGGATATGACTCCTGCCAGGCTGCCTTGGGGGGGAGGCCCTCCTGTCATGCTGCCTTGGGGAGCGGAGGGGGTGCAGAAGAGACGCTGCAATGGATCCATCGATCCAGGGGGGTCCTCCAATGCTGCCTTGGGATGGGGAGGCCCTCCTTCGGGTGGGGGGAGGGGCGCTGCACTTAATTAATAGATTGTGGGGGGGACCTGCCTTGGTGTGAGGCCCCCGCCACCCACTATGCTGCCTGTGATGGGTTTGGAGATTTATCACCACGTGCCATGCTGGCTGTGATGGGGGTGGAATGTTGTTGCTTCCTCTGGATCATCATTGCCTTCTCTGAAACACAGCTGAATCGTCTCTGCCTCCATCCTTCCTTGCATCCTTGTCCCCCCTTTGAGACCCAGTCCCCTTCTTTTCTCCTACACCCTCCCCCTTGTGGGGATCTGCTGTTTGAAGCTGCTTTATAATTCGTCAATATATCCCTAGCAAGCGTGCCCGCTATGAGATAACATTTTATGATTAGTGTGAATACACGTCCAGGTACACATCATTTTTTAGAATCTGTCAAGAAAGGGACACACATCTAGACCCCCCTGGTTGTCCCATTGAATGGAGTGTCAGTTGCCGGATTGTTTGGGAGCTCATCACCCCTCTAATAGGGAGATGGTACAACTTATATGTGGATAATTTTTATTCCAGCGTACCCCTATTTAGACAACTTTACACCTTGGACACTAATGCCTGCAATACAGTAAACCAGAACCGCGAAGGCTTCCCAATGGCATTGCTGACTAAAAAACTGAAGCGTGGAGAGTCTTACAACCTAAGAAGCAATGAGCTCCTGGCCATTAAATATATGAACAAGAAAATGTGTGACGACAATCCACGATAAAAAGAAGGCCTGCAGGGTATGTAGGAAACATAGCATTAGGAGAGCTGTGCGGTACTACTGCTCAATATGTCCCAGCCAATCCCGTCTGTGTTTTGAGGGGTGTTTCGGAATTTATCGCACCCAATTAGATTTCGATTTATTTTTCTTTATTTCTGCATTATTTTTATTTTAGACTATAGGTGGAACCCTTTTGCGTTAAAGCGGATGGCCAGTCTCGGGGTAACCTCCACCCTGCCATGTTCCAGGGGCACTGAAGCAGGCTTACAAAGAAAGAAAACACTTGCCTCATCTGCAGGCAAGCACCAGCTACCTGACGCCCCCATCTTGGGCAAAAATCACAGAGCGGCTTCCCTCTTTCTGCATGGCCCCACTTCACTTGAATAACCAGGCAGTAGCGGGTACATAGTGGGGGATGCTGCTTTGTGTCTTTATGTGCAGCAACAACACTGGCCCCAAAGAACAGCACTGACCCATGGGCAAGGTAAGGGTTTTTAATTTTGTGTATGTTCTGAGAATATATGGTTCGTGGGGGTATTTCTTATGTAAAGGGAAATGTGCAGACAATTTTGAGCATGCGCATGCTTTCAGTTGGGGTGTTTGACAACCCTACCTTGCAAAGTAGCCATTTGCATGCTAGGTATTGTTCTTGATCTGTTCAGGAAGCCATGTGGTTTCAGATATGTATGTGTGTGTTGTTTGTTGTCATATTGTCTTTTTAGGAGAATGTGTTTTTGATTCTACTTTTCTTTTTTTTAGCGAAACCTTCTGCTATCAAGTCATTCGTTACTCAAAGAAAGCTCCACCCATAACAAGCCTGGCATGCCTGGGAAGAATGAGGTGTGTACTTACAGAGAATTTATAGTCTGTGAGGGGTATTTCAAATGTAAAGGGTTGCTTTTCTTGAAAAACTGCAAGGTGCACATACTAATTGTACTTTCTTTGAAAATCTCAAGCTTTCTTTTTATTGATACATTTTTTATTACAAAAAAAAACTACAAAATGTAAAAAATTGCTTTTTTAATTTCACCCCAAAATATTGCTAAAGCACTGCAAAAAATGACAAGACATTTTATATCAAAGCCCAAACACTGCCGAAAAAACAGTATATAATTTTCCTGGGAAATCTATGGACATTCTTTCAAAATTGACAGTTAAACTTGTATAGCGCAAAATGGTGAAAAATGGTCTTGCAAAAGAGAGTGACAAAATCTCTAGGTAGACTGACACTTAAAGGGTTAATCTCTTCAGCCCCAGTGGCAAATCACAGGATCTCATTTCACAGAGGGAACATGATGGATAGTACCGTTTTTTTTGGGGGGGAGGGGGACTCCAGCAATCTGGTTGCCCCCCTTGCAACTGTCACACTGCAGTCTAATACACAATCCATTAGATTGGTTTGAAGTAGTACAGTATATCTTACAATTTACAATGTGGAATTACAAAGTGGAAGGACTGATTGGACAAGCACCAAAGCCAGTGACACAGGGCAGAACATGGGCTGAGGAGTGTTCACTAATAGGGTACAGAGGGAGTATCAGGGTGGGTTTGAGGGGGAGACTCAGAGGAAAGGGGGTGTAGAAGCAGTAAGTAGATTGCAGTACATGCACCAGGAATTGTGCCGGTACTTCTTATGGCCAGTCCACCCCTAGCCTGTGTCAACGGTACCCTTTAATATTATGTTTTCTGGGGGGGAATCAATCAGATCGAACGAATGGATTGACCCATAACCACTTCCAGGAAGGCGATCGAGCTTCCTAGGCAAGTAGCCAGGGTCTTTAGAACTAGCGGGAGTTTTTTTAGATCCTTAATTCAGAGCATCAGTGACCCTCTGCTGTACTTTCAGAATTTCTTTTAAAAAAACAGAAAAACACAAAACAATGAGAAAACGGTGCAAGGTGATAAAACAGGATTGACTATAAAACATGGTACAAATAAATAGATAGCAATACAAATAAAAAGGGGGAAAATACCAGAGTCCATCTGGGCTGCGGTTTGATCGAATCAATTGTCTTTCAGTCCTCACATGTCTCCCAAAGACCAGCACTCCCTGGTCTCCTCCTTAAGATGTTAAAAGGGAGTGTGTGTCACTCTTTATGGTGAGATTTGAGTGTCCCTGGCCAATCTTGCCAGTCATGCTTATAGGCCACAGTAGGGGGGTCTCCTTACCCCTCCTACCAGGGGGCTGGTGTTGGTATAATAGCCTATTTCAGAATATTCCGATCTCATTTCTGCTATATGAAACCACCTGAACACATTCCAAGGGAGGGGGTGAGACAAGCAGGAGAGGAACTTTGGGAATTTGGGATCTATTGATGTGATGTGTTTATTTTGCTTTCCAGAGTGGTTTTATTACTAGGTGGGATGGGGGAGAAAGTGAGTAGGAGAGGACACATTTGAGGGGTTATCACCATTGACTCGGCATGTGTATCTGTGAGGGTGAGATGAAGGTGAAACCCAAGTGGGTGGGGGGACAAGAAATGAGTGGTTTACACCAAGCAAGCAGGTCAGCCAAAGTCTCTCTCTCTCTCTCTCTCTCTCTCTCTCTCTCTCTCTCTATATATATATATATATATATATATATATATATATATATATATATATATATACACACACACACACATATATATACACACACATCTCTCTCTCTTTCTATATATATATATATATATATATATATATATATATACATATACACACATACACACACAGACACATTCATTACCGTTTTGGTCACAGGTACTCCTGCTCTGCACATTCATTTATAAATCTGGGGCAACCAACTCTGCCTATTGCTATTTGGTCCTTAAAAGTTTGAAACCACGAAAACACTGCATAGTCTAGAACCTGCCCTGGTGGAGAGCATGCAGGTACCATGCCAGGGGTCAACAGATTGGATCTGCTGATGCTCTTGTAAGAAATAGAGAATCCCCATAAAATATACTGAAACGACAAAGCTCAGGATGTTAATACATTGGAATGCATTATCTCTCCCTCCTCCTGTAAATAATAAAGCTTTTAGGCAATTTTAGGAATTGTTTTGTTTTGTTTAGTTCCTGTGATACATATACTGTTAAGGGGCTAATGTAATGGCTGAGTCCTTAATTTCATATATACCGTATATACTCGAGTATAAGCCGAGTTTTTCAGCCCACTTTTTGGGCTGAAAAAGCCGCCTCGGCTTATACTCGAGTCCAGGGGCGGACTGCCAGGGAAGGCCGCAACCCTGAACCCAACAGATGCTGGAGGGTGAGGGGCGGCCGCTGCGGGTCCCTGCTGTACCCGCTGCTGCCGCCGCCGCTCTCATACACACAAACACGCACACACATTCACACACTGACTGGCACTTCCAGGCTGCTGCGCGCTGGTCGTCAATGGGCGGCGTCCAATGTTTTCATTGGACGCCGGCCATATGGGGCATGCCCACCGGCGACCAGGGCGCAACAGCCAGGAAGTGCTGGTGTGTGTATGAGAACGGCGGCGGCGTGCCGAGCGACCGACAGGAGGAGGAGGGGAGGGGGACCCCGCTGCCCCTCTGCAGGGTAACCTCGGCCAAACCCTGACCCCCGACACCTGCGCGTCTGAGAGCGGCGGCGGCAGCAGCAGCAGGTACCCACAGTGTGTGTGTGTCTGTGTCTTTTTCTGTGTGTGTGTCTCTTTCTGTGTGTGTGTCCCTTTCTGTGTGTGTGTGTGTGTGTGTGTCTCTCTTTCTGTGTGTCAACTCCAATCCCAATTGAAAAAAGCCGCCTCGGCTTATACTCGAGTCAATAACTTGTTCCATTTTTTTGTGGTAAAATTAGGTGCCTCAGCTTATATTCGGGTCGGCCTATACTCGAGTATATACGGGTATATTATGTCTTACGTATGAGCAACTGTCATATAACATAGGTCTGGGCACAATATGGATGTATCTATCAGCTGCTGCACAAATAAAAAATACAATGGCCTGCTGCAATGCAGAAACAGCTTGCACTGAACTTGAACTTTTTATTAGTATCTATGTACAACTGAAACCCAATCATGCAACATCTGGAGCTGTCCATTAAAGAGTTCATGTGCAGCCCCATCATTTGATATGATGCTTCCATTTTAAGCTTTGCTTGCTTTAATGGAGCTTTCTATTGCTAGCCTTGGAGTATACTGTATTTCTCTCCAGCAATATGAGTGTTATTATTTCTGAATATCACTTAGTTTTATGTAACCAAACCGTTTCTTCGGCTAGACAAGAGCTTCTCAGTATACATCCCAAGGGTCACTTTGGAAAGCACAATCAAGCATCACAGTATTGACTGCACTGGACAAATAAGCTATTACCTACTTATGGAGCTACATTTCATTGGAACCTACTCGCTTCAAAAAGCTTAATGTTCGTAACATTCAGATGACACGTTGACAATTACAAGAACACAAGCAATCATGCTGAATGCTTTAGGTAATTCAATTAAATAACCCATGCATATTCAGATTGTACAATTTGTACTCTGTAAGCTGGAGACGCTGATGGCAATGAAACGAGCAGAAGACCTAACTGCATCCGATCAGTAAATGCAATTATACAGCATTTGGTCTAGGCAGACTCAAGTGCACTGAAAATATGCAGCCATGTAGACTTGCCAGGTCAGGCTTTGAATAGCAATTTTCATGAAATGAAGAGTTTTTAGTGGAAGACAATTAGGAATTTAAGAGAAATTTCTGGGAAAAAAGAGGGCTGGTTGCCTGCAGGTGGGATTTGGATTCAGTAGCTTTTAGCAGCTACCAACAATAACTGGGATGGATAACAAGCAAGTACATCACAGTAGGTCAAAAAAGCTGAGATGCAAATAATTATATTCTTGCAGAATAATGTGTTTTCTGACTCTGTTTAAATGCTTTTTACATAATCATTATTATTACTGTATTTATTCAACTCATTAAAATGTAAAATATGCGGAATGTAATGTTTCTTGAAGATTAGGGTTGGGAAAGGCGACCAGTTTAGCTTCTAGTAAAGATTATAAGGTCAATTCATAGCCTCATTTAAGTGAATGTACACATGAAAAAGCATGTGTATGTGTAATTTTTGTGTAATTTTTGCGCTTCTTGGGTGTTTTTTTCTTTGTATTAGCATTTTTGTGATTGCGTTTAAGTCTTTTTGTTAGTGTATCGAATGTGTAATTGCTTCGTATTGTTTTCGTGTTGATGCGTATAAGCCGTACAAGCCGTGAGCTTGTGCATGATTCGGAGCCCTGATTGAATATTGAAAAATTGAATATTTCAGGCTCCACTTACAGGCTCTACTTCCTGGTGGGTTTGTTCTTTCGTTGTGTGTGTGAAAATGGAATGGAGTCCTCCAACGATTGTTTTGCTGAGATGAAGCGTCTGCAACGTCGCGTCGTGCTCTGCATGTGCATGTCGGACTTGCATCGGGCACATGTGGATGTTAATCACATGCATCATGACTAGGGATGAGCGAATCGATCCGGACGAACCCGGATTCGATACGAATTTCAGGAAAAATTCGATTCGGATCGAATCCGAATTTCCCCGCGATTCGATCACTCGAAGTTTTCCTTTAACATCCATTCATTTACATTTACAGGCATTCTAAGATGGCGGACGGGACATGTCTGGACATCTATCCCGCGCCAGTGCAAGCTGGGGCAGTCACATGCAGCCTATCAGCAGCCAGCAAGCCCGGTGACGTCACACAGCGGTATTTAACGGCGGCCATCTTGCTTTTCCTCATTTCTCTATTGCATTCGTGACAGACAGAACGCTGTGTAGCTGAGGCAGTTAGACAGGCTGGAGACAGGGACAGACAGGGACAGGCTGGAGACAGGCAGGAGACAGGCAGGAGACAGACAGGAGACAGACAGGAGACAGACAGAAAGCCAGGGAAAGGTAGGAAAAACGGAGCTGGCTGACAGGGAGATTTTTTTTTTTCATCCAGCCTTTGTTAGCGTTTTCAGGCTGCTTATAGTAACTAACTGTGCATATATACTGAACTGATCTTAAGTCTGCTGTGAGGCATCCCATTCTGTGACTAAAGCAGCCTCTGTTTAAGACCATATAAGCATTTGCTCTTATCATATTTGAAATTAGCCTGATAAAGACACTTTTGCTGGGCAAAGCACTACTGGACCCTGCCAGGTCCATTCCTGCCCAGGGCATCCCATTCTGTGACTACAGCAGCCTCTGTTTAAGACCATATAAGCATTTGCTCTTATCATATTTGAAATTAGCCTGATAAAGACACTTTTGCTGGGCAAAGCACTACTGGACCCTGCCAGGTCCATTCCTGCCCAGGGCATCCCATTCTGTGACTAAAGCAGCCTCTGTTTAAGACCATATAAGCATTTGCTCTTATCATATTTGAAATTAGGCCTGATAAAGACACTTTTGCTGGGCAAAGCACTACTGTACCCTGCCAGGTCCATTCCTGCCCAGGGCATCCCATTCTGTGACTACAGCAGCCTCTGTTTAAGACCATATAAGCATTTGCTCTTATCATATTTGAAATTAGGCCTGATAAAGACACTTTTGCTGGGCAAAGCACTACTGGACCCTGCCAGGTCCATTCCTGCCCAGGGCATCCCATTCTGTGACTAAAGCAGCCTCTGTTTAAGACCATATAAGCATTTGCTCTTATCATATTTGAAATTAGGCCTGATAAAGACACTTTTGCTGGGCAAAGCACTACTGTACCCTGCCAGGTCCATTCCTGCCCAGGGCATCCCATTCTGTGACTAAAGCAGCCTCTGTTTAAGACCATATAAGCATTTGCTCTTATCATATTTGAAATTAGGCCTGATAAAGACACTTTTGCTGGGCAAAGCACTACTGTACCCTGCCAGGTCCATTCCTGCCCAGGGCATCCCATTCTGTGACTAAAGCAGCCTCTGTTTAAGACCATATAAGCATTTGCTCTTATCATATTTGAAATTAGCCTGATAAAGACACTTTTGCTGGGCAAAGCACTACTGGACCCTGCCAGGTCCATTCCTGCCCAGGGCATCCCATTCTGTGACTAAAGCAGCCTCTGTTTAAGACCATATAAGCATTTGCTCTTATCATATTTGAAATTAGCCTGATAAAGACACTTTTGCTGGGCAAAGCACTACTGTACCCTGCCAGGTCCATTCCTGCCCAGGGCATCCCATTCTGTGACTAAAGCAGCCTCTGTTTAAGACCATATAAGCATTTGCTCTTATCATATTTGAAATTAGGCCTGATAAAGACACTTTTGCTGGGCAAAGCACTACTGTACCCTGCCAGGTCCATTCCTGCCCAGGGCATCCCATTCTGTGACTAAAGCAGCCTCTGTTTAAGACCATATAAGCATTTGCTCTTATCATATTTGAAATTAGGCCTGATAAAGACACTTTTGCTGGGCAAAGCACTACTGTACCCTGCCAGGTCCATTCCTGCCCAGGGCATCCCATTCTGTGACTAAAGCAGCCTCTGTTTAAGACCATATAAGCATTTGCTCTTATCATATTTGAAATTAGGCCTGATAAAGACACTTTTGCTGGGCAAAGCACTACTGGACCCTGCCAGGTCGATTCCTGTTGGGGCATCCCATTCTGTGACTAAAGCAGCCTCTGCTTAAGACCATATAAGCATTTGCTCTTATCATATTTGAAATTAGCCTGATAAAGACACTTTTGCTGGGCAAAGCACTACTGTACCCTGCCAGATCCATTCCTGCCCAGGGCATCCCATTCTGTGACTAAAGCAGCCTCTGTTTAAGACCATATAAGCATTTGCTCTTATCATATTTGAAATTAGGCCTGATAAAGACACTTTTGCTGGGCAAAGCACTACTGTACCCTGCCAGGTCCATTCCTGCCCAGGGCATCCCATTCTGTGACTAAAGCAGCCTCTGTTTAAGACCATATAAGCATTTGCTCTTATCATATTTGAAATTAGGCCTGATAAAGACACTTTTGCTGGGCAAAGCACTACTGTACCCTGCCAGGTCCATTCCTGCCCAGGGCATCCCATTCTGTGACTAAAGCAGCCTCTGTTTAAGACCATATAAGCATTTGCTCTTATCATATTTGAAATTAGGCCTGATAAAGACACTTTTGCTGGGCAAAGCACTACTGGACCCTGCCAGGTCGATTCCTGTTGGGGCATCCCATTCTGTGACTAAAGCAGCCTCTGTTTAAGACCATATAAGCATTTGCTCTTATCATATTTGAAATTAGCCTGATAAAGACACTTTTGCTGGGCAAAGCACTACTGGACCCTGCCAGGTCCATTCCTGCCCAGGGCATCCCATTCTGTGACTACAGCAGCCTCTGTTTAAGACCATATAAGCATTTGCTCTTATCATATTTGAAATTAGGCCTGATAAAGACACTTTTGCTGGGCAAAGCACTACTGTACCCTGCCAGGTCCATTCCTGCCCAGGGCATCCCATTCTGTGACTACAGCAGCCTCTGTTTAAGACCATATAAGCATTTGCTCTTATCATATTTGAAATTAGCCTGATAAAGACACTTTTGCTGGGCAAAGCACTACTGTACCCTGCCAGGTCCATTCCTGCCCAGGGCATCCCATTCTGTGACTAAAGCAGCCTCTGTTTAAGACCATATAAGCATTTGCTCTTATCATATTTGAAATTAGGCCTGATAAAGACACTTTTGCTGGGCAAAGCACTACTGTACCCTGCCAGGTCCATTCCTGCCCAGGGCATCCCATTCTGTGACTAAAGCAGCCTCTGTTTAAGACCATATAAGCATTTGCTCTTATCATATTTGAAATTAGGCCTGATAAAGACACTTTTGCTGGGCAAAGCACTACTGTACCCTGCCAGGTCCATTCCTGCCCAGGGCATCCCATTCTGTGACTAAAGCAGCCTCTGTTTAAGACCATATAAGCATTTGCTCTTATCATATTTGAAATTAGGCCTGATAAAGACACTTTTGCTGGGCAAAGCACTACTGGACCCTGCCAGGTCGATTCCTGTTGGGGCATCCCATTCTGTGACTAAAGCAGCCTCTGTTTAAGACCATATAAGCATTTGCTCTTATCATATTTGAAATTAGCCTGATAAAGACACTTTTGCTGGGCAAAGCACTACTGTACCCTGCCAGGTCCATTCCTGCCCAGGGCATCCCATTCTGTGACTACAGCAGCCTCTGTTTAAGACCATATAAGCATTTGCTCTTATCATATTTGAAATTAGGCCTGATAAAGACACTTTTGCTGGGCAAAGCACTACTGTACCCTGCCAGGTCCATTCCTGCCCAGGGCATCCCATTCTGTGACTACAGCAGCCTCTGTTTAAGACCATATAAGCATTTGCTCTTATCATATTTGAAATTAGCCTGATAAAGACACTTTTGCTGGGCAAAGCACTACTGTACCCTGCCAGGTCCATTCCTGCCCAGGGCATCCCATTCTGTGACTAAAGCAGCCTCTGTTTAAGACCATATAAGCATTTGCTCTTATCATATTTGAAATTAGGCCTGATAAAGACACTTTTGCTGGGCAAAGCACTACTGTACCCTGCCAGGTCCATTCCTGCCCAGGGCATCCCATTCTGTGACTAAAGCAGCCTCTGTTTAAGACCATATAAGCATTTGCTCTTATCATATTTGAAATTAGGCCTGATAAAGACACTTTTGCTGGGCAAAGCACTACTGTACCCTGCCAGGTCCATTCCTGCCCAGGGCATCCCATTCTGTGACTAAAGCAGCCTCTGTTTAAGACCATATAAGCATTTGCTCTTATCATATTTGAAATTAGCCTGATAAAGACACTTTTGCTGGGCAAAGCACTACTGGACCCTGCCAGGTCCATTCCTGCCCAGGGCATCCCATTCTGTGACTACAGCAGCCTCTGTTTAAGACCATATAAGCATTTGCTCTTATCATATTTGAAATTAGGCCTGATAAAGACACTTTTGCTGGGCAAAGCACTACTGTACCCTGCCAGGTCCATTCCTGCCCAGGGCATCCCATTCTGTGACTAAAGCAGCCTCTGTTTAAGACCATATAAGCATTTGCTCTTATCATATTTGAAATTAGGCCTGATAAAGACACTTTTGCTGGGCAAAGCACTACTGGACCCTGCCAGGTCGATTCCTGTTGGGGCATCCCATTCTGTGACTAAAGCAGCCTCTGTTTAAGACCATATAAGCATTTGCTCTTATCATATTTGAAATTAGCCTGATAAAGACACTTTTGCTGGGCAAAGCACTACTGGACCCTGCCAGGTCCATTCCTGCCCAGGGCATCCCATTCTGTGACTAAAGCAGCCTCTGTTTAAGACCATATAAGCATTTGCTCTTATCATATTTGAAATTAGGCCTGATAAAGACACTTTTGCTGGGCAAAGCACTACTGGACCCTGCCAGGTCGATTCCTGTTGGGGCATCCCATTCTGTGACTAAAGCAGCCTCTGTTTAAGACCATATAAGCATTTGCTCTTATCATATTTGAAATTAGCCTGATAAAGACACTTTTGCTGGGCAAAGCACTACTGTACCCTGCCAGGTCCATTCCTGCCCAGGGCATCCCATTCTGTGACTAAAGCAGCCTCTGTTTAAGACCATATAAGCATTTGCTCTTATCATATTTGAAATTAGGCCTGATAAAGACACTTTTGCTGGGCAAAGCACTACTGTACCCTGCCAGGTCCATTCCTGCCCAGGGCATCCCATTCTGTGACTAAAGCAGCCTCTGTTTAAGACCATATAAGCATTTGCTCTTATCATATTTGAAATTAGGCCTGATAAAGACACTTTTGCTGGGCAAAGCACTACTGGACCCTGCCAGGTCGATTCCTGTTGGGGCATCCCATTCTGTGACTAAAGCAGCCTCTGTTTAAGACCATATAAGCATTTGCTCTTATCATATTTGAAATTAGGCCTGATAAAGACACTTTTGCTGGGCAAAGCACTACTGGACCCTGCCAGGTCGATTCCTGTTGGGGTATCCCATTCTGTGACTAAAGCAGCCTCTGTTTAAGACCATATAAGCATTTGCTCTTATCATATTTGAAATTAGCCTGATAAAGACACTTTTGCTGGGCAAAGCACTACTGTACCCTGCCAGGTCCATTCCTGCCCAGGGCATCCCATTCTGTGACTAAAGCAGCCTCTGTTTAAGACCATATAAGCATTTGCTCTTATCATATTTGAAATTAGGCCTGATAAAGACACTTTTGCTGGGCAAAGCACTACTGGACCCTGCCAGGTCGATTCCTGTTGGGGCATCCCATTCTGTGACTAAAGCAGCCTCTGTTTAAGACCATATAAGCATTTGCTCTTATCATATTTGAAATTAGGCCTGATAAAGACACTTTTGCTGGGCAAAGCACTACTGGACCCTGCCAGGTCCATTCCTGCCCAGGGCATCCCATTCTGTGACTAAAGCAGCCTCTGTTTAAGACCATATAAGCATTTGCTCTTATCATATTTGAAATTAGCCTGATAAAGACACTTTTGCTGGGCAAAGCACTACTGGACCCTGCCAGGTCCATTCCTGCCCAGGGCATCCCATTCTGTGACTACAGCAGCCTCTGTTTAAGACCATATAAGCATTTGCTCTTATCATATTTGAAATTAGGCCTGATAAAGACACTTTTGCTGGGCAAAGCACTACTGGACCCTGCCAGGTCGATTCCTGTTGGGGCATCCCATTCTGTGACTAAAGCAGCCTCTGTTTAAGACCATATAAGCATTTGCTCTTATCATATTTGAAATTAGCCTGATAAAGACACTTTTGCTGGGCAAAGCACTACTGGACCCTGCCAGGTCCATTCCTGCCCAGGGCATCCCATTCTGTGACTAAAGCAGCCTCTGTTTAAGACCATATAAGCATTTGCTCTTATCATATTTGAAATTAGGCCTGATAAAGACACTTTTGCTGGGCAAAGCACTACTGGACCCTGCCAGGTCGATTCCTGTTGGGGCATCCCATTCTGTGACTAAAGCAGCCTCTGTTTAAGACCATATAAGCATTTGCTCTTATCATATTTGAAATTAGCCTGATAAAGACACTTTTGCTGGGCAAAGCACTACTGGACCCTGCCAGGTCCATTCCTGCCCAGGGCATCCCATTCTGTGACTACAGCAGCCTCTGTTTAAGACCATATAAGCATTTGCTCTTATCATATTTGAAATTAGGCCTGATAAAGACACTTTTGCTGGGCAAAGCACTACTGTACCCTGCCAGGTCCATTCCTGCCCAGGGCATCCCATTCTGTGACTAAAGCAGCCTCTGTTTAAGACCATATAAGCATTTGCTCTTATCATATTTGAAATTAGCCTGATAAAGACACTTTTGCTGGGCAAAGCACTACTGGACCCTGCCAGGTCCATTCCTGCCCAGGGCATCCCATTCTGTGACTAAAGCAGCCTCTGTTTAAGACCATATAAGCATTTGCTCTTATCATATTTGAAATTAGGCCTGATAAAGACACTTTTGCTGGGCAAAGCACTACTGTACCCTGCCAGGTCCATTCCTGCCCAGGGCATCCCATTCTGTGACTAAAGCAGCCTCTGTTTAAGACCATATAAGCATTTGCTCTTATCATATTTGAAATTAGCCTGATAAAGACACTTTTGCTGGGCAAAGCACTACTGGACCCTGCCAGGTCCATTCCTGCCCAGGGCATCCCATTCTGTGACTACAGCAGCCTCTGTTTAAGACCATATAAGCATTTGCTCTTATCATATTTGAAATTAGCCTGATAAAGACACTTTTGCTGGGCAAAGCACTACTGGACCCTGCCAGGTGCACTCCTATTTGGGGCATCCCATTCTGTGACTAAAGCAGCCTCTGTTTAAGACCATATAAGCATTTGCTCTTATCATATTTGAAATTAGGCCTGATAAAGACACTTTTGCTGGGCATAGCACAACTTGTCCCTGCCAGGTGTACTTACTGCTGGTTTTTAGGGCATCCCATTCTGTGACTACACCAGCCTCTATTTAAGAACCTAACCATTTGCACCTATTCTAATTGAAATTAGGCATGATAAAGACACTTTTGCTGTGCATAGTCTTACTGCTGCCTGCCAGGTGCTCTCTGGTTTTTGGGACATCCCATTCTGTAACATACCATTAGCCTCTGCATTTACTGTAAGCTGCACAGTTATTTAAAGAAATTTGGCCTGTATGAGCCTGCTAACACACTGCTGCTGTGTGCATATATACTGATCTCAAGTCTGCTTGGGGCATCCCATTCTGTAACATACCATTAGCCTCTGCATTAACTGTAAGCTGCACAGTTATTTAAAGAAATTTGGCCTGTATGAGCCTGCTAACACACTGCTGCTGTGTGCATATATACTGATCTCAAGTCTGCTTGGGGCATCCCATTCTGTAACATACCATTAGCCTCTGCATTAACTGTAAGCTGCACAGTTATTTAAAGAAATTTGGCCTGTATGAGCCTGCTAACACACTGCTGCTGTGTGCATATATACTGATCTCAAGTCTGCTTGGGGCATCCCATTCTGTAACATACCATTAGCCTCTGCATTAACTGTAAGCTGCACAGTTATTTAAAGAAATTTGGCCTGTATGAGCCTGCTAACACACTGCTGCTGTGTGCATATATACTGATCTCAAGTCTGCTTTGGGGCATCCCATTCTGTAAAATACCATTAGCCTCTGCATTTACTGTAAGCTGCACATTTATTTAAAGAAATTTGGCCTGTATGAGCCTGCTAACACACTGCTGCTGTGTGCATATATACTGATCTCAAGTCAGCTTTGGGGCATCCCATTCTGTAACATACCATTAGCCTCTGCATTTACTGTAAGCTGCACATTTATTTAAAGAAATTTGGCCTGTATGAGCCTGCTAACACACTGCTGCTGTGTGCATATATACTGATCTCAAGTCTGCTTGGGGCATCCCATTCTGTAACATACCATTAGCCTCTGCATTAACTGTAAGCTGCACAGTTATTTAAAGAAATTTGGCCTGTATGAGCCTGCTAACACACTGCTGCTGTGTGCATATATACTGATCTCAAGTCTGCTTTGGGGCATCCCATTCTGTAACATACCATTAGCCTCTGCATTTACTGTAAGCTGCACATTTATTTAAAGAAATTTGGCCTGTATGAGCCTGCTAACACACTGCTGCTGTGTGCATATATACTGATCTCAAGTCTGCTTTGGGGCATCCCATTCTGTAACATACCATTAGCCTCTGCATTTACTGTAAGCTGCACATTTATTTAAAGAAATTTGGCCTGTATGAGCCTGCTAACACACTGCTGCTGTGTGCATATATACTGATCTCAAGTCAGCTTTGGGGCATCCCATTCTGTAACATACCATTAGCCTCTGCATTTACTGTAAGCTGCACATTTATTTAAAGAAATTTGGCCTGTATGAGCCTGCTAACACACTGCTGCTGTGTGCATATATACTGATCTCAAGTCAGCTTGGGGCATCCCATTCTGTAACATACCATTAGCCTCTGCATTAACTGTAAGCTGCACAGTTATTTAAAGAAATTTGGCCTGTATGAGCCTGCTAACACACTGCTGCTGTGTGCATATATACTGATCTCAAGTCAGCTTTGGGGCATCCCATTCTGTAACATACCATTAGCCTCTGCATTTACTGTAAGCTGCACATTTATTTAAAGAAATTTGGCCTGTATGAGCCTGCTAACACACTGCTGCTGTGTGCATATATACTGATCTCAAGTCTGCTTGGGGCATCCCATTCTGTAACATACCATTAGCCTCTGCATTAACTGTAAGCTGCACAGTTATTTAAAGAAATTTGGCCTGTATGAGCCTGCTAACACACTGCTGCTGTGTGCATATATACTGATCTCAAGTCTGCTTGGGGCACCCCATTCTGTAACATACCATTAGCCTCTGCATTAACTGTAAGCTGCACAGTTATTTAAAGAAATTTGGCCTGTATGAGCCTGCTAACACACTGCTGCTGTGTGCATATATACTGATCTCAAGTCTGCTTGGGGCATCCCATTCTGTAACATAACATAACCTACCTACCATACTAAGCAGCTCTCTTATTTAAACTAAGCAGGCCTCTTGGAGGCTGAGTGTCCACTTTTGGGTGTGCATTTATATTCGGTTTCATATACAGTGGGGTATCCCAATTTGTAAGATAACCTACCCCAACCATGTAAACTAAATAGGCCTGTTGCAGCCTGAGTTTCTCTGCTTGCGTATGGCCTGCATTACAATCTGTCTCTTTCAATGACACTGCTGCCTGGGGTATCCCAATTTGTAAGATAACCTACCCCAACCATGTAAACTAAAGGTTACGTCCTTCCAGAAGGAAAACTTATGCCGAACACTATTTTTGTTAGGGGCATTGACCTTTGGATTGATCGGCATGAAATTAATTTTTTTTTTTCAAAGTATGGCGCTGTGAAGAAGGTCAAAATGATGTCTCATACTTGGATTATTGTTACTTTTTGTTCAGCTTGAAATATAACAGGCCACACGGGCATCCCAAGGCACATGCTATTTTAAACCTATCTGTTATACAACATAAGCGTTGATCAGGCTACTTCAGTTTGCACTTGTTTTTGACTGATTTTAATAAACCAGGCCGCAGGGCACCCCAAAGCTGCACCTTGCACCCTATCTGGTATACAACATAAGCGTTGATCAGCATCAGCTTCATTAAGCTACTTCAGTTTGCACTTCCTTTTTGACTGCTTTCATTTAACCAGGCCGCAGGGCACCCCAAAGCTGCACCTTGCACCCTACCTGGTATACAACATAAGCGTTGATCAGCATCAGCTTCATTAAGCTACTTCAGTTTGCACTTCCTTTTTGACTGCTTTCATTTAACCAGGCCGCAGGGCACCCCAAAGCTGCACCTTGCACCCTACCTGTTTATACTAAATAAGCATCTACAGCCTCAGCTTTATTAAGTTATTGCATTTTGAATTGGTTTTGGTCTGCTTTAAATACACCAGGCCGCAGGGCATCCCAAACCTGCATGTTGCACCCCATCTGTTATACTAAATAAGCGTTGATCAGCATCAGCTTTATTAAGCTATTGCATTTTGCATTGGTTTTTGTACTGCTGCCAAAACACTAGCCCATATGGGCATCCCAAACCAGCACATGTCACCCTATCTGTTATACTATATAAGCTTCTACAGGCCCTTTTTTTATTTATTTATTTTTATTTATATAGAGCTGCAATAGCTTATATTGTGAGGTTAATTTGCCATTTTGCAGCATAATATAGAGCAGCCCCTGTGTAAATCTGAGGGGCAATAGCTTATATAGTGAGGTAAATTTGCCATTTTGCTTCGTTATATAGAGCAGGCCCTGTGTAAATCTGAGGGGCAATAGCTTATATTGTGAGGTTAATTTGCCATTTTGCAGCATAATATAGAGCAGGCCCTGTGTAAATCTGAGGGGCAATAGCTTATATTGTGAGGTAAATTTGCCACTTTGCAGCATAATATAGAGCAGCCCCTGTGTAAATCTGAGGGGCAATAGCTCATATAGTGAGGTAAATTTGCCATTTTGCTTCGTTATATAGAGCAGCCCAGTTGCCATCTAAATCAACTACTGTCCGGCCAGTACAGCTTTTCCAGGGCAACTCTGCTAGTTGCGGGCACAAGTCAAGTTTGGCTTCCCAGCAAATCCAGTGGATCTTGAAGGTGTGTTGGCATGGTCATGTCAAGGTATGACATGACCTGCTGTTTGAGGTCCAGCTCCAGGTCTTCCTGCTGCTCATGAGTAGACTCACTATGCGGGTGTAGAAAGCTACTCACTAGCGACTGAAGACTGAGGCTGCTGCTGATGGAGCTGCTGCTGCTGCTCCTTCCACCCCCCCAGCAGCCATGGCAGTGGAAGGTGATCGCAGAGGTCCCCCCGAGTCAGACCTGCGGGAGTATGGGCCATGGCGCAGATAGACATCGCCCAACTGACTACGTGGGATGTCTCTGTAGTAGGTCAGTTTGTCCTCCCTCTCAGTGGGCGTAAAAAATGCCCCCATTTTGTGCCGGAAGCGAGGGTCCAATAAGTTGGAGAGCCAGAAGTCTTCCCGCTGACAAATGGAGACAATTCTGCGCTCACTAGTACGCAAGCATGTGAGCATGCATCGTGCCATTTGTGCAAATGACTCGGAGGGACTACCTGTCTCCATCTCCACTGTAAACTGCCACGGTGTGTCTGGGTCCTCTGTCTCACCTTACTCACAACCCTCTAGCTCCTGTGGCTGCTCCTGCTCCTCCTCTTCTGTCAGATGACTAGATAAAATGGTCATTTTGTGAAACCTAAACTGTGGTTTGCTTTGCCCCACCCCCTCCTCCTCCTCCACTTCAGCCCCCACAGGCTTCATGTGGCTGTGAAATGTATGTGCCATGTCTCCAGTGCCCTGACCAGCCATGGTTTCCAACATGTGTTGTAGTACATGAAGCAGTGGAATCTCATCGTTCATCTCATAGTCCTGGCAACTGACTAATAACGTAGCTTCCTCAAAGGGCCTGAGCAAACGGTCGGTGTCACGTATGAGCTGCCAATGGTTTACATTGAATTTACACAGGTGTCCCCCTATCCGTTTGGATCATCCAGAAATCCGTGATGGCTTTTCTCTGTTCCTATAGTGCAGTGGTCCTCAACCCTGTCCTCAAGGCCCACCAACATGTCATGTTTTTTGGATCTCCAAATAGCCAGCTCTATTGCTCTGCAGCTGCACTAATTACTCCACCTGTGCATCTTTGTGGAGATCTGCAAAACCTGGCCTGTTGGTGGGCCTTGAGGACAGGGTTGGGGACCACTGCTATAGTGGATCCTGCATATGGAGGGTGGAATTCCAACGGGTGGAAACATCGCAAATCAGACTATGGTGGGGTACACCGTTGTGACGCTGAGGCTCAATAGGGTTGTGCTTGGTGGTGTAGGAGTGCCAGAAGTGCATGCTAACTTTCTTTCCTGTTGTTCTTTCAGATGGGGGCAAGACTTAAAAACTAGACTGAACACGTGTGCCATGTGAGGACGCATGACTTTGGCTTCCTTGTCGCAGCGCAAACAAGATGTTCTTCCAAGTGTAATGCAGCAGGCTGGACTTATGGTGACGCTGTCTGAGAGGAGAAATCCCTCAGACATCAAGATTAAAAATTCCAAGAATTTTTGAGGGCTAATTATTCAGAGGCAAATGATAGCTAGTTGTTTCTGATTTAATTACAAGGTGGAAACACACCCTCAAACAAAACTTCACTTTGGCAATACTATTGCATTTGTCTATTCATAATTTTATGTATATACACTAACTAACCTACTTTTTCTCCCCAGGATGCTGCATGAAACACTGCCACATCGCTGAGTAGCTGATTTTTCCGAACAACAGTCCGCAATAATCTGCTGCTGCTGCCGCCGCCACCGCCGCAGACTCCAGGGACCCTCTTCCACTACCTCGGCTTGCAACACCTCCTCCCACGACACTCTCCTCATCACTAATTGCCGGCTAGTGGAAGAAGAGGCGAGTGTCTCCTCCACTTCTTGGCTGGGCAGTAGCTGCTGAATTTTATGATTATCAGATCTTCATCAATGGATAGTGGAGCTGAACCCAAAGCATAACAGACAGACAGTTGACTGGGGGTGTCAGATGCCACTTGTGATGCAGTGGACTGCTTTTGCAGCACTTCGAGACAAAGTTGCTTCATTGGCTGACACAATGACTGGTAAATCTGTGGAACATATGGTTTACAAGCAAGAATAACCATTTGTTTTTATATGAAAAAGACCCTGGTTTATACAGACTTTTTTTTTCCAGAGACTGCCCTGCGTGGAAATGAATGGCGCTTGGATCATCCAAGCTTTCCTCCCAACAATGCCTGATGTATTCCAGTAGATTGATGACGGGGCCAGACCTACACTAAAGAAAGATGGATCGTGCAAAACAGATTTAAGGCGCTGCTCTCCAGTTACAGACATTCCTCCGCATCGGACCACAAGTAAGTATTGATAAAAAATCCTTTACGTTACTCTTACTTTTTATTAATATTCTTCGGATAAGACGGATCAGACATGATTCCAGATTAAAAATTCCAAGAATTTTTGAGGGCTAATTAGTCAGAGGCAATGATACCTTCTTGTTTCTGATTTAATTAAAAGGTGGAAACACACCCTCAAACAAAACTTCACTTTGGCAATACTTTTGCATTTGTTTATTCATAATTTTATGTAGATATTACTAACTAAGCTACTTTTTCTCCACATGACTCTCCACAGGGTGTGATTCATCCAATTTTTGGGCTCCTGAAGCCAACCCCAGGGTCTCTTTAAAGTAATGTTTGGGCTCCTGCTGCTGCTGCTGCCAACTTCTGCCAACTCCAGGGTGTGATTCATCCAATTTTTGGGCTCCTGAAGCCAACTCCAGTGTATATTTGGGCTCCTGCTGCTGCTGCTGCCAACTCCAGGGTGTGAATCATGCAATTTTTGGGCTCCTGAAGCCAACCCCAGTGTCTCTTTAAAGTAATATTTGGGCTCCTGCTGCTGCCAACTCCAGGGTGTGATTCATCCAATTTTTGGGCTCCTGAAGCCAACCCCAGTGTCTCTTTAAAGTAATATTTGGGCTCCTGCTGCTGCTGCTGCCAACTCCAGGGTGTGATTCATCCAATTTTTGGGCTCCTGAAGCCAACCCCAGTGTATATTTGGGCTCCTGCTGCTGCTGCTGCCAACTCCAGGGTGTGAATCATCCAATTTTTGGGCTCCTGAAGCCAACCCCAGTGTCTCTTTAAAGTAATATTTGGGCTCCTGCTGCTGCCAACTCCAGGGTGTGATTCATCCAATTTTTGGGCTCCTGAAGCCAACCCCAGTGTCTCTTTAAAGTAATATTTGGGCTCCTGCTGCTGCTGCTGCCAACTCCAGGGTGTGATTCATCCAATTTTTGGGCTCCTGAAGCCAACTCCAGTGTATATTTGGGCTCCTGCTGCTGCTGCCAACTCCAGGGTGTGAATCATGCAATTTTTGGGCTCCTGAAGCCAACCCCAGTGTCTCTTTAAAGTAATATTTGGGCTCCTGCTGCTGCCAACTCCAGGGTGTGATTCATCCAATTTTTGGGCTCCTGAAGCCAACCCCAGTGTCTCTTTAAAGTAATATTTGGGCTCCTGCTGCTGTCAACTCCCAGGGTGTGATTCATCCAATTTTTGGGCTCCTGAAGCCAACCCCAGTGTATATTTGGGCTCCTGCTGCTGCTGCTGCCAACTCCAGGGTGTGAATCATCCAATTGTTGGGCTCCTGAAGCCAACCCCAGTGTCTCTTTAAAGTAATGTTGGGGCTCCTGCTGCTGCTGCTGCCAACTCCAGGGTGTGATTCATCCAATTTTTGGGCTCCTGAAGCCAACCCCAGTGTCTCTTTAAAGTAATGTTGGGGCTCCTGCTGCTGCTGCTGCTGCCAACTTCTGCCAACTCCAGGGTGTGACTCATCCAATTTTTGGGCTCCTGAAGCCAACTCCAGTGTATATTTGGGCTCCTGCTGCTGCTGCTGCCAACTCCAGGGTGTGAATCATGCAATTTTTGGGCTCCTGAAGCCAACCCCAGTGTCTCTTTAAAGTAATATTTGGGCTCCTGCTGCTGCCAACTCCAGGGTGTGATTCATCCAATTTTTGGGCTCCTGAAGCCAACCCCAGTGTCTCTTTAAAGTAATATTTGGGCTCCTGCTGCTGCTGCTGCTGCCAACTCCAGGGTGTGATTCATCCAATTTTTGGGCTCCTGAAGCCAACCCCAGTGTATATTTGGGCTCCTGCTGCTGCTGCTGCCAACTCCAGGGTGTGAATCATCCAATTTTTGGGCTCCTGAAGCCAACCCCAGTGTCTCTTTAAAGTAATATTTGGGCTCCTGCTGCTGCCAACTCCAGGGTGTGATTCATCCAATTTTTGGGCTCCTGAAGCCAACCCCAGTGTCTCTTTAAAGTAATATTTGGGCTCCTGCTGCTGCCAACTCCCAGGGTGTGATTCATCCAATTTTTGGGCTCCTGAAGCCAACCCCAGTGTATATTTGGGCTCCTGCTGCTGCTGCTGCCAACTCCAGGGTGTGAATCATCCAATTTTTGGGCTCCTGAAGCCAACCCCAGTGTCTCTTTAAAGTAATGTTGGGGCTCCTGCTGCTGCTGCTGCCAACTCCAGGGTGTGATTCATCCAATTTTTGGGCTCCTGAAGCCAACCCCAGGGTCTCTTTAAAGTAATGTTTGGGCTCCTGCTGCTGCTGCTGCCAACTTCTGCCAACTCCAGGGTGTGATTCATCCAATTGTTGGGCTCCTGAAGCCAACTCCAGTGTATATTTGGGCTCCTGCTGCTGCTGCTGCCAACTCCAGGGTGTGAATCATGCAATTTTTGGGCTCCTGAAGCCAACCCCAGTGTCTCTTTAAAGTAATATTTGGGCTCCTGCTGCTGCCAACTCCAGGGTGTGATTCATCCAATTTTTGGGCTCCTGAAGCCAACCCCAGTGTCTCTTTAAAGTAATATTTGGGCTCCTGCTGCTGCTGCTGCCAACTCCAGGGTGTGATTCATCCAATTTTTGGGCTCCTGAAGCCAACCCCAGTGTATATTTGGGCTCCTGCTGCTGCTGCTGCCAACTCCAGGGTGTGAATCATCCAATTTTTGGGCTCCTGAAGCCAACCCCAGTGTCTCTTTAAAGTAATGTTGGGGCTCCTGCTGCTGCTGCTGCCAACTCCAGGGTGTGATTCATCCAATTTTTGGGCTCCTGAAGCCAACCCCAGTGTCTCTTTAAAGTAATGTTGGGGCTCCTGCTGCTGCTGCTGCCAACTTCTGCCAACTCCAGGGTGTGACTCATCCAATTTTTGGGCTCCTGAAGCCAACTCCAGTGTATATTTGGGCTCCTGCTGCTGCTGCTGCCAACTCCAGGGTGTGATTCATCCAATGTTTGGGCTCCTGAAGCCAACTCCAGTGTATATTTGGGCTCCTGCTGCTGCTGCTGCTGCCAACTCCAGGGTGTGATTCATCCAATTTTTGGGCTCCTGAAGCCAACCCCAGTGTCTCTTTCAGCCAATGTTTGGGCTCCTGCTGCTGCTTCTGCCAACTCCAGGGTGTGATTCATCCAATTTTTGGGCTCCTGCTGCTGCCAACTCCAGTGTCTCTTTAAAGCAATGTTTGGGCTCCTGCCTCTCATAGTGATGCCACTTCAACTCTCTTGAATTCAATTGTGCCGCTCTGCGATTCTATTAGCGATGCCTCTGATCTGCATGTGATATTTATTCAAAGTATTATTTAACTAACCCAGCACGCATCCTGTGCGTGTTACAGCAAGGCAGAATGGTTTACAACCCTATTGAGGCTCTAGGAGGCTCAGAAATAGCCGTTTTTAATAGCGATTCGTCGCGAATTTATTCGGGTCGAAACGATTTTTGTCGGAAAATTCGGCGAATCAGTCGAATCGAATTTTTCAAAAGTTCGCTCATCTCTAATCATGACCAGACCTCAAAACGTTTCCCTTAAGAAACTGAATTGTGAGTTGCAGCCATGGTTGGCCCCAACCACACGCAAGGGGCATGCAATTGCAGCCATGACTACATTTGTTGGCTGCCTGTAATTTCTGGTGAACAGCTCGTTCCAGAGGCTGGGCACCCTCTCTGTGGGCATGTCCTAGCCTACACTCAGACGCACCCCCAATAGGTTTCTCAATGGTATGGCTACCTTGATGGACAAATACATTTGTTTCCCTGACACCATGGTAGCCTGTAATGCGGTCAAGATTGAATTTTATGAGCTGGCAATATGCCTAATGGGTCATGGGTGTTATTGATTGCACGCACGTGGTGCTGGTGCCTCCAGTCGCTGATGAGTATCTATACAGGTATGTCATTGTTTGCCCTTTGCCTCTTTCCTTTCATACACTAAATTGAATGTTTTTAGTAGTCTAGCTTCACCATATTTAATGTGTCATGTCTCCTTGCAATGCATTTGCTCCTCTAAAGTGGACCTCAATCTTCCCTTTCAACTAGTAGTCCCAAAGGCATTAATGTATTTAGCCACTTCCTTGTCCTTTTCAACACACAAGTTAAGGCTCTCCATCTTACACTATCAATCAGGGGTTTATATACTCAGCCAAAGAAGGCAATCTTACCAGTGGTTTTCCCTTCCTGCTAAGCATTTGTTCTATCAGTGTCGGTGTGCTTGAATGTAACTTTGCTTTTGACCTGTGTGCTTTGTGTCTTTTGTGCAGGAACTGTAAGCTTGGACATTCCATCAATGTTCAATGTGTAGCAGGTCCTGACCTTAGGTTTCTGAGTGTGATGGCTGGATTTCCAGGATCCACCCATGATGCATATATTCTGAGGAATTCCAGTCTGTATGGCTATTTTGAGTCTGGCGAGTTATCTGGGGGGTGACTACTTGGTAAATCTTAACATTATTAGTACTTTATTCTAGTATATTTGTGTACAGTATATTCATTCATGTAGTATATTCATGTCTAACTACTGGATTTGTCAAGGCATCTCCTGCCCCCCCCCCCCTTTTTATATGTATGGACCACATGGGGGGAGTCTCCAGTACCAGCCAGAGAAAGTCATAAAAATAATTGTGGCATGCAGAAGGTCCCCCAATACCTGGCTGGGGGCAGACAGAGTGCCTCTGGTCAGTCAGTCAGATATCACCTTGTCTCATCACATTTCTTTCTAATTTCTATATGTTCATTTAGATTTGTTGCAAGGCTTGGCCTTTAAGTTTTGTTCTGTTATTCAGTGAGATTAAACTAAAAGACAAAGTCATTGAATTGTTTATGGGATTATTGTTGTCACTTAACTATTACATCATGGCAAAAACATTTTAGCCAACTGAAAAACTAATTTAAAACATAATATTAAATAATAAACTTCAAACACAAAGTATTTGTAATCAATGGTAGGGTGGTTGGCCTGCAAAGTAAGTTGGTTGTCTTGATTGTTGTAGTGCCACCAGCTGTAACAGGTTATCATTTGTCATCTGCAGCTGCCCTACCATAGTGTTATTGATTGCTTCCACCAATGATTGGATCTCTTGGTGGATCATACTTAAATTTCGGTCTATGATTTGGCGGAACCAAGCACTGTTTTGCCTAAAGGCTCGGCTATCAGCTCTCCAATCTGCCTCCATAATCTGCACCCGCCTCACCAGGGGAAGATGGCGATGTGCCTGAGCCCGTCGTCCTTTTCCTTGGGTAGTGGCACGTGCAGATAGAGTAGTACTTGGCCTTTCCACATGGGTATTGCTTGTTGTAGGTGAAGCCAAATCCTCTGCAACAGAGCTGCACTGTGGAGGTAATGGATGCATCCACCTGCCTTTTATGCTGGAGCTGTACTGCAGAGGGGGTGGTGGAGGCTGTTGCTGCAGAGGCACATGCTGTTGCTGTTGCAATAGCATATGTTGTTGCAGATGCATTGGCATATGTTGTTGCAGATGCATTGGCATATGTTGTTGCAGATGCATTGGCATATGTATCTGTCGATGCTGTAGTGGCATCTGTTGATGCTGTAGTGGCATCTGTTGATGCTGTAGTGGCAACTGTTGATGCTCTAGTGGCATCTGTAGTGGAAACTGGTGCTGCAGAGTGTGTTGGTGCTGCTGTTTAGTTCGATGCAGTGGCTCATCCTCCTGAAGATCCTGTATGGCAGAAACACAAATCGATTAGATTGTTGTTATTATATCTACACAGTCAAGCTTTTAATTAAATATGCATTTTGTAGGATGCATCATCAGTTTGATCACATTAGACTTACTATATCCAAATCTTCATTTGCTCCACTCCTTGAATAGGCATTCTTTGAAGTGCTTGCACCAGTACTTGGTAGTAGTAGTTCTTGGGTGACCATGTGTGTTTTGTTGTTTTGCTGCAATGATAAGAGGACTTAATGTTAATCTAGACACATACCTTGTGTGCATAAGCAATGACTAAACCACTTGCTTCCATGTTTGAAAAGTTATAAATGTATTGGAATAGACACACGCTGTTTACCCGTGAACAGCAGGATACCATCATGTGCGTAAGTACACGAAAATGCCTGCATTTGCAGGCGCCTAGGAATACGATTAGTTACCCAGGGTCGCAAGTACATAGTCAGACAGGCCGATTGGACATAGCTAGCTGGGGACCAAGTGTCTAGGAGGGTAGGGTGAGAATTCTCTATGTACTACAAGCGAAAGCTAGTGCACACATGGGCACCATGCAGTGACTGTTTGCGGCAAGGTGGATCTTTTGGTGCCTAGCTGGGTGTGGCAGCAAGATACCAGGGGGCATCCTAGGTGGTAATAACAACAGCTACTAAGATCACAAAAACAAGGATGCAGAAAGACATTTATGCCGAGCTAAAGTGGTTGGGGGAGTTAATAACCTGCTAGGCTTATGATTATGTATATGATGTAGTTTATTATAATTTATGTACTTTTTCTACATTTAAGATGATGATGACACACCGATATGACTTCCTGCCCAACATATACACTAAGAGGTCGTTGGCACTTGATGTGGTAGCAACACTGGAGGAGGAGTCTGACACCACCTAGACGGAGGAAAACGGAGGAAGAAGCCCCAGGTGAGGAGGTTTTTCAGGAAACAGTTTCCAAGTGACAAGTCTTGCCAATACATTAACTACTCCAATCACATTAGGCAGGGCTGTGTTTAAAAGAATGCTATTCTCTTCTAGTGTCAGAAATCCGCACAAGAGTGCAATGAGTCCAGCCATGGCTGCAATGATCTGGTGGACATGGAGGTGGTGACGGACATGTGGCAACGACCTGTGGCTCCTCTGCAGGTAATCCCCAAGCCCAAGCTCACCTGCACCAACCTGCAGAGGAGGAGGCACAGATGTCGGGAAGGGAGTCTGAGGATGATGGAGGAGTCAGGTATAAGCATCACACACAAACACAGGAAGATACAGCCTAAACACACATACATATGTGTTGTAATGGGTCATTTTGTGACATTTCCATCTAGATGCCCAAAATGACCCCGCAGGTGAGCAGCGAGGGGGTGGAGGTGCACCAATCCCCCAAGAAGAATAAGGTGGGTGATGTACTACACACAAAAGAGAAGACAAGAACCAGCTCAAACACATTCACTAACTATTGTTTTTGTATTCTTCTACAGACTTGGACCAAGAGGTGTGGCAGGTCCCAGTCAGGAGAGTGGCTCCCCAACCACCAAACCCCCACAAGCCTAGTAAGTGTTAAGACAAGTGCATATCTACTAACACGGCTTCTTCAACAGGATGTCAGGAAGCAGAGGCTAGACACTAATTGTTGCCATTTTTTCTTTTACAGTACACACACAATAGTTGCAGCAGCGCCTGCAGGAGCTGACAGCTGCTGTGCATGGGCTGGTGGGGGATATTAAGGAGCTGGCAATCCCAAATATACAATTAGGAAGAAGTAAAGAAGAATGTATGCCAAGCATGAAAGTGGTTAAGGTAAGCATTAGGAAGAAGAAAAGAAGATGACAAAGTGACAAATTGGAAAGTGGGTAAGGTAAGCATTAGTAAGAACTAAAGAGCTCTGAATACCTATATATGTAAACTAGAGATGAGCGAACTTTTGAAAAATTCGATTCGACTGATTCGCCGAATTTTCCGACAAAAATCGTTTCGACCCGAATAAATTTGCGACGAATCGCTATTAAAAACAGCTATTTCTGAGCCTCCTAGAGCCTCAATAGGGTTGTAAACCATTCTGCCTTGCTGTAACACGCACAGGATGCGTGCTGGGTTAGTTAAATAATACTTTGAAGAAATATCACATGCAGATCAGAGGCATCGCTAATAGAATCGCAGAGCGGCACAATTGCAGAGAGTTGAAGTGGCATCACTATGAGGGGCAGAAGGAGCCCAAACATTGCTTTAAAGAGACACTGGAGTTGGCAGCAGCAGGAGCCCAAAAATTGGATGAATCACACCCTGGAGTTGGCAGGAGTTGACAGCAGCAGCAGCAGCAGGAGCCCAAATATTACTTTAAAGAGACCCTGGGGTTGGCCTCAGGAGCCCAAAAATTGGATGAATCACACCCTGGAGTTGGCAGCAGCAGCAGCAGGAGCCCAAATATACACTGGAGTTGGCTTCAGGAGCCCAAAAATTGGATGAATCACACCCTGGAGTTGGCAGGAGTTGACAGTAGCAGCAGCAGGAGCCCAAATATTACATTAAAGAGACCCTGGGGTTGGCCTCAGGAGCCCAAAAATTGGATGAATCACACCCTGGAGTTGGCAGCAGCAGCAGCAGGAGCCCAAATATACACTGGAGTTGGCTTCAGGAGCCCAAAAATTGGATGAATCACACCCTGGAGTTGGCAGGAGTTGACAGTAGCAGCAGCAGGAGCCCAAATATACACTGGAGTTGGCTTCAGGAGCCCAAAAATTGGATGAATCACACCCTGGAGTTGGCAGCAGCAGCAGCAGGAGCCCAAATATACACTGGAGTTGGCTTCAGGAGCCCAAAAATTGGATGAATCACACCCTGGAGTTGGCAGAAGTTGGCAGCAGCAGCAGCAGGAGCCCAAAAATTGGATGAATCACACCCTGGAGTTGGCAGAAGTTGGCAGCAGCAGCAGCAGGAGCCCAAATATACACTGGAGTTGGCCTCAGGAGCCCAAAAATTGGATGAATCACACCCTGGAGTT
The DNA here is from genome assembly GCA_027917425.1 of Gastrophryne carolinensis. Classification (NCBI taxonomy): domain Eukaryota; kingdom Metazoa; phylum Chordata; class Amphibia; order Anura; family Microhylidae; genus Gastrophryne; species Gastrophryne carolinensis. Next base: position 103,653,074 of record CM051235.1, on the reverse strand, counting down.
GGCAGAAGTTGGCAGCAGCAGCAGCAGGAGCCCAAATATACACTGGAGTTGGCTTCAGGAGCCCAAAAATTGGATGAATCACACCCTGGAGTTGGCAGGAGTTGACAGTAGCAGCAGCAGGAGCCCAAATATACACTGGAGTTGGCTTCAGGAGCCCAAAAATTGGATGAATCACACCCTGGAGTTGGCAGGAGTTGACAGCAGCAGCAGCAGGAGCCCAAATATTACATTAAAGAGACCCTGGGGTTGGCCTCAGGAGCCCAAAAATTGGATGAATCACACCCTGGAGTTGGCAGCAGCAGCAGCAGGAGCCCAAATATACACTGGAGTTGGCTTCAGGAGCCCAAAAATTGGATGAATCACACCCTGGAGTTGGCAGAAGTTGGCAGCAGCAGCAGCCCAAATATACACTGGAGTTGGCTTCAGGAGCCCAAAAATTGGATGAATCACACCCTGGAGTTGGCAGGAGTTGACAGTAGCAGCAGCAGGAGCCCAAATATTACATTAAAGAGACCCTGGGGTTGGCCTCAGGAGCCCAAAAATTGGATGAATCACACCCTGGAGTTGGCAGCAGCAGCAGCAGGAGCCCAAATATACACTGGAGTTGGCTTCAGGAGCCCAAAAATTGGATGAAGCACACCCTGGAGTTGGCAGAAGTTGGCAGCAGCAGCAGCAGGAGCCCAAATATACACTGGAGTTGGCTTCAGGAGCCCAAAAATTGGATGAATCACACCCTGGAGTTGGCAGGAGTTGACAGTAGCAGCAGCAGGAGCCCAAATATACACTGGAGTTGGCTTCAGGAGCCCAAAAATTGGATGAATCACACCCTGGAGTTGGCAGGAGTTGACAGCAGCAGCAGGAGCCCAAATATACACTCGAGTTGGCTTCAGGAGCCCAAAAATTGGATGAATCACACCCTGGAGTTGGCAGCAGCAGCAGCAGGAGCCCAAATATACACTGGAGTTGGCTTCAGGAGCCCAAAAATTGGATGAATCACACCCTGGAGTTGGCAGAAGTTGGCAGCAGCAGCAGCAGGAGCCCAAATATACACTGGAGTTGGCTTCAGGAGCCCAAAAATTGGATGAATCACACCCTGGAGTTGGCAGAAGTTGGCAGCAGTAGCAGCAGGAGCCCAAATATACACTGGAGTTGGCCTCAGGAGCCCAAAAATTGGATGAATCACACCCTGGAGTTGGCAGAAGTTGGCAGCAGCAGCAGCAGGAGCCCAAATATACACTGGAGTTGGCTTCAGGAGCCCAAAAATTGGATGAATCACACCCTGGAGTTGGCAGGAGTTGACAGTAGCAGCAGCAGGAGCCCAAATATACACTGGAGTTGGCTTCAGGAGCCCAAAAATTGGATGAATCACACCCTGGAGTTGTCAGGAGTTGACAGCAGCAGCAGCAGCAGGAGCCCAAATATTACATTAAAGAGACCCTGGGGTTGGCCTCAGGAGCCCAAAAATTGGATGAATCACACCCTGGAGTTGGCAGCAGCAGCAGCAGGAGCCCAAATATACACTGGAGTTGGCTTCAGGAGCCCAAAAATTGGATGAATCACACCCTGGAGTTGGCAGAAGTTGGCAGCAGCAGCAGCCCAAATATACACTGGAGTTGGCTTCAGGAGCCCAAAAATTGGATGAATCACAAGCTGGAGTTGGCAGGAGTTGACAGTAGCAGCAGCAGGAGCCCAAATATTACATTAAAGAGACCCTGGGGTTGGCCTCAGGAGCCCAAAAATTGGATGAATCACACCCTGGAGTTGGCAGCAGCAGCAGCAGGAGCCCAAATATACACTGGAGTTGGCTTCAGGAGCCCAAAAATTGGATGAATCACACCCTGGAGTTGGCAGAAGTTGGCAGCAGCAGCAGCAGCAGGAGCCCAAATATACACTGGAGTTGGCCTCAGGAGCCCAAAAATTGGATGAATCACACCCTGGAGTTGGCAGGAGTTGACAGTAGCGGCAGCAGGAGCCCAAATATACACTGGAGTTGGCTTCAGGGGCCCAAAAATTGGATGAATCACACCCTGGAGTTGGCAGAAGTTGGCAGCAGCAGCAGCAGGAGCCCAAATATACACTGGAGTTGGCTTCAGGAGCCCAAAAATTGGATGAATCACACCCTGGAGTTGGCAGGAGTTGACAGTAGCGGCAGCAGGAGCCCAAATATACACTGGAGTTGGCTTCAGGAGCCCAAAAATTGGATGAATCACACCCTGGAGTTGGCAGGAGTTGACAGCAGCAGCAGGAGCCCAAATATACACTGGAATTGGCTTCAGGAGCCCAAAAATTGGATGAATCACACCCTGGAGTTGGCAGCAGCAGGAGCCCAAATATACACTGGAGTTGGCTTCAGGAGCCCAAAAATTGGATGAATCACACCCTGGAGTTGGCAGAAGTTGGCAGCAGCAGCAGCAGGAGCCCAAATATACACTGGAGTTGGCTTCAGGAGCCCAAAAATTGGATGAATCACACCCTGGAGTTGGCAGAAGTTGGCAGCAGTAGCAGCAGGAGCCCAAATATACACTGGAGTTGGCCTCAGGAGCCCAAAAATTGGATGAATCACACCCTGGAGTTGGCAGAAGTTGGCAGCAGCAGCAGCAGGAGCCCAAATATACACTGGAGTTGGCTTCAGGAGCCCAAAAATTGGATGAATCACACCCTGGAGTTGGCAGGAGTTGACAGTAGCAGCAGCAGGAGCCCAAATATACACTGGAGTTGGCTTCAGGAGCCCAAAAATTGGATGAATCACACCCTGGAGTTGGCAGCAGCAGCAGGAGCCCAAACACTACTTTAAAGAGACCCTGGGGTTGGCTTCAGGAGCCCAAAAATTGGATGAATCACACCCTGGAGTTGGCAGGAGTTGACAGCAGCAGCAGCAGGAGCCCAAACATTACTTCAAAGAGACCCTGGGGTTGGCTTCAGGAGCCCAACAATTGGATGAATCACACCCTGGAGTTGGCAGGAATTGACAGCAGCAGCAGCAGGAGCCCAAATATTACTTTAAAGAGACCCTGGGGTTGGCTTCAGGAGCCCAACAATTGGATGATTCACACCCTGGAGTTGGCAGCAGCAGCAGGAGCCTAAACACTACTTTAAAGAGACCCTGGGGTTGGCTTCAGGAGCCCAAAAATTGGATGAATCACACCCTGGAGTTGGCAGAAGTTGGCAGCAGCAGCAGCAGGAGCCCAAACATTACTTTAAAGAGACCCTGGGGTTGGCTTCAGGAGCCCAACAATTGGATGAATCACACCCTGGAGTTGGCAGGAGTTGACAGCAGCAGCAGCAGGAGCCCAAATATTACTTTAAAGAGACCCTGGGGTTGGCTTCAGGAGCCCAACAATTGGATGAATCACACCCTGGAGTTGGCAGGAGTTGACAGCAGCAGCAGCAGGAGCCCAAATATTACTTTAAAGAGACCCTGGGGTTGGCTTCAGGAGCCCAACAATTGGATGATTCACACCCTGGAGTTGGCAGCAGCAGCAGGAGCCTAAACACTACTTTAAAGAGACCCTGGGGTTGGCTTCAGGAGCCCAAAAATTGGATGAATCACACCCTGGAGTTGGCAGAAGTTGGCAGCAGCAGCAGCAGGAGCCCAAACATTACTTTAAAGAGACCCTGGGGTTGGCTTCAGGAGCCCAACAATTGGATGAATCACACCCTGGAGTTGGCAGGAGTTGACAGCAGCAGCAGCAGGAGCCCAAATATTACTTTAAAGAGACCCTGGGGTTGGCTTCAGGAGCCCAAAAATTGGATGAATCACACCCTGTGGAGAGTCATGTGGAGAAAAAGTAGCTTAGTTAGTAATATCTACATAAAATTATGAATAAACAAATGCAAAAGTATTGCCAAAGTGAAGTTTTGTTTGAGGGTGTGTTTCCACCTTTTAATTAAATCAGAAACAAGAAGGTATCATTGCCTCTGACTAATTAGCCCTCAAAAATTCTTGGAATTTTTAATCTGGAATCATGTCTGATCCGTCTTATCCGAAGAATATTAATAAAAAGTAAGAGTAACGTAAAGGATTTTTTATCAATACTTACTTGTGGTCCGATGCGGAGGAATGTCTGTAACTGGAGAGCAGCGCCTTAAATCTGGTTTGCACGATCCATCTTTCTTTAGTGTAGGTCTGGCCCCGTCATCAATCTACTGGAATACATCAGGCATTGTTGGGAGGAAAGCTTGGGTGATCCATGCGCCATTCATTTCCACGCAGGGCAGTCTCTGGAAAAAAAAAAAACTATGTAAAAACCAGGGTCTTTTTCATATAAATACAAATGGTTATTTTTGCTTTTAAACCATATGTTCCACAGCTTTACCAGTCATTGTGTCAGCCAATGAAGCAACTTTGTCTGGAAGTGCTGCAAAAGCAGTCCACTGCATCACAAGTGGCATCTGACACCCCCAGTCAACTGTCTGTTGTCTGTCTGTTATGCTTTGGGTTCAGCTCCACTATCCATTGATGAAGATCTGATAATCATAAAATTCAGCAGCTACTGCCCAGCCAAGAAGTGGAGGAGACACTCGCCTCTTCTTCCACTAGCCGGCAATTAGTGATGAGGAGAGTGTCGTGGGAGGAGGTGTTGCAAGCCGAGGTAGTGGAAGAGGGTCCCTGGAGTCTGCGGTGGTGGCGGCAGCAGCAGCAGTGAATTATTGGGGACTGTTGATAGGAAAAAATCAGCTACTCAGCGATGTGTCAGTTTTTCATGTTGCATCCACAATCCTGTGGAGAAAAAGTAGGTTAGTTAGTATATATACATAAAATTATGAATAGACAAATGCAATAGTATTGCCAAAGTGAAGTTTTGTTTGAGGGTGTGTTTCCACCTTGTAATTAAATCAGAAACAACTAGCTATCATTTGCCTCTGAATAATTAGCCCTCAAAAATTCTTGGAATTTTTAATCTTGATGTCTGAGGGATTTCTCCTCTCAGACAGCGTCACCATAAGTCCAGCCTGCTGCATTACACTTGGAAGAACATCTTGTTTGCGCTGCGACAAGGAAGCCAGAGTCATGCGTCCTGACATGGCACACGTGTTCAGTCTAGTTCTGAAGTCTTGCCTCCATCTGAAAGAACAACAGGAAAGAAAGTTAGCATGCACTTCTGGCACTCCTACACCACCAAGCACAACCTTATTGAGCCTCAGCGTCACAACGGTGTACCCCACCATAGTCTGATTTGCGATGTTTCCACCCGTTGGAATTCCACCCTCCATATGCAGGATCCACTATAGCAGTGGTCCCCAACCCTGTCCTCAAGGCCCACCAACAGGCCAGGTTTTGCAGATCTCCACAAAGATGCACAGGTGGAGTAATTAGTGCAGCTGCAGAGCAATAGAGCTGGCTATTTGGAGATCCAAAAAACATGACATGTTGGTGGGCCTTGAGGACAGGGTTGAGGACCACTGCACTATAGGAACAGAGAAAAGCCATCACGGATTTCTGGATGATCCAAACGGATAGGGGGACACCCCTGTGTAAATTCAATGTAAACCATTGGCAGCTCATACGTGACACCGACCGTTTGCTCAGGCCCTTTGAGGAAGCTACGTTATTAGTCAGTTGCCAGGACTATGAGATGAACGATGAGATTCCACTGCTTCATGTACTACAACACATGTTGGAAACCATGGCTGGTCAGGGCACTGGAGACATGGCACATACATTTCACAGCCACATGAAGCCTGTGGGGGCTGAAGTGGAGGAGGAGGGGGTGGGGCACAGCAAACCACAGTTTAGGTTTCACAAAATGACCATTTTATCTAGTCATCTGACAGGAGAGGAGGAGCAGGAGCAGCCACAGGAGCTAGAGGGGTGTGAGGAAGGCGAGACAGAGGACCCAGACACACCGTGGCAGTTTACAGTGGAGATGGAGACAGGTAGTCCCTCCGAGTCACTTGCACAAATGACACGATGCATGCTCACATGCTTGCGTACTAGTGAGCGCAGAATTGTCTCCATTTGTCAGCGGGAAGACTTCTGGCTCTCCAACTTATTGGACCCTCGCTTCCGGCACAAAATGGGGGCATTTATTACGCCCACTGAGAGGGAGGACAAACTGACCTACTACAGAGACATCCCACGTAGTCAGTTGGGCGATGTCTATCTGCGCCATGGCCCATACTCCCGCAGGTCTGACTCGGGGGGACCTCTGCGATCACCTTCCACTGCCATGGCTGCTGGGGGGGTGGAAGGAGCAGCAGCAGCAGCTCCATCAGCAGCAGCCTCAGTCTTCAGTCGCTAGTGAGTAGCTTTCTACACCCGCATAGTGAGTCTACTCATGAGCAGCAGGAAGACCTGGAGCTGGACCTCAAACAGCAGGTCATGTCATACCTTGACATGACCATGCCAACACACCTTCAGGATCCACTGGATTTGCTGGGAAGCCAAACTTGACTTGTGCCCGCAACTAGCAGAGTTTGCCCTGGAAAAGCTGTACTGGCCGGACAGTAGGTGATTTAGATGGCAACTGGGCTGCTCTATATAACGAAGCAAAATGGCAAATTTACCTCACTATATAAGCTATTGCCCCTCAGGTTTACACAGGGGCTGCTCTATATTATGCTGCAAAATGGCAAATTTACCTCACAATATAAGCTATTGCAGCTCTATATAAATAAAAATAAATAAATAAAAAAAGGGCCTGTAGAAGCTTATTTAGTATAACAGATAGGGTGACATGTGCTGGTTTGGGATGCCCATATGGGCTAGTGTTTTGGCAGCAGTACAAAAACCAATGCAAAATGCAATAGCTTAATAAAGCTGATGCTGATCAACGCTTATTTAGTATAACAGATGGGGTGCAACATGCAGGTTTGGGATGCCCTGCGGCCTGGTGTATTTAAAGCAGACCAAAACCAATTCAAAATGCAATAACTTAATAAAGCTGAGGCTGTAGATGCTTATTTAGTATAACAGGTAGGGTGCAAGGTGCAGCTTTGGGGTGCCCTGTGGCCTGGTTAAATGAAAGCAGTCAAAAAGGAAGTGCAAACTGAAGTAGCTTAATGAAGCTGATGCTGATCAACGCTTATGTTGTATACCAGATAGGGTGCAAGGTGCAGCTTTGGGGTGCCCTGCGGCCTGGTTTATTAAAAGCAGTCAAAAACAAGTGCAAACTGAAGTAGCTTAATAAAGCAGCTGATGCTGATCAACGCTTATGTTGTATAACAGATAGCATGTGCCTTGGGATGCCCGTGTGGCCTGTTATATTTCAAGCTGAACAAAAAGTAACAATAATCCAAGTATGAGACATAATTTTGACCTTCTTTACAGCGCCATACTTTGAAAAAAAAAATTAATTTCATGCTGATCAATCCAAAGGTCAATGCCCCTAACAAAAATAGTGTTCGGCATAAGTTTTCCTTCTGGAAGGACGTAACCTTTAGTTTACATGGTTGGGGTAGGTTATCTTACAAATTGGGATACCCCAGGCAGCAGTGTCATTGAAAGAGACAGATTGTAATGCAGGCCATACGCAAGCAGAGAAACTCAGGCTGCAACAGGCCTATTTAGTTTACATGGTTGGGGTAGGTTATCTTACAAATTGGGATACCCCACTGTATATGAAACCGAATATAAATGCACACCCAAAAGTGGACAATCAGCCTCCAAGAGGCCTGCTTAGTTTAAATAAGAGAGCTGCTTAGTATGGTAGGTAGGTTATGTTATGTTACAGAATGGGATGCCCCAAGCAGACTTGAGATCAGTATATATGCACACAGCAGCAGTGTGTAAGCAGGCTCATACAGGCCAAATTTCTTTAAATAACTGTGCAGCTTACAGTAAATGCAGAGGCTAATGGTATGTTACAGAATGGGATGCCCCAAGCAGACTTGAGATCAGTATATATGCACACAGCAGCAGTGTGTTAGCAGGCTCATACAGGCCAAATTTCTTTAAATAACTGTGCAGCTTACAGTAAATGCAGAGGCTAATGGTATGTTACAGAATGGGATGCCCCAAGCAGACTTGAGATCAGTATATATGCACACAGCAGCAGTGTGTTAGCAGGCTCATACAGGCCAAATTTCTTTAAATAACTGTGCAGCTTACAGTAAATGCAGAGGCTAATGGTATGTTACAGAATGGGATGCCCCAAGCAGACTTGAGATCAGTATATATGCACACAGCAGCAGTGTGTTAGCAGGCTCATACAGGCCAAATTTCTTTAAATAACTGTGCAGCTTACAGTAAATGCAGAGGCTAATGGTATGTTACAGAATGGGATGCCCCAAAAACCAGAGAGCACCTGGCAGGCAGCAGTAAGACTATGCACATCAAAAGTGTCTTTATCATGCCTAATTTCAATTATAATAAGTGCAAATGGTTATATGGTGTTAAACAGAGGCTGCTGTAGTCACAAAATGGGATGCCCCAAAAAAGATCCAGTAGTGCTATGCCCAGCAAAAGTGTCTTTATCAGGCTAATTTCAAATATGATAAGAGCAAATGCTTATATGGTCTTAAACAGAGGCTGCTTTAGTCACAGAATGGGATGCCCCCAAAAAAGATCCAGTAGTACTATGCTCAGCAAAAGTGTCTTTATCAGGCTAATTTCAAATATAATAAGAGCAAATGCTTATATGGTCTTAAACAGAGGCTGCTTTAGTCACAGAATGGGATGCCCTGGCAGGGACAAGTAGTGCTATGCCCAGCACAAGTGTCTTTATCAGGCTAATTTCAAATATAATAAGAGCAAATGCTTATATGGTCTTAAACAGAGGCTGCTTTAGTCACAGAATGGGATGCCCCCAAAAAGATCCAGTAGTACTATGCCCAGCAAAAGTGTCTTTATCAGGCCTAATTTCAAATATAATAAGAGCAAATGGTTATATGGTCTTAAACAGAGGCTGCTTTAGTCACAGAATGGGATGCCCCCAAAAAAGATCCAGTAGTACTATGCCCAGCAAAAGTGTCTTTATCAGGCTAATTTCAAATATTATAAGAGCAAATGCTTATATGGTCTTAAACAGAGGCTGCTTTAGTCACAGAATGGGATGCCCTGGCAGGGACAAGTAGTGCTATGCCCAGCAAAAGTGTCTTTATCAGGCTAATTTCAAATATAATAAGAGCAAATGCTTATATGGTCTTAAACAGAGGCTGCTGTAGTCACAGAATGGGATGCCCCCCAAAAGATCCAGTAGTACTATGCCCAGCAAAAGTGTCTTTATCAGGCCTAATTTCAAATATAATAAGAGCAAATGCTTATATGGTCTTAAACAGAGGCTGCTTTAGTCACAGAATGGGATGCCCCCAAAAAAGATCCAGTAGTACTATGCCCAGCAAAAGTGTCTTTATCAGGCCTAATTTCAAATATAATAAGAGCAAATGCTTATATGGTCTTAAACAGAGGCTGCTTTAGTCACAGAATGGGATGCCCCCAAAAAAGATCCAGTAGTACTATGCCCAGCAAAAGTGTCTTTATCAGGCTAATTTCAAATATGATAAGAGCAAATGGTTATATGGTCTTAAACAGAGGCTGCTTTAGTCACAGAATGGGATGCCCCCAAAAAAGATCCAGTAGTACTATGCCCAGCAAAAGTGTCTTTATCAGGCTAATTTCAAATATGATAAGAGCAAATGCTTATATGGTCTTAAACAGAGGCTGCTTTAGTCACAGAATGGGATGCCCCCAAAAAAGATCCAGTAGTACTATGCCCAGCAAAAGTGTCTTTATCAGGCTAATTTCAAATATAATAAGAGCAAATGCTTATATGGTCTTAAACAGAGGCTGCTTTAGTCACAGAATGGGATGCCCTGGCAGGGACAAGTAGTGCTATGCCCAGCAAAAGTGTCTTTATCAGGCTAATTTCAAATATAATAAGAGCAAATGCTTATATGGTCTTAAACAGAGGCTGCTTTAGTCACAGAATGGGATGCCCCCAAAAAGATCCAGTAGTACTATGCCCAGCAAAAGTGTCTTTATCAGGCCTAATTTCAAATATAATAAGAGCAAATGGTTATATGGTCTTAAACAGAGGCTGCTTTAGTCACAGAATGGGATGCCCCCAAAAAAGATCCAGTAGTACTATGCCCAGCAAAAGTGTCTTTATCAGGCTAATTTCAAATATAATAAGAGCAAATGCTTATATGGTATTAAACAGAGGCTGCTTTAGTCACAGAATGGGATGCCCTGGCAGGGACAAGTAGTGCTATGCCCAGCAAAAGTGTCATTATCAGGCTAATTTCAAATATAATAAGAGCAAATGCTTATATGGTCTTAAACAGAGGCTGCTGTAGTCACAGAATGGGATGCCCCCAAAAAGATCCAGTAGTACTATGCCCAGCAAAAGTGTCTTTATCAGGCCTAATTTCAAATATAATAAGAGCAAATGCTTATATGGTCTTAAACAGAGGCTGCTTTAGTCACAGAATGGGATGCCCCCAAAAAAGATTCAGTAGTACTATGCCCAGCAAAAGTGTCTTTATCAGGCCTAATTTCAAATATAATAAGAGCAAATGCTTATATGGTCTTAAACAGAGGCTGCTTTAGTCACAGAATGGGATGCCCCCAAAAAAGATCCAGTAGTACTATGCCCAGCAAAAGTGTCTTTATCAGGCTAATTTCAAATATGATAAGAGCAAATGGTTATATGGTCTTAAACAGAGGCTGCTTTAGTCACAGAATGGGATGCCCCCAAAATAGATCCAGTAGTACTATGCCCAGCAAAAGTGTCTTTATCAGGCTAATTTCAAATATGATAAGAGCAAATGCTTATATGGTCTTAAACAGAGGCTGCTTTAGTCACAGAATGGGATGCCCCCAAAAAAGATCCAGTAGTACTATGCCCAGCAAAAGTGTCTTTATCAGGCTAATTTCAAATATAATAAGAGCAAATGCTTATATGGTCTTAAACAGAGGCTGCTTTAGTCACAGAATGGGATGCCCTGGCAGGGACATGTAGTGCTATGCCCAGCAAAAGTGTCTTTATCAGGCTAATTTCAAATATAATAAGAGCAAATGCTTATATGGTCTTAAACAGAGGCTGCTTTAGTCACAGAATGGGATGCCCCCAAAAAGATCCAGTAGTACTATGCCCAGCAAAAGTGTCTTTATCAGGCCTAATTTCAAATATAATAAGAGCAAATGGTTATATGGTCTTAAACAGAGGCTGCTTTAGTCACAGAATGGGATGCCCCCAAAAAAGATCCAGTAGTACTATGCCCAGCAAAAGTGTCTTTATCAGGCTAATTTCAAATATAATAAGAGCAAATGCTTATATGGTCTTAAACAGAGGCTGCTTTAGTCACAGAATGGGATGCCCTGGCAGGGACAAGTAGTGCTATGCCCAGCAAAAGTGTCTTTATCAGGCTAATTTCAAATATAATAAGAGCAAATGGTTATATGGTCTTAAACAGAGGCTGCTGTAGTCACAGAATGGGATGCCCCCAAAAAGATCCAGTAGTACTATGCCCAGCAAAAGTGTCTTTATCAGGCCTAATCTCAAATATAATAAGAGCAAATGCTTATATGGTCTTAAACAGAGGCTGCTTTAGTCACAGAATGGGATGCCCCCAAAAAAGATCCAGTAGTACTATGCCCAGCAAAAGTGTCTTTATCAGGCCTAATTTCAAATATAATAAGAGCAAATGCTTATATGGTCTTAAACAGAGGCTGCTTTAGTCACAGAATGGGATGCCCCCAAAAAAGATCCAGTAGTACTATGCCCAGCAAAAGTGTCTTTATCAGGCCTAATTTCAAATATAATAAGAGCAAATGCTTATATGGTCTTAAACAGAGGCTGCTTTAGTCACAGAATGGGATGCCCCCAAAAAAGATCCAGTAGTACTATGCCCAGCAAAAGTGTCTTTATCAGGCTAATTTCAAATATGATAAGAGCAAATGGTTATATGGTCTTAAACAGAGGCTGCTTTAGTCACAGAATGGGATGCCCCCAAAAAAGATCCAGTAGTACTATGCCCAGCAAAAGTGTCTTTATCAGGCTAATTTCAAATATGATAAGAGCAAATGCTTATATGGTCTTAAACAGAGGCTGCTTTAGTCACAGAATGGGATGCCCCAAAAAAGATCCAGTAGTACTATGCCCAGCAAAAGTGTCTTTATCAGGCTAATTTCAAATATAATAAGAGCAAATGCTTATATGGTCTTAAACAGAGGCTGCTTTAGTCACAGAATGGGATGCCCTGGCAGGGACAAGTAGTGCTATGCCCAGCAAAAGTGTCTTTATCAGGCTAATTTCAAATATAATAAGAGCAAATGCTTATATGGTCTTAAACAGTGGCTGCTTTAGTCACATAATGGGATGCCCCCAAAAAGATCCAGTAGTACTATGCCCAGCAAAAGTGTCTTTATCAGGCCTAATTTCAAATATAATAAGAGCAAATGGTTATATGGTCTTAAACAGAGGCTGCTTTAGTCACAGAATGGGATGCCCCCAAAAAAGATCCAGTAGTACTATGCCCAGCAAAAGTGTCTTTATCAGGCTAATTTCAAATATAATAAGAGCAAATGCTTATATGGTCTTAAACAGAGGCTGCTTTAGTCACATAATGGGATGCCCTGGCAGGGACAAGTAGTGCTATGCCCAGCAAAAGTGTCTTTATCAGGCTAATTTCAAATATAATAAGAGCAAATGCTTATATGGTCTTAAACAGAGGCTGCTGTAGTCACAGAATGGGATGCCCCCAAAAAGATCCAGTAGTACTATGCCCAGCAAAAGTGTCTTTATCAGGCCTAATTTCAAATATAATAAGAGCAAATGCTTATATGGTCTTAAACAGAGGCTGCTTTAGTCACAGAATGGGATGCCCTGGCAGGGACAAGTAGTGCTATGCCCAGCAAAAGTGTCTTTATCAGGCTAATTTCAAATATAATAAGAGCAAATGCTTATATGGTCTTAAACAGAGGCTGCTGTAGTCACAGAATGGGATGCTCCCAAAAAGATCCAGTAGTACTATGCCCAGCAAAAGTGTCTTTATCAGGCCTAATTTCAAATATAATAAGAGCAAATGCTTATATGGTCTTAAACAGAGGCTGCTTTAGTCACAGAATGGGATGCCCCCAAAAAAGATCCAGTAGTACTATGCCCAGCAAAAGTGTCTTTATCAGGCCTAATTTCAAATATAATAAGAGCAAATGCTTATATGGTCTTAAACAGAGGCTGCTTTAGTCACAGAATGGGATGCCCCCAAAAAAGATCCAGTAGTACTATGCCCAGCAAAAGTGTCTTTATCAGGCTAATTTCAAATATGATAAGAGCAAATGGTTATATGGTCTTAAACAGAGGCTGCTTTAGTCACAGAATGGGATGCCCCCCAAAATGATCCAGTAGTACTATGCCCAGCAAAAGTGTCTTTATCAGGCTAATTTCAAATATGATAAGAGCAAATGCTTATATGGTCTTAAACAGAGGCTGCTTTAGTCACAGAATGGGATGCCCCCAAAAAAGATCCAGTAGTACTATGCCCAGCAAAAGTGTCTTTATCAGGCTAATTTCAAATATAATAAGAGCAAATGCTTATATGGTCTTAAACAGAGGCTGCTTTAGTCACAGAATGGGATGCCCTGGCAGGGACAAGTAGTGCTATGCCCAGCAAAAGTGTCTTTATCAGGCTAATTTCAAATATAATAAGAGCAAATGCTTATATGGTCTTAAACAGAGGCTGCTTTAGTCACAGAATGGGATGCCCCCAAAAAGATCCAGTAGTACTATGCCCAGCAAAAGTGTCTTTATCAGGCCTAATTTCAAATATAATAAGAGCAAATGGTTATATGGTCTTAAACAGAGGCTGCTTTAGTCACAGAATGGGATGCCCCCAAAAAAGATCCAGTAGTACTATGCCCAGCAAAAGTGTCTTTATCAGGCTAATTTCAAATATAATAAGAGCAAATGCTTATATGGTCTTAAACAGAGGCTGCTTTAGTCACAGAATGGGATGCCCTGGCAGGGACAAGTAGTGCTATGCCCAGCAAAAGTGTCTTTATCAGGCTAATTTCAAATATAATAAGAGCAAATGCTTATATGGTCTTAAACAGAGGCTGCTTTAGTCACAGAATGGGATGCCCCCAAAAAAGATCCAGTAGTACTATGCCCAGCAAAAGTGTCTTTATCAGGCCTAATTTCAAATATAATAAGAGCAAATGCTTATATGGTCTTAAACAGAGGCTGCTTTAGTCACAGAATGGGATGCCCCCAAAAAGATCCAGTAGTACTATGCCCAGCAAAAGTGTCTTTATCAGGCCTAATTTCAAATATAATAAGAGCAAATGGTTATATGGTCTTAAACAGAGGCTGCTTTAGTCACAGAATGGGATGCCCCCAAAAAAGATCCAGTAGTACTATGCCCAGCAAAAGTGTCTTTATCAGGCAAATTTCAAATATAATAAGAGCAAATGCTTATATGGTCTTAAACAGAGGCTGCTTTAGTCACAGAATGGGATGCCCTGGCAGGGACAAGTAGTGCTATGCCCAGCAAAAGTGTCTTTATCAGGCTAATTTCAAATATAATAAGAGCAAATGCTTATATGGTCTTAAACAGAGGCTGCTGTAGTCACAGAATGGGATGCCCCCAAAAAGATCCAGTAGTACTATGCCCAGCAAAAGTGTCTTTATCAGGCCTAATTTCAAATATAATAAGAGCAAATGCTTATATGGTCTTAAACAGAGGCTGCTTTAGTCACAGAATGGGATGCCCCCAAAAAAGATCCAGTAGTACTATGCCCAGCAAAAGTGTCTTTATCAGGCCTAATTTCAAATATAATAAGAGCAAATGCTTATATGGTCTTAAACAGAGGCTGCTTTAGTCACAGAATGGGATGCCCCCAAAAAAGATCCAGTAGTACTATGCCCAGCAAAAGTGCCTTTATCAGGCCTAATTTCAAATATAATAAGAGCAAATGCTTATATGGTCTTAAACAGAGGCTGCTTTAGTCACAGAATGGGATGCCCCCAAAAAAGATCCAGTAGTACTATGCCCAGCAAAAGTGTCTTTATCAGGCTAATTTCAAATATGATAAGAGCAAATGGTTATATGGTCTTAAACAGAGGCTGCTTTAGTCACAGAATGGGATGCCCCCAAAAAAGATCCAGTAGTACTATGCCCAGCAAAAGTGTCTTTATCAGGCTAATTTCAAATATGATAAGAGCAAATGCTTATATGGTCTTAAACAGAGGCTGCTTTAGTCACAGAATGGGATGCCCCCAAAAAAGATCCAGTAGTACTATGCCCAGCAAAAGTGTCTTTATCAGGCCTAATTTCAAATATAATAAGAGCAAATGCTTATATGGTCTTAAACAGAGGCTGCTTTAGTCACAGAATGGGATGCCCTGGCAGGGACAAGTAGTGCTATGCCCAGCAAAAGTGTCTTTATCAGGCTAATTTCAAATATAATAAGAGCAAATGCTTATATGGTCTTAAACAGAGGCTGCTTTAGTCACAGAATGGGATGCCCCCAAAAAGATCCAGTAGTACTATGCCCAGCAAAAGTGTCTTTATCAGGCCTAATTTCAAATATAATAAGAGCAAATGGTTATATGGTCTTAAACAGAGGCTGCTTTAGTCACAGAATGGGATGCCCCCAAAAAAGATCCAGTAGTACTATGCCCAGCAAAAGTGTCTTTATCAGGCTAATTTCAAATATGATAAGAGCAAATGCTTATATGGTCTTAAACAGAGGCTGCTTTAGTCACAGAATGGGATGCCCCCAAAAAAGATCCAGTAGTACTATGCCCAGCAAAAGTGTCTTTATCAGGCTAATTTCAAATATAATAAGAGCAAATGCTTATATGGTCTTAAACAGAGGCTGCTTTAGTCACAGAATGGGATGCCCTGGCAGGGACAAGTAGTGCTATGCCCAGCAAAAGTGTCTTTATCAGGCTAATTTCAAATATAATAAGAGCAAATGCTTATATGGTCTTAAACAGAGGCTGCTTTAGTCACAGAATGGGATGCCCCCAAAAAGATCCAGTAGTACTATGCCCAGCAAAAGTGTCTTTATCAGGCCTAATTTCAAATATAATAAGAGCAAATGGTTATATGGTCTTAAACAGAGGCTGCTTTAGTCACAGAATGGGATGCCCCCAAAAAAGATCCAGTAGTACTATGCCCAGCAAAAGTGTCGTTATCAGGCTAATTTCAAATATAATAAGAGCAAATGCTTATATGGTCTTAAACAGAGGCTGCTTTAGTCACAGAATGGGATGCCCTGGCAGGGACAAGTAGTGCTATGCCCAGCAAAAGTGTCTTTATCAGGCTAATTTCAAATATAATAAGAGCAAATGCTTATATGGTCTTAAACAGAGGCTGCTGTAGTCACAGAATGGGATGCCCCCAAAAAGATCCAGTAGTACTATGCCCAGCAAAAGGGTCTTTATCAGGCCTAATTTCAAATATAATAAGAGCAAATGCTTATATGGTCTTAAACAGAGGCTGCTTTAGTCACAGAATGGGATGCCCCCAAAAAAGATCCAGTAGTACTATGCCCAGCAAAAGTGTCTTTATCAGGCCTAATTTCAAATATAATAAGAGCAAATGCTTATATGGTCTTAAACAGAGGCTGCTTTAGTCACAGAATGGGATGCCCCCAAAAAAGATCCAGTAGTACTATGCCCAGCAAAAGTGTCTTTATCAGGCCTAATTTCAAATATAATAAGAGCAAATGCTTATATGGTCTTAAACAGTGGCTGCTTTAGTCACAGAATGGGATGCCCCCAAAAAAGATCCAGTAGTACTATGCCCAGCAAAAGTGTCTTTATCAGGCTAATTTCAAATATGATAAGAGAAAATGGTTATATGGTCTTAAACAGAGGCTGCTTTAGTCACAGAATGGGATGCCCCCAAAAAAGATCCAGTAGTACTATGCCCAGCAAAAGTGTCTTTATCAGGCTAATTTCAAATATGATAAGAGCAAATGCTTATATGGTCTTAAACAGAGGCTGCTTTAGTCACAGAATGGGATGCCCCCAAAAAAGATCCAGTAGTACTATGCCCAGCAAAAGTGTCTTTATCAGGCTAATTTCAAATATAATAAGAGCAAATGCTTATATGGTCTTAAACAGAGGCTGCTTTAGTCACAGAATGGGATGCCCTGGCAGGGACAAGTAGTGCTATGCCCAGCAAAAGTGTCTTTATCAGGCCTAATTTCAAATATAATAAGAGCAAATGCTTATATGGTCTTAAACAGAGGCTGCTTTAGTCACAGAATGGGATGCCCTGGCAGGGACAAGTAGTGCTATGCCCAGCAAAAGTGTCTTTATCAGGCTAATTTCAAATATAATAAGAGCAAATGCTTATATGGTCTTAAACAGAGGCTGCTTTAGTCACAGAATGGGATGCCCCCAAAAAAGATCCAGTAGTACTATGCCCAGCAAAAGTGTCTTTATCAGGCTAATTTCAAATATAATAAGAGCAAATGCTTATATGGTCTTAAACAGAGGCTGCTTTAGTCACAGAATGGGATGCCCTGGCAGGGACAAGTAGTGCTATGCCCAGCAAAAGTGTCTTTATCAGGCTAATTTCAAATATAATAAGAGCAAATGCTTATATGGTCTTAAACAGAGGCTGCTTTAGTCACAGAATGGGATGCCCCCAAAAAAGATCCAGTAGTACTATGCCCAGCAAAAGTGTCTTTATCAGGCTAATTTCAAATATAATAAGAGCAAATGCTTATATGGTCTTAAACAGAGGCTGCTTTAGTCACAGAATGGGATGCCCCCCAAAAAAGATGCAGTAGTACTATGCCCAGCAAAAGTGTCTTTATCAGGCTAATTTCAAATATATGTGAAACTTTAAAAAAGAGAGAAAGTGGGAGACACCCCTAGAAAATGTTGATATATTGATATGTAGGCACTGCCCCTTTAACCATATAGATATGGGGCGCCCAGCTAACCACCCTACTACTGCAAAAAACACACAAAATACCGACAATTGGTTAATTGCTGGGCTGGCCAATAAACATACATATATAAGCAAAAAAAGAAAAATATTTTAATGATAGTGCACAGGGGCACACAATGCATATGACAGACAAGACCTAAAGACACACATGAATTAAAATCGCAATGCGAGAGCACATATACAAATAGACGGAGGCCCCGGCCAGGTCAACCTGGACTCCACACTCACATACACAGACACTCCAATCATAGCAAAAAATGCTGGCCAGCATATGAAAAAGGGATGCAAAAATCTATCCTCAGTAAAAGCAAGCAATAGCATATATTGAACTCATATTTTCAGGGGGCGCCAGGCTGCTGGTGCTATCCACCTAGTCCAGTATGTAATAAATTGGCAGAAAATATATTGAATAGATTAAATAGAGGCTCTGATCACAGAGCACTTTGATGAAATCATGAATATCTGTCCAGCATGTATAGGTGGTAAGAGGCGGTGGCAGAATGACAGACTTGGTTAATTCATAGCTCAACACCAAAAGCATTTACAGACAATCCTGGGTGAATGAGTTTGTGTTATTCAACATCCTGAAAACGCCTTAGGTCCCTCCACATTAGGGTCCATATGCCTGCTGAAGATCCAATATAATCTTTCAAACGGAGCAGCAGGGGGCATGTAACACAACACTCAGACATCAAATACTTGCGGTCTCCTTTGAGGGCCGATGCCGGCATGCAGGGAGCATCCCCATCCTATCTCCATAAGAGGTTCCTCAGGTCATCCAGGTCTGTTGTTGCGGCATGAGCCGCCAGCAGTCTTGTCACTTTTCCTTTGTCTGGCCGTTCCCGCCAAAAGAGTAACAGCGCTAGAGCCTGCTTGCAAGTGCGGCCATGCTATGGGCGAGCACGTGTAGTGAGTGTGGTCGGGGGCCCCAACCAACAGCTGTTTCGCTCCTACTCGGGAGCTTCGTCAGGGTAGTGTCTGTAAATGCTTTTGGTGTTGAGCTATGAATTAACCAAGTCTGTCATTCTGCCACCGCCTCTTACCACCTATACATGCTGGACAGATATTCATGATTTCATCAAAGTGCTCTGTGATCAGAGCCTCTATTTAATCTATTCAATATATTTTCTGCCAATTTATTACATACTGGACTAGGTGGATAGCACCAGCAGCCTGGCGCCCCCTGAAAATATGAGTTCAATATATGCTATTGCTTGCTTTTACTGAGGATAGATTTTTGCATCCCTTTTTCATATGCTGGCCAGCATTTTTTGCTATGATTGGAGTGTCTGTGTATGTGAGTGTGGAGTCCAGGTTGACCTGGCCGGGGCCTCCGTCTATTTGTATATGTGCTCTCGCATTGCGATTTTAATTCATGTGTGTCTTTAGGTCTTGTCTGTCATATGCATTGTGTGCCCCTGTGCACTATCATTAAAATATTTTTCTTTTTTTGCTTATATATGTATGTTTATTGGCCAGCCCAGCAATTAACCAATTGTCGGTATTTTGTGTGTTTTTTGCAGTAATTTCAAATATAATAAGAGCAAATGCTTATATGGTCTTAAACAGTGGCTGCTTTAGTCACAGAATGGGATGCCCCCAAAAAGATCCAGTAGTACTATGCCCAGCAAAAGTGTCTTTATCAGGCCTAATTTCAAATATAATAAGAGCAAATGGTTATATGGTCTTAAACAGAGGCTGCTTTAGTCACAGAATGGGATGCCCCCAAAAAAGATCCAGTAGTACTATGCCCAGCAAAAGTGTCTTTATCAGGCTAATTTCAAATATAATAAGAGCAAATGCTTATATGGTCTTAAACAGAGGCTGCTTTAGTGACAGAATGGGATGCCTCACA
The DNA here is from genome assembly GCA_027917425.1 of Gastrophryne carolinensis. Taxonomy (NCBI): domain Eukaryota; kingdom Metazoa; phylum Chordata; class Amphibia; order Anura; family Microhylidae; genus Gastrophryne; species Gastrophryne carolinensis. The sequence goes on along the minus strand of CM051235.1, from coordinate 103,633,366 downwards.
GCAGACTTAAGATCAGTTCAGTATATATGCACAGTTAGTTAGTATAAGCAGCCTGAAAACGCTAACAAAGCCTGGCTGTCAGGCTGGATGAAAAAAAAAAAAAAACTGACAGCCTCCGATTTTCCATTCCTTTCCCTGTTTTCCGCTGACTTTCTGTCTGTCTCCTGTCTGTCTCCTGCCTGTCTCCAGCCTGTCCCTGTCTGTCCCTGCCTGTCTAACTGTCTAACTGTCTCTCCCTCAGCTACACAGCGTTCTGTCTCTCACGAATGCAATAGAGAAATGAGGCTGGAAAGCAAGATGGCCGGCCTTAAATACAGCTGTGACGTCACCGGGCTTGCTGGCTGCTGATAGGCTGCATGTGACTGTCCCAGCATACACTGCCCCAGCTTACATGTCTGGACATGTCCCGTCCGCCATCTTAGAATGCCTGTAATGTAAATGAATGGATGTTAAAGGAAAACTTCGAGCGATCGAATCGCGGGGAAAAACCTAACGAAAGATATGTAGTGAACGCACATAGGTACAAAAATGAAATGGAACATGGAAGGCTCTAAATCAAGCCTATTGTGCAGGAGATCCAAGAACAATATTTAGTTGCAAACCTAACCTGGTACCTTTTGTAAGACCAAATTTTTGAACCAGTGCTCTGTCTTTAGTATAATACTGACCTAAGGCTAATATAATTTTACTAAAAAAGAAAGGGAAAAAGAGGGAAGATCAGCATAAACCTAAATGTTATGCACCTCCCCACCCACCGGCCTCACTCTTTTTCCAAGTTTTTTCAAATGAAATTTACTAACCAAGGTTGTATATTACCTTTTAAAAAAGATATCATTTTTTATTAAATATTTTTTTAAAAACATTAATTCATTACATTCCATCATTCCATAGCTTGCACATTACAAGTTAGCTTTTACTTTCTTCATAAAAGCCAACTTTGTTACACTCCTCTATAGTTACCCATCACATTTTTTATGATGATTTATGTATGGTAATTGAAACACAGGGTTACACAAGGGTTAAACTCGCTTTTTTAATGCGTAGATATCTACAGGAACAAATGATAACAAAAAATATTGATATTCCATGGCCTTGTACACTCTTTTCAGACTCTCATAGTGTAATACACTTACATTAAAATGTTGCTTTCTCCTTTAAGAGTATTAATCATGCCATTTGTAGATTCTGCTTAAAGCGGTCCTTCACTCTGAATAAGAGTCTATCTTGTATGTTTCCCACACCCTGTACATACAGATTTCTCACATTAAAAATAATTCTACCTGCATCTACTGCATGTTATGAGTCTTTAAACATCCAAGATGGCGGCTCATGGAACATCAGGTAGCCTGCAAACAGGAAGTGCCTTCTGACTGTGCTGCTCTGCATTCTGGGATTGCTGTCCTTTTCCTGACCCCAGCTCTGCTCTGTCTGAGCAAAGCACAGCTATAACCCGCCCCCCTGTACTTTAACCCTCCTAACGTCCTTAACAGAGTTGCAGCCCAGTGGGGGAAAGAATAATAAGTAAGTGACTAAAAACTTAAAATATATTCATTTTAGATGCTGGGGAATAGTTTTTTAAGGGTTTGGGCTTTTCAATAAATCTTGGTGAAGGTCCAGTTTAACATGTCTTAGAATAATTATTTTCCATATACACCAAAAAGTCCCCTTAGGGGTAGTGTTCACTTGCCTTGGGTTGCTTGCCTATATAATAAAACACGATCAATGAATTGGGGTTAGTTTGATAAGCAAACATCCCTTTCCAATAAAGTTTCCCCTGTTTCAATAGCGAATATAAAATCCTACCTTTTGGTACCAATAACTGCTTTCATTTCACCATCTGGTCAGAGCAGCTCCATTGTCTGAGCGTCCTGGCTCCCAAAGCTTCAGTTTACTGACTGCCTCATCATTGATTATATAGCGTTGGATATACACTTCTTTGGAATGTATTTATGTAGATAATATACACCAAATACAACTTTATCATTCTGTATCTGAATACTACAGTATATTATAATGGATATACAATCATAATTATTCAGGATCTGTACATTATGGCACGCAACTCTGTAACAATGTTTTTTTTCTGGTAAAATTTGGTCAAGATATATTTACATTATCCCACTAGGGGGGACTGCCTATTCCTGGGAAAGCCACACATTTATATTTGATAAAGTTTGGTGATATGTCTTTTCTTTATCTTTCGCTGACATTTAAAAGAGGAGCAACAACCAGGAAATTTACTCTCCCAGATGTTGTTAGGCAGGGCATCCCAATCTGGGTTTCCCCACCATGTGTATACCCATGGTTCACCATAAAAACTTCACTTCCTGTTGTTCCTACAGTGAAGGCGTGGCCAAAACTTAGGGGTTTATTTATCAAGGGCTAGCGCCAGGTAGTGTCTGACGAGCGCCAGGTACCGCCAGCTAACGGCGGCTACCGACTCTAGTACGCCCGGCGGCGGTCACAATGACGCATTTATCACGCTAAATGAGGCTAGCGCCGGCGAGAGCGTCAGCTAGCGCGGGATTCATCATGTAGCCGACTGCAACGAACAGCGCCGCTGCTAATACCATCACAGCGCCAGGTATGACCTCTCGCTACCTGGCGCTCTCCAATGCATTTCAATGGAGCAATCTTTAAATAGTCATAATTTAGTGATATGATTTTTTTTTTAAACTGTCAAAAATTCTGTGACCACTACGGCAATGTAAGATATTTTTTTTAAGGTAAAAAAAAAAAAATGTGTGCAGAATTGATATTACAAGTCTGATATTAATGTATTCATATTACAAAATGTTGAGAAAAACTTGTTTAATTTTTAAATCAAAAAATATGGTTGTTTGGGGGTTAAAAACTACTTTTAACCCATCGCCGCCAGCGCTCTGGGGTTTAAACAAGCATTTCACAGCGCGAGAATTTTTTGAGCGTGATTTGTTAATGAATATGCTGGGAGCCGTTCGCTCTGGCCATTCGCTGTCAGGCGCACCCATACAGCGCGGAACCTGTGAAACAGCGACTCCTAACCCCGTATTCAACATTACCGCACACCAACTGAGTCGCTGTCAACAAGCGAACAACGGCCAAGCACAGCGAATACTAGCGGGCGCTGTGAAAATCACGCTACTGGCGCTCATCTGTCGCTACCTGGACCTATTAATGAATCGGCCTCCCCGCACACTCCCTCTGATTCTAATAGCCGCAAAGTGGCTAAGCAGTCGAATGAAGCCAAGTGCAGCTGAGCAAACCAGCGGCCTGATTCCCACTCACTTTCTAGCTTTGGATGTGCCCACGCTGCCTATTCAGAAAGGTCTGGTGCAGGTACAAGTACCGCTAGAGGAGAGTGGGGATGCAGCTAAGCCTATGAGATATGGCGAGGGCTCCAGGAGCAGGTGAGTGGAACGGCGATAGGGGGATTTTACACAGTGGGGCATCCCAAGGAGTGGGACTAAGATGGCCCAGGAGTCCTCTAGATCTTTAATGAACATACATAAACCACTTGAGCTAGTGCTCAAAAGCAAAGAGCCCGTTTGAAACAATAGTACAGGGTCTAGTATTAAAAATAGAATAGTTTTATTTGTATGTAATCACCCTTCAAAAAGTTGACAATAACTTTACAGGGTACAACATATAAAATAGGATTCCATGTCGGCCCTTGTGGTGAATGACTCTCAGGTGACTCTTCCCCTATTCAGATACCGTACTCCTCAGCTTGTCTCAGAGATATAGGATCACCTTGGTTCATTCTTGTCAAATCCCTGCCCATTTTGTTGCTAAACTTCCTCAGATGATCTATTGATATGACATTTTAGACACTGTACAGTAAAAGGAGAACATGGTGATTCCTATGTAAACAGTGACTATGAAAGAGCTTTTTTCTACAGTCTTCTACAGTCTCCCATTTGAACAGACATCCCTTTCTACACCTGCTTGATCTTTAAAATAATTCTTAAAAAGTGCACCATTAGCATTGTAATGTTTGATCAAGGGAGCCAACTACCTTCTATGAAGGATTTGTGTTTCTATAATTAAAAAAAAAAGAGAGAAGTAGAGTATCAGACACCGAGAATACCTTTCTTTGTTGTGAGCCTGCAACCCCCAATCTCCACAGCCAGCTTCACTTTTAGACAAGCCCCCGTTTGCCGGGGCGCTATACCCGCCTCGCCGGACACGGTTGCCACCAGGACTTGATGGCTCAAAGATTGTAGACTCATGGGGAGTGAGGACAGGTAGACCGAAGGTCAGACTGGGCGAAGTAGGTGAGTAATGGAACAGTTTGGGTGCTCTGGAACAGGTAAGTACTGGAACAGTTCAGGTGCTCTGGAGAAATCAAGCGAAGTGGAACGTCAAGCCAAGGGTTACACCAGGAGGTCAGAGAGCTGCGCAGTACAAAGGGATGAGTCAATAACGCATTTCAGGCCAGCTAAACGCTATCACGGCACAGAAACACTGAAGTAAGCCTGAACCCGACTGGAATGTGCAGGGAGGCAGTGATTGTGATTGGTGCACTTAGGATCTGTGGGCTCATTAGTGTATTAGGAAACCTATGGGCAGATTGCCCCATTAACCCTTTAAGTGCCAAGCACGTGTTACGTGCTCAACTTTCCCCGCTGCTAGTTAAAAAAATAAAAATGAAAAATACTCACCTGACCCCTCGTTGGATCCGGCCGGGTCTCCTCTTTAATTTGGTGCCGTCTGATCCCCCGTGGGGGTAAGGGGTCCATGAGACCCCTTATACCAGTTCACAAGGCTGGGGAGGGGTGGCAAGTCACCTGCCTTAGCGGGTGACTTGCCATTAACCCCCGGCACCCCCATTACCTGCCTCCCCAAAGCCCAGGGGGGGCAGAAGAGCCCGGGCCCACATAGGCTATGTGGGCTTGTAGGCTACAGGGTGGGGGGGCCCCCCCACTCTGTGCCTACAAGCCCCTATAGCTGGTCCCAGGCTGGTTACTTTGGGTAAGGGGGACCCCACGTCATTTTTTTTTATTTTTAAGGGTTTTTAACCCTTAAAAATCCCCCCCCCCCAAAAAAAAATGGGGTCCCCTCCCACCCGGGAGGGGGGACCCTATGTCATTTTTTTTTAATTAACCCTTTGTGTTCTGTCATCCAGCAGGTGAGCAGAAGCCAGTGATCGCCGAGGGACACAGTGCTCCAGGATGGATGGGAGGTAAGTATTAAAAAAAAACTGACTTGCCATTAACCCCCGGCACCCTCATTACCTGCCTCCCCAAAGCCCAGGGGGGGCAGAAGAGCCCGGGCCCACGGGCTATGCGGGCTTGTAGCCTGCAGGGCCAGGGGCCACAAAAGCTGGCCCCTGTGCCCTGTTTCTACAAGCCCTGCATAACTGGTCCCGGGCTGGTTACTTTGGGTAAGAGGGAACCCATGTCAATTTTTTTTTGGATTTTTAAGGGCCCCCCCAAAAATGCCCCCCCCCCCCCCCATTTCCCCGGGAGAGGGGACCCTATGTCATTTTTTTTTCTCGATTTAACCCTTTGTAGTGTGGATGGTAGTTGTATTTTATTTGTAAATGTTATAAAGTACTTGTTTCAGTCTCCTGGGCAGGAACGGGGGGCTACCGATAAATATGTGGTACCGTTCTAATCGGTAGAAATGGGGCTTTCACATACAATATGCTTTTCCTTAATAAAATACATTTTTTATTTAAAATAAAGGAGTCAATTTTCTAAAAATGTTTTTATTTTTACTTAATAATAATTTACTTAATAATATTGTAAAAAACAAAATAAAATTTACAAACAAGACATTTCATGTTAAAACCTAAACGCTGCTGCAAAAAAATATAAATATAATTTTCCTGAAAATTCCAGCAAAAATGGCGCAAAACATGGCGCAAAATGGGGAAAAATGACCTGTCAACAGAGGGTGACAAAATCTCAAGTAGGCTGGCAATAAAAAGGGTTAAAAGTAGCTATGCATGTTGGGTATTGTTCTGTTTAGGGGACCTTGCACTTTCAGACTTAGCTTGTTTTTTCTGGTTTGCATATTTATATTTTAGGAAAAGGTGTTTTTTATTCAGCTTTTTTATACATTTTTTAAGGAAACCCTGCGCAACCAAAGAATTCTTTGAGGGATTAATTCCAGAAAGATGAGCTCACTACAACAAGCTGGGTACGCTTAGAAAGCTTAACATATGTACTTTCAGGAAATGTATGGTTTATGGGGGTATTCCAAATGTAAAGGGTTGTGTTGGTTGAAAAATCGCAAGGTGCGCACTTTGTCTGCAGAGCTGAAATTTTCAAGTAAAATTACCGTTACGCACATGCTTTACTTTGGCAACTCTTCCCTTGACAGAACCTATGCATGTTGGGTGTTGTTCTGTTCGGGGGATGTTTTTTTTTCACATATTTCACCCAAAAATATTGAGAATACACCTAAAAATTACAAACAAGACATTTCATGTTAAAGCCCAAACTCTGCTGAAAAGAATATATAATTTTCCTGGGAAATCCCTGGAAATCCCTTCAAAAATCACAGTTGGACATGGGGAGCGCAAAATGGTCTGGCAACAAAGGGTGACAAAAACTCCAGGTAGGCTGGCAGCGAAAGGGTTAAAACTTTAAAGGCGTACACCCAGAACTGGACCTCCTAGCATTGGCTCCTTTAAACAGCCTCCACAGCGTGGCCGCCGGAGGGCATAAGAGAGAAGTGAAGCCGGGGATGTGGTGGTGAAGAGAGGAGGCATGGCCGCCGGGCAGGAAAAGACCCAGCCAGCCGTCCGGAGACAGCGCGGGACCGAACCCGAAGTGAGTTTACCATGACATAGGTAACTAAACAGTGTAACTATTGTGTAACCAATGAATCAATAAATAATTATGAATCATTTCACATTAGTTTAAAATCTATCATGTTATATTATTGGTATATGAATATGATCATTTAATCTCATTAAATAAATTCAATATAGGGTTAAAATGTATATATAAAAAATTAACCTTAAAAACCTTTTAAAAGTTAACTTACAGGTTTGCTTGGCCATCAGCCAGGACAACATACGCCCTCGTGGTACAGTTCTTTCTCCACTGTGCCTGTGACTTTTAAAGTGAGAGAGAGGACCCATCACATTAAACGATGAGCAAAGCTCGGTATGAACCCAAACTTTGTGGTTCGTGTTCACCCATCACTAGTCACAAGATATAATTAGTGGACATGCCGGGGGGGGGGGGGGGGGTTCATAAGATGAGGGATTTTAATTCATACATTATCAATACATGTCTTTCCTGACAGGAAATCCAGCCATGGAATTGCTAGATACATTTTCAACATTAGCTTTAGTTTGGAAAAGGGATGCCTGAGGGGTGATCTAATAACTATGTATAAATATATCAGAACTGTCCCACTATGTATTTATACCCAGAACTGTAACTATAGCACTGGGGCATACGCTAAAGTCAGAGCAAAGATGCTCCTTGTAATAGCAGTGAGGCTATGGAGCTCTTGGCCAGAGGAGATAGTCATAAAGAAAACAGTGAAAAAAACTGAGTTCAAAAGCAGCCTTCCTTGCATGTAATAACTAGTGATGAGCTGCAAGGGGGACAATCTCGTTTGGCAGCTCTCTGGCTGGATAGCACAGTATCTTGCTTTCGGGACTCCCAAATGCTGGATACAATAGCTCCAACCACCACACAACATATGATCTGGTCTTCTTCCTTCATTCGCTCCTTCCTTCATCTGTCATCCTGCTGAGAAGCGTCTCTGCAGATCTCTTGGGTCGGGGGCTCCCTCCTGGCCCAGAGGGCTGTAATTTTCTTAATGGCTGGGAGCGGCTATTGCAGTCGCCCTGCTGGAATCTGTAGTGAGGGGAGACACAGGTCCCCCCTCCTCCTTCCTCAACATCCCACAAACCCTCTTCATCTGCTTTCCATCCAGTGATGTCCTCATGGGGGGATTCCACAGAGGCTTCCCCTCTGTAGTATAAAAGCTTCTCTGCCCCGTCGGGCCAGCATTAGTTTGGCAGGACACCAAGGAAGGAGGAGGAGGGACCCATGTTCCCACTCACTACAGATGCCAATACACTAGCTGCAATAGCGTCTTCCTGGCTCCAAGATGATCACAGCTGCCAGACCAGGAGGAGGCCCCGACCTGGTGGACCTGCAGAGAGGATGCTGTCCTGTAGGGAACAGATAGGTAGAAGAAGAAGAGGTAGCAAAGGCAGCAATAGAAAGTTTTTTTATTTAATTTTTTTTTTAATTTTATTTTTTTGGTGGAGCGAACCAAAGTGAATCAGCATGTTTAGGTCAAAGATAGCTTTGGCCTGAATCCTGACGCCTATTACTAATATTAACATTACCAGCTATGGCTACTAGACCAATGGTCGATTTTATTTAATAAACAAACTGAACTGGATGGACTAAAGTTTTTTCTAGCCTTACATATTATGTTACTATAGGGCTGATACAGCACTGTGGGAATTTTTTATGTAAGAAAAAAAATATCTTGCCTTGAGAAAGAGACCCGGGAGGTCTCGGAACACATGGGCTCTGCCGGGAGGGGTGCTATCCTCATTATTGGATATGTAAGATTATTTGGCATCATTATATGACTTGTGTTTTCTACTTGCACTTTACCCTACCTTGAATTTGGATTCTTTTGCACAAGATGTACAGTGAACAAATGCACTTTATAGCACTAGCACTTTTTTGTATTGTTATTTGCACATCCCGATTTACTTTGTGATTAATAAGCACAGTTATTAGAGATATGTTTATAGTCAGTGAATTTGAGAGACAGCACCCCCCTGTGGCGAAAAACGCTGATGGCATGTTACATGGATTTTAAATGTTTTTAATTTGGTGTAATGAATTACTACAATAAAATTAAATTGATTTAACTTTAGTTACTGTGTGAGTACAATAGTCAGTTGGCCCATTTGAGGGGGATTATAAAGGTACCTCCTATCGTGTACCTATACTTCTTAAAGAAGAGGTTCACAGAGCAGTGCACCGTGATTTTCTTATTTTTGGGTTGGTGCCACCCTTTCAAAAAAATCTTAAGAAAAAAATGTATAATGATTTTTGATTAGTGATTTTGACTAGTGCAAATTGAGGTGGTAAGGGGACCAAAGAACTCATATACCAGTTAACAGGGTAGTGACAGCCAGCATGCCGCCTGGCAGCGTTGTGACGAATAATTTGACCTGGATTATCTGGGATGGAGCGACCCAAAGTGTATCAGCAAGGTTCAGGCCACAGATAGCTTTGTCCTGAATCCTGAAGCCCACTAATAGTATTAACATTTCCAGCAATGGCTATTAGACCAATGGAAGTAGATTTTCTTTAATAAACAGAATGGATGACGTTTTTTTCTAGCCTTACATACTTTTTTTTGTGAGAAAAAAATGTATAATTATATTTTTTTTTAATGCAAAGTAAGCACCATTTTAGCTATTTTACACAGCTAAAATGGCGCTGAATTGCACTAAGGAAAAAAAATTATTTATAATAAATTATAATTTATAATTTATAATAAAAGACAAATAGACAAATAGACAAATCAGCCCTTTTGTTACAAAGTTACGCTTATGTTATGCTTACACTAGGCCTGAATATCTGTTGTGTTTAAAGTTTTCTGCATGGATGTCTTATCTTACATTTACAATTTTTATTTTGTACAATAAAAACTGCTGGCTGGCTGTCTAAAATCTAAAATATCCGCCACTTACTGTGGCAGTAAAGTAATAAAATGAAGGCTAAATATTTGATGTTGTACTTGACAAGCACAAGCGATAACCTTTCATTACCTCAGTCAAGCAATAGTGATAACCGCCCATTACCTGCTATAGGTAGGTGGGCCTCATTTCCATCAGTTTACAGAGCAGATCAAGGATACATGGCAGACAAGATAGGTAGTATCTGTGAAGTAATATATCGCTGAAGATTAAGTATTGCTTTTATTTACTAAAACTTTTTCTTATATACTGTGTACAGCAATTCCGCTGTATTTTTCACTTCCCATCAATATGATAAATTGCGCTTGTAGCAATACTAGTACTATGAGTTTCTGTTCCAACCAAGACTATGCCAACATAACATTTATATTTCTGTTCACGTAGAGATAACAGGAACAATCTTCTATTTGACCTTCAGCAGCTGCCAGAACAAACATATTTTTTCAATAGGTTTTCCTTTTTTCTCGTATATTTGTCAGCAGTGTATATTATTACTACTAAAACCTCTTTAAAAATTAAATAAACAACATGTTATATCCAGAAAACATTATCTGTATTTTAGTCCATGTAGACAAAAAAATCGATTTTTTTTCATAAGCCCTTCTTGTTTCTCTATCATTAAGGTCTATGGGGAAGGGGGGATTCTAGTGTTGTGTTCTGGACCCTGTAAAGCAAGCGGATGCCTCCAATTGCCAGGGAAGAACCCCAAACAAGTTAGAAACATTATGATACATTGAGATATTAAACAATTGTTTAATAATGTATTTATTAATATTTAATGGAGATGTCTAGTCAAAAACTGGCTCAAGCCCTGATGAAAGTTCTATTGACATGGGGCACATTTTGCATAATATAAAAGGTATCTATGGGGTTTAATCATCAAGGGATAGCGGCAGGCAGCGTCTGGTGAACGCTGGCCGCTGTACGCAATACCCCATTTATGAAAGCAATTCTGGTGAGCGACCCTAACAGCGCCATGTAGCATACGATTCATCATTACAGGGGGCTCAGCGTATAGCGCCGGAGCGCTAGCTTCCAGAGCACCAAGTAAAACATGTCGCTACCTTTCACTCTCCCATACATTTCAATGGACGTTCCTTTTCTTCTGTTGAAACAGGGTTTTTTGTTTTTCTCTCAAATAATTATGCCACCTCTCCTGGCCTAGAAAGAGTCATTTTAGAAAACATTTTTTATTTTTTTTATTTATATGCAGAATTGTCATTACAGGTCTGGAATTAAAGTATTAATGTCACAATGTTATAACAATGTCATATCATGTGTTTTCGCTTTGTTACTGGTAGATATGTGTTCAAAAAACAGACTTTACTCACACAGTGTCTGGTGCTCTATGCTACAGCGACCAGATCCATAGCGCAGATGCTGTGTGTTTTTTTTTTTTAATATGGTGTGAGTCGCTAAGATTCGGTCGCTGTACTGGTGTTAGAACACCCAAAATACATCTCATTCATCAATGCCGGCCAGGTTACTACAGCGACTGAGGCACTCTGTTACAGTGCCTGATAGCCGATCACAGCGTATACTAGCGGTCGCTCTTAGTGCCTCTGTACAGATGCTCATCTGCTGATACCTGGCGCTAGTAATGAATCAGCCTGCCCGTTGGCAATTAGTGTCAAATGTACTCTCCCACTGCCAGTGCCATGCTGCTGGGTGATTTCTCCTTGAGTTAAACCAAACCAACACCCTTACTAGAAACAATGCTCATATGCAGGGAAATTCATACTGTGGCATATAAAAATGAATTTACCTTTTTGTAACTGCCGTGGCATCCTGTGGAGCTGCGGGTAGCCTGCAAAAAGGAAGTGCTGCTGGGTTTCCTGCCACTGGGTATTATGTAAGTTAAATCCAGGCAGTAACATTAATACTTTATTGCCAGACCTGTAATGACGATTCTGCATATAAAAAAATCAAAAATGTTTTCAAAAAAGACTTTTTATGGGCCAGGAGAGGTCACACAATTATTGAAGAGAAAAAAAAATATTAAAAACAAAAAACCCTGTTTAAACAGAAGAAAAGGATACGTCCATTGAAATGTATGAGAGACTGACAGGTAGCAAAAGGTCTTACCTGGCTCTCTGGAAGCTAGAGCGCCGGCGCTATACACTGAGCTGCCTGTAATGATGAATGTACGCTACATGGCGCTGTTAGAGTCGCTCATCAGAATCGCTTTCATAAATGTGGTATTGCGTACAGCCCCCAGCGTTCACCGGACGCTGCCTGCTGCTACGAGGCACTACCTGCCACTATCCCTTGATGAATAAACCCCTTAGTAAATCAGCTCCTTGCTCTCTAAACAAAATAAGTTTTCAGGAGGTTTGACTTGATGAACATGGACCTTTTTTAACTACTGTATGTAATATTCACCATGGCTGCATACACCTAAGGCACAGTAACTGCAATATGAAGATTATTTGGATCACTCTCCACTCTATTGTCATAATATTGCAAAAAAATGATTCATGGATTTGTGTTTACTGTAGGCAAGGGACAAATCTAGAACGTTAAAGCGAAGTTCTTGAACCACGGTGAAGTCTATTAGAAGAGCAGAAGTCTTTGAGATGCCCTCAACAAATAGGGTAGGCTTTAGGAGAATGTGCATTAAGTGGCCCCAGGACGGGGTCACACTGTTGGAGGAGCTTTTCCTAGATCTGGACCAGGGGATGTAATGTTACTCACTTAGGTCACAGTGTAGTTCCACAGGCAGGATCCCTAAAAAGTGTAGGTCCATAAAGTCCAATGTTTCAAAAAGGCTTCCTCTTTATTAGATTAAGATCTTTTCACCAGGGTTCCTGACACAGTAAGCCATAATCCCACCACAGCTGATCATCCCTCACCAGGTCCACCATCCAGGAGTCCGTCATGGCCTGGTTTTCTCCTCCTTGCTCTCTGCCCGTTACATGTGAGAACTCATCTATCCTGACTTCAACAATCCCCATGTGAGCAGTCCTACAGGTGTAAACCGTCACACACCCTCAGCACTAGGCTTGGGGTATGGTGGCAGAAAAGACCTACATCACCCCTGCCTCATTGCCTAATCCTAAAGCCTAACTAAATACTCAAACTATATTTTCTAAGTCGTTTAATATGAGAGCCAGCCAGCCCACAGCCCTGTTACAATGGTTGTAGTGTCACCTCTTGCTGGAATCACTGGTATCATTTCGGGGCCCACTAAATCCAGAGAGATCTGTAGTACAATAAGGTCAGAACTTACTTTATGAACCTCCCTGGTAGGGAGCGACACTGTGCTCAAGTGCAAATTGGAACAGCTAAAAAATCAATTTCAATTTCCATATTGATAAAGCAAAGCCTACTAGGCCATATGCTAAAATGTCTTATATACCCCATTCCGTATGTGTGGAACAGCTTGTCCTTGTAAAATGCTTACATAGCTTGTTTTCTAAGAAATATCAAGATGTCTCCAAGATAATGGTACACTACCAAAAGTTTTAGGACAGCTGCATTTTTCAATTATTGTTGACATTAACCCAGTTGCAGTACAGCAAATAAGGTGAAATGACTCAAAGGTTACAAAAGCTACATAAAAAAATAATTTAATGCAAATTCTTAACCTCTAACAAAAAAATTGTCTGAAGTTCTGTTTTTAATCGAAAGGCTTTTTTTCAGGAAAAACATCAAGGACAGCTTCCGACATCCTAGGGGGTGGCTTGCTGACCCCCCTCTGCCACATTATCCATCCCCAATGGGTGGACTGCCTGATGCTCAGCAATAGACCTGTGCTATAAGGCATAAGGGCTGGTAACAACTAGGCCCGGGGCTGGCAGTTCGGCCCCTGAGCCCTGGGATGACCAGCACTGATGCTTATGTTCAAGGATGGTAAGCTTTAGAACAGGTTGATTTTGTTTCAGATTTTTTTTGGGTGGGAAATGAAAAGAAAATCACCCCCCCCCCCCTCAAAAAAAACGGAAAATAAAATGTGCCCCATTCTCTCTAAATTTTACCAGTCTGACACATAAAGCCCTTCGGACCTCTTACTCATTGAAAAATCGTGCAAAAGATACCACAAAAATTATCTTTATTATTCTGAATTAACCTATGCTTTCCTTTTCCCATCCTGTCTATTATAGATGCTCTGTCGGCAAATGAAGTGAAGGAGGGCACTAGTCCCCTCCCCTTCTGCCTTGGCTTCCAGACAAGAGCAAAGAATGATCCTGAGGGAGGGCAGCTTTATACTAGAGAGGTGGAGCCTCTCTGGAATCTCCCCATGTGACCTAGGCCCATTTCACGTTAGGGTAGAAATACTCCAACATGTCACAAATTGCAAAGAAAATGTAACCCTTGCTGAAGCAGAGGACTGAAGGACCCCAGGAAGGTGGGGTAGGACCGTAGGAGGATGCTGGGACCCACCACTAGCTGCTACCACCAGGTCCAGCCACCTGCTGCTGCTGCCGGGAGCCCAACTCCAGAGCTCCCTCCACCACCATTGGCTCTTTGTCATCCAGCTGTCACCGCTGCCGTTGTCTCCCGCTCCAGGTAAATGTGCTACTCCAGAGAACAGGAGTGGTGCATGTAGTGCCGCTGCTGCACCGCACCACCCTGGAGGCACAACCGTGTGCTGTGTTTGTGCATTTCCACCACAATGAGGTAGAAATGCACAGTGTAAAAGGGGCTTAACACGTCATTGGAGGTAGGTATATAAAGGGGGATTCCCTTGAAAGGCCAACTCTATAACTCTCCTATCCAGTGATGTAGTTAGTTACATGATGGGAATCCTCAGAGATTCCGCATCTGAGGTATAAAAGCCTCCTTCCCGGCTTTTATTCATTACACCAGGGATATAAGGAGGGTCCTGTGCCCCCCCCCCCATTCTCAGGATGATGCTGCTCGCCTTCAGAAGACATTGGAGAAGACCCAAGAAGATGGATGAATCGGTCAGGGGGCTGGCATGTCACCTGCCTGCAATGCTGCACCCCCTCTTGTGGCACCAGGGGTGTGGAAGAGCCCTGTTTCCATCGTTATGTTGTCCATGTTACCACAGCACCCTGCACAAAGTTGAATCAATGCTACTGTATCAACCCCACCTTAGCCCAGGTGTCTAGATGTAGCTTGTGACCAAATCAACATCTAAGCTGGAGTACTGAGTGTCCATTTCAGAAGTTCTAACATTTATTTGCTCCATTAGACACCCCCCCCCCCCCCAAATATGGGTCTGAGAATGGAATAGTCCCCCCACCTTACCTGCGTTCTCTCGCCACTGATCGTCCTCCTGCATCTCATCATCCTCCCACAGCCCTGGATCCGGCTGGCAGGGGGGCATGGCCTGTGATAATGGCAGGCTCCAATTAAAAACATATTTTTTGGTGGAAGGGTTCTGCACACTGCCTGCTATCGGCTTCTTGGGGGGGTTAGCAAACCATTTGGTTCAGAATATTTTTTTTATTATTATTTTCTTCTTCTAAGCTCTATAGTGCAAAAAAATATATGAAAGGACTGTATGCCTGCTTCAAGTGCATTTCCTACATTTCCTGGAGCACAGGATAGAAGCCAAAGCAGGGCACCAAAGTTTGACCTCCTTTACAGTTCATTCCCCCAGAACCACACAAAAAGTGGTCCAACAACTACTCTGTCCCTTGGTCCTTACAGCATGAGCAAGCATGGCAAGTCACAGTGGTCCCACAGCTTTCTCTGACCACAGAAGAGCATGCTTATAAAGCTGCACCAAGACACGTCCTTCCTAGCTTAGCCACACCCCAGAAATTAAAGCCAAGAAATTGGCTTTGTTTACAATACAGGTTATATACATATAATCAGAGATTTGCAGAAATGGCTTATTTTACACAAAGAAGTTTGTGTGTGCCTGGACAGGGACTATATCTCTAAAACACAGATTTAGTCAGTTCCCATTTCTCCATCTCCTTGTCCCTTGTGAGTGACACAAAAAACAAACATATGGCCATATTATAAGCATAAAAAGTGCCCAGATAGGGAGCAATATTTCCATAGCTTGCAAATAAAACTGGACCAACAGTCTGGCACAGTTGGAAAAGAAAGGTGGCGGCCATTTTGGAGCTTCCTCTCCCAGCATCTCAGCCATGCTGCTGCCTGGATTTGAATAACATAACTGACAATGCACACTTCCTGTTTGCAGGTGGCCTGCAAATGCACAAGCCGCCATTTTGTTTTTTTAAATTTACCACAACAGGAGTTAGAAAATGGTAAATTAATTTTTATGTGCAGCATCTAAATTGCCCTGGGGAGGGATGCATATGAGCACTGATTTTGTGTTGGGCTCATTGAAGTCATTTTTGACTGTTGGTCCGCTTTAACAGAAGATGCACACTATGCTTTGCAACTTGCACCCCAAATATGCAGTTTTCAGTGTATGCCACTAGTGTAATGTTGAGTAGAAGAACTGTGAACTGGGGCATATGCTCCAAATGACAATTTCATCCTGGAGATCACTGATAAAATAGGATTTCTAACAGTTCGTTATATTCTAAGCTACAGTGTTAACTGCTTTAGACATATCTGTGACTGGTTATCTTACATACTGTATTTTTCACTGTATAAGACGCACCCTTTCACCAAAGGGGAGGGAAAATGTCAGTGCATTGTATTGGTCGAATGCTAAAAAAAAAAAAAAACAACAATCCCGAGCTCCCACACCACAGCCGTCTCCCACCAACCTAAATACATAGAGAGACACACACACTCACACACAAGCACAGAAAAGACATTATCGCCTCTGCTACCCTCACGCGCTGCTGTCACCGCTGCTGACCCTGGGCACTGGTTCCACTGACAACCAGGTGGACGTGGCCTGTGACTCTTCTGGGTGGACGTGACCTGTGACTCACGCCAGGGTCATTGAATGCTGGCGCGAGTCACAGTCCATGTCCACCCAGAAGCAGCACCCAGGGAACTTGCTTATGTGCAGGCAGCGGGCAGCAGCGGCGACGACAGCGGACGAGAGCAGCAGAGGCAGTAATATCTTTTCTGTGTTTGTGTGTCTTGCGCTATGTTTTTGTTTTAGTTTTTGGGGGCATTCTGCACACCCTGCCTGTATTTTGGATGCCTCAGCTGCCTGTATTTGGGATGCCTCACACACTGTCTGTATTTGGGATGCCTCAGCTGCCTGTATTTGGAATGCACCACACACTGTCTGTATTTGGAATGCTTCATACTACCTGTATTTGGGATGCCTCATACTGCCTGTATTTGGGATGCCTCACACTGCTCGTAATTGGGATGCCTCACACACTGTCTGTATTTGGAATGCCTCATACTGCCTGTATTTGGAATGCCTCACACTGCCTGTATTTGGGATCCCTCGTACTGCCCATATTTGGGATGCCACACACTGCCCGTATTTGGGATGCCACACCCTGCCTGTATTTGGGATGCCTCACACTGCCTGTATTTTGGATGCCTCGCACTGCCTGTATTTGGGATGCCTCACACTACCTGTATTTGGGATGCCTCACACACTGTCTGTATTTGGGATGCCACACACTGCCTGTATTTGGGATGCCTCACACACTGTCTGCATTTGGAATGCCTCACACTGCCTGTATTTGGGATGCCTCGTACTGCCCATATTTGGGATGCCACACACACTGTCTGTATTTGGGATGCCACACACTGCCTGTATTTGGGATGCCTCACACTGCCTGTATTTGGGATGCCTCACACTGCCTGTATTTTGGATGCCTTGCACTGCCTGTATTTTGATGCCTCACACACTGTCTGTATTTGGGATGCCTCACACACTGTCTGTATTTGGGATGCCACTTAAACTGCCGGTCTTTGGGATGCCACACACACTGTCTGTATTTGGAATGCCTCACATTGCCTCTATTTTGGATGCCTCACACTGCCTGTATTTTGGATGCCTCACACTGCCTGTATTTTGGATGCCTCACACTGCCTGTATTTTGGATGCCTCGCACTGCCTGTATTTGGGATGCCTCACACACTGTCTGTATTTGGGATGCCTCACACACTGTCTGTATTTAGGATGCCACTTAAACTGCCTGTATTTGGGATGCCTCACACATTGTCTGTATTTAGGATGCCACTTAAACTGCCTGTATTTGGGATGCCTAACACACTGTCTGTATTTGGGATGCCTAACACACTGTCTGTATTTGGGATGCCACTTAAACTGCCTGTATTTGGAATGCCTCACACTGCCTGTATTTGTGATGCCTCACACTGCCTGTATTTGGGATGCCTCACACTGCCTGTATTTGGGATGCCTCACACTGCTTGTATTTGGGATGTCTCACACTGCCTGTATTTGGGATGCTTCACACTGCCTGTATTTGGGATGCCTCACACTGCCTCTATTTGGGATGCCTCACACTGCCTGTATTTGGGATGCCTCACACTGCCTTTATTTGGGATGCCTCACACTGCCTGTATTTGGGATGCCTCACACTGCCTGTATTTTGGATGCCTCACACTGCCTTTATTTGGGATGCCTCAAACTGCCTGTATTTGGGATTTTGGGATGTCAAACACACTGCCTGTATTTGGAGTGTCACTCACACTGCCTGTATTTGGGATGCCGCTCAAACTGCCTGTATTTGGGATGCCTCACACTGCCTGTATTTGGAATTCTTCGCGCTTCCTGTTTTTGGGAAGCCACTCACACTGCCTGTATTTGGAATCCCTTGCACTTCCTGTATTTGGGATGCCTCACACACTGTCTGTATTTGGGATGCCACACACTTCCTGTATTTGGGATGCCTCACACACTGCCTGCATTTGAAATGCCTCACACTGCCTGTATTTGGGATGCCTCGTACTGCCCATATTTGGGATGCCACACACTGCCCGCATTTGGGATGCCACACACTGCCTGTATTTGGGATGCCTCACACTGCCTGTATTTTGGATGCCTCGCACTGCCTGTATTTGGAATGCCTCACACACTGTCTGTATTTGGGATGCCACACACTGCCTGTATTTGGGATGCCTGACACTGCCTGTATTTTGGATGCCTCACACTGCCTGTATTTTGGATGCCTCGCACTGCCTGTATTTGGGATGCCTCACACACTGTCTGTATTTGGGATGCCTCACACACTGTCTGTATTTGGGATGCCACTTAAACTGCCTGTATTTGGGATGCCTAACACACTGTCTGTATTTGGGATGCCACTTAAACTGCCTGTATTTGGGATGCCACACACACTGTCTGTATTTGGAATGCCTCACACTGCCTGTATTTGGGATGCCTCACACTGCCTGTATTTGGGATTCCTCACACTGCCTGTATTTTGGATGCCTCACACTGCCTGTATTTGGGATGCCTCGCACTGCCTGTATTTGGGATGCCTCACACACTGTCTTTATTTGGGATGCCTCACACACTGTCTGTATTTAGGATGCCACTTAAACTGCCTGTATTTGGGATGCCTCACACATTGTCTGTATTTGGGATGCCTCACACACTGTCTGTATTTAGGATGCCACTTAAACTGCCTGTATTTGGGATGCCTAACACACTGTCTGTATTTAGGATGCCACTTAAACTGCCTGGATTTGGGATGCCTCACACATTGTCTGTATTTGGGATGCCACTTAAACTGCCTGTATTTAGGATGCCTAACACACTGTCTGCATTTGGGATGCCACTTAAACTGCCTGTATTTGGAATGCCTCACACTGCCTGTATTTGGGATGCCTCACACTGCCTGTATTTGGGATGCCTCACACTGCCTGTATTTGGGATGCTTCACACTGCCTGTATTTTGGATGTCTCACACTGCCTGTATTTGGGATTCCTCACACTGCCTGTATTTGGGATGCTTCACACTGCCTGTATTTTGGATGCCTCACACTGCCTGTATTTGGGATGCCTCACACTGCCTGTATTTGGGATGCTTCACACTGCCTGTATTTTAGATGCCTCACACTGCCTGTATTTGGGATGCCTCACACTGCCTGTATTTTGGATGCCTCACACTGCCTGTATTTGGGATGTCACACACACTGCCTGTATTTGGAGTGCCACTCACACTGCCTGTATTTGGGATGCCACTCAAACTGCCTGTATTTGGGATGCCTCACACTGCCTGTATTTGGAATTCTTCGCACTTCCTGTTTTTGGGAAGCCACTCACACTGCCTGTATTTGGAATCCCTTGCACTTCCTGTATTTGGGATGCCTCGCACTGCCTGAATTTGGGATGCCACACACACTGCCTGTGTTTAAGATGCTACCCACACACCCTGTATTTGGGATGCCACAAACACTGTCTGTTTTTGGGATGGCTCGCATTGCCTGTATTTGGGACGCCACTCACTGCCTGTAATGTGGGGTCTGTTATGGGGAGGTTTCTGCACGCTAAGCTCGATTTAGAGAGACAAAAAAAACTTCTGTTTTAGTGCCGATCTGTTTTTTTTGTGAAATGTTTCCGTTCTCGTATGAGTGTACGAGATGCATTGAAAACCTTCTGTAAAGTTTCCGTCCGTTCGTATGGCAGATTACGAATACGAGGATGTCATTTTCCAGCATGACTTTTCCGTTTCATTTTCACATGTTACAACGTAGGCTTTCGTTTTTGCCCTTTTCCCATCGTATCCTCCAACGAATCCTTTACGTTTCCCGTTCGATTCTGTTTCCCTTTTTCAATAAATATTCGTCCAGACGAAATCCTTACGATCTAGCACCTTAAAGTGCTCGCCAACATATTTGCCACCCTCACTTCTACTACAATGTTTAGCTAAATCACTTAGCACTATCCTCCATCTTCCCTTTTGGACCCTTAAAGCTCACCCAAATCACTTAGCACTATCCTCCATCTTCCCTTTTGGACCCTTAAAGCTCACCCAAATCACTTCTCGCTCATGTGATTATTCATCTTTTTTTTTTTTGGATTCCATCATAAAATATAAAATTTGTAAAAATTTAGAAAATTTCTAATTTTTACAACTATAAAAAACAAAATACATAGCAATGGCAGGCCCCAACGAGTTGCGCAGCTCCTGCATCTCGCCCACCAACTGAAGGACCCTGACACTCAGTTCTGCCACTCTGGCACGTGTGGTTCCTGTTAAAAAACATAAATTAAAATATTGGTATAACCTTGTTGGGGTCATACTGCAGTGCCCCCCCCCCCTGTATGGGTTTTGCATAGTGCCCGATTAGAGAACCCCTGGCGCGCATTCTGCAGGCAAAGAACAGCATCAGGAGCAAGGGCAGGAGTGGATATCCAGAATCCCCTGAAAGAATTTAAAAATAATAACATAAAATACACATTCTAAGCTACAATATTGTTTAACATGTCATCAAGGGCTAAAAACAGCAATAGGTTAAGTCATGAGTCATCAACTATATTCATTGCCATACAGTGAAAATGGATTGATGGAATGTGAGCAAACTTACCCAGGAGCCATCCACCAGATAATTCTCCTGACTAAAACTGACGAAATAAGCCGGAGCTCTGCAATTTATAAGCATCATGGGACGACCCTGGATGCCCTGCAAGAACACTGAGGAATCGCATAGCTGGATCAAAGACTGCTTGTATGTTGTGTGAGTGGCACATCTTGCAGTTCCTGCAACCAAATATAAGATAATTACACAAAGCAAAGGTAACCGACTAAAACAATAACTCTTACAACAAATTAAGATTCAAGTTCAACAATCCAAAT
The DNA here is from genome assembly GCA_027917425.1 of Gastrophryne carolinensis. Lineage (NCBI taxonomy): Eukaryota > Metazoa > Chordata > Amphibia > Anura > Microhylidae > Gastrophryne > Gastrophryne carolinensis. The sequence continues at coordinate 103,612,045 of CM051235.1, read as the reverse complement.
ATAATTCACAAAGGACATCAGTCTAAAAAAATATAGCAATTATATGGATGTGTGGGAAAATAAATGTTTACATGCTAAGGACTAATTGAGGTCAGCATTAAAATGCATCTATAAGGCATACATGAAATGTATTGATTCAGGTATACATTGCTATACAATTCATGGCCTCGGTCATGCTGATACATGCAATGCCTTGGTGCTAAAGGCGCGCAGACTCCTCCACATAGCTGCAAAACATGTTCAACAATAGCAATCCGAGCCCTCAAAGGTCCCGTAAGTGGATCGAAAATTAAACGGATTTCGATTTTGTTTGGAAAATGATCCGAGCTAACGGAAATGTTCCGATTTGCTTCCGTTCATCGAAAGCGCGTTCCCGAACGTTCGTACGAATGAAAAATGAACAAAAAAAAGCAAAAAAAAGACTAACACCCAACCAAACTTTCACAGACAGCTACGGAAGTCCGGACGAATGTGTCTTTGAATCGAGGCTAATCTGTCTGTAATAGGGTGATTGGGAGGTGGTATTTTAGCACACCATTTAGTTCAGAATATTTTTTGTCTTATTTTCCTCCTCCAAATCCCGGGTGTGTCTTATCGGCAAGTGCGCCTTATGGGGAGAAAAATACGGTATATAGCAAAATAAATTGATTCCCTGACTGACAGATTAATTTGTCCAGTCCCAGGCCAAACTTTTATTGCTCCTTCATACCATGTCATACTGATGGTTATGGATAGCTTCAACCTGCAGAAAAACTAGACGCCACTGTGAAAGTTGTGGTAATTGTATGAGCCCCTGGCATTTTATTTGATATATACGAGTAAGCTAGCAGCAAGCATGATTTACATACCATCATAAAAACAGCTATGTCATTATTGCAAGTGTTTTCTATGATCCATCACGCGCAGTATGATTTAAAGCTGTTTCCCCACATTAAATATATAGGTCTTCTAAAGGTTTCATTCCACAAAATGCTTTAGGCTTAATTCTACCCAGATTCACTTTTTCAAGGGAATGTTTAAGAGAAAAGAATATTGTTCTGTGGCGTATGGCCTTCTCCTAATAAGCTAATAAGAGGACCCAATACCACACCCAAGGACTTCTGAAAAAATCAAGCAAATAATTACTACCAAAACAATTAGTGCAGTTAATATATTTCTAAATGTATAAATATGGTATAAATATTAAAGTGGACCAAAGCCCATGGCTGAGGGGGGGTAGATTCCAGGGCCACCTGTTTCCCTACACCTGGGGCATCCAGATTTGGGATGCTCTACTGTGTAAAACCCCCCAGGTCGCCCAGTAATCTCACCTTCCCCCCGGATTCAATGGCACATGTGTGAGAAATGGCAGCCTCCAGCTATACCTTTTGCAGGGTGCCCAGCCGCGCCAGACATTTGTAAATGGCCATCGCAGGCACACTCCCTGCTTAGAGGGTTGCTCCGAGGCACAGCTGAATGAACTGATACATAATGTTTACACTGAACAGTCCAATTAACAGGGATAAAGATACATTGTTGCCACTATCCCTTCACAGGCTCAGACACACAGAAGGGTAGCAGGGATGTGGGTGCCAGGGTGCTTGGCTAGACCTGGCTGGAGCCGAGTCTTAGATGAGTCTTAAACGAGTGGGAGTAAGCAGATCCGAGCGTGCTGATTGAACACGAGGCCCTAGGACTGGGGAAAGGCAAGTTAGACTTGGCTACCTGAGGGGTTTCACACAGTGGTGCGACCCGGATAGGGGTGATCTGGGGGCAAGGACTAAAACCCGGCATTGGCAAAATTTGACATTTCTTCATATAGAAGGGATTTGTATTTCTTAGACTAATGATATGTAAGACTCCCAAGATCTAGTTCAGCTGATTTGGAAATAAGATTTGTTTCAGTACAAATAACTTTATCCCAAATCAAAAGTGTTGCAACTGCCCAGAAAAGTCATGTACTGTATAACACTGTGAACTGTCCAAGGACTCTACCCAACCCATTGCCAGCTCTTTCCACTTTCACATTTTCCATTACTGTGTGCCAAATGGTGTCTTCAAGGCACTGAGATTATCTGTTTTTTTTTTTAATTTTCTATTTTCTATGTGTTTGCAACAATGTGTTTGCCTTAGCAATGTACATCAACTGGTGCATTAGATGTTCAGATCAGAGACTTCCTCACTTATGCTTGCTATTCATCTGATTGGCTAAGGCAGAGATGACAAGTTTAACCCATTCTGCTGAAATTCAGCTTCTTCAGTTTGGGAGAATCACTTTCTTGTGTTCCAGTAGCAAAAGGGCAGGGCTCTCACCTGGTCATTATGCTGCTTAGACTTAGCCAAAGCTGCTGATTAGCTCACGTTTTACATTGAAAGGATCCTGAGACTTGTAGCTCATGCCCTAAGGCCATGAAAACCACTCCCACTGTAGCAAAACAGAGCCCCAGGAATATGAGAGTCATGGAAACAGCATGCAGATAAGTAAATCACAGGTATGGTGGTACAATAAAAACACGAATCAAATGCAGTCTGCTGTTCGAATGGTAGCAATACCTGGTGCTTTGAAGCAATAATATATTCAGTTAAACACAGCTCAGCATTGGGGGCAGCCTTATCAGTCATAAAAACTGCAATAAACCTAAAAGCACGACAATGTTCAACTGCCATTATGTGGCAGTTTAGCTTGTAACTGAATAAATTAGCAAATGGCTGCCATTAGAACATCATACTGCATCCTGTTAGTTTCAGACTGGCCTTCAGTCGACACTGAATATGGCGGAGAACCAGATTTTACATGAACAACCCTTATAGAACAACTGCCAAATTACATTTAAGTTGAAGGGGAACTCCAAGTTTTTTGTATCCCTGCAGCCACTCCGCCCTCCTCCTGTGCTAAACCCAATTTGGGCATTAAAATAATCAAATACCTCACCTGATCACCTCCTGATTCCATAGTGGGACTGTGAATGTCAGCCATAGACCTGAGTGACAGTTAGACTTGAGTGAATGACCAGTACAGTCACACTGCTGCACGGAATTGGGTGACTGACCTGCATTCTCTCCAAGATGCGCCAAGGACCCGAGGATACCTAGAGACTGGACTTCCACTCCAGGAGACGAAGCAGGCCGGCTTACAACACTTGTTTGCCAGTTGCCAACCTCTGCACTTCTGAAGCTTCTATTATTACAGGCAGGGATGGTGGAAAACAGAGAGTGGAGAAGCTGCCAGGACAGGAAAGCCAACATTTCTCCATCTGCTCAGCTCTGCATTAACCCAATCCCAATTTTAGGGACCAGTATGTTTTACACTTCCAGACTATGAGTGTTCAGTTGCAGGGGAGGGACCGTGAGTAAGGTTTTTCTCACTAGCCTGGACAAGCCCTCGTGGTCACAGGGTTCACCGTTGTCCCGGGCCAGTGACAGATGGTCCCTTGGGGGGGTCCAGACAACTGCTCACCTTGACCCATATTGGACATTCAGATGACTATGCCTGAATGTGCCATGGGATGCAGTGCACACTACTTGTGCCATGGAACTGCCAGATCATTGAGTATCATTTTTTTTTCAACAATGTATTGGGGAGGACAACGACAGAGGGGGTCGCAAGTGTGTTCGGGAGAGGGAGTCCACAATTTGCCCTGTGGCCCATTGGATTGTATTTACACCACTGAACAATGCTGTTTAGTTGCTAATAGTCTACCAATCATCCGCATATACATTGATCACAACATTCTTACTTACACAAACTGATCTAATACTGTTGTGTAGATGTTAGCCCCCCCCCCCCATAAAATACAGCAGTACTGGCTAGGACTATATTGTCACACAGACTGATCTAATGTAAGACTTGGGGCTGTATGACTGTAATTGGTAATGCATTTGTGATGTATCACTGGCAATAATGACTAATCCCCATCAAGGGCAGTTTCTAGACAAAATAGCTCTCAATGCCCCCTCCTCACCCTTCCTATTGTGATCCTGCTGTTGCATACTGTTGCATACCTCCCAGGGGAGTGAATCAATTGGCCCGGGAATCCTATAGATTCCTGGATCGATCTCCATAGGTTTTGGTCCACTTTAAATAAAAAAACCTTGAAATTAGCCTGCTTGCCCTATACTGGAATGCATGGACTACATCTTTTCCATCACCAGCATTTTATATTTCCTATAATAAAAACCTATTGAACTATGCTCCTATTTCCTGACTTATCATACAAAGTCCCCTGAATGAAATACTCTTCTCAAGGACCTTCACAGCCACAGAGCAGCAGAGCTATCACTCAAGGAGTCATCTCACTCCAGCTATAAAAGGCCCCTCCATGTGGCGGCCGACAAGATGTCAGAAGCCGGCATATGGAGCAGGGAACTTGCATTCTCAGCCCCCCTGAAGACCCCAGAGGGGGGATCAGAGGTCCCCGGTGCTGGATCCTGGACAGAGGTATCCATTGTTTTTTATTTTAACTGCTAGCTACGTAGAATTCACGTTGCCAGTTAATAGACAGAGAGGCAGCTAGGTCAATTTCACATTCGCATTTAAAGGGTTAAGGGAAATTTAGCATGACTCGTTATGTACTCCTTTAGCACTGAGAATTTATGAGCCACTGTTCACCCTAGCCATAAGCCAAATACATATTTATATGTATAGCAGGTTCCAGGACCGCATTTTGCCGAACTCGGCCCAGAACCATGTCCAACAGAATTGTTTGGATCCTTCAGATCTGCCGCATCTGACCAAATCAGTCAACACCATGAACATTGTACTTGGAGCATTCTATCAAAAATTATGCCCAAAATCACTTCTGCAGCTTTCATCCCTTGTATATTGCCTAGTGTGCGCTTACCTCTAAAGCTATACTTTAATTTGCATAGACACACAGCAATGTGCAAATCTCCACGGGACAGTTAAAATAGCTTCAATCAAGTTCACCACGTGAATCTCCAGACTTTCAATTTAATGTGTATCCACCACCTGACACACCAAACACGTACCAGATAGGAGTTGAAAACAAGCCTTTCACTATATCATCATTTGTTTCCTTCTCGGTTCATATCCTTGCAGCCAAAGGGATAACCTCTCTTTATATCATTAAAATATTCCTTGCTTGCACTCAATCACCAATAGATTTATTTAAAAGAGGGACGTTCCTCATTTATTTAGGTTTAACATGAAAGATAAAATATATGACCGCACATAGCGTAATAGAGTAAACACCGGTTTCTGTGGGCAAAATATAAAATCTTCTTACCAGAATATAACCATATACAAGTGTTGTATTAAAATGTTATTAAAAAGGATCTTGATGGTGAAAACATCATTCCTCCATTATACCCCTTCAGTGCGTATTAAGCATACCCAACAGCACAGCGCGTGTGTCTCCAAGTCCTAGGCCTCCGGGCTCGGCAAACGTCGGCTATTTTCGGGGGTTACGTGATCTGACTTAGGCTCCGCCCAACGTGTTTCGTCACTCTGACTTACTCATAGGCGCACGGAGCGCAGCCAAGGAATTATCTTTATAAACTCGTGTCTAAATAATTAACTCTTTGCACGCCAGGTGCCAGCGTGGATAGTCAATAAAGCAGTAATTAATAAACTATATTACATTAAAATTATGTTTTAAAAATTTATTGATTTAGGGGAATGAAGTTTTCATCATCACTCCTTATGAAGTTGACAATATATTAACTTAACCATCAACAACAACTATATCATACAAATTAGCGCATGTATAATATACTTATTAAAATAAGCCTCTATTACTGCAGTTCAGTTCATCAACCTACAATTAACTTTATCATTTATATACATAAATTCCTAAAAGTATAAGAATAATCTAAGCATATTATATTCATTTTATTTGGTTTTTACAATGAGATATTTCTTTTCCAACAGCGGGCCAATTTATTCCCGTCTTCGTTTAAAGTCAATTAAACATAAGGTTTTGTATTCAATTGTTACAATAGCTTTATATGCTACAAAAGGAAAATATCTCTGTGGCAATTATTACATTATTTAAACATACAATCCTTTCCTTTAAAAAAAAGATAAAAAATGTATATATAATCATGAACAATAAAAATAGATCTATAGCTATTGATTACATGTAATTGGATCAAATGATTTATTTTATGAAGCAATTTATATCAAATTCAACATTTAATCCCCTAGGTTGCATTGAGTCTAAAGTGTATATCCATTTGGATTCTAGTTTTGACAAATCTTTAATCATATCTCCTCCTTTCAGATTTAATTGCATTAGATCTATTATGCAATACTTTAAACCTGAAGGATTACTATTGTGTGCCTTTTCAAAATGTAAGGAGACACTATGTAATTCATAGTTTCTTTTGATGTTATATATATGTTCTCTCAGTCTTGTTTTAAACTCTCTCCCTGTGCGGCCTATATATTGTAGCTCGCCGGGACATTCAAGCAAATAAACAACATTTTTACTGGTACATGTAAAAAAATGTTTTATTTTAAATTCTTTTTTCGTAATATTAGAAATACATTTCTTTGTGCATTTGGTGTTTTTTAGGCAGTTTTTACATCCAGCACATTTCTTACAAGGGTAAAAACCCTCCAATTGCTTGGTGAATCTAATTTTATCTTTAATTGTGGGTGCAACATAGCTTTTTATTAAATGAGTGGAAAGGGTCGGGGGTTTTCTAAAAATAACCATGGGTCTTTCAGGTAAAGAAGGACCTAATATTTCATCATTTTTAATTATATTCCAGTGCCCGTTTAATATCTTCTTAAATTTTCTGTGATTACTCCCATACTGTGTGATAAAACCAAATTCTGTTGTGTTTTTTTGTGTTTTTCTATCACCTCTATATCCCTCTAACATGGTTTTTCTATCTATTTTATTAATTTTTTCTATTTCTCCTTGAATAAATTCTAATTCATAGCCCTTATCTGTGAACCTTTTTCCTATTATGTGTGCTTGTTCTAAATAATCCTTTTCTTTTGTGCAATTTCTCTTGATTCTATGAAATTGTCCCCTAGGAATATTGCTAATCCACTGAGGATGGTGGCAGCTTGTTTTTGGGATGTAAGAATTCCTATCAGTCTCTTTGAAGAAGGTCTTTGTAACAAGTTTGGTACCTTTTTTCTCTATGACCAAATCTAAAAAATAAATTTTTGTATTACTTGTTTCTTTAGTTAAAGTTATTCCCCAATCATTCTTATTTAGGGAATCAAAAAATTCATCAAAGGACTGTTGGTTCCCCTCCCAAATCACTACACAGTCATCTATGTAGCGCCCCCATAATCTTAGGGGGGTGGGCCGTTGGGTATAGATCATTGCTTCCCCCTAAGATTATAGGACTTGGAGACACACGCGCTGTGCTGTTGGGTATGCTTAATACGCACTGAAGGGGTATAATGGAGGAATGATGTTTCCACCATCAAGATCCTTTTTAATAACATTTTAATACAACGCTTGTATATGGTTATATTCTGGTAAGAAGATTTTATATTTTGCGCACAGAAACCGGTGTTTACTGTATTACGCTATGTGCGGTCATATATTTTATCTTTCATGTTAAACCTAAATAAATGAGGAACGTCCCTTTTTTAAATAAATTTATTGGTGATTGAGTGCAAGCAAGGAATATTTTAATGATATAAAGAGAGGTTATCCCTTTGGCTGCAAGGATATGAACCGAGAAGGAAACAAATGATGGTATAGTGAAAGGCTTGTTTTCAACTCCTATCTGTCTGGAGATTCATGTGGTGAACTTGATTGAAGCTATTTGAACTGTCCGCGGAGATTTGCACATTGCTGTGTGTCTATGTTTATTGTATTGAGAGTCCTTAGTGACAGACTCGGTCTTTATTCTCCTTGCGTTGAGGACTTTGATATTTTATTTTTATTTAAACATTTTTTTAAGATATAGTGAATACAATTAAGCGCGGTTCTACAAACTTTTTGCTTTCTATATACTTTAATTTGAGCTGCTATTTTTACTTTGATCCGAATTCATACGTACATGTCTTACTGGGCTGTACTGGCTTTGGGCCCGATATTTCCCGTTAACGGACTGGTGTATCTAACTGAATTGGTGGCAGTTATTATGGCTAGAATCTATCCACATGAGGTAGAGGAAGGGATCCCTACATATTGCATGATTTCGAAGGCTGTGACATCGGCTGGGCTCACATGATAAGGCTTTTCCTCACAGGGGGATTATGCACATTGCCTGTTATAGGGGGATTGGGGGGATTCTGCCTGTTATAGGGGGATTGGGGGGATTATTCTGCACACTGCCTGTTATAGGGGGATTGGGGGTGTTCTGCACACTGCATGTTATAGGGTGATTGGAGGGGATTCTGCACACTGCCTGTTCTGGGGGGGTTGGAGGGCATTTTGAACTATAGGAATTTGCCTATTATAGGGGGATTGGGGGGATTCTGCACATTGCCTGTTATAGGGGGATTGGGGAGATTCTTCACATTGCCTGCTAGAGGGGAATTCTGCACACTGCCTGCTATGGGGTTATTTTGGGGTGTTCTGCACACTGTCTGTTATGGGATGATTAGGGGGGATTCTGCACACTGTCTGTTAGGGAGGATTTGGGGGGATTCTGCACATTACCTTTTATGTGGTTTTGGGGGGTGTATTCTGCACAATGCGTAGTATTGTTTTTATTGGGGGGGTGAGTTCTGCATACTGCCTATTATTGTTTTTTTTTTCGGGGGGGTTCTGCACGCCTGTTATTAGGTTCTGGTGGTGGGGGGGGGGATTTCAGCACATCATTTGGTTCGTATGAAATCTCCTCCATCAGGGAAACTCTGCACTTATGCTGTAGAATTTCACCATCACAGGTGCAGGAGGTTTTCTCTTAAAGGTTCTCAAAACAGAGCTGCTCTCAAAATCATTTGGATAACACCAATAGAATAAAGCGTCCAGTCCACATCTTTCCTTCGTCATTTATAATAACATTAATTTAATTATTGCCAAAAATAATTCCAGCCGCCATCAAAGTTTGTAATGGAGCTGTCATTTTTTTAATTAGTGGAAATTTGTGCAGGCTCATTTAATGGAACATTTGGATGAAGAGGTGTTTACACTGGGGATGCTGTGGGAAGAGTTAGCTTGCCTGTGTTCTAGTAAGTTTTACATTTAGAATCAATTCCCTCTGTAGTTTCTATTTTTGGGTGTGGGAAGTGGGATCTAAAGCTAATTTATTTGAAGGTATTATAAATTATTCAGCTGATAAGTGTTCTGTATGCACAGTGGACCTCATTTAAATAAGACTGAACATGGAAAGTTGTTCTCTGGTTGCAGATTTGAGTAATACACCCAGTTACTTGCCTGCAGCTTATATACACAATACCTTTTGTTTTGTTAAGCTGTCACAGGGTATATTGTATAGATTTTCTACTGGTAAAATGTTGTAACATAGAAGCCATCAATATAATTTTTTTTAACATCATATACTTAATAATTAACATACTAATTATGCTAACAGAAATGTTTGTCTGTCATATGTATAGGGCATTGAGGAAGCCAAACTAGGCGAAACATGTCACATGTCTGCCCTTATGCCTCCAGAGGAGATGATGGAACACAGATACATACATGTATAAGAGTCTCAATCATAGCATGACAGTACTGTATTATAATACTAATGATGTAATTTGTATAAACTAAAATGTTTTAAAATTATCTAATAAAGCTATATATAGCCCTGGGTTAAGTGGTGCATAAAATTAGAATGGCCATCTTCTTAGAACCCATTAGGAAGCCCAAATGTCAGCCAGATCTCCAACTTTCATGCTTCTCTGGTTGCAGAAGCTGTGCACCCCCCTTCACCGGAATCTAATAGGGTTTACTGATTGGGTGTGCTGATTCATTACTAGCGACAGGTATCGGCAGATGCGTGTCTGTATAGCAGCGCTTAGAGCGACCGCTAGTAGAGGCTCATGTGCGGGTATCGGGCGCTGTAACAGAGCGCCTCAGTTGCTGTAGTAACCTGGCCGGCATTGATGAATGAGATGTATGTTGGGCGCTCTAACAACAGTATAGCGCTGCAGGGAATGAAAGGTAGCGCCAGCTCAGTACGACTGACTCAGCGACTCACACCATATTAAAAAAAAATGAATCCCAGAGCGTCGGTGATCTAAAGCTGGGCGCTGTAGCATAGAGCGTCAGACACTGTGTAATTAAAGTCTGTTTTATATCCACCAGTAACAAAGCGAAAACACATGGAATTACATTGTTGTAACATTGTGACATTAACACTTTAATGCCAGACCTGTAGTGACAATTCTGCATAAAAAACAAAAAAATCTAAAAAGTTTTCAAAAATGACTTTTCTAGGCCAGGAGAGGTGACACAATGATTTGAGAGAGAAAAATACAACAAAAAAACAAAACCCTGCTTAAACAGAAGAAAAGAAATGTCCATTGAAATGTATGGGAGAGCGACAGGTAGCGTCAGGTAATACCTGGCGCTCTGGAAGCCAGAGCGTGGGTGCTATATGCTGAGCCACCTGTGATGACGAATCGGACGCTACATGGCGCTGTTAGAGGTGCTCACCAGAATCGCTTTCATAAATGTGGTTTTGCATGCCTGCCTGTCGCTATGAAGCACTACCTGGTGTTAGCCTTTGAGGAATAACCCCCCATAGTGTGTCACACAATGCATGGCCCCATCAGCTGCCATAGGTCAAGTAGGACACACTGTAGTAGTGGCAATGGAGTGTAAATTTACTCACCAGTTTGTTTTCTTTCTGCAAGACCTCTAACTGATGAGAATCCAATTTCAAGAAACCCTAGGCATGGTAGATGCAACATCCTTAGGGCCATTGTGGTCACATTGGCTGGAGGTCTACTTTAAAGCGGACCGAACTTGTGAAATCCATTTGACCATAGCCCCTTCTTAGGGTGTAGAACTAGAAATCAATATTTTCATTTTTTTGAATCGTTCTGGAACACTGTTATTTTTCTGTCCTTCTCTGTAAGGTGGCAGGTGATCAGTCATTGCATAGGTGTGGAAATGACATCATTGCCACACACGACAATGGAGGAGGCGGAGCTTTACAGCTATAACAGGCGCCTTTATCTGGGATTAGAGTGAAGCAGGAGTGGTACAAATTGGCAAAATGTACTCCTCATGGGGGGGGGAGCAATTCAGGGGATGCTAGTTAAAAATGTGGGTTTTGGTCCACTTTAAAGGAACAAAATGAATTGTCTGATGATGAAAACCATTAGGCACCTCTAATAAATGGGGGCCATCACTATCCATGTCAGTAGAATAATATATGTATCTCTTTATATATATATGCAGGGGCGGGCTGGCCGCAGGGCATACCGGGACAAATCGCGGTATGCCGCGGCTTGTCCTGCATTACTGGCTCCCAGTTCACCCTCTGGGGGCTGCTCTGGTCAGCTTCCTAGCTCCGCAGCGGGCCGGGTGATTGCAGGAGAGGCTTTTCGTCGGCTCCGAGCGCAGCAGCCTTTGATGTCCGGGCTGCAATATAAGTAGTGACTCATTAGTTCCAGCCGGCCGCTTCTGCCTTCATCTGACAGTGAGGCGGAACTGTCAAACCTCGCTGCAGTTTCCCCCTCGGCTCTGTTACACTCAGGGCCAGCTCAGACCCCAGATTCTGGACACATTGGCGTGCTGCCTGTGCTCTGCCTTCGAGTGGTAAGCTGCTAGCTGCTTATCATTTATTTATTTTTATTTTTTTCTGGGGGGGGGGTCATAAATTGCCTGGAGTTTGGCTTGATTGGTGACCAGGGTCACCTGATTCCCTATCCCTAGGGCATCCCAAACTGTTTTTGTCTAGTTTAAAGAGTTTTGGTCCTTTTCTGTGAGGCATCCTGATTTGGGATGCCCCATTATGTGCAAACTCCCCCAAATCCCCAGTAAAAATACCTGACCACTAATCAAACAGCACATGTGTGGTTCAAACATGTGTCTGCACCAGCTAAAGGCTGGCGGAATGTGGCTGGCAGCCTCGGTTCCATCCAGCCCTTTGCGAGAAGAACCCATGCATGAGCCACTGGATCATCGGTCAGTTAAGTTTTACTGGCGATCTGGGGGGGGGGGTTGCACAAAAGGGGGCATCCCAGGACGCCCCACAGAAAAGGACCAAAACCCTTTGAAGTGGACCAAAACCTAGGAATTTGACTATCCTGGGTTTTGGTCCTTTACCCCCAGGCACCCCAATCGGGGATGCCCCGCTGCGTGAACCCCCCAGATCGCTGAAACCAACTCATCTCTTCCCGGTCCTACGGTTCATGCGTGGCCGCTAGTCCAATAAGCGCACTCTGAGCCACTGAGCCAGTGTCTAAGAGCAGCAGCCCATGCGTGAGCCGCAGCCGCATCCCCAGCTACTCTCTAACAGGGAGCGTGCCCGCACCAGCCATTCACAAATGCCTGGCACGTGCCCTGCTAGAGGGATAGCTGGGATGTGGTTGTGGCTCACGCATGCGCCGTTGGACCAGGAAACAATGTAAATTGATGGGGCGACCTGGGGGGTTTCACACAGTGGGGCATCCTGATTTTGGATGCCCCGGGAGAGGGAATGGAGCGTCCGAGAATCTTATAGATTCCCGGGCCAATCTAGCTCGGTTTTATATATTATATATAATATATATTATATAATATATATTTATTAATGTGGCATTGACTTTACCGGGCCGAGCACAGTACAGCAGGGCCTATCTGACCAAAAAGTCCAGGGCCGTTTTTTGGTCCCAGTCCGCCCCTGTATATATGTGTGTCTATAAAGTGACATTCCACTTTCAACTGCATTATTAAAAGTTTCCATTATTGCGGGCCATGTGCTCAATGTGCTAAATGTGTTATTATTTTTTTTATCGGTTTGCAACTCTGTGTTATAAAGGTAAAAAGTTTTCTGTATCAGAAATGTGATTATAAAAGAAATGCACACCAAAGTGGTACAAATCAGAGATGTCCTCACTCTGGCTTGCTAATCATCTGTTTGGCTAAGGTATAGACCCCATGTTTATCCCTATGTGCTCTAATTTAAAGTCTGTAGATAAAGGGAGTACAGTCTTGTGTTCCAGTAGCTAAAGGGTTACTGGCAGCGTTCACAGCTGTGGGATTTAGACAAAGCTGCTGAAAGCTCACCTGTTACAGTGGATGAATGTTTGTAGTCTTTAGTATTTACTCAAGCCCAGCAAAACCGCCGCCTACTTTAGGATCACAGACACGCAGGAATTTAGGAAATTCGGAAACAGCATGCTGCTTAGTAAATCATGAGGCCGGGGGCACAATCCTAACACACAGATTTATTTTACATTCCAGAAGAGGAAACAATAAGGCAGAACACCAAAAACCTGACAAAAAGGAAGTTTTCATTTAAACTGGACCTACACCCTAAATAAGAGTCTATCTTCTATGTTTCCCCCTGTCATGAATCAAGGGGGTTTTATGCCTTAATCCAGACCGGATTTTGATCGTACTACAAACAATCGTTTACACACAGACGTTTTTTGGGACCTGGCCCTAATAGCCAGAGACTACATACACACACAGGTCTTTAAGCTAAGATCTCACCTTATGCAGTCAATAAACCCAATCACCCGATAAGGTCCTAGGCCCGACTATACAGCAATAAAGTCACACTGGTGGTGATAGGCAAGCACACAGGGCACAAGATTTAGCACACATACAATGTCTCTTCTAAAGGTTTAGAGGGTTAGCACACAGAAGACCACTTTATACATTTTTAAGATTTAATTCACCCATAAGGGGCAGTGCATGCAAAACAAAGATGTACAATAAAAAATAACAGACATACAATATATGGCGAGATGCTTATAAAATTAAAAGGAGAAATAAAAGAGATCGTTACCTTTTTTGAAGATAATGTCTTGTGAGGGGTACACGGAAAGTAAATGATAACAGCCCACTTATTGGAAGCAATCCCCTGGCATGTCATCCCATCTGTGTCAACTCTCTCATTTTTAAACTGGTTATTGGGGCGGGCCGTATGCTGGCTGCGGCCAATCATGTGTCAGGGGCGTTTTATTGTAAAAGTCATGTTTTAAATTTCTTTTGAAGCGAGATGTGTCTAAAATGTCTCATTCACTGGTTTGTAGTAAGTAGATGTCAATTACCACATGGGGAGGTGTGATCTGCCTTAGCCAGGAAACCTATTTAGCACATGGTTGCAAAGCGGCTTGTCATATGTAACTGCAGACAAATGTACTAGCAGCCTTCTAATTGACAAGGTATGTTTTGACAATCATATATTTCATATCTCATCACACCCCCACCTCGTACATACAGATTGCCCACATTAATAATCATCCTACCTGCATCTACTGCATTTTATGAGCCTTTAAACATCCACGATGGTGGCCTGTGGAGTCTCAAGCTGTCTACAGACAGGAAGTGTCTTCTGACTGTGCTGCTCTGCATTCTGGGATTGCTGTCCTTTTCCTGACCCCAGCTCTGCTCTGTCTGAGCAAAGCACAGCTATAACTCCGCCCCCCTGCAGCCCCCCCCCCCCTCCTCTCCTTAGTATGTTAGTATGTAATGCTATATATATATGTTATGCACATTTGGGTCTCCTGTCACACCTGTGCTTAGACCAGCTGGACCCGGCGCATACCTCTCCGCTTACCAAATATAAAACAGGTCATTCAATTTTAAACTATTTTAAACTATTTAGGCACCTTAAAGTGGTTGGGGCTCATATTATTACTAATACAGATATAACCTTGATTATATTTTTTCTAGATCTCTGAAAAAACAGAAAGCAAAACATGTTGAGAAAAAAGAGCAGAAAAAAGAAAAATGTTTCATATTAATGTTGATTTCAATGTTTTAATTCGAGATGAGCGAACTTCTTGAAAGTTCGATTCGGGCGATTCGCCGAATTTCCCCAAGAAATTCGGGTTCGCCCGAATCGCTCATCTGAAAAAAAAATGCCGGCATGGTGGGAGCGGGCAGGCCGGCTACGCTGTCAGCGGGCGGCGGAAGCCGGCCGGCCCGCTGACAGTGCAGCCGGCCTGCCCGCTCCCACCATGCCGGCATTTGTTTAAAAAGTAAACACTTACCTGCATGGTCGGAGCGTGGAGGCCGGCGCCGCTCTCAGGCGCCCTCTGATGACGCGTCCTCTGATGACAGCTGAGAGCGGCGCCGGCCTCCACGCTCCCACCATGCCGGCATTTTTTTTTTTATTTCAGGGAAAATTCGATCGGCACGAACCAAAAGAAATTCGGGTTCGTGCCGAATCGAATTTTCCCTGAAATTCGCAGCGAATTCCAGTTCGTCCGAACCGGTTCGCTCATCCCTAGTTTTAATATATGTATTTATCTGGAGATTTTGATTACATCTATACTGTTGAATATTATACTTTACCTGCACTAAAGAGCATAAGTTGAAGTTAAGGGGAACCATGGAGTAACAGCTCTTTACTCCATTGGGGGGTTGGGGTTATAGCTGTGCTTTGCACAGACAGAGCAGAGCTGGGGTCAGGAAAAGGTCAGCAATCCCAGAACGCAGAGCAACACAGTCAGAAGGCACTTCCTGTTTGCAGGCTGCTTGATGCTCTATGAGCCACCATCTTGGATGTTTAAAGGCTCATTATGTGAGCAATCTGTATGGACAGGGTGGGTGAAACATAAGATAAATTCAGGGTGAAGGTCCGTTTTAAGCAATCTCATGTGCCGATTTAAGATTGCAAGTGTGCAATGGTGCCTATTGTCCTTGCAATAATCAATCGTGTTGACTGAACACCCAGTAGCACATTAGCAACCACATGCAATGAACGCAATCATGTTTGCTCCAAAGACCCAGGTACATGACACCTTGCTGGGCAACAGATGAAACAACTCCCACCACAGCACCAGCAGAGGCAGACAAACGAGTAACCTTTAGTGACAGGTACTTGTATTGCTCAGATATAGAAATGTAATAGAATAGCATCAGCAAAAACAATTAGGCCCTTATTCATGAAGGGATAGCGTCAGGTAGTGCCTTGTAAATGACAGGTAGCGACAGGTGAACGCCGGACACGGCACGCAATTACACATTTATCAAGCAGATTCTGTTGAGTGACTGGGATAATGGCATGTAGCGTCTGATTCATCATTATCCCAGCCTCAGCGTACAGCTCCGGCGTTCAGCCTTGCACAGCGCCAGGTATTACCTCTCGCTACCTGGCGCTCTCCCATACATTTCAATGGACGTTCTTTTATTTCTCTTTAAACAGGGAGGTTTTGTTTTTTTAACCCTTTAAGTGCCAGCCTACCTGGAGTTTTTGTCACCCTTTGTTGCCAGACCATTTTGCACTATTTTGCACTCCCCATGTTCAAATGTGATTTTTTAAGGGATTTCCAGGGATTTCCCAGGAAAATGATATATTGTTTTTTTTTCAGCAGAGTCTGGGCTTCTACATGAAATGTCTTGTATGCTTTTTTTTGTGTATTCTCAATACTTTTTGGTGAAATATGTGCAAAAAAATGTAAAAAATCTATTTTTTGCAATTTGTAGTGGTTTTTTGTAATAAAAAATGTAAGTGTGTAAAAAAGATCTTATTGCGTATGAAATCCCAATTTCTCCCGGTTACAGTGGTGCCACATATGTATAGGTAGACACCCTTTCCTGCCCAAACTGAAACAGAGCTTTAGGGGATTTTCAGATAAAATACAACTGTGATATGCGCTATACGCACCTTGCAGTTTTTCCAGAAAAACAACCCTTTACATTTGAAATACCCCCAACAAACTATGTATTCTCTGGAAGTACACACCTCAAGCTTTCTAGGTGTACCAGGCTTGTTGATGTGGCCACAATTTTCTGGAAGTAATCCCTCAATGTGTTCTTTGGTTGCAAAGAGTTTCCCTAAAAAAAGGATTTAAAAAAGCAGAATCAAAGCCACATTTTACTAAAAAACTATATACAAACAAGAGAAAACAAGTTTAATATGAAAAAGCAACATCCCCCGAACAGAACGATACAGAACATGCATAGCTACTGTTGCCAAACACCCCAAAGTAAAGCATGTGCGTAACGGTAATTTTACTTGAAAATTTCAGCTCTGCAGACAAAGTGCGCACCTTGCGATTTATCAACCAAAACAACCCTTTACATTTGGAATATCCCTCATAAACCATATATTCCCTGAAAGTACACATGTTAAGCTTTCTAAGCGTACCCAGCTTGTTGTAGTGGGCTCATCTTTCTGGAATTAATCCCTCAAAGAATTCTTTGGTTGCGCAGGGATTCCCTAAAAAATGTATAAAAAAGCTGAATAAAAAACACCTTTTCCTAAAATATAAATATGCAAACAATAAAAAACAAGCTAAGTCTGAAAGTGCAAGGTCCCCCGAACAGAACAATACCCAACATGCATAGCTACTTTTAATCCTTTTAATTGTCAGCCTACTTGAGCTTTTGTCACCCTCTGTTGGCAGGTCATTTTCCCCATTTTGCGCCATTTTTGCTGGAATATATATATATATATATATATATATATATATATATATATATATAATAGGCTTTAACATGAAATGTCTTGTTTGTAAATTTTATTCTGATTTTTACAATATTATCATTAAGTAAAAAATAAATACATTTTTTTTAGAAAATTGTCCCCTTTTATTTTAACCCTTTAAATGCCAAGCACGTAGTTTCTACGTGGTTGCTTCTCCTGCCCTTAAGTGCCAAGCACGTAGAAACTATGTGCCTGGCATTTCCCTCTAACAGTTAAAAGATAGAAAAAAAACCCCACTTACCTCTGGTATCCCCGTGAAGCTTGGGGTCCTCTCTTCCTGGGGGGGGGCATCCGATCGCCCCCCCGTCGTCCTCCGTCTTCAGGAGGGGGCCCGAAACCAGCCGCCCCCCCGTTTCCAGCGCTGACTCGCCGTTGTAAAAAAAAAAAAACATTTACTCACCTCCGCGCCCGAGCCTTCTGTCGGGTCTCCTCTTCACCAGGGGGGGGGGGTCCGATCCATCCGATCCATCCATCCTCACCTCTTGAAATGGCGGCGTGACCCCTATACCAGTTCACAAGGCTGGGGGGATGGCAAGTCACCTGCGCTAGCGGGTGACTTGCCATTAACCCCCGGCACCCCCATTACCTGCCTCCCCAAAGGCCAGGGCGGGCAGAAGAGCCCGGGCCCACGGGCTATGCGGGCTTGTAGCCTGCAGGGCCAGGGGCCACAAAAGCTGGCCCCTGAGCCCTGTTCCTACAAGCCCTGCATAGCTGGTCCCGGGCTGGTTACTTTGGGTAAGGGGGACCCCACGTCAATTTTTTTTTTGATTTTTAAGGGTTTTTAACCATTAAAAATCAAAAAAAAATGGGGTCCCCCTCCCCTGGGAGGGGGGACCCTATGTCATTTTTTTTTCTCGATTTAACCCTTTGTAGTGTGGATGGTATTTGTATTTTATTTGTGAATGTTATAAAGTACTTGTTTCAGTTAGGGGGGTCTCCTGGGCAGGAGCGAGGGGCTACCGATAAATATGTGGTACCGTTCTAATCGGTAGAAATGGGGATTTCACATGCAATATGCTTTTCCTTAATAAAATACATTTTTTATTTAAAATAAAGGAGTCAATTTTCTAAAAAAAATTTTTATTTATTTATTTTTTTTTTTACTTAATAATATTGTAAAAAATAAAATAAAATTTACAAACAAGATATTTCATGTTAAAGCCTAAACTCTGCTGCAAAATATATATATAATTTTCCTGAAAGTTCCAGCAAAAATGGCGCAAAACATGGCGCAAAATGGGGAAAAATGGCCTGTCAACAGAGGGTGACAAAATCTCAAGTAGGCTGGCAATTAAAAGGGTTAAAAGTACCTATGCATGTTGGGTATTGTTCTGTTCGGGGGACCTTGCGCTTTCAGACTTAGCTTGTTTTTTCTTGTTTGCATATTTATATTTTAGGAAAAGGTGTTTTTTATTCAGCTTTTTAATATATTTTTTAGGGAAACCCTGCGCAAACAAAGAATTCTTTGAGGTAATAATTCCAGAAAGATGAGTCCACTAGAACAAGCTGGGTACGCTTAGAAAGCTTAACGTGTGTACTTTCAGGGAATATATGGTTTACGGGGGATATTCCAAATGTAAAGGGTTGTTTTGGTTGAAAAATCGCAAGGTGCGCACTTTGTCTGCAGAGCTGAAATTTTCAAGTAAAATTACTGTTACGCACATGCTTTACTTTGGGGTGTTTGGCAACTCTTCCCTTGACAGAACCTATGCATGTTGGGTGTTGTTCTGTTCGGGGGATATTGCGTTTTCAGATTAAACTTGTTTTTTCTTGTTTGTATATAGTTTTTTTAGGAAAATGTGGCTTTGATTCTGCTTTTTTATCCTTTTTTTAGGGAAACTCTTTGCAACCAAAGAATCCATTGAGGGATTACTTCCAGAAAACTATGGCCACATCAACAAGCCTGGTACGCCTAGAAAGCTTGAGGTGTGTACTTCCAGAGAATATATAGTTTGTTGGGGGTATTTCAAATGTAAAGGGTTGTTTTTCTGGAAAAACTGCAAGGTGCACATATTGCATAGCATAGTTGTATTTTATCTGAAAATCCCCTAAAGCGCTGTTTCAGTTTGGGGGCGTCTCCTGGGCAGGAAAGGGTGTCTACCTATACATATGTGGTATCGCTGTAACCAGGAGAAATTGGGATTTCACACGCAATAAGATTTTATTGACAAACTTACATTTTTTATTACAAAAAAAAACTACAAATTGTAAAAAATATATATATATTTTTTTTTTTGCACATATTTCACCCAAAAATATTGAGAATACACCTAAAAAATGACAAACGAGCCCAGACTCTGCTGAAAAAAAAATATATAATTTTCCTGGGAAATCCCTTGAAATCCCTTCAAAAATCACATTTGAACATGGGGAGCGCATAATAGTGCAAAATGGTCTGGCAACAAAGCGTGACAAAAACTCCAGGTAGGCTGGCACTTAAAGGGTTAAATAAAAAATGTATTTTATTAAAGAAAACCATATTGAATGTGAAAGCCCCATTTCTACCGATTAGAACGGTACCACATATTTATCGGTAGTCCCCAGTTCCTGCCCAGGAGACGCCCCGAACTGAAACAGGTACTTTATAACATTTACAAATAAAATACAACTACCATCCACACTACAAAGGGTTAAATCGAGAAAAAAAATGACATGGGGTCCCCCTTACCCGATGTAACCAGCCCGGGACCAGCTATGCAGGGCTTGTAGAAACAGGGCGCAGGGGCCAGCTTTTGTGGTCCCTGGCCCTGCAGGCTACAAGCTCGCATAGCCCATGGCCACAGGCTCTTCTGCCCCCCCGGGCTTTGGGGAGGCAGGTAATGGGGGTGCTGGGGGTAATTTTTTTTTTTTTTTTACTTTACTCACCTCCGATCCTGTGTCCCCCGGCGATCTGCGATGACAGCTGTCAGTCTGCTCGGGTGTTTGGAGGAGAGAGCCTGGGGAGGGGGGGCGATCACAGCCCTCTCCCCCTCCCCACCTCTCTCCTCCAAGCACCCGAGCAGACTGATTCAGAGTCTCGGATGCCGGTATTAAGAGGCCAGCTGCTACATCACGATGATGTCACCTGGCCCTGCCCTCAGGGGGCGGGGCTAGCAGACGCGATCCAAGAAGTGGGGGGGCGATTTCTGCCCTCTCCTCGTCACGGAAGAGCCTTAGTAAAGAGGAGACCCGTCGGGAGGCAGCACGACTGCAGGTAAGTAAATGTAATTTTTTATTTATTTTTTTTTTTTACAGTTAGCAGCTGCTGCTGCCGAAGCGGGGGCGCACTATTCCGGGGTCTCTCCTAGAGCCATCCGAACGCCCCCACGGGGGATCGGATGGCACTAAATTAAAGAGGAGACCCGGCCGGATTCAACGAGGGGTCAGGTGAGTATTTTTTATTTTTTTAACTAGCAGGGGGGAAAGTCAGGCACATAGATTCTACGTGCTTGGCACTGAAAGGGTTAAATCTCAAATAATGTTGTGACCTCTCCTGGCATAGAAAAAGACATTTTTGTAAATATTTTTCATGTTTTATATATTTATGCAGAATTGACATTACAGGTCTGGCATTGATGTGTTCATATTACAATGTAATTCCATATGTTTTCGCTTGGTTACTGGTGGATACATGTTAAAAAATAACCTTTAATCACACAGCCTCCGGCTCTCTGGGCTACAGCGAAGCGTGTGTGAGGCTGTTTTTTTGATAAATATGTTGTGAGTCGGTTGTACTGACCAGTCGCTAACATGCGCTCCCATACAGCGCTGTACTGGTCATATAGCGACTTCCCACAATGTATTCATCGTTGCAGCACAGCGAAAGAGTCGCTATGAACTAGCGACCCACGGCCGAGCACAGCGACTACTAGCTGCTACAGACGCTCATCTGTTGCTACTTGGCGCTAGTGATGAATCAGCCTGCCCGTATTATTATACAAAATCAGTGGTGACAGTCATCAGCTGATCATTGCCTTGTGGTCTTCAAGACCAGAAAGTGTCCTTGTATACAGGATAATATAAGAAACGGAACTTGGTAAACCCTAACTTTTCAGTCCACTTAAACATCCTAGTATGGTATCCCCTGATAGAGCTGTGTTTATACATCTGCTGGAGACTGGGATATCTAAGCTACTTAATGGGATTTTCCAGATGAAAACAAGCCTCTACCCAACTTTTGTCCCCCACAGCTCCTCCATGCAGGTCGGTGTTCCCTCACAGTTACTCAGTGCAGCACCAGCATCAATATACTATATAAGGATAAAGAATATATATAAAGGATACCGTGGCCTTGCATTATGGTGTCACAGGAGCCTTGTTTACGCCCCCCACATGCCTACTCTATTTATTGCAATGGGTGGCGTGTAATGAATTGAGTAGGCATGTTGGGGGGGGGTGAAGAAAGCCTGATGGATGCTGCCATGTCTGCCTGGCACTGGAGGAAGGGAATTGCTCATTCTCCCTCATCAGTAAATATGAATATGCTGTCGCTGAATGGAGGAGCTGTGGGGACAAAAGACAAGTATATACTTTTTTATTTTAATGCCTGGACATAAACCTTAACCATAAAAGTAAAAAATAAAAATGTCTCTGTATAGTACATCCAGGAAGATGTACTGCTGCTTTAACCATAACAGTTGTTATGAAAGCAGCAAAAAAGAGCTAATGAGCATGAGCTGAGGCTTGGTATTATCAGCACATTTAGCTGCCCTGGGAATATATATGGGGCCCTTAGTTTTTACTTGCCATTTCTTATGTTGTTTAGAGGAACAAGGTTAATTGTGCTTTCCCAGGGTTTTCAGTTATATTGCAGCAATGAAAACACTCAGCATAATTAAAATTGTCGTACTGCGGATTTCGGCTATTTCTTATATAACCCTCCTCTGTTCTCCTGAATAACTGCTTTTTGTTTTTATAGTCTTGGAACAAATTTATAGCTGATGTGGTTAGAAAATCAAGAAAAAGTATTTGTTCTATTTGTTCTATGTCATATTATAAAAGGAAATTTCATTTATCCTTCTCTGGTGGGACATTGCAATTTGGAATGCCACAGCACATGTGCATTGCATTCAGCCAATCAGCGGCGCTCATTATATTCAGATTACATTGGCTGATCAGAACTCAGTGTGGCATCTAAATCTGAATGGAGCAAGTGCTGCTAGCCGCAGCCCCACCTGTAACTATGGGTATGCCCCCGGTGGCCATTCAGAAAGACCTGCCAAATGTGCGTACCTAGGTAGAGGTATGCTGGGGATGCACCTGCGGCACAGAGATACAAGGTGGGCACATGGAATAGGTCAGTGGGTTGGGCAATCGGGGGAGTTCGGATATTGGGGCATCCCAATTTGGGAATCCCCATAAGGAGGTAGACCAACCCCCTTAAGAGTCTTATGAACTCAAGGGTTTAACTTAAAAGGTAGCCAGTGACTAACAGAGGTATCTAGATTTAGATAAAAGACAAATTACATCCAAGCATATTGGCCCATTTGTACAAACAGATAAATTGACCGTTCGTTGAGCAAATGAACAACCATATAATTCGTATGCTATCAGACGACTTGTATTCAGGCGCAGACGATTTGTTAGATAAATAGCGAGCGATCAAAATTTAGAAAGAATTCAAGGTATTTGGAAAGTCCTACAGAAGAAACAATCTTTAGAGAGTTTACCCATCCCACAGCGCACGGTGTAATAAACACATCACATTGCAATTTGAGATATCTGAATTCAAATACAAGGCTCATGACTGCTTTAGAAAGTATCAAAGCTGATTACAATAGAAACAATTAAGTTACATGAATTGCTATTTAGCTTAAATAATGTAACACAATGGAGACCTCTCAGCTGACAGGCTTTTCAGGAGCTCTCATCACGTTTGTTACAGTCACAGCAGGAGGGAGAGATGCACCCCAAGGCCACAGCAGGCATTTCCACGGATCAGTTATTGTTTGAATGCGTTCACTTTAGCAAATATTTGGTCGCAAATCATTCAGTGGAAATGTGCCATTAGTCATTCAGTTGGAGAAAGTTGGCTTTCTTACTGGGTAGCCTATCAGCAGTCACCCGGATTAGGATGCCATGTCATGGTTTATCTGTAGTATTCAATCACCACTCTGAGCATCGTATGGTAAGTACTGCCTTGGAGGACTTTGGAAGAGAGGTATTTTAAAGTGAATTTGATTACTGAAAGCTGCAAGATGAGTGGACAATGCAGTGGCAATGTGGAAAGCACATGCTTCACTGCATAACAAAAGGCATCATCTACAGCAAGCAGAGGGGGTTGTAATGCCAGTGCATAGAACTATGGTGAGGCCACAACTAGAATACTGTGTACATTTCTGGAGACCTCACTTGCAAAAATACATTTCTTTAAATGGAATGGAATGCATCTCCTGGGTTAGTTGGTCTACATCGGTCTGAGCGGCTACCCTCTTGCTTTGTGTCTTCTGTCTTTGTGCAAGTACATTGGGTGGTGGGTCTCGAGCTGTATGGAAGAAGCTTTTGACCCCTCCCCCCATGTGCTGCACTCGAGCTTATAGGGCAATAATAGATAAGCTGCTCCCAATTTATCTATTGCATTTTATATCCCAAAGAGGGCTCTCGTAGATTAGAGTTAGGACTGCACCTATACAGAGGCATCTTGGCGTTTGGTGGTGCAGCTCCAACATACATCTGCAGGTGTTTAACCAGATTTTAGAGACATATTTTATGATTGTTAGCTAACAGGGTTGAGTGCTTTAGCCCCATTAAGATTAAGATTTTATTCCAATTGCCCTTCTCATTTGCCCACCACTATTTTGTATCTAGTAATTGAATTTAAACATGCTTGAGATAATCATCCATCCATCCAAAGATAAAGAGACCATATGCACATAAGGGCATCAACATGGTCTCCTGCTGATATCAAAATTGAATTAAATTAATTAAGCTTGACTTATTCTTCTTGCAGAAGTTTCACTAGTCATCCAACTGACTTTCTCAATATGCCTCCCCCATCCCCAATGACTATCTGTTTCACGGAAGGGGAAGGACATGGAGTGGATTTCCTGGGGGTATACCCTCCATGTTCCTCCCCTCTAGTGATTCAGATTGGGAGGATTCACTTTAGGGGGAGTCCACGAAGACCCCACCTCAGGGAATTATTATTGTGATAGGAGGGTTGCAGGTTTGGTTTTTAGCTGGGGCATGACGGAGGTGCTCTTGAGCAAACCACCTAACCCGCAACTGCTCCTTGGGCATCATGCCAGCCCAACGTAGTGGGCACATGATTGCACTCACTGCCCCTTAGGGGGTCAACTGTTGAACTTCACTGGTGTGCTAACTAGTGTGTGTTTATGTTCTGTGTTGCATATTTGCACAGATGGGTAAAAAGCAGAGCACCAATTCCTTTGCCAGCGGAAGCATGCATTGGCCATATGAGCACATTATCATTATTTCTATTCTTTGGTTTAAATAAAAGCTTGCCTTCCTGGCGGAGGCCTCTGTAGACCCTCCCCCCCCCCCCCCCCATGCCACTATCTGCTTCACTGAAGGGGAGGGACATGGAGAGGATATTGTGCGGTTTCAGAGAGTTCTGCCTCTGTCAGGTGTAAAAGTTACAAAAATTTGTTACAAAACAAAACTGCTTAATTGAATGCACTTTTTACACCTCCAAGATTTTTACATAAACTTGCATTGCTTAATCCCACCACCTGAAATTAGTAATGGGGAAAAGTGCATTAACATTTTTTATTGCATCAATGCCCATACAGTATGCTGGTGCAAAATAGCAACAGAAGAATCTAAGTACCTTTATCAAAATAGATAATAGACAATAGATATTTCATCACCCACAATATTTCATTCTTTCAGTCAATGTGGCAGCCAGCACTGTAAATAATGGGCCTTTATGGAAAATGTATATTGTTACTAATTTTGCTCTTAAATAAATATATGGGTATACAGCAAAATAGTTCATGGCATGACATCAGAAAAGCTGTTTAGGATACCAGCAGGTCTGGGGCAGGAATTGTATTCAAAGTAGATAGTATCAGCATCCTGAGACAATAAAGCAATAAAATCCAAACAAAGCAGGTGGAGACAAGGTAGAGAAGCCAGATTACGAGAAGATAAAACTTGTGACTAGGGTCGTAAAAGATCAAAGAAGAAGAAGACCAGAGATCAAAGGGGATATTGGATATATATCTGGGGGAGAGAAGCAGTTGAGGGGAAGGAAGGCAAGAAGGAGAGACTGCTAGCACAGGAGAAGGGCTTGGCTATAGGCAGGAGGAAGAAGAAGGAGAGACTGGAATGAAGGCTGCCAGCTGCAAGGTATGCTTGTGGGTGCCCGTTTCAGGAGGGTAATGCTCTTAATGTTGCCTGTATGCTGGTCTCAGAAATGAAGATTTGATTGCATTTTGTGTTATTTTATCAACAATATATCTCGTTATTTACTATTTGTCTCAGTGTCCTTCGCATATGCCGGAAGTTGAAAGAACCTACAGTCTTTGCGTGTATCCATTGTGTTATCATTGGCCAGATATTGATAATATTTGTATATGTGCTTGCCTATTTTAGTTGAGCTGGGCAGGGTAAATATATATATTATTAATATTTTAGTTATTACATAATTTGGGGAGCCCTTCAAGGAGATATTAGAGTAAATTGTTTACATAAATTGGACAAGCTATTCAGGAGTATTAAATTGTTTACAGCACTAGTCACCAAGTCCACAAATCCACACCAAGCTTTTACTCAAGGCAATAAGAGCCTGTTTGTAAGTGGAGTAGTCTAAGAGGTTTATTCATCAAGGGACAGCGGCAGGTAGTGCCTCGTAGCGGCAGGCAGCGTCTGGTGAATGCTGGGCGCTGTACGCAATATCACATTTATGAAAGTGATTCTGGTGAGCGAGTCTAACAGCGCCATGTAGCGTAGGATTCATCATTACAGGTGGCTCAGCGTATAGCACCGGAGCTCTAGCTTCTAGAGTGCCAGGTAAGACCTGTCACTACCTGTCGCTTTCCCATACATTTTAATGGACGTTCCTTTTCTTCTGTTTAAGCAGGGTTTTTTGTTTTTAATATTATTTTTTTTCTCTCAAATAATTGTGTCACCTCTCCTGGCCTAGAAAAAGTAGTTTTTGAAAACATTTTTGATTTTTTATATCTATATGCAGAATTGTCATTACAGGTCTGGCATTAAAGTATTAATGTTACAATGTTACAACAATGTAATTCCATGTGTTTTCGCTTTGTTACTGGTGGATATGTGTTCATAAACAGACTTTAAGCCTCTGTACAGACGCTCATCTGCCGTTAACTGGCGCTAGTAATGAATCAGCCTGTAAGACTTGTCTTATTGGTCATTTGTCACGTATATAGCCATCTTAGCCTACTCATTATTATTATTTTTGTTTTTTTGGTTAGATGAATTGTAAGTCATACACTTGTGAATCCAAATTCTGGCACAGTATGTATGATATTGTTGTTTGCTGAGTCCACCCAGCTGTCTTCCACATTTCCGTTGGCAGAACATTGTTGCTGATGTCTCCTATATGGTGCCGCCACAAAATATTACATACAGTCAGACTATAATTGTTTTTGTTCTTTGACTGGCTTGTTTGGCTGGTGTTTCCAATGTAAAATTACTTCTCTTGGCAAGAAGATGAAAAGCAGCTATCCACACCACTACAGATGTCGAAACCCTCAGGGGGATGAGGCAACCCAGGTATGTGAACCGTGAATGTATATTTTTTAAACAATTATTGTTACACTTACAATGAGTGCATGTTGCTTTACAATTTCGTCTGAAAAATCATATCGGAAGTGTTTTGCTTTCCAAGATAGAAAAAATGGACCCAAAAATGGACCCATGCCAAAACTAACACTTCAATGAAGTATAGGCCTGGACACAGATACAGAAGTGTGGTTCCCCTCACATGCATCAGGATAAAACCTCAAAAGACACAACAAACTACATGCATGGGGAGATGATGCGTCCACATAAGCCTACATAAGATTCATTATATTTGGGTAACTGTCCTTTCTTATCTTATTTTCAGCCTCCATTGATGGTAGCTACAGAGCACATATTGCCAGAGTCTGTAATGCTCCCGTATGCAAGCTGTTGGGAAAAATTATGTTAAAAAAACAGTAACAAAGATCCACATTTGAACCAACATTAACTCACAAATCCTACAAGTCCCTAACAAAAAATAGTGTATTAAGCTTATATTAAAGTGGACCGTCACCCAGGGGTGATCGGCCCGGGAATCTATAAGATTTCCGGGCCGATCACCTCCCTCCCCGCGGGACATCCGAGATCGGGATGTCCCGCGGGGTGAAACCCCCCCAAACACCCCAAATCCCCTTACCTTGTCTCCCTCGCGCCCCTCTAGACGTGTGCGCGCCTGCGCCGGCCGTCTGTGAATGGCCGGCGCGCGCGCGTCAAGAGTGGCGCGCGGGAGGCGGCGGCGGAGGAGCCGCTTGTCCGTCGGCGCTGGGAGCGGGGAGAGGTGAGTTTTTCGGGGGGTTCGGGGGGGTTTCACACAGCGGGGCACCCCGATCGGGGGTGCCCCACCGAAGTGGACCAAGACCCAGGATAGTCAAAATCCTGGGTGTTGGTCCACTTTAAGGAAACATGGCCAAGTGGCCCACAAGAAACAGAACCAAACACAATACACCAATTTCTATAAGGGACACATCGATGTGTCAGCAGTTCAAATACACAACAAGCATGTTTTTGGCAAAGGGTCCACACACAATGGTGCTTAGGCAAAATGTGAAGTCAAGGCAGTGTTAGTTTATTTGGACAGTGTTGTGTGGACCTCCACATGCATCCTGCTTTAAATACAAGTTTGTACAAGAAATTAGGATAGACACAATTCATTAATCAGACTTTTAGCCACTAATCCAACTACATGTACATGTGCTGTCCCTATATGTTATAAACATGTTGCATTCCTGTTATTAAAGGTGTTAATTAAACAGATGGGTTTATTTAGTGGGGCCAAAAATGTATGGCACATACATCATAATGGTACATATACATAAATACATGACCTCCCTGAATCAAATAGTTTCTGCATTTGTAAAAGTTTGGCTTTTTGCATCAATAATTATGTGTGGTGGGTTTTAAAGCAGACAAAAAAACACAGAACTTGTGATATACATTTGGCCAAAGCCCCTGCCAATACTCCCGTATTAGGGTGTAGAAGAAATAGATATTTTTGGTTTTCAAATTGTCCTGGAACATGGATTTATTTGCCATCCTTCGGTGTGAGACGGCAGGCGATGCTTAGGTGTACAAACCCACAGATAGGAATAGGTACGTTCCCCATTCGAGTTGTCACCGCCCAAAGTGGCTACAGGCCATCCCGAAGGGACAGTATATGAGGATCAGACGCAATTGTACATCGGTGTCTGATTATGATACCCAAACGGTTCCTTGAAAAGGGTTACAGCTTAAAGGACGTCGAGGACCAAAGAAGGGTGGTGCGGGATGCCCCCAGGGATGATTTGGTTTTGGGGAATAGAAAGGTTATTAACACACAGGGGGGCCCAGGGACAGCATTCATCACCAGCTTTAATACTCAATATAGGGATGTCCAACGGCTGGTGGAGAAGCACATCCTACAATTGCACATAGAAAAATGGAGGATGGATCCGCACTTCCTTAAAAGATACTCTTCTTTATTAGATCCAAGTTTAATTTAGAATGTTTAGTGAGTAATAAACATCCGTTTGGGCTACGGATAAGAAATGTGGGCAGCACCAGTAAATATTTCTATAGGTGCACTGCTCTGTGGGTTAATACCCAAAAACCAAATGTATTAGTTTGGGGTGACCTCTACACCCCCTGCCAAAAAGCCCAACAGAGACTCACTATTGCACTCAAACAATCAATTTATAAATCCATTTTATTGTAGCATATTGTTTAAAACCAATTTAAAAACAATTTTACTGAACCATATGCATGGTAAGCCACCAGGGGGCGCACTCCCTCATTAACAATACAATCTCATATACATATAAGTAATTTCAAAGTGATTCTGTGCTAATCTATCAATAAATTCATATATATACACAACTATTCTAAAACTTAATATACAATTCACAATTAATATCCTCACCCTAATAAAGTGCCAGTGCTTCCATCACAAATAATCCCTTGTGCAAAATATTTAAACCCATTCACAGAGAGCAAGGGCACACAGACAACACACAACAAACAAGTGCTTACTGTTAGTATGGTGACAGGCAGGCCCCCCTCAGGCGCAGACCAACGCGTTTCGAGCCCCCTATGGGCTCTTGCTCACGGTCAGTATGTGTGTGGGGACAGAGGGCCACAGCCCTCCTTAAATACATACCCTCCCGACCACTCCCACGCCTGGCCCCAGCTGAATGTGGTGATTGCATACTCCGGCCGGAAGTACACAAATCACCACAACAGCACACACTGGTACTGGCCCCATCCCCCACACTGATAGGTGAGAGGTGGATGGTAATGGGCCAGATACAGCCAGGCGGGGGAGCCATCGTTCAGGAACACATTTAACCCCTTCCTCACTTATCTTTATACATTTCCTGCTACTTGCTTAATCCAAAGTCTTGTTTGCACATAATCTATATTTATACTTAACGGCATCTAATATATACATCACATTTTATAGGTAAATACACTTTACAACTACCAGTCACAGTACAACTGGATTTCCTCTGCATCTATTTATACAATTTCAATAACAGGAGCAGAGAGGGACAAAGATCCAGAGAAAGTTTTTTGAATCCACAGAATTTTTATCAGTTGGCTTCTTTCTTAATAAGGTTCTAATATTAAACATCTGTATATATGTTTGTACATCTCCAAGCACAGGGGGGAGAGAGGGATAAAGTTCCCAGGTGAACCACCCCGGTCAGTCAGAGATATGCAGGCACAATTGCCATCTAATGGCAACTATCCCTCACATTATTGATGTCTATTTATAGATTGTATAAGCCCCCTGACCGCGACAGGGGGAGAGCGGGATAAAAAACCGAAGTGCAAATGCTCAAAAACAACAGAGGCAGATGCTGGCTATTAATGTCTGTATTGCACCATATTTGGCCTCTATATACAAGAGTACAACTCTCAAAGAAAAGGGGAAGGGGGAAGGGACAAGGGGTGACAGGGGGAAAAGGGAGCCAAGTCTAAAGTAAATACATTCAGATATGCATCCCAGGAGTTAGGCAGCCAATCAGTGTGGCAGAGGGGCTCTGGAGGATGTTATTGACTATTTGTCATTCAAATTCCTCATGCTCCACATAGATTTACTCAGGAGAGGAGGAGGAGGGGTTTGACTACAGGATATAAGGTTCAATCATCAACATTGATGTAAGTCCTTTGTTTTACTACGGGTGAAGCTTTA
The DNA here is from genome assembly GCA_027917425.1 of Gastrophryne carolinensis. NCBI lineage: Eukaryota > Metazoa > Chordata > Amphibia > Anura > Microhylidae > Gastrophryne > Gastrophryne carolinensis. The sequence continues at coordinate 103,581,219 of CM051235.1, read as the reverse complement.
AGGAAGGCCGGGGGTCCGGTCCTCTATATAAGGTGGCAATGTATCAATAACATCAGCATATATTTACAGTAATTACTCCATGTGATTAATTACATCCAGTCAAAAATAGAGGTCCACAGTGCACTTTGTTCTCCGTGTGTGTAGGTTCTTTTCTGCTTCAATCTCCAATTTGCTCCTTGCCACCAACACATCTTAATGGAGGCCCGGCTTCTTCCTCTTGCCAGTATCATATAATACCCTTGATAATAAACTTCCCCATCATCTCCCGGGCATCCCAACAAGAAGAGTCGCCAGTTGCTACTACACCAATAAAAAAGGAAAGGTGACACATTATATATCTACACACCTAATAAGTGTACATAAGCCGTGAAACACCCCCCCATCCCCACTGCACACTCCCTACCCCCCCCCCCCCAAACCCCCCCACCCACACTCCAATACAATGCTATTACGTGATTCTTAAACAGGGGCAATCTATGTCCTAATTTGGACCAATTGAGATCCCCAAAACTATACATAAAACTAAAAATAGTGATCAAAACAATGTAAAATATATTACTTTCATCCCACTTAGTGACTAACTAGACAATATGTGATATCATACTAATATGTGTCACCCTAAATATGGTGTGAAGGCTACATCTTCGTTTAGGCCCCATGGGGCTTGGGTATCTAAATCATAGATCCATCGTAGTTCTTTTTGCTGAAGCCGCTTCTTCAGATCACCTCCTCTCAACCCCAGAGTCACCCTCTCCAATCCCACCACCTGTAGTTGGTCAACATTACTCTCATGTTTCTCAAGGAAATGTCTTGCCACTGGAGATAGAATTCTGCCCAAGTCCCTATTTCTTTCGGCCAATCGAATAGAGGATAGATGTGCCTGTAGGCGCGCCTTCAATGCATTCTTTGTCTCGCCAACATAGCTCAGAGGGCAACCACAGGTTAAGAGATATATCACTCCCACCGAGCGGCAGTTCAAAAATTGCCTGATCACAAATCTCTTGCCAGTGCGCCTATTCCTGACCTCCCTTGTAGCACTCATGTGTCGGCACACAGAGCAACCCCCACATGGATGGCTGCCTGTGCCCATAGTTCTGGACCCCAACCAAGTATTAGGCCTGGTGTAGTGGCTCCTACAGACCTTGTCACGCAATGTCGGTGCACGCTGTGCCACCATCAAAGGACCCCGTCTGGTCCATCTGGCCAGGGATGGGTCACTCCTTAATATACCCCAATGTTTATTGAGTAAAGATCTAAGTTGATTCCAATTAGTATTATACTTGGAGATAAATCTTACCTCTTCCATGGTTCTTTTTTTCTCCCTTGGGACTAGTAAGGCTTCCCGTGGCGTGTCACCTGCTCTTACCACGGCCTTCTTAATCGTTCTCTCGGGGTAACCCCTGTGTTGGAATCTCTTCTTGAGCCCCCTGGATTGGACTTCAAATTCCTGCGTAGTAGAGCAATTCCGCTTGAGCCGCAAGAATTGCCCAACCGGGATGGCTTCCCTGGTCTTTTTCTGGTGAAAACTTGTATAATGTAATAGGCTGTTGGTCGCCGTCTCCTTCCTAAACAATGTAGTCTGGAGGGAGCCATCATTGGTAAGGTTGATCGTAAGGTCCAAGAAATCCACCTGTGCAGCCGAAATATGGGAGGTGAGGAAAATGTTAAACGTGTTCTCATTCAAAACATTGAGGAACTCCACGCATAGTTCTTCTGGTCCCTGCCAGATGAGCAGCACATCATCAATGAATCTGTACCAGCCCAGAATGTGGGGCTGGTACAGATTCATGTCGGCCCCAAAAACAACCTCCCTCTCCCACCAGCCAAGGAAGAGGTTGGCTATAGACGGGGCACAGCGTGCCCCCATTGCCACGCCACAGACCTGTCGATAGAAAACTCCATCGAACAGGAAGTAATTATGTGTCAAAATGAAGGTCAGCATCTGTAGTACAAAATCCTGTTTCTCTTGTTCACTATCTGTTCCCATTCTCAGAAAATATTTGCATGTCATATGGGCCATTTTGTGGGATATATTTGTATATAACGCTTCCACATCAAGTGTGACAAGTAAAGCGCCCCTAGGTAATGTTAGTAAATTCAACCGATTAAGGAGGTCCATAGAATCCCTTATATAGGAGCTAAGTGTAAGCACATGGGGCTGAAGATTCTTATCCACAAATGTACAGGCTCTCTCCGTTAGGCCCTCAATTCCTGCTACTATGGGTCTTCCGGGGGGACATTTAGCATTCTTATGTACTTTAGGTAGTATATAAAATGTGGGCGCTACTGGGTGTTGCACTTTCAAATACTCATACAGATCCTGACCTATAATGCTATTTTCCCATGCATCCTTCAAAAGGGAGTCGAGTTCTAATTTGTATTCACTTAGTGGATTGTGGGCCAGTTTTTCATAGCTTGCAGTGCATTGCAGTTGACGTAGGACCTCGGCTTTATAGTACTCTGATGACATAATTACTACGTTTCCGCCTTTATCGGCCTCTTTGATTACTATATCACTGCGCTGTTGCAAGCTATGAAGCACCTCCCGTTCCTCCCTAGTTAGGTTGTCATGTTTACGTGGGACCCCCATTTTCTGAATGTCTTGACTCACCACTTTGAAGAATGTATGGACCGCTGGGCAGATGGACCAAGATGGAGTATATTTGGAGGGCTTACGTAGTGCCCTGTCCGGGTCTAAGGTAACTTCTTGCTCATATAGCAAAGCCGTCAAGTCATCAAGGGCCAGCCCCTCACGCCAAGATAGATTGGAGTCAAGCTCCATGGGTGCTTCAAATTGCTTTTTGAGTAATAACTTCCTACAAAAGAGGAATAGGTCCTTAATAGTCCCAAATTTATCTATGGTATTATATGGGGAGAAGCTGAGACCCCTCCCCAATACCGACCTTTCGGCTACCGAGAGCGGTTTGCCTGAAATATTGAGTACAGTTAATTCATCATTCTGTTCCCCCATCCGTGATTCAGTCAGGGTTGGCGATTGTTCTAGGGGCTCTGTTCTGGTCTGGACCTTTTGTAAGGTCCCTGATTTAGCCTGCAGTGGCTCCTCCACACGGGGTCTCTTGTTTGTTCTGTGTCGCCCCTTGCCCCCTCTCCTCCTCCTGGGCCCCTTGCACCAGCCTGCCCCAAAAAAACGGCGCATGTTGCCACTGTCTGAGGTTCTACTTGAGACGGAGGCACTGCGGCTAGATCCTCTACTGATATAACCCTGTCTACCCCTCTCATTACCAGTGTGTTTCCATTTATATATTCTCTGGTTCTGTTTATCAGCTCTATCTCTGTGGAGTTTGTCCTGTTTTTGGGCCATTACTAACCTTTCTACCCTCTCCAATTCCTCATTTATTTGATTCTCATGCCTGTCAATATCTGTCTGTTGGACCTCCCTTGGTATTTTGTCATACAGCATTTTAAGCTTATCTTTAATCTGTTCTAGAGTTACTTTATCCATCTCAATGAGCTCATCAATTAGCCCCATAGAGCATCTGTGTAGATGGGCCTCCCACCTAGGCCTGTGTTCCTCTGGTATCTCCCATGTGGGGAAAATTTGTACTCTCAAACCTCTCGGTATCAGCTGTTGTTCTTTATAGATGCCCAAACTATGAACATTCCACCATAGCTTTGTAAATCGTATCTGTTCCTGTTTGATCTGTCTAAACAGTTCTTTCAACCCCGGTGTGGAATCTCTTTGTCCCATATCACCATCATTCTTAAGTAGTTGTAGTTTATCTAACCATATTCTTTCTCTGTTTTCAAAATTTCTTGCCATTCTGTATTAAATACCGTGCCAGCCCACTGACAACAGGCTGCAATTACCAAGGTGATGCAGTCAGTTGTCACAGAGGTAGTTTCAACCAGTAATAAACATCCGTTTGGGCTACGGATAAGAAATGTGGGCAGCACCAGTAAATATTTCTATAGGTGCACTGCTCTGTGGGTTAATACCCAAAAACCAAATGTATTAGTTTGGGGTGACCTCTACACCCCCTGCCAAAAAGCCCAACAGAGACTCACTATTGCACTCAAACAATCAATTTATAAATCCATTTTATTGTAGCATATTGTTTAAAACCAATTTAAAAACAATTTTACTGAACCATATGCATGGTAAGCCACCAGGGGGCGCACTCCCTCATCAACAATACAATCTCATAAACATATAAGTAATTTCAAAGTGATTCTGTGCTAATCTATCAATAAATTCATATATATACACAACTATTCTAAAACTTAATATACAATTCACAATTAATATCCTCACCCTAATAAAGTGCCAGTGCTTCCATCACAAATAATCCCTTGTGCAAAATATTTAAACCCATTCACAGAGAGCAAGGGCACACAGACAACACACAACAAACAAGTGCTTACTGTTAGTATGGTGACAGGCAGGCCCCCCTCAGGCGCAGACCAACGCGTTTCGAGCCCCCTATGGGCTCTTGCTCACGGTCAGTATGTGTGTGGGGACAGAGGGCCACAGCCCTCCTTAAATACATACCCTCCCGACCACTCCCACGCCTGGCCCCAGCTGAATGTGGTGATTGCATACTCCGGCCGGAAGTACACAAATCACCACAACAGCAAACACTGGTACTGGCCCCATCCCCCACACTGATAGGTGAGAGGTGGATGGTAATGGGCCAGATACAGCCAGGCGGGGGAGCCATCGTTCAGGAACACATTTAACCCCTTCCTCACTTATCTTTATACATTTCCTGCTACTTGCTTAATCCAAAGTCTTGTTTGCACATAATCTATATTTATACTTAACGGCATCTAATATATACATCACATTTTATAGGTAAATACACTTTACAACTACCAGTCACAGTACAACTGGATTTCCTCTGCATCTATTTATACAATTTCAATAACAGGAGCAGAGAGGGACAAAGATCCAGAGAAAGTTTTTTGAATCCACAGAATTTTTATCAGTTGGCTTCTTTCTTAATAAGGTTCTAATATTAAACATCTGTATATATGTTTGTACATCTCCAAGCACAGGGGGGAGAGAGGGATAAAGTTCCCAGGTGAACCACCCCGGTCAGTCAGAGATATGCAGGCACAATTGCCATCTAATGGCAACTATCCCTCACATTATTGATGTCTATTTATAGATTGTATAAGCCCCCTGACCGCGACAGGGGGAGAGCGGGATAAAAAACCGAAGTGCAAATGCTCAAAAACAACAGAGGCAGATGCTGGCTATTAATGTCTGTATTGCACCATATTTGGCCTCTATATACAAGAGTACAACTCTCAAAGAAAAGGGGAAGGGGGAAGGGACAAGGGGTGACAGGGGGAAAAGGGAGCCAAGTCTAAAGTAAATACATTCAGATATGCATCCCAGGAGTTAGGCAGCCAATCAGTGTGGCAGAGGGGCTCTGGAGGATGTTATTGACTATTTGTCATTCAAATTCCTCATGCTCCACATAGATTTACTCAGGAGAGGAGGAGGAGGGGTTTGACTACAGGATATAAGGTTCAATCATCAACATTGATGTAAGTCCTTTGTTTTACTACGGGTGAAGCTTTAAGGAAGGCCGGGGGTCCGGTCCTCTATATAAGGTGGCAATTTATCAATAACCTTAGCATATATTTACAGTAATTACTCCATGTGATTAATTACATCCAGTCAAAAATAGAGGTCCACAGTGCACTTTGTTCTCCGTGTGTGTAGGTTCTTTTCTGCTTCAATCTCCAATTTGCTCCTTGCCACCAACACATCTTAATGGAGGCCCGGCTTCTTCCTCTTGCCAGTATCATATAATACCCTTGATAATAAACTTCCCCATCATCTCCCGGGCATCCCAACAAGAAGAGTCGCCAGTTGCTACTACACCAATAAAAAAGGAAAGGTGACACATTATATATCTACACACCTAATAAGTGTACATAAGCCGTGAAACACCCCCCCATCCCCACTGCACACTCCCTACCCCCCCCCCCCAAACCCCCCCACCCACACTCCAATACAATGCTATTACGTGATTCTTAAACAGGGGCAATCTATGTCCTAATTTGGACCAATTGAGATCCCCAAAACTATACATAAAACTAAAAATAGTGATCAAAACAATGTAAAATATATTACTTTCATCCCACTTAGTGACTAACTAGACAATATGTGATATCATACTAATATGTGTCACCCTAAATATGGTGTGAAGGCTACATCTTCGTTTAGGCCCCATGGGGCTTGGGTATCTAAATCATAGATCCATCGTAGTTCTTTTTGCTGAAGCCGCTTCTTCAGATCACCTCCTCTCAACCCCAGAGTCACCCTCTCCAATCCCACCACCTGTAGTTGGTCAACATTACTCTCATGTTTCTCAAGGAAATGTCTTGCCACTGGAGATAGAATTCTGCCCAAGTCCCTATTTCTTTCGGCCAATCGAATAGAGGATAGATGTGCCTGTAGGCGCGCCTTCAATGCATTCTTTGTCTCGCCAACATAGCTCAGAGGGCAACCACAGGTTAAGAGATATATCACTCCCACCGAGCGGCAGTTCAAAAATTGCCTGATCACAAATCTCTTGCCAGTGCGCCTATTCCTGACCTCCCTTGTAGCACTCATGTGTCGGCACACAGAGCAACCCCCACATGGATGGCTGCCTGTGCCCATAGTTCTGGACCCCAACCAAGTATTAGGCCTGGTGTAGTGGCTCCTACAGACCTTGTCACGCAATGTCGGTGCACGCTGTGCCACCATCAAAGGACCCCGTCTGGTCCATCTGGCCAGGGATGGGTCACTCCTTAATATACCCCAATGTTTATTGAGTAAAGATCTAAGTTGATTCCAATTAGTATTATACTTGGAGATAAATCTTACCTCTTCCATGGTTCTTTTTTTCTCCCTTGGGACTAGTAAGGCTTCCCGTGGCGTGTCACCTGCTCTTACCACGGCCTTCTTAATCGTTCTCTCGGGGTAACCCCTGTGTTGGAATCTCTTCTTGAGCCCCCTGGATTGGACTTCAAATTCCTGCGTAGTAGAGCAATTCCGCTTGAGCCGCAAGAATTGCCCAACCGGGATGGCTTCCCTGGTCTTTTTCTGGTGAAAACTTGTATAATGTAATAGGCTGTTGGTCGCCGTCTCCTTCCTAAACAATGAGGAGGAAGCCGGGCCTCCATTAAGATGTGTTGGTGGCAAGGAGCAAATTGGAGATTGAAGCAGAAAAGAACCTACACACACGGAGAACAAAGTGCACTGTGGACCTCTATTTTTGACTGGATGTAATTAATCACATGGAGTAATTACTGTAAATATATGCTGATGTTATTGATACATTGCCACCTTATATAGAGGACCGGACCCCCGGCCTTCCTTAAAGCTTCACCCGTAGTAAAACAAAGGACTTACATCAATGTTGATGATTGAACCTTATATCCTGTAGTCAAACCCCTCCTCCTCCTCTCCTGAGTAAATCTATGTGGAGCATGAGGAATTTGAATGACAAATAGTCAATAACATCCTCCAGAGCCCCTCTGCCACACTGATTGGCTGCCTAACTCCTGGGATGCATATCTGAATGTATTTACTTTAGACTTGGCTCCCTTTTCCCCCTGTCACCCCTTGTCCCTTCCCCCTTCCCCTTTTCTTTGAGAGTTGTACTCTTGTATATAGAGGCCAAATATGGTGCAATACAGACATTAATAGCCAGCATCTGCCTCTGTTGTTTTTGAGCATTTGCACTTCGGTTTTTTATCCCGCTCTCCCCCTGTCGCGGTCAGGGGGCTTATACAATCTATAAATAGACATCAATAATGTGAGGGATAGTTGCCATTAGATGGCAATTGTGCCTGCATATCTCTGACTGACCGGGGTGGTTCACCTGGGAACTTTATCCCTCTCTCCCCCCTGTGCTTGGAGATGTACAAACATATATACAGATGTTTAATATTAGAACCTTATTAAGAAAGAAGCCAACTGATAAAAATTCTGTGGATTCAAAAAACTTTCTCTGGATCTTTGTCCCTCTCTGCTCCTGTTATTGAAATTGTATAAATAGATGCAGAGGAAATCCAGTTGTACTGTGACTGGTAGTTGTAAAGTGTATTTACCTATAAAATGTGATGTATATATTAGATGCCGTTAAGTATAAATATAGATTATGTGCAAACAAGACTTTGGATTAAGCAAGTAGCAGGAAATGTATAAAGATAAGTGAGGAAGGGGTTAAATGTGTTCCTGAACGATGGCTCCCCCGCCTGGCTGTATCTGGCCCATTACCATCCACCTCTCACCTATCAGTGTGGGGGATGGGGCCAGTACCAGTGTGTGCTGTTGTGGTGATTTGTGTACTTCCGGCCGGAGTATGCAATCACCACATTCAGCTGGGGCCAGGCGTGGGAGTGGTCGGGAGGGTATGTATTTAAGGAGGGCTGTGGCCCTCTGTCCCCACACACATACTGACCGTGAGCAAGAGCCCATAGGGGGCTCGAAACGCGTTGGTCTGCGCCTGAGGGGGGCCTGCCTGTCACCATACTAACAGTAAGCACTTGTTTGTTGTGTGTTGTCTGTGTGCCCTTGCTCTCTGTGAATGGGTTTAAATATTTTGCACAAGGGATTATTTGTGATGGAAGCACTGGCACTTTATTAGGGTGAGGATATTAATTGTGAATTGTATATTAAGTTTTAGAATAGTTGTGTATATATATGAATTTATTGATAGATTAGCACAGAATCACTTTGAAATTACTTATATGTATATGAGATTGTATTGTTAATGAGGGAGTGCGCCCCCTGGTGGCTTACCATGCATATGGTTCAGTAAAATTGTTTTTAAATTGGTTTTAAACAATATGCTACAATAAAATGGATTTATAAATTGATTGTTTGAGTGCAATAGTGAGTCTCTGTTGGGCTTTTTGGCAGGGGGTGTAGAGGTCACCCCAAACTAATACATTAGAATGTTTAGTGGTCGATCAATCCTTGTGCCATTGTGGGTGATTCATGTATAGTTATTTATGTATGTTCATGTATTCATGTATTCATGTATTCATGTATAGTTATTCCAGGAGGCTGTGGAAAGTGATCTACGGGACTTACAATCCCGTAGTAACCACAAGCAAATTAATAATCTATCAAAAGATGAGTTCAGAGCCCTTCAATCACTCAGAAAAAATACTGAAATAGTAATAAAGCAAGCAGATAAAGGGGGAAAAGTAGTAGTTCTGGACAAGGTAAGTTATAAGGAAGAAGCACTACGACAGCTTAGGGACACTGTGACCTACAAAGAGCTCAAGGGGGATCCTACTAGGATCTTTCAGGCCAAACTGCACAAGTTGGTGGACGAGGGGGTGGCCTTGGGGGTTCTAACAGAGAAAATGGCGGAACATCTGAAGGTTAGGGACCCGGTCATCCCCTTGTTCCATCATTTGCCTAAAATACATAAGGGGGATAATCCACCCAAAGGGAGACCAATTGTGGCTGGCATCGGTGGTCTGAATGAACCACTGGGTCAGTGGCTTGATTCCATGCTGCAACCTTTGGTTCTCAGGCTCCCCAGCTTTTTACGTGATTCAGGTCATCTTATCACCATTATTTCAGCCCATAAATTAGTGAGTGGATCTATTATGTGTACGATGGATGTGACATCTTTGTACTCCTGTATACCGCATGAGTTGGCGATGCAAGCTCTGCAGTTTCATTTATCTCACTATACGGAGTATAATGCTGATCTTAGCCATTTTATTATCATGGCTACGGAGTTCCTCCTCACCCATAATTATTTTATGTTTGATTCTATCTTCTTCATACAGTTGTGTGGTGCTTCCATGGGTGCCCCTTTTTCACCTTCATTGGCCAATTTGTATATGGGGTGGTGGGAGCACTACAAAATCTATAGCTGTGAGAACCCGTGGAGACCATATATAACTTTTTTCCATCGATACATCGACGATTTGATATTAATTTGGACAGGCAGTACTAGGGAATTACAGCAGTTTGGTGAATACTGTGATAATAATGATTTAAATCTATGCTTCACTATGCATTCAAGCTTTGATACCATAGAATTTTTGGATTTGAAAATATCTATTGACATGGAGACCAAAGCCTTACATACATGCACCTACCGTAAACCTACTGCCGGCAATAATATTCTATTAGCCACTAGCTGCCATCCACCCCATACAGTTAAATCTATACCAGTGGGTGAGATGATCAGAAGTAGAAGAAATTGCACCAGAATAGAAACCTTCAACCAAGAAGTATCTGCCATTCAATCTAGATTGACGTCCAGGGGTTATTCCCCATGGATGCTTACTCGAGCAGAGAAGATTGCCCGAGGTAAGGATCGCACTTCCATGCTTATGCATACGTTTTCTAACAGGAGGTCGAGTACACAGAGAGGGGTGGTTTTTAGTACACCCTATACCATAGAATATAAAAAGGTGGCTAATATTATTAGGAAGAACCTCCCCATACTTCATGCTGATCCACTCCTTCATGATGTTTTGGAACAAGGGGTGAAGATAGTCAGCCGTCGATCTCCCAGTATGGGCAATTTACTGTCTCCCAGTCTGTTTTTGTCATACTTACCACAGGGGCCAACCTGGTTATCCACTGTGGGCTGTTTCCCGTGTGGCGGTAGGAGATGTGGCATGTGCAGTAAGGTCGATAAGGGCAAGTATTTTACGTCAACGGTGACAGGGTTACGATACAATATCAAAACTATTGTCAATTGCAACTCATCTTCTGTGATTTATTTGATCACGTGTGAGATCTGTGGGAAGCAATATGTCGGTTGTACCACCCGGAAGGTTAAAGTCCGCCTTACAGAACATCTGTCTGGCATACATAAATTGGATTGTCCCAAAAGATCTAATGTGGCACATCATCATAACACATGCCATTTTGAGCAGAGGCCTAGGTTTAAAATTTGCGTTATTGAGAAGGTCTCTTTGGTCCCTAGAGGTGGGGAGCTACACAAAAATTAATATCAAGAGAGGCCTATTGGATCTTTACCCTGGCAACTAGAGCTCCCCAGGATATGAATTATAGATGGGACGTTTCTCTAATCACTAAGAGATAATCTACAGTAGTTGTCCCCCTCTCTTATATATATACATATGTCTCTTTATTGTCCATTATTACTCCTTTGTATGTATATATTTTTCTATAGAATTTCCCCCTTCTTTTTCCTTTTATGGCTTATGATTACTTCTATTTGTATTAGAGACATATATGATAACTGCTTTCTGGGTGGAACATAGGCCATGTCACTTATTGTGACACAGTTTTTTCCATATGTCTACCATGCAGTGCAGGCATGGATTTATATCTGGCCTGTGTCCTCATTAATTGATTTTGTTCATTCTATCTGCCTTACCTGCCGTATTTATGGTGGTTATCTGGTTTGAGTCAGTTCCACTATGTATACACTATATATATTACAGTCTGCTTATTATATTATACATTTTTTATCGATGTGTGTGCTATTTGCAACTGTAGTCATAAATCATTGAATTGTTTAAATGTTTAACGTTTAATTTAGAATGTTTAGTGGTCAATCAATCCTTGTGCCATTGTAGGTGATTCATGTATAGTTATTTATGTATGTTCGCTTTATTTCAAATATTCAAGTGGTCCACCTGTCACAGCAGCGTCCCGCCCCATTGGCCCCACCAGATTTTCCGGTGGTGTGTATGCCCAGTCCTTTCCACCTGTCAGTTCAGCGCGCTGGGCTGTGGAATGGGTTTCTCCCTGTATGAGGCTGCGGGGCTGCAAGCGGCGCTTCCGCTGTCACTGGCCTGGTCTCTGACAGCTCGGGAGGTTTTCTTCCTCCCCTGTTTGGTCTGTGACTCTGGCTGGTGATTGGCGGATGCGTTCGCTCTCACCGCTGACGTCACATCCGCCCTTTGGTCTCGGCTCCCGGTGCGTGCGGGCTGCGCTGCTGTCACAGGTGAGTCCTTTCTTTTCCTTTATTATTTGTATATATATATAACAGGTTTGTTGGGGCATTTTTAACTATGATTAAGGGTCAGTGAAGGACCCGAAACGCGTCAGGACCCCTCATCCTTTTTGACCCGTGTCATCTACTTGTTTTTACTGCTTTGGCTGTTCATGCATTGTGCGAGAGACGCTGATGATGATTTTAACTTGGATCTAATAAAGAAGAGTATGTTTTAAGGAAGTGCGGATCCATCCTCCATTTTTCTATGTGCAATTGTGGGGTTTGGGACAGCCCAGGATCGTGCACCCTTTCCTCACCGGAGTGCGGAACCCTTCCATATTGTTTGTGGCACATCCTACAATTGGATGCGGTTCTGGCCCCAACTTTACCGGAGAGACCGAAAGTCATTTTTCGCCGGGCCCTAACCTTAAGGATTGTCTTACTAGGAGTTATGTAGACCCTCCACTTCCTGTGTCGCTTACTAGTACTGAGATGTCTGGTTTTTACAAATGTGGGAAATGCGCAGGATGTAAAATCTGTGCACCTGTAGCTAAACCAAAGAAAGATTTTGTGGATAAAAAAGACGGCAAGGTATATAAAATTATGAATTTCATTACTTGCCATTCAAAATATGATGTATTTTTAATCTGGTGCGGGAACGTATGTACAACATTAAACGTGGGTATGAGCTGCATAGCTTATCCGCACATTCTAAAGAATTTCACGCATGTGACCCCACTAAAATGTCCTTTATGGGTGTAGACCGGGTTGTGAAACATTGGAGAGGGTTGAACCTGGTTCGTGATATTTCCCAGAAGGAAGGAAAATGGATCTACACCCTTGATACTTTATCACCGGTATTTTATATGTTATGATGTAAAGCAGAGGGCTCTTACCTTCTACCTAAACATTGACCCCCTTTTTTTTTATATATATTTTTATTTTTATTATTTTTATTTCTTATTATATACATATTTTTCAGTTGGGGTTCCCCTTTTAGTGGATACTTGTGATTCCCTTTCTCCATTTCAGGTTTGTCCTTAAGACTTGTCCTTAATAAGACACTTCACTTGTTGTTGTATTTGCCTTTATTGTTTGGCAATATAGATTGGCGGGTTAATTCCTAGTTAATTCCTCCTTTTTTTCAAAAGTTAAAACCCAGTGATTACTAGTTGCGCAGTCTGCATAGATCGTTAGCTGCGCAACAGCGGAGCATAAACCTTACGCTCCCTAGTGGATAAGAAGGTCTTTAGGCTGGATGCGCAGTCAGTGTAGTCTACAGCTAGTACCTACGCTGTTTTTGTAGTTTACAGCCAGTATGTACGCCATTTCTGTAGACGACAGGCGGAGGTGCACTTTCTGCGCACTTCTGTTAATAAAGCTTTACCCTTGTTTTGATGGAGGTCGGACGAGGGGAGGGTGCAGCCCCACGCTCAAGGCGTTGATGTGGCTGTCTACCGCCTATGATTGGTTTTACCTTCCTTGACATCGAGCAACAATCTGTCCAATCACTTGAGGGAAGGTTCGCATGTTACTCCCTCCTGGGAAGCACTTCCTCTCCAGACATCTTGTTTCAGGTATTTATACAGTCATTCTCTGCCATTCTGCCAGCCTCGTTAAAGTTGCCACGGGCAACGAAACGCGTCAGCGTCAGCAGGCGGTCTATTCAGCTATGTGGTTTTTGATCTGGCCAGGTCTAACGTTTTTGGAGTGGGTGAGAGCCACCTCATCATTCTTAAAGCTGTACACACTTGTTTTTAATGTGAGTGTATTTTATAGGATTAAACTTGTCTTTTCCATACAATATCACGCTAGATGTGTTGTTTCTTTCCTCTGTATATGTGGTTTCATTATTCATACATCCACTCTAGAGACAATATTGTGACATCTCTTCAATGCTGGAGTTTTTTTGATGTGATTAACCATAAGCGGATCTATTATATGAGAGTCTGGAGATATTATTAATAGCCCTGCCATCATTTTGAAGTCTGGTAAGAGGCTTGACATTTTGGTGTTGGATACACAGGTGGACCTTAATTGAAGTGCATGCACCGTGGGATTGGCTTACATATATCGCTTGGTCTTAAGGGAGCTCTGTGCCTATATAGCACTATTTCAGTTGACACTCTGTGGTTCGAGGAGTTTTGCACGTTGAGCACCCGCAATATAACAATAACTAATAATAACTGTTTAAAGAACTTTTTATCTGTTCGTTTAGCGCTGTATTGTTTGTTTTAAAGATGCTTAGGTGTGGCAATGACGTAATTGCCACACACAACAGTGCTAAAACAGGCTCATTATCTAGGATTAGAGGGAAGCAGGAGTAGTGGAAATTAGCAAAAGTTCCCCCCCTTCATGGGGGGAGCAATTCAGGGCATGCTAGTTAAAAAATGTGGGTTTTGGTCCGCTTTAAAAGAAATGACATTTTAAACAAATTTTAAACATTTCGAGTATCCTAAAACTCTGTAGCTAAAGGGGATGCATGTTTGGATCCATGACAAATAGCACACTGCTGATAACAGGGCCACTAACAACTGTTCTGAAGGTAGCAAAATGTTTGTGAAACACGTAAACCAGATAACTGCTGGGCCAACACATGGTGATGGTTATGTATCTCTAAACATCAGAAACATTAAAACTCAAAACAGGTCCAGGTGTCAATGGGGGATTTTCTGTGCAATAAAAGAGTAAGGGGGAGGATTTCTGTAAATCTTTTTTTAAGCGTTTAGCACTCCTACCTGCATACATAATAAAACGTAGGACTGAGAGAAGCATTTATCAAGCCACAAAAATGTGACAACAGCAACATCATTGGTAAGGGCACAAAATAATTCTTTTGTTGGTTTCAATAAAATGATTGAGCGATCAGCAAGGCAACTACAGATACATCCCAGGGTATGTGTTACTTACCATCACAATTCTGGCTCTGGCTTTGGGGGGCCAATAGATGTGTCAGCGGGAATAGGAGGAGCTGTGAGAATCCAAGACAAAAACAATAAAAATACAAAGTTATCCATGGAGTATAATTTATTGTAACATAAAGACATTTAAGATTTGTTTCTGTGTGTATGTGCATGGCAAAATTACCTGACATTGGCTCCAGAGAAAAAAATGGAACGGGTGTGGTGGAGATCACCGGCCTATGATGCCTGAAACAATAAGAATAAAAAAATAAAAATGAAGCACACACTTGTCATTTCCAAAATAGTTCAACACAATAATATACACAAGGGCTACTCACCAGGGTACGAGCTGATGACCTCAAACCAGGGAGAGCTGCGAGGGGAGGACATGTGGGATTCGCACTCCCCCTACTGCAACCTCATGGAGTGGTGGGGATTCCCCACCTGAGACTTGCCATCCCGCTAGCCAGACTCTGGCGTTTCCTCATCAGAGGAGCTGATTACCCACACAGCCCCTACCTCACCGGGATGTCCTCAACATTGTCCCCTTCCTCCCCTGCATCCTCCACCTCGCAGTGACACGAAGGACCCTCCTCCACAGATGTATTGGGATCATGGTTAGGAGGGGGCGTGAGAGAACCTCCTTGCCATGGGAGGTTGTTTTTCTGTGAAGACAAAAAATAAAAAGAGGCATTAAAGACAAGTCCTTGTTTGTGCTCCTACACCAACCAATGCTGTCCAACATTCTTCATTTACCGTAGGCATAGACATCATAGAGCCTGTAGACCAATGCGAGGTTCCGGCGCTTGAAGTCCGACTACCTTTGGTGGACGGACTTGGGCAGGAGCTCTACATTTAAGTGCCGGGACACGGTGGCCCTAATCTCTGCCACACTCATGCCCTTTCGGGCCGAAGGTCGGGAGTATTGATATTCCTGCTGGAACATGTACTATATGAAAAATGAGAAATAGATACTTAAAACATAATTATTAAAGACAATATAAGTACATACGAATATGTTACTATTTAAATAACAGTGATTTTATGAATGCTAAATTATGAGAATCTTAAAATACACATATCAAAATAGGAAGAATACATGTAAAAACGCTAAGCACAACGCAAAGAACTTAACAAATAATGCTAATAGCAAATATTGCTATTAATAAAAAAAACGCCACAAGAGGCCTGATTCATAAATAAAGTTGAAGGGACAACATGGCCAAAAATGCACATAGCAAGATTACAAATGGAAACACCTATAACAAAAGGCATAAGAGATAAATAGAAAATAGAGTAAAAGAAAACAGAAGTAAAGACATGCCCACATAAAAATAATAAAACCATTTTGTTAATACTCACCTTGTAAAATGGGTATTATGAGTATGTCACACACCCCGCTTCAAGAATCCATAACATGTGGGTAATATCGTCCTGAAGAGGGCGTTCCTGCAGAGATGATAGGAAAAAGGCCCCTCCCTGATCCATAAATACCTGGGACCTCCCACTCACTACCCAGTATACAGAAGCAGTAAGGTAAGGGACCAGGAAGAGGCAAAAATAAACAACAACCACGCAAAGTTCGCAATAAAGAGGATCCTGAATACAAAAGGGCGGGTTGAAGCGGGGTGTGTGACATACTCATAATACCCATTTTACAAGGTGAGTATTCACAAAATGGTATTATTCTTAGTATGTCACACACCCCGCTTCAAGAATCCATAACATGTGGGACATCCAACAGCAGTGTCCATAACAAGGGCGGGGATCCAAAACTAGGCAACAATGCACAACTTTAAACCACTACAGCTTGCAAAACTTTGCGGCCAAAAACAGCATCCGCTGAAGCCCGAACATCAACCTTGTAAAACTTGGAAAAGGTGTGAACAGAAGACCAGGTAGCGGCCTTACAAACTTGCTCAACAGAAGCCTGGTGCTGAAAAGCCCAGGACGCACCAACTGCACGAGTAGAATGAGCAGTAACACGAAAAGGGGGACTCCTCCCCTTGGCAGAATAGGCCCCAATGATGGCCTGACGAATCCATTTACTAATGGAAGATTTGGCAGGAGCCAAACCTTTCCTAGGCCCGCAGGGCACCACAAAGAAAGCATCAGTCTTACGAAAGGAAGACGTAACCTCCAGATAATGTTCCACAACACGAACTACATCCAAGGAATGCAATGCCCTTTCCTTGTCGTCGCTGGGATTTGGGCATAGAGAGGGCAAAACAATGTCCTGATTCAGATGAAACTCCGAGACCACTTTAGGAAGAAAATCCTGCTTGAAACGAAAGACAACCTTGTCCTGATGTTTCTCGAAGTACGGAGCTGTAATGGATAAAGCTGCCAACTCAGAAACACGCCTAACCGAAGTGATAGCCACCAAAAAGGCCACCTTTTGCGTAAGAGAAGACAAAGCTATCTCATTCAAGGGCTCAAACGGAGGGCCCTGGAGAGCAGAAAGAACCAGGTTCAAATCCCAAACTGGAACAAAAGGCTTCCTAGGAGGCCGAACATGTGTAACACCTTGGAAAAAGGTCTTGACTAAGGGATGAAGTGCAAAAGACCTTTGGAAGAACACCGCCAGGGCAGAAACCTGCCCTTTCAATGTACTAAGCTGGAGCCCCAGATCTAGACCATGTTGGAGAAACTCTAAAATTCTAGGAATGGAGAACTCTCGACAAGAGAAAGACCTACTTTCACACCAATCAATATAGGCCCTCCAAGTCCTGTAGTAAATAGAAGAGGAAGAGCGCTTCCTGGCACGGATAAGAGTCTGAATCACCGCGTCAGAAAGACCTTCTTCCTTCAAGATGGCGGTTTCAGCAGCCATGCCGTCAAAGCCAGCGATGGTAAATTGGGATAGCGCAGCCGACCCTGGGTGAGCAGGTCCGGCAGCAGAGGCAGGGCGAACTGATCCTCTGCCAGTCTTACGAGGTCTGCGAACCAAACTCGCCTTGGCCACCTTGGGGCCACCAGAATCGCCGACGCACCATCCAAGGCCAGTTTGCGCAGCACTCTGGCTAGCATTGGGAACGGAGGGAACAGGTAAAGGAACCCCAGATCCCTCCAGTTTAGAGACATGGCATCCACTGTCAGAGCCAGAGGATCCTGCGAGAGAGACACAAAGACTGGAAGCTTGTGATTGTGACGAGAAGCAAAGAGGTCCACCGCTGGGAACCCCCACCTGAGACATATCGAACGAAACACCTTGGGACTGAGAGACCACTCCCCCTGACGAGAGGAGGCCCTGCTCAGCAAGTCCGCCTCCGTGTTCTCCACTCCCGGAATGTAGACTGCTGAGATACACGGGACGTGGGTCTCTGCCCAGTCCAGAATCAAAGACACTTCCCTGAGGGCACTCCTGCTGCGAGTCCCTCCTTGGTGATTGATGTAAGCAACCGCCGTTCTGTTGTCCGACCGGACCTGAACTGGCAGGCCTCTCAACTGATGAGTCAAGCGAAACAGAACCAACCTGATGGCTCTCAACTCCAGAACATTGATGGGCTCGTGAGCCTCCCGCGGGCCCCACAGACCCTGAAACTGGAGGTCCTTCCAAACACCCCCCCAACCTGACAGACTGGCATCCATGGTGACTGTTTCCCAACGCGGAGCCAGAAAAGATCTGCCCTTCAACAGATTGACCGACCCCAACCACCATTGCAGGGATCGACGAACTCGGGGAGTCATCAGGAAGGACTGATCCAACGATAGAGGAGACTTGTCCCAAACCTTCAACAGATGAAGCTGAAGCGTCCTTGTGTGAAACTGCGCAAAGGGAACTGCCTCGAATGAGGCCACCATTAACCCCACCAGCCTCATCCCTAACCGGATGATCGGATGAGGGGTTGACAAGAGAAGCCGAACTAACTCCTGAATCAAAAGAATCTTGGCCAGGGGTAGAAACACCCTGGCCTGTGAAGTGTCCAGAGACATTCCCAGAAAGGTCAGAATTCTGGACGGAGAAAGACAAGACTTGGGGTGGTTGATCACCCAACCGAACCTCTCCAGAGTGGACACCACCGCTCTGGTGTCCAACTCCGCTTGGTTGAAGGAAGAGGCCATGATCAGTAGATCGTCCAAATAGGGCACGATGCGGATACCCTGACCTCTGAGCAGAGCCATCACCCCCGCTAGCACCTTGGTGAACACCCGAGGCGCTGAGGTGAGACCGAAAGGAAGTGCCACAAACTGAAAGTGCCGATCCTCCACCACGAACCTGAGAAACCTCTGGTGTGCTGGAAAAACCGGAACGTGTAGATAAGCATCCTTGATGTCTATGGACGTCAGAAAGTCTCCCTGACGAAGAGAGTGAATGGCCGAACGCAGCGTTTCCATGCGGAATTTCCTCGGCCGGATGAACCGGTTGAGAAACTTCAGATCCAAGATGGGTCGGACCAACCCATCCTTCTTGGGAACCGTGAACAGATTGGAATAAAAGCCCCTGCCCCGATCTGAAGGGGGCACTGGGCAAATGACAGCCATGTCCAGAAGATTCTCCACTGCCACCAGGAGCCCTTGCGCCGCTAGAGGCTCCGACGGCATCCGAGACCTGACAAATCTGGAAGGGGGGCGGAGCTCGAACTCCAGCTTGTAGCCGGAAGACACCACTTCCCGGATCCATCTGTCCGAGACCTCTTGATCCCAGATCTGAGAGAAGTGCTGCAGCCGTCCCCCCACCCGCATGGGTGAGGGCGCCCCCTCATTGCTGAGCCGGCTTAGCAGCCGGTTTGGGCTTAGAGCCCCAACTGTATCCAGAACGGGCACGTCCTCTGCCCCTGTTTCCGAAATCTCCTCTGGAAGAGGGAAATGCAGAACCCCTGCCAGATCTGGCCCCCCGAAAGGAGGGGTTAAAGGCAGGCGCCCCCCGAAAGGGGCGGCGTTGTTTCTTACGTTGAGGTAACCTACCACCCTTGGTGACAGAGTCCAATGTCTCTCCAAAGAGCCGTAGACCAACAAAGGGTAAGGCCGTCAGTGATTTTTTGGACATAAAATCGGCCGCCCACTGGCGCAGCCACACCGACCGCCGAATAGCCACAAGCAGAGCCGAAGTCCTACCACACATCATCAAAGTATCATCCAAGGCGGTCAACACAAAGGATAGAAACAACTCGCACCGTTTAAGGCTAAGGAACTCGTTACTACC
Source organism: Gastrophryne carolinensis (assembly GCA_027917425.1). NCBI lineage: Eukaryota > Metazoa > Chordata > Amphibia > Anura > Microhylidae > Gastrophryne > Gastrophryne carolinensis. The sequence continues at coordinate 103,561,261 of CM051235.1, read as the reverse complement.
AGGACGAAGCCCGGAAGAAGTCAACAGGTCCCTGACCACAGACCTGGTGGCCAACACCATTAGCTCCGAAGCGCACACAGGCCGGATGGCCGACCCAATGCTAGTAAAGCCATGAGAAGCCATCTGATCAATACGTTTATCCTCTCCATCTTTGAGAGTGGAACAATCAGGTCTGTTTAACACCGAGGAGTTAGACAACCCCAAAACCGGTGCATCCACCTCGGGGGGAGATGCCCAGCGCTTGATCGCCTCAGAAGGAAAGGGATATTTCCTATCCCACCCCTGAGGGATGCCAGGGAGCCGAGCCGGCCTATCCCATTCCTTGTCAATGATTCTATCAAAATGGCGTTGCGTAGGAAACTCCAGGCGCGGCCTGGATTCCTCAAACAATTCACCTTTCTGCTGTGACGCCTCCTCGGGAGGGGAAATATTCAGAACTTCCAGCATGAGAGACAGAGCGTGAGGAGAGTCCAAGGATCTCCCTAAATCAGAAAGCTCGGCATCAGCGCCAGCAGACTGCTCATCATCCGAAAATTCTGAACCCTCATCAACTTTCCCCTCCTCTAGCTGGGGATAATCATACCAATCCAGATTATCTCTGTCATCAAGATCATCCACCGGCGGAGCCGGCGACAAATGCTTTCTCTTAGACGGAGCCTTACGGGCGACCGAGCTAGAGAGCATTTTCTCAAGGCTAGCCAATCTGGCACACATCTCGGATTGCAGATCCCTGCCCATGACCACGTCACACGGGGCACGAGTCAAGGCGGGAGGGGGAGTTGAGGTGGCCGGCTGTGCTGACCCCGACGCTTGGGGTTCGGACTGCCGCGTAATAGTTTGCTGTGCACATGGTATACACAGTAACACATCATCCCCAGTAATGGAAATCCCACACAACATACACTTTTTGGGATGCCCCGAAGGGGTCCCAGTCCCAGTATCCGGGGATGCCTCCATAAGGTGAATTTTGAGTGGTCGCTATGACCCAGGGAATTACGCCAGTTAGGCAACCCGGGATGCCCCTTTAATGTCCCGAGTGAGAGGATTTGTGATGCTAAAATGGACCCAGGGACCCAGGATCAGGAGAGACCTTCCAATACTACAGAAGATCCTCCTGGATAACTTTCACCTAAAAGACAGAGAGAGACCCATAAGTCCCTACAATAAAACTTAACAGATAAAGAAAAGAAGAAATAAATGAGGCCCACAGGGCCACTCACAGATGCTGCGGTGAACGATCCGCCTCAGAACAATGGCGATCTCTGAGGTGAAGTGAAGAGAAGAAGCACGGCCGTGCCAGGGGCGTGGTCTGCGCAGCCCGCGCAAAGCTGATCTGTGCCCCCTTCTGCCTAGTAACAGGGAGCTGCCTAGTGACAGGGAGCTCAGCTCCGCAGCGGCGCCAGTACAGAGGAGGGCGGAGCCGCGGCGACGCGCCGAAAGCCCGGCTCCGCCCCCCCTTCCAGTGTGAATGAAGCGTGAGGGAAGAAGTCCCTCACGCACCAGCCCAGAGACCGGCGCCGCCAACAACCGCGGCGCCGGCTGCATGACAACGGGTGCATCCGCTATCACTAGCGGAGCACCCGCCCCGCTCGCTGCGGCGAGGAGTGAAGGAGAGAACGGGGGCTGGCCGCGGCAGAGCGCCGAGTGCCAGCCCCGCCCCCCCAACGCGCGTGAGGTGAAAAATCACCTCACAGAATGAAAAACCCCGGCACCCGGCTGCAATGACAGCCGCGGTGCTGGGACATAGTAACAAGAGAATAACACATTGAGGAACTACTCTAGATACACACATCAATAAAGAGACAGTGAATAAAGAGAAAGTGAATAAGCTAACCCCTATGAGAGGAACCCCCAGCCCCCATAGTTGGTAAAGGGAAGGGCCCCCCCCCCCCCCAGGGGAAAAGTCAAGGGACGGGGCATCCCAAACCGGGATCACCTACCCGGTATGACCGCCTACCCTCTCTTTTAGGGTCTCACGGTGGAGCTCTGCTCCTCAGCACCAGAGGTGCCAATGTACCCTCGCTCGGGCCAGCAGCCAAGACTGTGGAGGCATGTAATATGAGGTAAATTTTTGGGACAAAAGGGGTCCGAGCGGAAATAAACAAAATAAGAGGCCGGGAGTTACCCCGGCTACCTGAAATCCCCCTGTGCAAGGAGGAGCCATCATCTTCTGACTTGCTCGCCGTCTGCAGAGATGGAAAAACTGGGTAGTGAGTGGGAGGTCCCAGGTATTTATGGATCAGGGAGGGGCTTTCTTTTTCCTATCATCTCTGCAGGAACGCCCTCTTCAGGACGATATTACCCACATGTTATGGATTCTTGAAGCGGGGTGTGTGACATACTAAGAATAACAGGTGCAGCAAACACAAAATACCTTAATAATCTGGCCATTGTCCACATGCTGGTGGGACTTCTTGGTGGGGACGAATCAGCCTGGAACCTGCTGGAGGTGCTGCTGGGGCTGCGGGTTTGCTTGCGTTTGGGGGGGCAATCGTTTCACTGCAGAGGCAAACTGGAAGCACACAAAGCGAAACCGAAAGCAGTCATAGCAGAGCATCTATGACATTGTTCTTACCAATGAAAGCTATTTGGCTGTATATAGGAGAACGCTAGGTTTGCTCTAGGTGTGAATGCTAGAAAGCGGCTGCAACATTTACCATAGGAAGAACACTGCATGGGATGAGACATAGCGCCATTTCTGAACGTCCTGGTGCTCGAAACCAAGATATGAGCAAAAAACACATCGCTAGCGTGGGCGCTGTAGAACTGGGCGCTAAGGCATACAGAGCCTGATGCAGGATTAAAAAACACTATAAAAGAGCCAGAGGACACCCAAACTCATCGAAAAAACATGGGCTGACATTGGGGACATGCAAAGCCACTGTCACTTGAAGGGCAGCAACAAATACGCTAATTTAATAAAAGCTAAAATAAAAGGTTAATGTGTGTAAAATACATCCAAGCAGCCCAAGGATCCCCTGTCAGTTGATTGTTTGTGGTCAATAAAATAGAAGAAGTTGTATAGCTAACATTGGAAATATTGGAACATTGGATAACAATGGAAATGTATGGGAGAACGGCACTGAGGATGTGGCACTGAAGTACAGACAGACAACGTTCTGATGACACGGGGCGCTATTCATAAATGGAACGCTACCTGACGCTAATAGAGGCGCTAGACATTTTGCCTGTGATAAATATGGCTTTCAGCATGAGCACCACGAAAACACTTGCTGCTACGTGTTGCTACCTGGCGTTAGCGTTTCTTAAATAAACCCTTTTGCTTGCATTCTTCCACAAATAGTAATAGTCAATGTGTGCCACAAGAGGGCGATCTTCAGCCAGATAATCATAGAACACTGCACACATTACTCAGAAATAAAGATTTACATATACTACTTAAAAGTGTGTTACACCACTGGCTTTCAATATAGTAGAAACGCTGCTGGTCTAGCGATTAATACTTTTACTGCCTTCATAGCAATGATGCTGTGTTGGTGTTTTATTATTTGGATTTTTATTATAATCAATAAACTGGATTCATTGCTGAGGTTGAGACAGTCTGCGATGTGCTCCTCTCTATGAGGAAAAGGAAAGAAAACTGACAGTTTACCGTGGACCAAAGCCCAGGGCTGCATGATCCCCCAAATTTGTGGAAACTCACCTTCTCCCCCGCATTTTAGAGAGTAGCTGGGGATGCTGCCACCGGCCCGCTCGGGTCCGCTAGCTTAGACGTTTTGTTAGATGAAGGGGTGGGAGCGCATCCGAGCTCGCTAATTGGACGAGAGACCGCACCTACACTGTAGGAATAATTGTCAAATACTTTTTTGTAGCTTATCATCACATAACAACCTTTTTAATAATAAGATTTTAAAGCGGAACAAAACAAATGGGTTTAAAGTGGACCAACACCCAGGATTTTGACTATACTGGGTTTTGGTCCACTTCGGCGGGGCACCCCGATCGGGGGTGCCCCGCTGTGTGAAACCCCCCAGAAACCCCGAAAAACTCACCTCTCCTCGCTCCCACGGCCATTCACTAATAACCGGCGCGGGTGCGCGTCCTGCTAGAGGGACGCACGGGAAGCGGCGGCGGGCCCCGCTGGATCGTGGATAAGGTAGGGATTTAGGGGTTTCTGGGGGGTTTCACACAGCGGGGCACCCCCGGTCTTCTTATAGATTCCCGGGTCGATCATGGGAGGGTGTTGGTCCACTTTAAACTTTATCTAAATTATTTGTTCCTTGTCCCTGGGGGATCCTGATTTGGGATGCCCCGCTGTGTAAGGCCCCCAGATCATCCAGAGAAGCTTACCTTTCCTGGGTCCTAGGACGCATGTGTGGGCTCAATCAGCGGCATATGCTGTGCATATTAATGAATAGCAATGCGCCTCTGTTAAGACCAGAGTTCAGCAATTGTGAGCGGCATTGGCCGTGTCCCCCATGACCTTTAGATTGGGCCACATGCCTGTCCCCAGTCTATCTAAAAGGCTAGTCATGGCTGCGCGTCTCAGCCCGTTGGTGCTGGGGATGTGGGTAATGTTTTATACCTCATCGAAGCATCTTCCAGAAAAGGTGAGTTTCGTGGCGACCTGGTGAGGGGGTGTTTCCCACAGTGAGACATCCCTATTTGGGACACCCCAGGGCAGGCCCGGCCTTATGATGAAAGACGCCCTGTAAGAGACTACAGGACTACACTTCTGGGCTTCCTCAGTACTGACCTACTGCCCCACATGGTTGCCGGCAGACCCTGGGGTTCGCTAGTAGCCCCTGTGCATAATTTAGAGGCCGATTTATTAATAGCGCCAGGTAGCGACAGATGAGCGTCAGTAGCGTGATTTTCACAGCGCTGGCTAGTATTCGCTGTGCTTGGCCGTTGTTCGGTTGTTGACAGCGACTCAGTCGGTGTGCGGTAATGTTGAATATGGGGTTAGGAGTCGCTGTTTGACAGGTTCCGCGCTGTATGGGAGCGCATGACAACGAATGACCATAGCGAACGGCTCCCAGCATATTCATTACCAAATCACGTTAAAAAAATGATCGCGCTGCAAAATGCATGTTTAAACCCCAGAGCGCTGGCGGCAATGTGTTAAAAGTAGTTTTTTAACCCTCAAACAACCTTATTTTTGGAAAAAAATAATAAACAAGTTTTTATAAACATTTTGTAATATGAAGACATTAATATCAGACCTGTAATATCAATTCTGCACAAATTTTTTTTTTTTTTTTTTTTTACCTTAAAAAAAAAAAATAACATTGCAGAAGTGGTCACCGAATTTTTGACATTTAAAAAAAAAAAAAAAAAAACAATATCAATTAATTATGAATATTTAAAGATTGCTCCATTGAAATGCATTGGAGAGCGCCAGGTAGCGAGAGGTCATACCTGGCGCTGTGATGGGATTAGCAGCGGCGCTGTTCGCTGAAGTCTGCAACATGATGAATCCCGCGCTAGCCGACGCTCTCGTCGGCGCTAGCCTCATTTAGCGTGATAAATGCGTGATTGTGTTCGCAGCCTGGCGTTCTGGAGTCGGTAGCCGCCGATAGCTGGCGCTACCTGGCGCTAGTGAGACACTACCTGGCGCTATCCCTTGATAAATAAGGCCCTTAGCATCAGACCTGATGCCATCAGAGGTACCCACTCGCAGAAGCTTCCCTAGCCATTGGCTGGCAGTTACACTGCCCCAAGTGATCACCCATGTAGGGTGGGGCACTGGCAGATTGTGGGGAGGCAATGCAACGGTGCAGATTTCCTCCAGTATCAGGCATAATGCCGGGGGCCAGTGGACCAGTGGTCATTTTTTGGACCCCTTTAAAATGGACTAAAACCTGTACTTGCCTTTGGAGTCTGCTGATTCCCTATCCACTGTGTGAAAACAAAGCTGCTGTGTTGGAGGGATCCAGGGATGCCTGCTCCCAGCTTACTGTGTCCAAAAAGAGTTGCCTTGTATTAATATATATATATATATATATATATATATATATATATAGCATATTGTGCTGATCGGATGAAAGCCGACATACTGTAAGTGCCATGGGATTGCTCAGAATGTAGGCATGCCTGGTGATCCAGGGGGCTTAATACAGTGGGACATCCCATATTGGGATGTTCCAGGGATAGGGAATCGGCCAGTTTGATCCCATTTAAATGGCGGGGCAGGAGGCGAGGCAGCGGCAGGAGGCGGGGCATGGGCAGAAGGCGGGGCAGGAGGCGAGGCAGCGGCAGGAGCAGGAGGCTTGGGTGCAAGTTACAGTGCCAGCATTTGGCCTAATTGGGGGAGAAAGATATGGTGCTTGTGGGGCTCATGCACACTAAGATCTAAGTGATGCTCTGAAGCTGGTAAAATGGGGGCAGGTTGGCTGAGTGGAGCTTGGGGTCTCAACTCTTTTAAAGTGGACCAAAACCCAGGATTTTGACTATCCTGGGTAAGTGTAAGTGTATGGGCGACCTGGGGGGTTTCACACAGCGGGGTATCCCGATATTGGATGCCCCGGGGGTAGCAAATCGATCGGCCCAAGAATTTTATATATTCCCGGGCCATCAGAGCCGCTGCTCTTGCTGTGTGAAACCCCCCAGTTTGCCAAAACCAACTCACCTTTTCCCGGTCCAACGGCGTATGAGTGGCCGCTCGTCCAATCAGCACGCTTGGATCGCCTGACATCACGGCACCTAATCCTTCGTCTAAGACGGGCGGCTCAGAGCACACTGACGCCACATTCCTTGCTACCCTCTAACAGGGAGCGTGCTCGCACCAACCATTCACAAATGCCTGGCCCAGACAACCCACTAGAGGGATAGTGGGGATGTAGCTGCGGTTCCTGCATGAGCCATTGGACTTGGAAAGAAGGTAAATGTATGGGCGACCTGGGCAGTTTCACACAGTGGGGCACCCCGGTTTTGGATGCTCCGGGGGGAGGGAAACGATCGGCCTGGGAATCTTATAGATTCGTGGTGGGTTTTAGTCCCCTTTAAAGGGTAATTCCACTGTGATGGCATTTTTTAAAGTTTCCATTATTGTGTGCCAGAATGATGTCCTCAATGTGCTGAGTTTATCTGTTACTTTTTCTTTTTTTTTTTTGTTATAAATGAAAACATTTTTTTCCTAGCAACAATGTGTTTATTTTAGCAATGTGCATCAATGGGTGTGCTTGATGTACAGATCAGTGACTTCCTCACTCCAGCTTGCTTGTCATATGATTGGCTAAGGCAGCGATGACAGGTTTAACCTCTTCTGCTTTCAACTTCTTTAGATAAGGGGATCACAATCTTGTGTTAGTAGCTAAAGGATTACTGGCAGTTCTAACGTGGGTAAGGTCCTTACTGCTGCTTGACTTGGCCAAAGCTGGTGATTAGCTCACCTGTTATAGTGGATCGGGACTTGTAGTTAGTATCAGTAGTTTTTACTCAAGGCCAGGATAACCATTCCAGTTATAGCAAAACAGAGCCCGGGGAATACGATACATTTGGAAACAGCGTGCTGGTTAGCAGGTTTGGGGACACACTCCTAATACAAATGTTCATTTTCCACTCCAGAAGAGGAAATAACAATAACATAGAACACCAAAAACTGTCAAAAAGGGAGTCTTCCTTCCTTCTAGTGCTTTTGGAGCTGTTAGCACGTTCTTCACATCTTTACTACGTTCAGGGAATAAGGAGCTTAGCAGGGGTTTAAGCACCCAGAAGGTCATGCAAAATAAAACTGACCAGGTGTCCCACTTTCGGTCTCCCTTTAAAGTGGACCAACACCCAGCGGGGTGCCCCGCTGTGTGAAACCCCCCCGAACCCCCCGAATTCACCTCTCCCCGCGCCGACGGACAAGCGGCTCCCCCACCGCCGCCTCCCGCGCGTCCCTCTTGACGCGCGCGTGCCCGCGCCGGCCATTCACAGACGGCCGGCGCGGGCGCGTGCACGTCTAGAGGGGCGCGAGGGAGGCGGCGGCGGCCGGCCGCCGAAGATAAGGTAAGGAGTTTGGGGTGTTTGGGGGGGTTTCACCCCGCGGGACATCCCGATCTCGGATGTCCCGCGGGGAGGGAGGTGATCGGCCCGGGAATCTTATAGATTCCCGGGCCGATCACCTGTGGGTGTTGGTCCACTTTAAGGAATTTTGCTGACATTATGGGGAAGACTTGCCCACCAAATACAGTATATGTCTGGCCAGTTTACCAATGCTCTGACTCTTTGGCTGAATAGTGGATTGGCTGAGCATGTGATGGGGGTGGAACTACATCTACTTATACACATTAGTAGCATAGAACTCTGTGGATATTGGCTCCTCAAAGGCCTGAAAATAAGCCACACCTTGAAACCACACCCCCCACCACACCCATCAACCTCAAACTTATTTAAGCCGCCAGTTCACTCAAAATATGCAGGGCTGGATTAAGTGTGGTGGAGGACCCAGATACAGTATTTTTTTTGGTGATTGGTGGTGGTTGTCTGGCACCCGCCTACTTACTGGAACATCAGTCCCTCATGCCACCCTTATGTGGGTGCGTGCTGCTCGGGAACTCCTGCTTTGGGTGTATAGTCACCCAGCTGGTCCAGCATAAAATAGTTCCTCTGCATTGAGCTGCCAGCGGATGTGCTTGGTGGCTTATGTGCAGTAAGCAGCCACCAACTGACAGCTCTATATTATAGCGTTGATGATGGTGGCTTTGCTGCTCTAGACTCTCCATCTTGCCCTGTGGTGGCTTTGGCTACAGGTTTGCAAAAACAAATAAAGGCTTGTCCAGGTGCACAGGGGCCCCCACTGCGGCTGATTACGGCCCCATGGGCCATCAGGCCAAAGACTGAAAAGCCTCCTGGACAAGACCATAACCCAAACGTTGGTGGAGGCACCCTTTGGAGGGCAAGTGGTAGAGGCCCCAGGTCACAAGCCCCTTGCACCCCCCTCATAATCCAGCCCTGCAGCAGTTATATCCTCCTGTCTTCCATTTGGTGCTCCACTGCCTCCATACTCACCCGACTGCAGCCACCTGTCGCCTTGCCTGCAGAAGGAGCGATGGCATGCCCATAGGCACTATAGCAGCTCAGCGGCTCAGTCTAAGCAGTCTATCCTGCACCCTGATTGCAGTGTAAGTCTATCCTGCCCGTTATACTCACACATCTCTGTGCCTCATTTCCCATGCATGAAAACAAAAGGTTTTACATTTGTTTTTAATGGAGAAAGTCAGCGAGGTGATGTATAATGAGCCAAGACAGTTTCTAGGTTAAAACAACTAAACTCATTAACTCAGCATATCGATCTTTTATTTTCTTGCTGTAAATAAAATAGACGCATGGGCACAGTCTAGAGCAGGGGTACTCAACCACTTCTTGTAAAGGAGGTCCATTCCAAGGCATCCAGTGAGAGGTAAAGGTCCGGGTAGAGGGCTGTTGTGGGGGAGGGGGTGGATAGTTAGAAATCAGCAAACTGGGGGAGAGGCTATAGATTCCCCAGGCAAAACTAAAAAAGGCTACTTGAACCTAAAGTTCCGGCCCGAGGCACACTGCTTTACCCCCCCCCCCCCCCCCCCCCCTTGTATTCTGTGCAGGCCATGTACAGGGATGGACTAGGGCCCAAAATGTTACTGGAAATAAAGTCTGGCAACAAGGATGGATAGATAGAGCTCGGGGGAGTGGGATGAATGGGAGAGATGCTGTAAAGAAGATGGATGGATAGACAGAGCAGGAAGGGCAGGGAGAGATGGAGAGAGAGCTGGGAGAAGGGATGGATGGGCAGAACTAGAAGGACAGGGATGGATGGGCAGAACTGGGGGAGGAGGTATATGGGCAGAGCTGGAAGAAAGAGTAATGGATTGGCAAAGCCTGGAGGTCAGGAATTGATTGGGGCAGAGAGACTGGGCTGGTTGGGGCAGAACTGAGGAGATAGGGATGGGTTAGACAAAGCTAGCAGGACAGGAATAGATGGGGCCGATATTCTGGGCTGGATGCAGCTGAGCTGGAGGGGACACGATGGTGGGACAGGGATAGATGGGGCTGAGCTGGTGGTGGGGGGAAAGGATTGGATGGTGCAAAGAGACATAGAAACAAAGTCATGACAATGGCAGGGAGTCTAAGCACTATATCACCAATCAAGGGGGCAGCTCTGAGCACGGCAACACAGAACCAACTGAGTGCAGGGCTGTCAGGGAAGGGGTCCAGAAATTTGGCACAGAGGTCCGCATTCGGACCCCGGTCCACCAGTTGAGTATCGCTGGTCTAGAAGTGTACAGTTCCACTTTATTTTGTCAGTAAAGTGGTCGTTTACTTTTCTTTCCAGCAAAACACGACATCCATGTACAGACAAGCATTGCCACTGCCGCACCACCTCCTGTACAGTAATAAGCCCAGCCGAGCTTGCAGGAACCTACAAGAGAGGACACATTCAATGAGAATAAGATACAATGACCCTAAATGAAATGCTGCACTGTAGTACATTTTGTGGTTTGGCCAAATTCCAGTTACCCATGTTTGGGGTGACCCAAATAAAATTAAGTTTACTAACCTATATGCTGCATGAATGCACCGACAAGTACCTCTTAATAACTCTCAAAAGGAATGCTACTAATGCTGCAATGTAATGTATTACCTGCTTACAAATGTAGCCTAAGACGGGCAAAAATAGTAACCTGTTTTCCATTAACTATTTGTTGTCTTCCCTGTCTAAAAATTGTACTGTAATGTCAAATGTATGTTCAACTATCTAGTGGGAAGGACAGAGAAGCCCTAAAATTGAGTCAATTTGCATACAATGCTTTAATTGATTAATTCATAGCATGCAAATGGTGCAGTTAAAGTGGACCAAAACTGAGTATGATAAGCTCAGGAATCTATAAGAGCCCCGGGCCGATCGATTCCCTCCCCCCCAGGGCATCCAAAATCAGGATGCCCCGCTGTGTGAAACCCCCCAGTCACCCCGTTCCCTTACCTTGCTTCCCGGTCCACCGGTGCATGCGCAAGCCGCAGGCACATCCCACTATCCCTCTAGCAGGGAGCGTCCCCGCGCCATCCATTTGTGTATGGCCTGCGCAGGCAAGCTCCCTGGTAGAGGGAATCGGTGGATACGGCCACCAGCATACTCAGAGCCGCTGGCTTTAGACACCATCTTAGATAGCGTGACATCAGCAGCTCCAAGCGCGTTGATTGGACGAGCGGCCGTGCACTTTTTGTAACCTTAAAGTGGACCAAAACCCAGGATTTTGGGTTTTGGTCCTTTCCCCAGGGCATCCCGATCAGGGATGTGTGAAACCCCCCAGATCGTCCAATCTAACGCACCTCGTCCCGGTCCTACAGTGCATGCACGGCTGCTATTCCAATCAGCAAGCTCTGAGCCGCTGACGTCACGCCATCTACGATGGTGTCTAAGGCCAGTGGCTCCGAGCGGATCTTATAGATTCCTGGGCCGACCAGGCTTGTTTTTGGTCCACTTTAACTGCACCATTTGTATGCTATGAATTAACAAGCATACACAACCAATGAAAACATTGCATTCTATGCAAATTGACTCCATTTTAGGGCTTCTCTGTTCTTACTAATAGGTCCAGGGTATTAGGGCCATTTTAGCAAATCTTAAACAATCCCCTAATGTTATGAGGTTCCTGACTTTTTCCGTCACTCAATGGATGAAATGAAGCAATCTGTATTAGAAGTGATCCCACTGAAAATGTAATGAAAAGCCCCACATGATGATTAAAGGACATGCATATAGGTGTTCTCTACAATATACACATTTAAAATTGATCTTTGAACTGATAAAGAGAGAGCTAAGGGGCAAGAATTAAACTAGGTTCTGCAGCTAGCAAATGAATAGCACATCTAGCCAATGTTGTGTAGCTTGTATTGTACAGATGGAAAATCTCTTGTATCGATTTCAATTCCTTTCGGCTATAATGGGTTTTACGTGGATGCACAGCTAGTGTCTCTTATACACACTTTCCTAAGCCCCCGATTGGTGACTGTGAGGAAATTGTTACCTAATTCGAACTGACTGGATACGTTGCCACACGCCTGCTGGATTTGTGGGCTGTTCCACCCCAATGGATACAGGGCACATCCAGAGCTAATGAGGAGTCCTATAGAGACCACACAGACATATGAAAAGAACATGTTTATTTACTCAGCATGTACCGCGCTGCAGTCTGTAATATTCATTAAAACCAATTATAGGGCTACATTTAATCGTAGTGTTCACTTATCACCTCTTTACTGTTTTAAAGAAATAATATGTGTTATCAAAAGTAAAAAAAAAAAAAAAAGGATAAATTGATTGAACCCAGCGTCTGAATTTTGTAGTATTGTAATAAAGCTGTAGCCACAAGATTTGCGGAGACAGCAATCAATTTCAGGATGTTGTGTGAATGTTGATAGAGGATAATGCTCACAATAGACGTGGAGGCTGATTCATTACTAACGCCAGGTATCAGCAGATGAGCGTTTGTATAGCGGCGCTTAGAGCAACCGCTAGTAGATGCTGTTAGCGGGTATCGGGCACTGTAACAGAGCGCCTCAGTCACTGTAGTAACCTGGCCAGCATTGATCAATGTGATGTATGTTGGGTGCTCTAACACCAGTACATCGCTGCAGCGAGCGAGAGGTAGCGCCAGCTCAGTGCGACCAACACACAGCGTCGGCGCTCTAAATCTGGTCGCTATAGAGCGCCAGACACTGTGTGATTAAAGTGGACTGAAACCGAGCCAAGATCGGCAAGGGAATCTTATAGATCCCCCCCCCGCCCCCCCCGCCCCCCCCCGGGGCATCCAAAATCAAGGTGTGAAACCCCCCAGGATGCCCGCTACTTACCTTACTTCCCGGTCCAATGACGCTTGCCCCATTTGTGAATGGCCAGCGCGGGCTTGCTCCCTGTTAGAGGGAAGCATGTGATGCGGCTGCCAGAGCGCTCTGAGCCGCCGTGCTAAGACGCCGCTCAGAAGTGCATAGCTCAGCGCGCTGATTGGCCGAGCGACCGCACATGCGTGTAGGAGCGCGGTGAGGTGAGTTAATGTGGGAGATCTGGGGGGTTTCACATAGCGGGGCTCCCCCGATCGGGGTGCCCTGGGGGGGGGGAAGGACCGAAACCCAGGATAGTCTGTTTTTGAACACATATACACCTGTAACAAAGTGAAAACACATGGAATGACATTGTTTTAACACTGGGACACTAACACTTTAGTGCCAGACCTGTAATGAAAATTTTGCAAAAAATATTAAAAAAGTGACTCGTGCCAGTGTCCAATAAGTCAAGCCCAATAAAAGCTGGAACCGGCTCGCTCTAAACTTGCAGCTGCTGACCGCCGTTTCCGTAGCCGCCACTCCTGCTGCTACCCGTCGCCTCCGTAGCAGCCGCTCCTACTGTTGCCCGTCGCCTCCATAGCAGTCAGTCCTGCCGCTGCCCGCCATCTCTGTAGTTGCCGCAAAATCAGAGCGAGTGAGTTCCAGCCACCGGGTGGGGTGTGGCATGTGACTTGTGCCAGTGTCCAATAAGCCAAGCCCACCCAGAAGCTGGAACGGGCTCGCTCTAAACTTGCAGCTGCTGACCGCCGTTTCCGTAGTTGCCACTCCTGCTGCTACCCGTCGCCTCCATAGCAGTCAGTCCTGCTGCTGCCCGCCATCTCTGTAGTTGCCGCAAAATCAGAGCGAGTGAGTTCCAGCCACCGGGTGGGGTGTGGCATGTGACTTGTGCCAGCGTCCAATGGCGCTGGCAGGAGTCATAGGCCACGCCCACCTAGAAGCCCGAACCAATTCACTCTGAACGTGCGGCGGCTATGGAGACGACGGGGGAGCCAGGGAATGTAAGGTTTATTTTAATATTCGCCTGCTGCACTGACATTTCCCTCCCACTTTTGGGGAAAAATAAGTGTGTCTTATAGGGCGAAAATTACAGTACTTTACAAGAAACTTACAAAAAGAAAGATATTGCTTTTACTAATGGCCTACTAAAGACTCTGGCTGCAGTGGTTCCCTATCATTTTTAATAAGCCACTCACATGTCAGTAGCCATGACATTATTACTCTACTAGAAGCTTGTTTCAGCGAAGACATTTACAAGGAACCAAAGAGGAGCAGAATGAAAGATTTTATTTTAAGCCTCAGAGACGTTTTGTTTTTCTAATGGGTTTATCATTACTGACCGCACATGAATCATATGCAAAACATGTAACATGTAAAACATCTCAAGTGGATTTCATATATTTGGATGCCTAATCACAATGAGGTCAGTTCATAACCTGGCGAGAAAACTCACTCCTGTCTTTTTTTTGGGGGGGGGGGGGGGGGATTTTCCATTCACTTTCATTGTCTACCTTGGGGTTGATTCAGAGCCAGGTGAACATTTACACCTGGTAGACAATGAAAGGGAATGGCAGTTTTCTCTTCTAAAAAAGAGTGAGTTTTCTCACCAGGCTCTGAATTGATCCCGAGTGTAATGAGAAAAGCCTGGGCTTAGGAGGGCTCGGGATCACAGTTACAGGCCTCTGAGCAATTAGCCCCTATTTGGAACAATGGGATGTCCCCCTACAGTGGACCGTGGGGGAGGGGGCATAGATGGCCAAACAGGGGCGTCATATTCAAGTTGTTAGGCACTTACCTCATCGCCGTCCCTGGTCCCGCGGCGCGCTGTCAGGTGGCTCCCGGCGGGCGGCTGGTCGCTTGTCTCCGGGTCCGCCGTCTTCTCAGCGCCGTCGTGGGGTCCGGGGGCTGTCGGCGCGGGACGCTGCTGGAGCCGGTGTGGCAACGTGCTCCGCGCGGCTGCGCGGGCCTGTCATTCCCTCCGGGGATGCGGCACCTTCCCCTCCTGCCGGGGGCGCGCCCGACACTCAACGTGCTCGCGCGCGCGCGCGAGCACGTCTCTTTTATGCCTCCCGGCGGCGCTTTCCCCAGCGCGCCCGCCGGGGGCAAGTTTGAAGTATCCAGTCTCTGGCTGGATCCTGGGATTGAGCCCAGGGACTGGTCGGCCTGTCTGGCCTGGGCCGTCCAGCTCCTGGGACCTATCCCATGATCCGGTGTCGCACCAATCACTCAGGTTCCCTCCAATTCCCCTTTTCCCCAATGGCCAGCATTTATTATAAAGCCCTTCGGCTCCGGGTTCCCAGTGCCCGTTATAGCCTTTGGGTTCTGGATGTGCGTTGCTGACTTTGTGTACTTTGGATCTTGGATTTTGACTTCTCTTGCTTGCTGCCTGCCCTGACCTCCTGCTTTGCCCGACTACGCCCTTGCCTGACCCTTCTGTACTGCGCTCCGTGACCTCCTGGATTTGACCTCGGCTAGCCTCGACCATCCTTTCGTTACCTCCTCTGGATACCTCGCCCCGTGACCTCCTGGTTTGACCTCGGCCTGTAATTCGGACTCTGTCATCCGGCATCCTCGTGCGGGATTCCCTGCCAAACATCTTTCTGCACCTTAAGCTGGTATCCTTTGCGCCTTATAAGTCCTGGGGGCAACCGACTGGGAGAGGCATTACCCGCGTCTCCTACAAGCGGGGGCTTGTCTATAGGCGGAAGTGGCGGTGGAGATTGGGGGATACCAGTTCAAGACAGACGGGTGTTTGGTACAGTCCTGACAGTATAACGGGCCTGAAGAATGGACCAAATCCTGGAACAGGTGCAAGCCTTAACAGCGGCGGTGGAGCACCTGGCTCATCGGGTTGCGGCCCAGGAGAACCGTCCTGCTCCTAACGTCCCCAGTCCTCAGGGGGCCCCGGCCGCAATGTTTGTGGAACCCAAAATTCCACTCCCGGAAAAATTTCACGGTGACAGGGCAAAATTTGCCAACTTCCGGGACTCTTGCAAATTGTACTTCCAGCTCCGTCCTGTCTCTTCAGGGTCACAAGAGCAGCGGGTCGGCTTGATTATCTCCCTCCTTCAAGGTGATCCTCAGTCCTGGGCCTTTAGTTTGGCATCCCAGGATCCAGTTCGTCTCTCTGTGGACAGTTTTTTCTCCGCGATGGAGGTTCTTTATGACGATCCCGACAAAGGGGCCACAGCTGACGCTAAGTTGCGTACTCTTCGCCAGGGACGCCGTCCAGCCGAAGATTATTGCTCGGAATTCCGTCGCTGGGCAGTAGACTCCCGCTGGAACAATCCTGCCCTCTGCGGCCAATTCCGGCTTGGTTTGGCTGAATCCGTCAAGGACACAATGGTGAATCATCCGGAACCTCAGACCCTAGACGAGTTAATGCACCTCGCCATTCGCATTGACCGTCGGCTTCGGGAAAGACGCCAAGAAAAAGGGTCGCATGCTGAGACAGCTTCAAGGTCCGAGGCCCCACTAGCACAATCTTCGGAAGAGCCCATGCAACTGGGTGCCACAAGGCTCACCGAAGTCGAGAGACGTCGACGCTTATCCGAGGGGCTTTGTCTGTATTGTGGTGGAACCGGCCATATGGTCAGATTATGCCCAAAGAAGCCGTCGGGAAACTCCAGAGCCTAGGGGGTTTCGAGGGGGCCCTCCTAGGCTGTAAGGTATCACCTCAAGTATCGTCTCCAGTTCTTTTTCCAGTCCAGATAAAGATTAATTTTAAGTTTCTGAATTTAAAGGCTCTCATAGACTCCGGAGCAGCCGGGAACTTCCTTGACTCTGAGCTAGCTCAGAGTTTAGGAATTACGCTCCAGTCCTTGCCAACTCCCATCCGGGTCTCTGCCATTGACGGCACACCTGTGGCTGGAGGCTTAGTTCAGTTCAGAACCCTTCCCGTACAGTTCAAGGTGGGAGCTAATCACTCTGAAGTGATTAGTTTTTTAGTCTTGAGTATGCCTAGCACCCCTTTAATTCTGGGATTGCCATGGTTGCGAGAGCACAATCCCCAAATTGATTGGGTCTCAGGGCAAATCATAAAGTGGGGGCACCAATGCTTTCAGAATTGTTTGAAATTCCCGGTCAGGGTTGCGCAACTGTCCCCAGCTGGAATCCCCACTCCGTACTTAGAATTTGCCGACGTCTTTTCTGAAAAGGCGGCGGACAAACTTCCTCCCCATAGACCATGGGATTGCCCTATCGAATTACTCCCCGGTACCATGCCTCCGAGGGGAAGAATATTTAATCTAACCCGAGCTGAAACCATCGCCATGCGGGAATATATTGTGGAAAACCTAGAGAAGGGGTTTATTCGGCCATCATCTTCCCCGGCAGGAGCAGGGTTCTTTTTTGTAGAAAAGAAAGATGGGGGGCTCCGCCCCTGTATTGATTATCGGGGTTTAAATAACGTTACTGTTAAAAATAAGTATCCCCTGCCACTTATTGAGGGGTTATTTACACAGGTGGTTGGGGCGCAGGTGTTTTCCAAACTCGACCTTCGGGGGGCCTATAACCTCATCAGAATTAGGCAGGGGGACGAGTGGAAAACGGCCTTCAATACCCTTGAGGGGCACTATGAGTATTTGGTAATGCCATTTGGTTTGTGCAATGCCCCCGCGGTCTTTCAAAGTTTTGTAAACGAAATTTTTAGGGACTATCTTGGCCGATTTGTGGTCGTTTATTTAGACGACATTTTGATTTTTTCTTCATCCCTGGAGGAACACCGCAAACATGTGCGTATTGTGTTGCAAAAACTCAGGGAAAATTATTTATATGCCAAGTTAAAGAAGTGTCAATTTGAGGTATCCGAGGTTCAGTTTCTCGGCTATATTATTTCTAAATCTGGTCTATCCATGGATCAGTCTAAAGTGAAGGCAGTCTTAGAGTGGGAGCAGCCCAAGGATCTGAAGGGCCTGCAGAGATTCCTGGGCTTCGCTAATTTTTATAGAAGGTTCATTAAGAACTTTTCTTCTCTAGTAACTCCATTGACTAATCTTACCAAGAAAAGCGGGTACCCCTCAGTTTGGCCAGTTCAAGCCGTTCAGGCCTTTGAGAATCTGAAAAGAGTGTTTAGCTCCGCCCCGGTCTTAGTTCACCCGGATGAGCAATCACCCTTCTATGTGGAGGTGGATGCCTCGGAATTTGCCGTGGGGGCGGTTTTGTCACAATATCATGGGTCACCTGAACGCCTCCATCCATGTGCTTTCTTCTCCAAAAAGTTCTCTGGGGCCGAGAGAAATTATGATATTGGCAACAGAGAATTATTGGCTATCAAGCTGGCCTTCCAGGAATGGAGACACTGGCTGGAGGGGGCTCAGTACCCAGTTACGGTCTTTACAGATCATAAAAATCTGGAATACATTCAATCTGCAAAAAGACTAACTCCAAGACAGGCTCGCTGGTCCTTGTTCTTTTCCCGGTTTAACTTCTCTATCACCTATAAACCTGGGTCCAAAAATGTTAAAGCGGATGCCCTGTCTCGGAGTTTTTCTTTCCCTAACTCGCCCGAAAGAGTGGATATTCCCATCTTACCCCACTCCCTGGTGGTAGCCGCCATCCAACCCCAACTTCCTGATCTAGCTCAGTTCCAAGCCGAAGCTCCACCTGAGAAACCTGAGTCTGTCCAGTTTGTGCCCTCTCGTTACCGCACTGCCTTTTTGTCTCATTTTCATGATACTAAAACAGCGGGTCATCCGGGGATCAAGAAAACTATTAGCCTATTGACGCGCCAAGTTTGGTGGCCATCCATGAGAAAGGACGCTCAGAATTTTGTCTTAGCCTGTAAAGTCTGTGCTCGGAGTAAGTCTTTAAGACATTCTCCTGAAGGCCCGCTGCTACCGTTGCCCACTCCTGCCTCCCCATGGACCCATCTGGCCATGGACTTTGTTACTGATCTGCCCCCTTCCCAGGGATTTACAGTTATTTGGGTAGTAGTGGACCGCTTTAGCAAGATGGCTCATTTTATCCCTTTAAAAAAACTTCCCTCAGCTCAAATATTAGCTCAACTCTTTGTCACTCACATTTTTAGAATTCATGGTATTCCAGTAGATATTGTTTCGGATAGGGGGGTCCAATTCGTCTCCCGTTTTTGGAGGGCCTTCTGTTCTAAGTTGGGTTTCACCGTCTCTTTGTCCTCGGCTTTCCATCCTCAATCGAATGGACAAACCGAAAGAACTAACCAATCTTTAGAACAGTACTTGCGTTGTTTTACGGCCGATACTCAGACGGATTGGGCCTTCTTCCTACCGTTTGCTGAGTTTGCATTAAACAACGCCTCACATTCCTCCACGGGGGTTTCTCCCTTCCATTGCGTCTATGGCAAGGACCTGAAGTTTTCTGCCCTTTCTGACCAACCCTCTAGAGTTCCCTCCGTGGATGAATGGCTGTCCAAATGGCCAGGGGAATGGAATAAGATCCAGCAACATCTAACTAAGGCTGTTCTTCAACAGAAAAAGTTTGCAGATCGCAAACGTTCTTCTAACCCTAGTTATGAGGTGGGAAATTGGGTTTGGCTTTCAACCAAGAATTTAGCCTTACGCCAGCCCTCCGCTAAGTTAGGGCCTAAATTTATCGGCCCCTTCCCCATAACACGGAAGATCAATCAGGTTACGTACCAGTTAGCCCTCCCTTCTTCCATGAAAATTTGTAGATCTTTTCACGTTTCACTTCTTAAGCCTGCAAGAAACCATGAACCCAATAATTCCCCTGGGCCTGTGTTAGTCGATGGGCATCAGGAATTTGAGATTGCCCGGATTCTTGACTCCCGCCTGTTTAGAAACTCTCTTCAGTATTTAATTGACTGGAAGGGGTACGGCCCGGAAGAAAGATCTTGGGTTCCGGCCAGAGAAGTTCATGCGCAGAATTTAGTGAAGAGATTTCACAGAGAGAATCCGTTGAAACCCTGCTTGGAGGGTCCAGTGGCCCCTCCTCAGGGGGGGGGTAATGTTAGGCACTTACCTCATCGCCGTCCCTGGTCCCGCGGCGCGCTGTCAGGTGGCTCCCGGCGGGCGGCTGGTCGCTTGTCTCCGGGTCCGCCGTCTTCTCAGCGCCGTCGTGGGGTCCGGGGGCTGGCGGCGCGGGACGCTGCTGGAGCCGGTGTGGCAACGTGCTCCGCGCGGCTGCGCGGGCCTGTCATTCCCTCCGGGGATGCGGCACCTTCCCCTCCTGCCGGGGGCGCGCCCGACACTCAACGTGCTCGCGCGCGCGCGCGAGCACGTCTCTTTTATGCCTCCCGGCGGCGCTTTCCCCAGCGCGCCCGCCGGGGGCAAGTTTGAAGTATCCAGTCTCTGGCTGGATCCTGGGATTGAGCCCAGGGACTGGTCGGCCTGTCTGGCCTGGGCCGTCCAGCTCCTGGGACCTATCCCATGATCCGGTGTCGCACCAATCACTCAGGTTCCCTCCAATTCCCCTTTTCCCCAATGGCCAGCATTTATTATAAAGCCCTTCGGCTCCGGGTTCCCAGTGCCCGTTATAGCCTTTGGGTTCTGGATGTGCGTTGCTGACTTTGTGTACTTTGGATCTTGGATTTTGACTTCTCTTGCTTGCTGCCTGCCCTGACCTCCTGCTTTGCCCGACTACGCCCTTGCCTGACCCTTCTGTACTGCGCTCCGTGACCTCCTGGATTTGACCTCGGCTAGCCTCGACCATCCTTTCGTTACCTCCTCTGGATACCTCGCCCCGTGACCTCCTGGTTTGACCTCGGCCTGTAATTCGGACTCTGTCATCCGGCATCCTCGTGCGGGATTCCCTGCCAAACATCTTTCTGCACCTTAAGCTGGTATCCTTTGCGCCTTATAAGTCCTGGGGGCAACCGACTGGGAGAGGCATTACCCGCGTCTCCTACAAGCGGGGGCTTGTCTATAGGCGGAAGTGGCGGTGGAGATTGGGGGATACCAGTTCAAGACAGACGGGTGTTTGGTACAGTCCTGACACAAGTATTTTGATCCATTGTAAAGAGGTGTGAAAATTCTGCCCCATGAAAGGTGTAAGTTAACACACTGTAGGCTTTAAGAGCCACCTCTCTTCACCAACTAGCCCACTATGACAAATACCTGCTTCTTACTCCAATGGGGAATGGAAAGCCACAAGTGGTGCCGACTTAAGGTCACTTATCTGACTGAGACCTAACCTGGATCCATAAATTGTAACAGTTTAAAGTATTTTACAACCCTTTCTGGGCCCCCCTCGTCAACCTATATTGGCCCTCCCTGCCCAAGTACCTCAGAATGTGCGACCATTTCAGCAGTGGCCCAGTTTAAAAAAAAAGGGGTTTTCTATTGCCGAGGCCACGCCCACACGTCTGGCATGACCTGCATACTGGCTGCTTATATGATTTCCCTTTAGACTGTGGAGCACCCCCACTTTCAGCCCATCTGGGTGCATGATTGCACCTCAGCTACAGGGAATTCAGGGATGCAGCTGTCGGCAACTGCACTGTCAAGGGAGTCAAGTCCATAGTCTAGGCCAAACTATACCCTGGGGGTAAAATAGCCTAGGACAAACTTTCCCCTAGGTATAAATTGGCCTAGGCCAAACTATACCCTTCCAGGCTAAACCATACTTGGGGGTGTAAAAAGCCTAGGCCAAACTGTACTCCTCCAGGCCAGAATACAGCCATCAACCTATAGCCCTTCAGGACAGAATATACCCATCTAATGTAAGACCCAGGTATAGTCTGGCCCAGGCCACATTATACCCAGAGATAAACTCTATATCTGGGGGTGTAAAATAGCCTAGGCCAGACTATATCGCTCCAGGAATTATGTTATCACTTCACTGGTTTTCTCACCTAGGCCAGACAATACCCCTCCAGCCAGAATTACCCATCAATGGATGATTGTCCCAGTGTCTCTACAACACAGCAAGCAAGGTTTTGTTCCGCTTTAACTGAGCACTTCAAATATTTTATTTACTGTATACATGTACAATACCAGAAAACATTGCGAATACTAAGCGTGCCAAGCTGTTTCATGTAGGACAAGGCTCCCAAACCTGCTGTGTGACCCAGATTAGTGAAAGCTGGCTGGAATTGCTTCTTGTCATATGTTATGTTTTATTGCTAGCACTCATTTGGCTGCAATAGGCAGGAATAGGCAGTGAGGGCAGGAACAGCTCTGTCATCATTATACTTTCACTGATATCACTTTATGCTATAGCAATATTCTCAGCAATCTGAAGAATCTAAACATGTTATGCATCTTATGTTTTTTAAAACCATTTGCTATTTTTATGTAAAAAAACAAAAAAACAAAACATAAAAAATAAAATATGATAAACTATTAGGGGGGTGCTGGACAGCAATGGCTCATACCTACCCCCTCCTGATGCCTCCCATCTCCACAATGCTGAAATATTAATGCTACTCTGAGGAGGGACCCAGAAATGCATACCTACCAACTTTTCAGGGTGGGGAAGAGAGACATTTTTTAAATTAGGCCACACACCCTCATTGAGGGATGGATAGGTGATAGGTTATAACCTTTAAAACATTATAGACACTTTAAATAGGCAAATAATTTATTTATTGATGCAGATCTGCATTTTACACCTCAAAGATGGACAAATGAGATCAACAGGGGACAGAGGGGACAAGACTTAAAAGAGGGACAGTCCCTCCGAATCAGGGACACTTGGAAGGTATGGAAACGTGTGTACACATGTGCAGTTAGAGGCGGGGAGAGCTGTTTCCAGGTCTGCCATGAAATGAAGCAAGACAGAAAATGGGTAGCGCAGCATTGTGATGCTCATGGGTGGCTCGAAGGGATGGTTTCATTTGTTTAGGGTTCCTGTGAACTAGCAATGGTACATGCAGGGTTGTTTCTAGGGGAGGGTGAGCAGGGCGATCACCCGGATCGCCAAAGCTATTGGGGACACCTTTATCCCAGACATCCTGTTTTCTGCAGATAAGTCAGTTAGTGGTCCACATCCTAAGACAGGACCCTGATTTCCCCATACTGGTCTGCTACTAATGTAGAGGCACAACATGGCACATGCCTGTATTGGACAGCAGCACAATAGCATACCTCCCAACTGTCCCTGATTTGAAGGGACTGTCCCTCATTTGAGTCTTCTCTGTCCTTCTCTGGGGTTTAATATGCAGAACTGCATCAACAAATGATACATTTGCATAGTTGTTCTATCATTATTCTATCTCCTTTCCATCAATCAGGGCGTGTGATTTAATTGTCCCTCTATCCTACCCTGAAAAGTTGGAAGGTATGTTATAGGGTGGTGGGATGGGATTTTTTTCTTCCACCCTATCGTGCCAGAAACTGCCCTGGGTACATGGCAAAGAGTTGCTAGGGACGGTTTAGGCCCGGATTTAGGTTAAATAAGGCCAATATAGTTTAATCCCAATATAACAAAAATGCTGGCTTCAACTCCAATGCGGAAAACTTCAACTTCCTCCAAGCTTCCTTAAAATCATTTTCAGGACTAGACTGTCCCCTTATTCATGCGTGTCCAAATAAAATATAGGCATGTTTAAATACATATCAAAAATGGCGACATTACATCACAAAGCCAGTCCTCTCTATCCCCTCGAGATTGAAACAGTCATCAGATGTGCCCCATAACACCCTCTTCCTATCAAAATTGAAAAGGAAGGGAGGGTGGAGATGGCCATAGAACGGAGGATCGCCGACAAGGAGCTCCGCCGTGTTATATATAGCGTTTTGTTATGTCTTTCTCTCTTTTGCTGTGGCGAGAGCCAGGTGCACTCCGCTACAGTCTATATAACTCTCTGCCTTCCTCCGGCCCGCCTTGTAGGCGAGCATGTGGGTGGCCTCCGCTCTATGTTATTGTTATGTTATTTGAACAATAATTAATAAGAGGACAGTTTAGTCTCAGAAACGCATCGTGCTAGTCTTTTGTGATATGGACCTTTTGGATTTTAACGCAGCTTGGATTAAATTGAATGAGTTGGCATTGTTGTATTGGATCTAACTTATTCACCCTGAAGCAGGTGATCCTGGCTCCTCAAAATAGTTGTCAATATAGTTTAACGTCATTATTAAAGAGACAGTTAAGCAAAGACTATGGGCAATAATACAGCATCAAGGAGCTCATCTGAAGCCTGTCCCAAGTGCCTCTACTTAATTACCTGCGGTTTTGCTGAAGATGCTGTAGCAGGACACCCTTTATTTTCTTCCTCCATAACCACCTCGAAATGGGTTCACACGACCGCACCTGTCTCTCAGCACTTCCAAGCTAGAAATGCTGAGGGACAAGAACGGTCATGTGCCTACTTTTGGAGCATGGTCATGAAAAAATGGAAAAGAAAGTAGGGGCAAATTTCAGTGGCCTGCTACATCTACAAAGGAGAGGCACATGGATCATGCCTCAGGTAAGCACCATGCTGTCTTATTATTGTCACCTATTTTGTTACCAATGGGTGTTGTTCCTGTTTAATATCAATGTATATACACACCCAAGGTGCAATGTTTTGGTGTGAACTCTAAAGCCTCCTATAAATATAAACTTGACACAACTTGTAAATAAGATGCAACACAAATGACATGGCTCTTACCACCAATAAACTGTAGGGCTCCATGAAGCCTTCCAGTCGTTCTGGAGATGACATTGCTGATGCAGCAGCCAAAAACAGCAGCCATTGAGGTTAGCAGAAGTAAAGCACAGCCAATGCCAGTTACAAGGGTGCAGATCTGCCAGGACAGACTAGGGATGGCATTAAAGCTGACATATCTTCCACACTCCTCCACCATCACCAGGTTCTCTTCCTCTGTCTGAAAGGCGTAGGTGCATCTGCGGAAGGTGCTAAATGAAACTGGTTTGCCCATTTCGTAGCCAAAAAGCCAGTAGGGCATGAAGAAGCTTATGCAAGTGGTGGCTGCCACGAGGACTGACAGCAATGCCCATAAGATACCAAGTCTGGTGAAGCTGCTTGCCATCCTGTTCATCTGTTCTTCACCATCCAGCACCTATACTGGCTTGCATTTTTGAGAGTTTACTTGTTCCAGGAGTTGAACAATGATCTTCTGTGCTGATCTAGGTTCATGTTCTTCCTTTCCTCCTGATGTTATGTATTAAAGTACAAGCACACCTGCGGAGGAATCACCCTGGGGTCCAATTGTCTTCATCATCCACTGGCTGGAAGCTCAGGCACTATGAGCATCTCTTCTCTCCAGCACACTCCTATAAGACTCTTTCATCATAACCACTAGATAAGATGCTTTCTGTTGCGGATACGTTTCAGGTACACTATGATATACCGCGTGGCCTTTCGTAAAGCTGCGTAACGGGAGCAGACATACAATTATCTGAAAGAACAGTTAACTATTTACTCACAGAAGCAAACCTGGACATCTGATGATCTAGAAAAACACTCACTCCCTCCACCAGCATGCTTTATAACTGATCGCACCATGTCAAAGGATCTAATGTTTAACTTTTGCACTGCTGTAAGTGGCAGATACATTAATATTTATTAGCAAGAAACATGAATATTAACCTAATGTTATAATGAAACTGGTAAAAGATCACCATACCTTTCCTTTAATATAATTTATAGTCAACATATGAGCTGTATTGCAAAATCACCTTATATTTAAATTCCATCTAAACATGCTGGATAGTGAGTAGATTTGCTTACACTCCCCACCTATTGCCATCTAGCATATTTATGTTGGACCATTTATTGCTCCTTTGAAAAAATGAGTACATACTTTATTTATACATTCATTAAAAAAAATGAACCCCACATAAAACAATTTCAGTTTCTCCTTCATATAAGTTTTCTGCCTATTGTACAGCACATACATGTTGTTGTAATGTTTATGGCTCATTAGAACTTTCTCCAGTGCACTTTCCTTTAGTTTCTTTTGTCATTCATTGGTGCACTTCATAGGTTACTCCTATTCCTCAGTCTCTGCTCCCACCTATACGCCTTCTCTGCATTGCTGCACTGTCTTGTAATGCAGTCACAATGCATAGTAAAAACTGCCTATTGTTTTCTTCACATATATACTCAATATACACATATTTACTATGCATTGCACTATGCATACAAGCAACATCTTTTTAATGTTGCGCAATGCTAACGTAGGTCAATAAAAGTCTATGAGAGAGCATAATGTGTTGAATCTGCACTGCTATTACGCTTTTTGGTGTTTTGTTTTTCCTTTTCAAAAAAAATATGCCCCCATCCATAGGGTCTGGTTACCCAGGGTCTGAGCAGCCAGCTCCCAGTCCTGCCAAGTTACCAGCCCTATTCCCTTTGGCACAGGTCCACTGCTCTTCTAAGGGTGAAACAGGTCTATTCCGACGTGCACCAGGCTCCTATGTGTAATCAAGCAGTGGATATTGACAAGACATCCACAATCATGTTGGGCCCTTATCAGTTTGCAAGTAGTGAAATGAGAGAAAACACAGAATTTGGTGTGAAGGGGGGGGGCACAGATCCCCTTTTCCTTTACTTTGGTGTTGTAGTAGTGGTGGCCACCCTGGAGGGAAACTATTACAGTACTTATGGATCCCCCTGTTTAACTAATTATGTCACTAGAAGGGAGTGGTATTGGGGGGGAGTTCCTGGGGCGTCCCCCTTACCCTCTCCTCCATTGGAGTAATAGTATGATTTCATGGTTAAGTAGCTACCCTGCCAGCATCAGGATCCCCTTTCCTCTACCTTGGCGCCCTGGCAAGGGTAATGATGAGCCACCAGAGAGGGAACATTTTATACTAAAGAGTCAGAACTGTGGAATCCCGCCAGCTATGACTAATTATGTCACTGCAAGGGAGGAGCATGGGGGTATTCTGAGGTATCTCCCACCATGCTTCTCCCCTCCAGTGACATGATTTTGTGATAACACACACATCTGGCACTTCTGGGCAGAGTAAAATATGGTCCTAGTGATTTCCTAGGGAGTCCTGTTGTGGCTGCAGTGCTGGCTCCCTCTGATAACTAGGGTTCCCACCAAGTTGCGCTTTCCCCAGACCACAGGAAACCGATAGTTTGGGCAGTTGTTCTCGCTTTGTCAGCGTCTTTGAACAAGCAGAGGAAACATCAGCTGTGGGCAACATAAGGACCCAGCTTACATCTCATTTTTATACATTTTGTGTATAGTATTTGCGATCACAAAATCTATAAACAATCTACAAACTGTCTCTAAATTAGAGGAATAGCCCACCACATGTGTTGGGCAATTATGAGCAAAAGACTGAAGAAAAGTGGAAAAACCTGTATTTGTAAGTACTGATAATCCATAAGCTATAAAACATTGAGGGTCATGCTAAAGATTCATTGAAGCAAGTTCAGCTCTGGGGGAACATTTGAGTGGTTTTAAGCCCAGCAAAGTAAAGTACCAGCGGCCGGTGCGGTACTGGCAGCCATTAATTATGTAAGCACTGAAGTGGTGACAGCACATCAGTGGTTGGCAGGCGGCGACATCAATACAGGGCAAGCCAGTCCCCGCCCTACTAGGTGCCTGGGCCTTGGGGGAACAGGAAGTGTTTCCTTGATCCCATTTTAGAACTATGGAAATAACAGCAGTCTGTGAGACATGTAAACATTTTTTTAATCTCTTCAATCTCTTTACTGCTTAACATGGTTCTCAGTCTCTTCCTAACCTGGCTCAAAGCAGAACAAAACTCACCAGCATGCAGTCTAAGAGATTCCAGGGCTGGCTGCTGGCTTTCTCCTTGGGCATCCTGAATCGGAATGCCCTGCTACGTCAAACTCCCCAGTAAGCCCATACACACTCACCTTTTCCTGGTCTAACGGTGCATGCATAGGCTCTCGTCCAAAGCTCGCTGAACTGACACAATTTGGCATTGTTTCCAATGGGGAGCACATGCTGCCGCATCCCCTGCACTCCCGGCCATGCGCAGGCGTGATGCAGGGGACACTCACCCATTCAAAACTGGAATGCCCCGGGGAACAGAACAAAACTGGGAAAAGTCAAAATCCCGGGTTTTCTTCCACTTTTAAACTGTTTTTTTTTTTCTAATTGTCCTATGATAGTGTTTGTTTGTTTGTTTTTAAGATAACTCCTCCAAACTTTCCAGAGGTTCTTAAATTCATTAATTACTTTAATTCATAACTTCACCAGTTAATTCATACATGATGGTGAAGACAGTACAGACCCCTCTTCTTGTAAACTCTATATCCCCTAAGCCAGTGAAATCATTCATACTCTCTCTTATATTGAAATGCTTGCTCCACGATAATAACTTGCGTTTTCTGTTTCTCATGATTTGCATAAATCTGGGAACAGTTGTGCTGTGCCACACCTAGGCAGGGCTTGTGTTTCCCTCAGTGATCTAGGAGTGATCATTTTCTAATGCATTTTCTAAGCATTATAGTACGTGCCCGAGGCTTCTTGCTCCCAAACTATGTAACTCAAATGCTAATGCTGTCACATGAGGTTGGCTAATCTTTTAGATTCCAGGCCAGCCGCTGGTGGGTGTTTTTCTACTTTAAAACTCATTTCTAGTGGCTGTTTACTAAGGTTTACAATGCGAAAAATACATTGTTAAATAGGAATATTAAAATAACACACATTTTAACTGGCCATATTCTGTGTCCTAGTACCAAGCCATTACAGTGATGCTAATAACATTTCCATTAATTAACCAGGATACAACTCTACAGGGAGTGCTAATGATGTAAAACGATAGCAATGAGCAGACATTAATGGAACATTTAGAGCAGGCACTGATTCATCTATTTCTATGAAACTATTGGGCTCATTATTGGTCCTTTAAAGAGGGCCTCCAGCTAATAACCTATATAAAGGCAGACTGGCCATAGCGAGGGCTGAGAAATCTCCCAATGTCCTGCACAGATTTTTCTGGCTGGGCTGGTTGTAGGCCCCAGGATGTTGCGTAGGATCAGCCTTAGGGTATACATGTTGCTCTGTGCGAGATATCAGGATGGTGACCCCCCCCAAGACATACACATACATGCATTAACACTTACAACAGCGACAGATGACAGACAGTAAAATGGGGATGGAAGCAAAATAAATGAGAGGAAAAGAGATTAAGGGCCTGATCTGAAGCACTTCTGCCAGACTGTGCCACATTATTATTATTATTGTTTATTTATCCCGTGTCATCATCTTCTGTAGCGCTGTACAAAGTAACATTGGTGCAAATTAGAGTAGTAAAAAATATAATCTAAACTATTATATAATATAAACTATTTTTTTTCACACTTGCGCATGTTGCGCCATCACAAGAAACATTTTCTGAAACATTAACAGTACAGCAACATGCCGAAAACATTATAAATTATATTTTGCACTACTCTAATTTGCACTGAAATGGCATTGTCTGGCAGAAGTGCTTGATAAATGAAGCCCTAAGAGTGTAAGGCCCTAAGGAGAGATGAGGAGAATGAAGGGAGATAAGATGCAGACACCGAAAGTAGTGAGACAAAGATGAATGGAAGGAGAATGCAAAAAAAGAGTGTAGAAAGATGGACACGGAAATGTGGAAAGGAGGATGAAAGGGAGTTAGGTAAAAAAAAAAAAAAGAGGGAGATATAAAGAAGGTGAA
This sequence comes from Gastrophryne carolinensis, assembly GCA_027917425.1. Lineage (NCBI taxonomy): Eukaryota > Metazoa > Chordata > Amphibia > Anura > Microhylidae > Gastrophryne > Gastrophryne carolinensis. The sequence continues at coordinate 103,531,981 of CM051235.1, read as the reverse complement.
AAGAGGGAGAGATGGAGGAAAATCAAGGAAAAGATAAATGGATCACATAAGATAGAGATATGGCAAGACAAAGCAAAAATATGAAAAAAATTAGTTTAAATGGCTGCCTATGACTTGTGTTCTGTACTCCTGAACTCAGATTGACAGCTAGAACAGAGCAGATCAGGAGTAGCATCATCTCCCTGCCATATCAGCCCCCAGCCTTCCCACCAGAGCATATGTCCACCACACTATGGCAACTCCAGGTCCTGTTCCTTGTGGCTACCTAGCTGCCAGCCTCCGGGTCTTGACTGTTATCTTTGGACCTCGCTGTTGGGTCCCCAGAAGGCGCCGTCCCTTTAAGGAGGGCAGCCCACATGACTGGCCTGCGTTCCTGTCCGGAAGCAGACCAGCCTTGTGGAAATGGTCACGGGGGGAAGTGACATCAAAGGGAAGGGGGAGACCCCCGGCTTGGATGGACGAGCAGTCCCACCCGCCCGCCCTGTTTTTGGTTATGGTTGGGTTCGTTCGGCCACAGTCCTGGTGGAATGGGGTATTGGTGTGTGGGTGGTATGTGATGTATGTTATATAGGTTAACTATGTACATGTTGTATATAAAAAAAAAAAAAATAGATGTTCTTTCTGTTGCACTATTGTTATGGGCACCTGTTGGGGTGCTTCAGTCTTAATGTTATTTATTATTGTTAGATGCAGTTTGTTATATAAAAAAAAGAGAGAAGACATTTTGCATTTTATTTATATGTTGCTGTATGATCCTTTGTGTATGGAGGGATTAATGTTGCAACAGGGTTAATTGTTGTAATGTAATTGTCACAGCTGTTTGGCGGGTCTCCTCTCGGGTTTCGGGTCTGAGGTAGCAGGTTTAATTTGGTTGGGCATGTGGCTTTTTCCAGTGGAAACCGGCCAGGAAGGTTCAGGTTGGTAAGATAAGGAATTTGGTGGATCAATTAAGGGGGGGGGGGCAGGGGGAATTTTGTCTTCTGGCGGTTAGCTCAGTTAAGGTCCCAGGCCGCGGCCGAGTTTACATTGGCTTCTGCTTTGTGGCGCCTTGGTCTCTCCCTCCTCCCATGGTTGTCTTATCTTAGGCTGCTCAGACCCGGAACAAAAAGGAGGGGCCCTTTAATTGCGTGTAACTTGTTTATATGTTTGGCAATGGGCGATTTTTTAATCTTTCCAAAGATATAGTGGTTCGGATTCGTTATTTGGTGGTGGTTTTTAAGGGAGGTAAGGGCTTATGGAGCGCTAGCCCAGTCATGTGTTTGCCTACTCTGCTCCCTTGCATACACTGCTGTATAGTCTCAGTTCTCTCACTGCCACTGCAGGCAAAATATAAAATACATACAGAAAACAAGGAAACTCTGCTAAATTTGTGGAGTCATTGCTTGCTCCTGAGCCAGCATCTACTACCTCCTAAGAGGTTAATGAAAGTCCAGCCCCCCCTTCACTGCATTGTGAGGCTGTAGTGCAGGCTCTCTCCATTTAAGACAATTTGCAGCCAAATAAAAAAAACTCTATACTCACCTTTTTTCCCATGCAGACCATCGCACCTAGTTCGAGGCTGCAGCTCTAAACTGAATGCTGGATCCATATCCCGTGCAATCGCAAGTCTCGTCCTAGGTTACCCCCCATCAGTCACCGGTAGCACAATTGCAATGAATGGACTGTGCTGTGCTCAGGCACAGTGATTTATGTGAGGGGTGGGATGGTGTGTTTAATAATCTGATCTATTTATTATGAGAATAGAGAATCAGAAAAAACCCATGGGCAGCATAATTATGCAGAAAAATGTATGACCTTCTTCTGCATGAATATTTGGTTCTGCTTAAAAATCCGACTAATCTATAGTTTCAAAAGTAGTTGTCCAGAAACAGAATATAATTTATATCTTCTTTTTCTCCTCCTCCTCCTGCCCACTTCTGATGTCGAATTTTTTATTAATGTAACTATTTATAGTGTGCGCTTAGGCAATACTGTATGTACAACTTGAAAATGTGACTGCAAGCTTTCTAAGGCCCTTATTTAACAAGGGATAGCGCCAGGTAGTGACTGGTGAGCGAACGGTAATGACGGTCACCGCCACGAGAACGCCGGCTCCCCTCCGCAATCACACATTTATCAAGCCGATCCTGCTTAGCGCCAGATAGCGAATCATTCATCATTATTCCAGCCTCACCCCACAGCGCCAGCGAGCGACCTTGAACAGCGACAGGTATGACCTCTCGCTACCTGGCGCTCTCCAATGCATTTCAATGGAGCAATCTTTAAATATTCATAATTAATTGCTATTAATGTTTTTTTTTTTTTTTTAATGTCAAAAATTCTGTGACCACTTCTGCAATGTTAGATTTTTTTTTTTTTTTACCTTAAAAAAAATATTTGCGCACAATTGATATTACAGGTCTGATATTAATGTATTCATATTACAAAATGTTTTGAAAAACTTGTTTTTTTTTTTCCAAAAATATGGTTGTTTGGGGGTTAAAAAACTCCTTTTAACCCATCGCCTCCAGCGCTCTGGGGTTTAAACAAGCATTTCACAGCGCGAGAATTTTTTGAGCGTGATTTGTTAATGAATATGGTGGGAGCCGTTCGCTATGGCCATTCGCTGTCATGCGCTCCCATACAGCGCGGAACCTGTCAAACAGCGACTCCTAACCCCGTATTCAACATTACCGCACACCGACTGAGTCGCTGTCAACTACCAAACAACGGCCAAGCACAGCGAATACTAGCGGGCGTTGTGAAAATACCGCTACTGTCGCTCATCTGTCGCTACCTGGCGCTATTAATGAATTTAGACTGTTAGTTTTGGATATTACAATGTTAACAATTCTTTCTATTAAACTGCGCCAATATGTAACATTTATATTACTTGATATAAAAAAGATGTAACTTTATTTCATGCTTATGAGAAACTGTGTGCATGATTATATGTTCAAATTTGTTGTGTGTTAAAATGAGTTTTTCTGTATTGATGTTTATAGTAAAACTTCAATAAAAACGTTTAAACAAAGAAAAGGAAAGGGGATCTCTTAACACCATTCTGTGTCAGATAATTGAGAGATATTCTCTCAATACCATAATATGGTATCTTCCACACTGTTATCATGTTGCAAAATAAATCTAGACACTGACGCTTCTAATATACTGTTTTTACACATTTATTTGGGTATTTTTTTTTAATAAGAGTTTACAAACAACAATTTACAGATAATGGTTTTGATTCAGTAAACTATCCTTAAAGCAGACCAAAACCTATAAGACTCCAGGGCTTTCTGAACTGCGATGCCCTGCTGTGTGAACCCCCTGGTTTGCCCGCAATTCTTACCTTCCTGTTGAGTCCACGATGCATGCGCAGCCAGCCTCCGCGTTATTTGTAGCCCCTTTGGCTGTACTCGGCCACACTCACCGTTACTGAATGGCTGTGCATGGCCCTGCACAGCTGAAGAATGCAAGTGATGTCACTCACCGCCAATGTGTGACTGGGATTCCATTCATGTATTTGTTGTTGGGGCATCCCAAATCAGGATGCCCCAATGAGTGAACCCCTCAGGGCACCATAAAATTAACCTGCTTCCTGGCTCCCTCGCCGATGTGAATATCGGGCAGCTGCATCCCCAGCATCTTTTGCCGGTGCGCTCTCCCGCCCCAGCTATTCAAATAGGCTAGGGGTGGGAGCGCTGCTGCTACTGAGGATGTGGCCATGTACGTTCCCAATTGTCATAAACAGAGCCATTTCTCCAACATCACATATGCATGACAAATCGCTCTAATTGGACGAGGGCCGCAAAAGGATGAGTTTTTTGGGGCGATCTGGGGGGTTTCACACAGCGAGGCATGCCAAAAAGGCATATGCCCAAGGCAGGGAATAAACCTGAGAGTCAAAATCCCTGTTTTTTTCCGCTTTAACACCTAAAATGTTTCAGGAAGTAAAAAAAATCCACTGTATCCATATGTTTCACTGAAGTTTTACTTTATAAATCAAATTAAATAAGTTGTCATGTTGCTGCAGTAAAAGTTCTAACTTTTCTCCTTAACTGAATCACAGCATATTCCCTATTCTTAAATAAAGCAAGAACCCAGGAGAGTGATTTAGATTTACTGATTAAAAATAAGTAATTCATTAAAAATATATAGTTTTTAAATTTAGTGTTACATATGGTAATCCCAACGCATTATCAATTATAAAGGTAATTTTTATATAATTATCTGCTCGGTCAAAATGATTGGCTCATTGATACATAATGCTACTGTCAGGCCCCATGGGACAACCGCCTTCAGGTGAGTCCACAACCCCCAATCTCTGCTGTTGCTTCTGCCTATAGACAAGCCCCCGTTCGCCGGGAAGCTGAAACACCTCACTGGATATGGTTGTCCCACGACTTAGCACAAAGGATGCGGACTTACAGGGTGAAGGCAGATGAACCAGGGACCAGGCTGGACGAGAGTCAGGCTGGCCGAAGTTATACATGGGAAAGACTGTCCTCACGATTTGTGGCACCAAGGGGATAAGCCAGAAAATGGTTGAGGGTCAAGCCAGGGTCAAATCCGAGTAGTCAGAGGGTACGCGGTAGAGATGGATAGACAAGTTTAAGGTCAGGCAGATGTCAGTCCAGGCAGGGTAAACCAGGTTAGAGTCGGCAACAGATAATCAAAGCTTTGGAAACAGTGGCACTATAACACCCAGCAGAACGCTTTCACAGACAATGCATGCAGGGAAAGGCCTGGTTTTATGTGACCATCAGCCAATCAGAACAAGAGGCCAGAGTCAGCCCACTACCTTAACCCCAGCAATATCTGCAGAAACACCAACCTGCAATAACTAGCATACAAGGAGGCAGCACGCCTAAGGTGCCAGTGATTCGCAGTGATACTAACAGCCAAAGCACACAGGGAAGGTGATTAACCAGCATGCAGGGAAGCTGAAGCCATGACAGATACAAGACAAGTATACCAAAAAGGTTCCTACCAGTTTATTCAGGTTGTCCTATGACTTCTCTTATGTCGGAATCTTATGTTATTACTTTAGTCAGTCTCTTCACTATCCCAGCAGAGGTGGAGTTTCTTATGGACAGAATCCAGAATGTGACAATGGCATGATGATGCATCTCAGAGGTGTGTCTGGTAGTTTGCCATTACTTCTGGAAATCTCTAGCCTTTAATATAGAAAAATATTAAGACCAAACTGTAAAGCCATTTTAGTAAAGCACAACCAAGTACAAGTGATGTCCAAGAATACTTAGAAACAAACCTGTTCACATGCTGCCTAGAAGTAGGTGGAATAAACTATCCTAATCTACCCCATCATAATATGGTTTAAATGCTCATAAACACTGGGTAGACTGGTGGCCGGCCTATTTTCCAGATCAGCACCAGATTATAAAAAGAAATTACCGTATTTTTCGCCCTATAAGATGCACTTATTTTCCCCCAAAAGTGTGGGGGGGGGGGGTGTCAGTGCGCCTTATTGGGCGAATGTAAAAAGAAAAAAGGAAACTCACACATTACAGGCGCTCCCGCGTTGCTCACCGGGCTGCCTGCAACACTCTGGGAGGCCAGAAGAAGATAGAGGAGTGGAGGGCGCTGTCCCTGTCCCTGCTGGGGCCACGCAGACACCCGGATCCGATTCACGGAGCCGGGAGCGTGTGTGTGCCCGGCTGTAAGAAGAGTTGACTTTTTTTTGTCTTCTTCTGCCACCTATGGGGAATGGGAGGGGGAGGGGGGTGTCACACTCTCTATGGGAATGGGAGGAGGGGAATGCCACACTACCTATGGGAATGGGTTGGGGGAATGCCACACTGCCTATGGGAATAGGTGGGGGATGCCACACTGCCTATAGGGAATGGGAGGGAAAATGCCACACTGCCTATGAAATGGGGGGGGAAAGTCACACTACCTATGGGAAATGGGAGGGGGAATGCCACACTGCCTATGGGAATGGGATGGGGGGAATGCCACACTGCCTATGGGAATGGGATGGGGGGTGCCACACTGCCTATGGGAATGGGATGGGGGGTGCCACACTGCCTATGGGAATGGGATGGGGGAATGCCACACTGCCTATGGGAATGGGATGGGGGGTGCCACACTGCCTATGGGAATGGGATGGGGGAATGCCACACTGCCTATGGAGAATGGGGTGGGAGGGAATATTATTTTTTCTTATTTTCCTCCTTCAAATCTTAGGTGCGTCTTATGGGGCAAACATACAGTATATTATTATCATGGCATGTGAGAACGGTGGTATTGTCAGTGGAGACGTTTATATCATTATCATGGCATCTGAGAATGGTGTGGTATTTCCTATGGAGAAGTTTATATAATGATCATGGTTTCTGAGAATGGTGGTATTTCCCGTGGAGAAGTTTATTATCTTATTTGTGGCTTCTGACAATGGTGGTTCTTCAAGATTCTTTGTTTTTACATTTTCTCATACATTGATGGAAATGGCAGACATCACACGCATACTATGTATACATATCATTAAACAGGTTTGGACCAGGGCCTATGGAAATAAGCTGCTCACATTTAGCACTTCAGATACATTACATTGGATCTGCCTAAGAGCTCTTCAATGGTCTGGCAGAGATCATTGTGTACAGTCTGTACTTTTATTTCTATGCATTGATCCTGCTAATGGCTAGGAATAAAAGAAGAAAAGCTATTGTGGCTCCATTGTCATAATTGCAGAGATCTTTACACAGCTCTTTAATGCTTTAAATTATGCAGAAGACTAAAAAGGAGATTTACACAAAAAATATCTTCAGTGGCGTGCTTAACCACCACGCAAACCACACATAGAACCCCCACCCGCCAGGGCTCCCCCAGAGGCAGGTAGAACCCCCACCTGCCAGGGCTCCCCCAGAGGCAGGTAGAACCCCCACCTGCCAGGGCTCCCCCAGAGGCAAGTAGAACCACCACCTGCCAGGGCTCCCCCAGAGGCAGGTAGAACCCCCACCTGCCAGGGCTCCCCCAGAGGCAGGTAGAACTCCCACCTGCCAGGGCTCCCCCAGAGGCAGGTAGAACCCCCACCTGCCAGGGCTCCCCCAGAGGCAGGTAGAACCCCCACCTGCCAGGGCTCCCCCAGAGGCAAGTAGAACCACCACCTGCCAGGGCTCCCCCAGAGGCAGGTAGAACCCCCACCTGCCAGGGCTCTCCCAGAGGCAGGTAGAACCCCCACCTGCCAGGGCTCCCCCAGAGGCAGGTAGAACCCCCACCTGCCAGGGCTCCCCCAGAGGCAGGTAGAACCCCCACATGCCAGGGCTCCCCCAGAGGCAGGGTCAGAGTGGAAGATAGGATAGGATCAGAATGTGCAGTAGATAAGAAGCCCTTATCCAGCTGCTGCAGAATCAGCGTGCTCAGCTCCATTCAGTTATGCAAGATGCTTTAACATCAGAGCAGATAGTAAGCTCAATGGTTCAGAGCGGGCCACTGGTTGCACCCCTGCTCACCTCTAGCTGGCCGGGCCGGCCAACCACAAATGGTATAGCGAGGCCATGACCTGTACATGCATCATTAGAACAAGGTTAGGCGTGTGGGTGTGCCGATTTAATGGGGTTTCACATATAGGAAGTAGAAACTGGACGGCCATATGGCAAATTCCTGGACAATTCCCTATGCCATGGACAGGCAATGCTAGAAAGCCCCTCTGTGTGAAACCCTCTGGGTAAGCTCGCACTCCCACAACGCACAACGCATGCGGCTACATCCCTGACAAGGCGTGTTAATATTTTGTTTCACTATACAATATTTGTCTTTGATTAGGGTCCCCAGACACAACTTTGCATGGGGCCCCAGAAATGATAAGCCCACCCCTGAGTATCTTTAGAGCCAGCCTAATGTCGATAAACCAAGCCAAGGTATTTCAGCTTAGATTTAATAACTTACTGTATAAAGTACTGTGACCAATAGGTAACTGTAATAAGCTTTAGGCAACAGAAATTCGATTACGGTAAATCTGTTTTTATCAAAAAGCAAACCATAATAACATATGGTCCAGGAGAATTTTTCTGTACTTAAACATTTAACATAGGATTTTCCAGGCTGTAAATACATGTTTGCATACCTGTCATGCAGAAGACTAATCCGGTTGGGTGTATGAGTGTATACATATACAATTTTAATTTTTTTATCTATTTAAAATAAAAATGAAATAAAAACATTTATATTTTGATTGAAATTGCCTGATCTAATTGAAGAGAACTCTGGGTCATTGGGAGGATATTGCTTCTTGCCCACATGCTACCAATACACGCTGAGTGTCTTTGTTCTCCAAATATATGGGTCCCATATTTATAGTCCTTCCCCAATCAGTCCCGTATCTTATCTCCAATGCCAATCCTCAACCCGTATAAATGCTCGCCCTAGCTAGGCATGCAATTTATATAGAACATTGTTATAAATTATTATTGTGCAAGAGGTTTCACCCAGGAGCTCAGTTTTTGTTGTATAACGGATGCCCCTAAACTGACTGTGAGGAATATAATGAAAGAATGTGATATTCTATTTCTGATACACCCAGGACATCCCTTTCAGACTGACACCTCAGGTACAAAAAGCTGGCTTTTCAGAAAGAGAAGGCTCATACTGTCACTTGCCCAGGAAATATGGAGAACCCGGTCCAGAATAATACCAACCCCGGTGTTTGGACACACCTGGTTGGATTAACAGAACCAGGTACCTACAACTTTTCTACCCAAATAGTTTATAATAAGTTTATCTAAGAAAAAGCTAAGGGGAGGACACTGAGACTCCACCCCGAGGGGAAGGGGAATACCTAAGGAGAGATATAGGTTGGCTCCAATGTCACTGTCTGGGGGGAGGTCACATGGAAACGCTCTGGAAGGACCAGGAATTCACAAGCTGCATCATGCCTCCCTGGGCGCTCTGTGTCGCTGCACATCATCCGTTTGACTAAGGTACTGCTTTCTCTTTACTCATCTTCAGACCTGTATATGTACCATTCATTACTTTTATATAAGTGCTCTTATTGCAACTAAAAGTACACTTTAATTTTGAAGCTGCTCTTTTTGCCTTGATCCATTTCAAACCCATTGTCCATGCTTTCGGTCAAATTAGGCAATGTAATATTTCCCCATTCTATTCCCCAGAGGCAGTGTGACATTCCCCCTCCCATTCCCATAGGCAGTGTGGCATTTCCCCCTCCCATTCCCATAGGCAGTGTGGCATTTCCCCCTCCCATTCCCATAGGCAGTGTGACATTCCCCTCTCCCATTCCCATAGGCAGTGTGACATTCCCCCCTCCCATTCCCATAGGCAGTGTGACATTCCCCCATCCCATTCCCATAGGCAGTGTGACATTCCTCCATCCCATTCCCATAGGCAGTGTGACATTCCCCCATCCCATCCCCATAGGCAGTGTGACATTCCCCCCTCCCATTCCTATAGGCAGTGTGACATTCCCCCCTCCCATTCCTATAGGCAGTGTGGCATTCCCACCATCATTCCCATAGGCAGTGTGGCATTCCCACCCTCATTCCCATAGGCAGTGTGACATTCCCCCCCTCTCATTCCCCACAAGCAGTGCAACATCCCCCTCCCATTCCCATAGGCAGTGTTGCATTCCCACCCTCATTCCCATAGGCAGTGTGACATTCCCCCCTCTCATTCCCCACAAGCAGTGCAACATCCCCCTCCCATTCCCATAGGCAGTGTTGCATCCCCTCCTCCCATTCTCATAGGTAGTTTGGCATCCCTCCTCCCATTCCCATAGGCAGTGTGACATTCCCCCCCTCTCATTCCCCACAAGCAGTGCAACATCCCCCTCCCATTCCCATAGGCAGTGTTGCATTCCCACCCTCATTCCCATAGGCAGTGTGACATTCCCCCCTCTCATTCCCCACAAGCAGTGCAACATCCCCCTCCCATTCCCATAGGCAGTGTTGCATCCCCTCCTCCCATTCCCACAGGTAGTTTGGCATCCCTCCTCCCATTCCCAGAGGCAGTGTGGCATCCCCTCCTCCCATTCCCATAGGTAGTTTGGCATCCCTCCTCCCATTCTCATAGGCAGTGTGACATTCCCCCTCCCATTCCCATAGGCAGTGTGACATTCCCCTCTCCCATTCCCATAGGCTGTGTGGCATTCCCCCTCCCATTCCCAGAGACAGTGTGACATTCCCCCTCCCATTCCCAGAGGCAGTGTGACATTCCCCCTCCCATTCCCATAGGCAGTGTGACATTCCCCCTCCCATTCCCATAGGCAGTGTGACATTCCCCCTCCCATTCCCATAGGCAGTGTGACATTCCCCCATCCCATTCCCATAGGCAGTGTGACATTCCCCCCTCCCATTCCTATAGGCAGTGTGGCATTCCCACCCTCATTCCCATAGGCAGTGTGGCATTCCCACCCTCATTCCCATAGGCAGTGTGACATTCCCCCCTCTCATTCCCCACAAGCAGTGCAACATCCCCCTCCCATTCCCATAGGCAATGTGGCATTCCCCCTCCCATTCCCATAGGTAGTTTGGCATCCCTCCTCCCATTCCCCACAGGCAGTGTGGCATTCCCCCCTCCCATTCACACCTCTGAGCTTTATCTGCATTGTTGCACTGCATTGCAACGCAGTTACAATGCAGAGGAAACATTGTACATTATTCTAGATGGGATAGTTCACATATCTGCGCTGCATTGCACAACTCATAAAAAAGGCACCTTTTCTAGCACAACGTTGTAACATCCCAGGTCAAAAGAAGCCTATGGCAAAGCAAGCGCAACGCAAAGTATAGCGCAGTGTACCCGCATTGTGTTTGGGTTGTCATAGACTTTAACATTTATTTATTATGCAAAAAATTATTTTCAATTAAAAATGCAATGCAAACGCATTTCTAACACATAAAAAGCCCAGTGTTTGTGTTGATACATTGTCCCGCTGGCATATTTACAAAACATTTGCTCTTAACGCAATGGAGAGGTGTGAACAGAGCCTTAGCAATTCAGCGGTACATTTGAATGTTGTTATGTGTCACTGCCCTCTGCTGGCTGTTCTATGGCACAGCAATTTGTTGAGAGGGAATGTATGCAACTGTATTACTGTGCATGTGGCAGCTGAAGAGCATTTAAAATGAAAAAAAACCCTACCTCACCCGCTGTCATGCGCCTTTTTCCTGGGTCAGTGTGTCCACCAAACAAAAGAGGCGTGGGGGCCACTCAGGTCAAGTCTTAAAGTGGCCACAGCACTAAACCCTTTTATCCTAGCAATCAAACCTATAACCTGTCTCCAAATCTGAGGTCTTGGTCCACACACATCTGCAGAAGAAAGCTACAGCTGCACCACCAAATGCCACGGTGCCTCTGTGTCGGTGCAGTCCTAACTTTAATCTATGAGAGCCTTTGGGACATACAATGCAATGGATAAATTGGGAGCAGCTTACCGAAGGATGCACTATAACCTCCAGTGCGGCACATGGGAAGGAAGGGTCGAAAGTTCTAACAAGTTTAGAGACTGATTATAGATTTGGTTGCAAACTAACAGGGCTTAGTCTGTGGCCCCTTTAAGATTTGTGCACCACACAGAAAGACACATAGCAGCATCCCTTGTACTGTGCCCGCTCCCGTCTGCAAAGAGCCAGGGGAAGCCACTCTGTACTTTCTCCCAAGATGGCAGCACCCAGGACCCAATGCTGTTCTTTTTTTTTTGTAACCCCAGTCTTGTCTCAGCTCCAAGGGAGGGTGCCGGGCAGGACGGGAGGGTTACCCCCTGAATGGACTTGAGACTTGAGAGCAGTTGAAACAATGTTTCTATGAGCTCTGCTGTGAGTCATTCTGGCTGGAAATTTGCACAGAGAATTAAGGCAATTGTGACTGTGGTACCTGGTTTTTCAGAAGCAGAGCTGTCAGGTGTTTTGCAAGATGGCCGCCCCATGCAGTTCAGAAGCGCAACATCTGCATGCTATTCCACAACATCTGCATGGGATTTAGTCCATCTGACACATTCTGAGATGTTCTGGAGTCTGTAGTTCCAAGAGGATGCCAGCTCCTGGAATTGGCACTAATTCACTTGTTCGTGGCCTCCACCAGAGCCCTAGGTGATGGGATTGGTTTAGGCTTTGAGTGTTGACGTCAGTTGCCCCCCAGTGGCATTTAGTAAGCTACAGCAGCAAGCTTCCCTACCTGTGCTCATCATAAGCCCTGCAGACAGTTTATTATTGTCAATTATTTTATAGCTCAGATTCAATTTCTATCCCGCACATGCACAGAGCATCATGCTATCCACTCCAGGATCAGCCCTTACCAGTACTTCTGTTCCAGTCTATGTAGTGCTTCAGCTTCACGGTTCACGACATGCAGGATGAAAGCAGCATCTCACCTTAAAACTAATGAATGGACTGCAGGAACTATGGTCATGTGGAAGATGGAATTGCTGCTGTTTTTTTATGATGGATCCGCATTCCTTTGGATGATGATTGGGAGTAGAAAAATACAGGGCAGCTGCAGCACTTACCAACCAACAGGGGCTTTCAAAAGTGCCATAGACGCACCCAAAAGATGTGGCTCTGGTGGAGGGCCAGGGGCTGCCTATTGGATGAGAGCCGCGCCTGTGACATGTGCTCAAAGAAAGGTAAGAAAGACCAGGAACGGCTTCACACAGCGGAGAATCCCAAAACAGAATGCTCCAGGGGAATACACAAAAACTCAGGATAGTGAAATTCCTGGTCCACTGGTTCTTGGTCCACTTTAAATGTGGTTATGCTGGCTCTCCATTGGCTGAGGTCTTAAAAACTTGAGGACTGGCTGTGTCAGTTCCCTATACATTGCAGGTCCATTGAGACAGGACAATCCTTATGTGAAATCATGTGGTGGTACTGTATGGTGATAAGGGAACTGGAGTGTCACTGAAGAGGTAGTGACACCTGACGTGCTTATCAGGGTTGCCACTTTGAAGCTGGTTGAGAAGCAGAATAGTAAAACCATGACCAATGCCTAATTGAAGCATCCCCTGAATTGCTCCCCCTGTGAGGAGAACCTTTTGCCAATTTTTACTACTCCTGCTTCACTCTAATCCCAGATAATGGCGCCTGTTATAGCTGCAAAGCTCCGCCTCTTCCATCCATTGTCACTGTTGTGTGTGGCAATGATGTCATTCCCACACCTATGCAATGACTGATCTCCTGCCATCTCACACCGAGGGACAGCAAAAAAAATCTGTGTTGCAAGACAATTTGAAAAGCGATACTCCCTAAAAAGGGAGCATTGCCAGGTGCTTTGGCCAAATGTATTTCACAAATTCAGTGGGTTTTGGTCCGCTTTAGGACTACACTAGCAGATTCCTGGGAGTTGCAGGAGAAATCTGCATTAGTTGTAGATCATTAGGTATAAAATAGCTGGTGAATAAACAATTAAAGCAGACCAACAGTCAAATATGACTTAAACCGGTAAACTGGACAAATACAACAAACAGTGCTGAATACACATCCAGTTTAGATTGCTACACATAAAATTTCATTTACCTTTTTCTGACTCCTGCTGTAGTAAATTTTAGAAACAAAATGGCGGCTCATGCATTTGCAGGCAACCTGCAAACAGGAAGTGCTGCTGGGCTTCCTGTTACTGTGCATGGCCAGTTATGTCAGTTGAATCCAGGCAGCAGCATGGCTGAGATGCTGGGGGAAGAAGCTCCAAAATGGTCGCTACCTGCCTTTTCCAACTGTGCCAGGCTGTTGGTTTACTTTAACGAGGAGGTCCAATCCTCCCCTGATGCTGGCATGGGGCGGATCTCTGCATGTCAGCTGTGGGCCCAAGTTGGACTTGAGTTACAGGCCAGTAGAGTCAGACTGCTGCATAGGACTGGGTGAGTGATTTGTCAGTTTCCATGCAGATTGCCCAACTCCCAGCGAGGTGTAATTTTTATGTTATTGCCCACATCAAACTTAGCACAGGGGAAGGGATGGGTGGGTCAAGTGTGGACTTCCTCTTTAAGAAGAGACAATTATAGATTTCACATGGACTACACATGTGAGATAGCAGGAATCATGTGTTCAAACAGATAGTGTAGCACAGGTAGGAGGGAAGAGACATTACTGAAGGTAGGCCTATAGAGCTGTAACAGGGTGGTGGATTAGCCATCACACCTGCTCTAATAGTGGATTGATTAGTGTAGGTTTATCTAGGCCTTAGGGCAGGGACAACAGCAAGGTTCCTTTAAGACACTAGATGTCCCCCTTGCGGCAGGGAGAGGAAGTTTAGATACCTATTAGGGTAACACCCACCCACTGCTGCTGATTGGTTCCTGGCTGTATAAATTAGATAGATAGATTAGATTAGATTAGAATAGATAGATAGATAGATAGATAGATAGATAGATAGATACTGGAGATACCGAGACTGCTCGCCTGGAGACCATGGAGGTCAGGCAAGAGGAGTAACCCCTGTAAGAGAGAGGCAGGAGGTCACTCTCTGTGGCCCTGTGGTGAGAACCAAGCAGTTAAGGACTCCTAGAGGGTGGAGCGGGTGAGGACCAAGCAAAGCGTGAGGTGGAACCATGGACCTTATTTTGCCAGGGCCCTGTCCTAAAAAAAGAAGCTTTGGTTTGAACGTCTTTGGACTGTGTCTGCCTTTTACATTCATGGAGACCTGCAATTTATGGGGCACTACAGGAAGATGCCTGAGTGAGTGGCTCGTACTACCTTGCCTTAGACCAGAAAAAGCCCCTGTCACCAAAGTGGCCTTATCCAGGAGTCATCCTTTAACATCACACACACAAACTGCCCCGGGTCCCCTGTGTTTTGTTACAGAGCCAGTTGGAGTTGATGTAATCTTGAATGTCCGAGATAGAGATAGAGAGGAGCCGCAGTGCAGCTGCAGTGAACAGAGAAGGACATGGAAGCATCACTTTAACTGATGCGGAGTAGCAAGAACCTAATACGGAGGCGGCCGCAGCGGGTGATTGGTCCACTTTCAGAAACTTTACAGTCATACCACAAAATCACATTTTAAGTGTCCTACCTCCCTTTCAGTTGATTTTTGCTACTGATTCTCCCCATTGTTAGAGGCAATAGCAGCATGCAGAAACATTCATTTTTAAACTGTAATCTCTGATCCTAATCCTAATTTCATAATATAACATGTAGCCAGGGCCAGGCTTAGGATGAGTGGCACCCGGTGCAAGATTTTGGGATAGTGCCTCCCCCCAACACATGCATGCAATCCCATTTTCATCACCACAAAATGACCATTTAGTACTAAATACGATTTGTAACCCAATATATCAAAATAAATTAAATCTCCATCACATGATTCAGGAGCTCTGCACCCCGCGGGCATAAAAGCGTTAAAAAAAACAATACTGCGACCTGAGACAAATGAATAACACCTTGCACAGCAGCACAAGGACATTTAGCCTTCTTTTCTGAGGTAAACTAACAGGCTGATTCATCACTAACGCCAGGTAGCGACAGATGAGTGTCTGTTGCAGGCATTTCAGAGCGCCCGCTAGTAGTCGCTGTGCTCGGCCATGGGTCGCTAGTTCATTGCGACTCAGTCGCTGTGCAGTAATGATGAATACATTGTGAGGAGTCGCCATTTGACCAGTACAGCGCTGTATGGGAGCGCATGTTAGCTACTGGTCAGTGCGACCGACTCACAACATATTCATTAAAAAAACAGCCTCACACACCTCCGGCGCTCAAAAATGCTTCTCTGAAGCCCAGATCGCCGGAGGCTGTGTAAAGTAATTGTAGATACTACTAACAGCACAGTACCAGTGCATGCATTTTGGGATACCCACTTTGGACTTAGATGGAAGCCTTTTAACATTAAACTGTTAGAGAACAGACAGTGGATGATCTATTGCCTTGGACTTTAACCACGATTGTTATAAGTTTGCTCTGTGTTTATTTATTTTCAAAGTCTGTTTTTCAGCATGTATCCACCAGTAACAAAGCGAAAACATATGGAATTACATTGTAATAACATTGTAACATGTACACATTAATGCCAGACCTGTAATGTAATTTCTGCAGAAATATATAAAACATGAAAAATTTTGGAAAAATGGCTTTCTCGTCCAGAAGAGGTCACAACATTATTTGAGATTAAAAAACAAAAAAAACAAAACCTGTTTAAAGAGAAGCAAAGTATCATCCATTGAAATGTATGGGAGAGCGACAGGTAGCAAGAGGTAATACCTGGCGCTGTGCAAGGCTGAACGCCGGCGCTGTTCGCTGAGGCTGGGATAATGATGAATCGGACGCTACATGGCGCTATCTCAGTCGCTCAACAGATTCTGCTTGATAAATGTGTAATTGCGTTCCGTGTACGGTGTTCACCTCTCGCTACCTCTCATTAACAAGGCACTACCTGGCGTTATCCCTTCATGAATAAGGCCCTAAGTGCCCATGTCAAGAATCCCCCAGCAACAATTCCGACAGAGTGTAGGGACAGGAGTGTAGGGACAGGAGTGTAGGGACAGGAGTGTAGGGACAGGAGTGTAGGGACAGATCCCACAGTGATGACTGTAATGGTGGAGGCACCGCCTATACGAAAAATCACAGCACCGTTACTCAGCAAAGACAACAGCCCCCAGCTGAGAAACTGAGGAAAATTTTACAAGAGGAGAAATCATCTGACTCAGAAGCTTCAATGTCACCAGTTTCCAAAGCTTCATCTAGTGCCATTGAAACTTATTTAAAAAGCATCATCCACACAGCGTCAATTTTTTGGTCTCAGTGGCACTCAGCATCCAATTGAAGAGATATAAAAATGGCAACGCCGATGCAACCACTGGCTAGCGTCTTGTTTAACACTAACGTCAGAAAAGTTGCAGCGCCGGACGCTCTGGTTGAACAACACCGGATAAAACCTGGCGCTGTAGCTGAAGATCCCACAAAGCACAATAGGCAGAACTGGATTATAGTATTTAATGCTTTTAATTAAAGCGGACCTTCACTCTGAATAAGAGTCTATCTTATATGTTTCCCACACCCTGTACATACAGATTGACCACATTAAAAATCATCCTACCTGCATCTACTGCATGTTATGAGCCTTTAAACATCCAAGATGGCGGCTTATGGAAGCCGCCATCTTATCAGGCAGCCTGCAAACAGGAAGTGCCTCCTGACTGTGCTGCTCTGCATTCTGGGACTGCTGACCTTTCTTATCAGGCAGCCTGCAAACAGGAAGTGCCTCCTGACTGTGCTGCTCTGCATTCTGGGATTGCTGACCTTTACCTGACCCCAGCTCTGCTCTGTCCGAGCAAAGCACAGCTATAACCCGCCCCCCTGTACCTTATCCCACTCTCCTCTCCTCAGTAAGTGTGATGCTTCTGAGTCAAGATGGCGGCGCCCGTATCTTAAATTCCTGAACACAGTTGCAGCCCAGTGGGGGAAAGAATAATAAGTTAGTGACTAAAAACGTAAAATATATTAATTTTAGATGCTGGGGAACCGTTTTTTAAGAGTTTGGGCTTTTCATTAAATCACGCTGAAGGTCCGGTTTAATATTACACACAGAAGTTGCATTGGGACTTGTCAATAATGATTTTTTGGGGAGAGTGTTATTAAAATAGATTTTCATGGCTTCTTTTGCTTAACAATGTGTGATTTGGACAACAACTAAAACACAGCCTAAACACACTGTAAAGTTTGTCCCCTTTGCGGTGATTTCTTGTAACTGTAATGATGAAACACTGACCAGCACAGGGAAAATACAGCTCTAAAGAAGAGGAAAAAATTCATGAATATGCTATTGAGTGCTGGATGAACGGCGGGCCAAAGTGGTGCTTACTGGCGCTGGGATAACTGGCAGCCAGGTCCAATAGGTGCTGAAATAGGCCGGCCAATACCTAAGTGCAACAATCAAAGCTGATTAGTTAGCGTTCTGCGCAGCACCAATGTAATCCACAGCACAGCGCCAGATAAGACCAAAATGCAGCGCTCCAAAACTAGCCACAAAAGCCGCAAAAAAAAAAGGTTAAATGGTGCACATCATAAATAAGGCCCAGAGATTCATCTGGTTTCTTCCCACTCTATAAAAGTGGACCAAAGCCCAGGCCCGATAAATGAGCCGCTTGATACCCCTTGACCTGGGACATCCAGATTCGTGATTCCCTACCGTGTGAAACCCACCCAGGTCACCCGATAAACTCACCTTCTCCCCCAATCAAGCAGCGCATGCACTCCCTGCTTCACCTTTAGAAGAGCGCACACCTGCGTCAGGCATTCGTGAATGGGCGGTGCGGTCACGCTCCCTGTTAGACGGCAGCAGGTATGCGGCCACCAGCTGCACTCGGCTCGACTGGTGCTCCTTAGTCGAGCCTAGACGACTTTCACACAGCGACACATCCCAAATTGGGTTGCCCCGGGGGCAAGAACCAAAACCCGGGATATTCAAAATCCTAGGTTTTGATCCACTTTAAAGCAAAGAATAAAAAAGCAAGATAAAGCTCTTATATCACATATATGACTACTGCTGGACAAAAAGCTTAAAATGGCTCATGATAAACTGACTGCTGATTTGAAAAATGATTTTGAGAAAAAAATTGCAAAGATCAAAGAAGCAAAAATTGACACTGTAGAGAGAAATGTGGAGGAAACTGTAACTAGAATCAGTCAACATAAACAGATTATGGGATCAATGCAGCATCAGATAGATTAATCTCAATCTAAAATGGAAGACCAAGAAACTAGAGACATCATTTTAGGGTGCAAGGCCTTCCTGATTCCATCACAGACCTAGATTCTGCCATAAAAGAACTGATAAGAGCTATTATACCTCATGCTGATGAAGGTCAGTTACTCCTTGATAGGGAGCGTACGGCACTCACAGCACCTAGACAAGTTGGAGCACCGAGAGATTTAATAGTAAAACCACAATTCTATCAAATTAAGGAGCAATTTATGGCGACTGTAATAGAACACAATAATATAATGTCAAGAGAAAATCCAATCCAAATTTTTAATGTAATCAAGTTTTATTGGTTTCAGATAAAAAAAAAAGAAAAAAGGGGAAAATAAGGGATAATGTGGGGGTACAAAAGGGAAGAAGGGAGGGGGGCAAGGGTTTACAGCATGGGGGGGTACAGTATGAGGGAACATAAGTTTCTTGAAGCAATTACAAATAGAACATTGTTTCTATGATATCATTCACCTTCTCCAGTCATTATTGTATATGGTAAACTTATAGGTAAATGGACCAACTGCATTGAGGCGATGTCTTAAAAGGGCCCAAGGAGCATTTGTATGGAACCCCATGAGAGATCTGGGGCCTTAAGGGGCCCGTCTCGCGCCTGGCCTCACGGGCATGCTGGGTTAGTTCAAGGGTTGTGGCTTTTGGCTTCTGGGTCCTTTTGCGCCACATGTGAAGTGGGTCAGCAGTGCCAGTTGGGGAGTGTTAACTACCCTAGAACCCGAAATCTGTTCGTAAATAGAAAAGACCTGGTTGCATAGGGCTTTAATGACTGGACAACCCCACCATATGTGCGTCATGTTACCTGTATCCTTCTGGCATCTCCAGCATTTCTCTGAGTAAGAGGCTGCGAATCGGTGTATGTCCGCTGGACATTTGTACCATCTCGCAAGTACCTTATAGTTTCTTTCTTGAGTGGTGCATGAGACAGACGCCCCCAGGGTACCCAGGTAGATCCTTGCGGTGTCGTCCTCTGAATGCTGGAGTCCTAGTTCCCTTTCCCATTTCTCAATGAACTTAGGGGGCGTAGGGTGATTAGATCTGCGCAGAATAGAGTATAGACTCGATATTACATGAGTAGGGGGACTGTCCTGAGTGATCAAGGATTCAAGTTCTGTAGACGGGTTCCTCGACACCTCCACGAGGTTGTTAGTGTTTAAGAAGGTGTGTAGCTGCCTGTGTAGCAACCAGGACACATGTCTGCCCCCTTGCTTCCTGTCTTAAATCCTCTAGTGTGGGCACCCTCCCTGTTTTTAATATCTGGCCTACTGTGGTGTTGGCATTGGCTCCCCAGATAAGAAAATGTCGAGAGAGTAGCCCAGGTTCAAAGGCAGGGTTGCCAAATATCGGGGTATGAGGGCTCAGTCTATGGACCAGTTGGCGTTTACCCTGTAGGGGGTCCCACATCTCCAGGAAGTGCCTCATAAGGATGTGTAGGGAGCCTTTTTGTGCCTTGGAGAGGAGGCTAGCCCACGTGACCGAAGTGGGGTTGAATGGAGAGAGCGCCCCCTCCAGTTGAACCCACAGTTTATCCTTACCTCTACGCATCCAGTCTACCATTCTTTGCAGGACCGTCGCTGCGTGATATTCCTTAAGGTCCGGGAGGCCCACACCGCCCTCAGTTTTACTCCTTGAGAGTGTGGACAGTCGTACCCTTGGTTTGGTGACCCCCCAATCAAATTTGGAGAACGCTGATCTCAACTTACGAAAGAAGCTGTTTGGGATTTTTATAGGGATCGCTTGGAAAACATATAGGAGTTTTGGGAGGATATTCATTTTTAGACTATTAATCCTTCCAAACCAGGAAACCGGTTTCTTTGCCTAAGAGCTTAGGTCTGTCAGTGTCTTGGAGAGGATGGGGGAATAGTTTAACTCGTATAATCGTTGGGAACTGCACGCCCAGGTATTTAATTGCATCAGTCTTCCACTTAAATGGAAAGCTACCCTTCAGTCAGTCGACCTCCCGCTGCGGAAGCGAAAGGTTGAGAGCCTCTGATTTTGAGTAATTTATTTTGAAATAACTCACAAGACTGAAGCGTTTGGATTCCCCTAGAACCGCTGGCAAAGAGGTGTGTGGGGATGTTAGATGCAGCAGGAGGTCGTCCGCATACAACAAAGCTTTGCAGTGGTGGTCGACTACTTGTACCCCTTTAATGTCAGGGTTATTCCGGATAGCCACTGGCAAGTGTTCCATCATGAGGACATATAGAAGGGGTGACAGAGGGCACCCCTGGCGCGTGCTGTTACTTCCAATTCAAATTTTTGCTGATTTCTCCATTAACAATCCAAAAATGAAGAGAAACGAAACCGCTCCTGACTTGTTGATTCAGAAGAACATTAAATACAGATAAACTTTACTTTGAAAGGCAGGAATTATTCATTTGCATCTGAGGGAGAAGATTTACTCCTTGATCTTGGCATAATATCATCTAGCCTGAGGGAAACTTCATCTTCTTTCTCCTTTATGGAAAAAGAATACATCTGGGAGATCTAAGTGTTCCAGAGTGGATACCTGAGTTTAAAAAGATTCTATCACTTTCTACTTGGTTTTTCAACATTTAGTTTCAACATCTAGATTGATGTCTTTTAACACTTTGATCCTAATAGGAGGATTATGAGGAGAAGAGAAGAAATACTCATAGCAAAACTATGGGGGTTATTTAAGAACGGATAGCGCCAGGTAGTGCTACGTAGTGGCGTGGTGAACGCTGGGCACTGTATGGGAAACCACATTTAAGAAAGGGAATCTGGTGAGCGATGACAAATTGATTTGAAAGTGGGAGTCCTTGGACTGCCTCCCCCTTCCGTTACAGCACCAAACAGGGGCTCACCCATTACTAACCACGCCAACAGATACAGTTATACATATTCACATATTTTTACAAAAATGTATAAAATATACTTTATTTTGAATCAATGCAAATTTTTTTTTAAAAAAGGGGGTTTTCTCCCCCCTAACAATTGATTTTTGTGGTATTAAAAACAGAGTACAATTTCCACTGCAATTACAATCAATAATAAGAGAAGATTAGTTTGCAATTTCTTCTTTTTGTCTGGGTAGACTAGTTTCGCCTTTGTGGCTTCTTCAGTACCCATTAACATTAACAAGTGTTGCTATAAGTAATACAAATAAATCAGTTTCTTATGCAATATTAATCAAAAATTGTTTTTACATCTGGTATACTGATTCAATGTTACAATATTACCTGTGTCCGGATGGACGAATGTTCACTGCATGGCTGTACCCATTATGGACAGGAGCAAGAGACCGCCAACAATGAAAGATGCCTCAATATCTCGAATGCAAAGAGATTATTCATACATCCCCTATAGGTGATAATACACCCTAAGAAAAAGAAGGGGGGTATAGATCACTGGATAATATGTTAGGGATCTAAAAAAAACAACAATTTAAATCAGCCAATCATATGAGCTTCACCCAGTGCTGATAGGTTTAGGATGGTACTTGTGCCTTGGGAACACCAATGGATAGATATTTGAAATGTGGATACCATCTATCTGTTAAAAGTGAGAAGGAAGAGCAGCATAATTACTCAGCCTACCATATACAACAGAATGTAGATATTAGCAAAATAGGAAAATAACAACCGTCCCAGGAGAGCCAATACTCTCACACTGGGTCCCATTGTGTTACCTGGTTATGGAATCCTATGAGGAAGCATGCAAGCTAGACCAATCCATCCCCATGACAGCAAAAGCACATGTATAGGTTAAATACCTGTTGTTCTCAGTGTTCTCATAGGCATCCAAGTGAGTGGCGCACTCAGTCAGTCTGCTCGCGCTGGGCCAGGCCAAGCTGCTGTATCAGCTGTCTGTGCCCAGACATGCGTGTGCTGACCTCTGTATCTCCGCTTCCGTTGCTGCCAAGATAGAGTGCATCGCATGCTATATGCGAGTGTTGGGGGCGTTTCGTGTGACGGAATGACGTCACAGCCCCTCCAGCTTGCGGCCGCTTAGAACATGCGGCCGCGATGGTATGGGAGGGGGGCAGAGCATACTTTCGCTTTCCAGTGTCTGGAGCGCATGCATGAGGGGAAGAAGCCCTTCACAATGCGCGTCAGCGCTCCAGACCTAAACAGGAAGCGGGGCGGCACCCAGCCACTTACCATATGTCAAATTTTCTAGTGGCTGTCGCACTCTTACTCATATGTATCCCACTGTCGCACTCTTACTCATATGTATCCCACTGTCGCACTCTTACTCATATGTATCCCACTGTCGCACTCTTACTCATATGTATAATATGATGATAATGGATAAGTTTTTCACATTATTATTTTTCATATTTTTTATTTCCAAATGTTGTATGGTTATTTTTATAGGTTTTTCATGTATAATCTTCTTAAATATCCTGCAGTTGCGTTCTTCTTTAAGACACCGCCGCACTGGGGTCGGGTGCAGAAGCTGATGCTCTGCCTCCAGCAAAGCTTTTGCTGGAGATAGAGTGCTAGCTCTGCTACACCCGAGAGCCAATCATTTGGCTCCTGGGCAGCGTCATCGGTTACCGGGCAGATTTTCCGGGACCTGTGACATCACGCCTGACCTTCCCTGATTGGGGGACAGCATGGGGTTGCTTGGCAACCCCCTGCTGACAATAGCGGTGGTGCCCTGCAGATTCTATTGGCAGGGGCGCCTAGCAGAGGTAAGTCGGGAGCTCAAGGGGCCCCTCTATTGTCATTTACAGCATTAATTTACATTCTTATTGATATGCTAATTTCCGAGCGCCGGTGACGTCATTGATGACGTCAGGCGCACATTTTTGTATATAATGGCTGTTCACTGCCTGTTCTGGTTGTATGTGGTTGGTCCTGAGGAAGGGGGCCACAGTGCACCCCGAAACGTCGACCAGAAACCAATCCTTGTTTTGCATGATTTATGGTGTTTGGATTACAAATAT
This sequence comes from Gastrophryne carolinensis, assembly GCA_027917425.1. Lineage (NCBI taxonomy): Eukaryota > Metazoa > Chordata > Amphibia > Anura > Microhylidae > Gastrophryne > Gastrophryne carolinensis. The sequence goes on along the minus strand of CM051235.1, from coordinate 103,508,421 downwards.
AAGCTCATTTACTTTTACCTTTACATTGGAGTGCTGGTTCTTTACAAAATACTTACCATATGTCGCCACCATACTGGACTCCTCCAAAATGGAGGATGTAATCCTTATATAAGGGTAGCAAGAATATGGCTATATAGTTGACTTTCTAAACTTCTCCATATGCATAAACAGGACAGTTGTTAGGGCGAGCGCTGCACGCCCGTCTCACAGCAAGTCACTTACCTCCATGGCTGCATGCAGCCGTCATCCATCTTGCAGCACTTCCTCATGGCTGCATTCAGCTGCCGCCCTTCCCCCCCATGCTTCCTGCTCACATGCTCAGGTGCACGCACGTCTCTGTCCACTAGAGGGCGAGCGCACTGGATTCCTGAGATTTAAAGTGCCTGTACAGCACTGATTGGCGCCTGCTCATCCAATCCTGCATCCACTTCCCCTATTTAAAGAGGCACTTCCTTTCCTTCAGGGCCAGATCTTGGTCTCTCCATGCTTGTTGAAAGTCAGACATTCTTGGATTGCTCACCCGTGTACCGACCTCTGCCTGTCCCCGACTCTGAACCTTTGCTGCCTGCCCCGACCTCGGCTACTCACCTTTACCGCGAACCTGTGCTGCCAGCCCCGATCTCTGCCTGTACTTACTACGCCTTTTTGCCTGCCACTTGTGTACCTCACTGAACCTCGGCTGACTGTGGGACTGGGCCGCTGTTAGGGGGTAGCGACCTGGGGGTCACTCGCCGCACAAGACCAACCTGCCTTGCGGTGGGCTCTGGTGAATACCGGTGGCCTCTTAGACTCCGCTCCCCTGACACGGTACCCGCCATCGGTTCCACAGTTAAAGCGGATCCACACCCGAGTCCGCTCCACCCGGTCCGTGACAGTAAGATCTGGCCATGGATCCCACTGAGATGCCACTGCCTAACGCCTCAGAATTGCTCACTGTAGTGGCTATGCAGACTCGCCAAATCAACCAGCTCGCCGCCATGGTTCAGCAATTACTAACAATCCTGCAGCAGCAATTGCCACCTTCCGCTCCGGTGTCGCCGCCACCTGTACCACCTCCAGCTAGACTTTGTCTCTCCTTGCCGGCTAAATTTGACGGGGATGCCAAGTCATGCCGAGGTTTCCTTGCCCAGTGTTCTCTGCATCTGGAGATGTTGGCGGACCAGTTTCCCACTGAACGAGCCAAAGTGGCCTTTATTATTAGTCTGCTTACAGGAAAGGCCCTGGCCTGGGCCACTCCTTTATGGGATCGCAACGAACCAGTGACTTCCAACTTACATGCCTTCGTTTCTGAGTTTCGCCATGTCTTTGAGGAACCAGCCCAGGCCTCATCGGCAGAAGCAGCCCTGCTTAACTTGGTCCAGGGCGACCGGTCTGTTGGTGAATATGCCGTACAGTACCTCACCCTGGCGTCAGAATTATCCTGGAATAATGAGGCCTTGTGTGCCTCCTTTAAGAAAGGACTTTCTAGCCATATTAAAGATGCCCTAGCGGCACGTGATTTGCCTTCGTCTTTGACTGATCTTATTCGCTTGGCCACACGCATCGATGTGCGTTTTTCTGAAAGACGAGAGGAACTCCGCCTGGGAAAGAAATTTGAGTGCCCTAGGAGGGCTTCACGTCTGGCCCCTGTTTTCCAACATCCACCTTTGCCCGCACATGGGCCTTCCACTGAGGAGGCTATGCAGGTGGACCGATCTCGCCTAACTCTGTTGGAGAGAACTCGTCGAAGAAACGAGAACCTTTGTTTGTACTGTGCCAGCTCCGAGCACTTCTTGAAAGACTGTCCTGTTCGCCCGCCACGGGCGCACCTAGTAAGGGTGGGAGAGGCATCCCTGGTTGGGTGTGCTACCTCTTCACGCCTTACGGTTCCAGTGCAACTCTCCATTTCTGCTAACGTCTCTGTGAATTTGTCAGCTTTTCTGGATTCGGGCTCCGCGGAAAACTTCATCGGGGCCTCTTTGATTGACAAGTATAATATCTCTGTGAGTCGCCTCGCAAGGCCTCTAGTTATTGCCCCGACCTCGGCTACTCACCTTTATCGCGAACCTGTGCTGCCAGCCCCGATCTCTGCCTGTACTTACTACGCCTTTTTGCCTGCCACTTGTGTACCTCACTGAACCTCGGCTGACTGTGGGACTGGGCCGCTGTTAGGGGGTAGCGACCTGGGGGTCACTCGCCGCACAAGACCAACCTGCCTTGCGGTGGGCTCTGGTGAATACCGGTGGCCTCTTAGACTCCGCTCCCCTGACACGGTACCCGCCATCGGTTCCACAGTTAAAGCGGATCCACACCCGAGTCCGCTCCACCCGGTCCGTGACAACAGTCACCACGGGGCCTATCGTCTACTACTTATTGTACACAAAGAAAAAAAAACATTTGTTTTTTCAAAGATAGAAAAACATCACGGTAAACATCACTGCCTATTTAGGCTAGTAAAAATAATAAATGAGTTTGCAAATGTACACACCATGATAAAAAAGGCTTAGCCCGGAAGCAAAGACATCACCTCGTGTATTCCAGATGGAAGTGACGAATATGTAAGTGGCTACCATCCCACAAAACGCCACACGGGAATCTGGTGAGCATCTCTAAAAGCGTCATGTAGCGCCACATGTATTACTAGAGGCGGCTCAGTGTATAACGCCGGCACTCTAGGTTCAGGAGCGCCATGTATTACCTTTCGCTCAGTGTCGCTCTCCCATACATTTCAATGGGTTTTTATTTGGTTCCGGTTAAATAGTGTGTTGGGCAATTAAAATGTAACATTTTTAGCTCAGATCATTGTGTGACCTCTCCTGGCTGCAAACAAACACTTTTATAATTTTTTTTGTTTTAATATTTTTATGCAGAATTGTCATTACAGGTCTGGCACTAAAGTGTCATTGTCAGTGTTAAAACAATGTCATTCCGTGTGTTTTCGCTTTGTTACTGGTGAATACGTGTTCAAAAACAGACTTTGATCACGCAGCATCTTGTGCTCTATGCTACAGCGACCAGATTTAGAGCACCGACACTGTGTGTGTGCAGTTTTTTCTTAAATATGGGGTGAAGCGCTGAGTGCTGGATGCACTGAGCTAGCGCTACCTATCGCTCGCTGCAGCATTGTCCTCTTGATAGATGTAGTGTAGTCTTGACCCTAGCGTTCTCCATTGGCTCCGTTGGCTCTGCAGTGAATTCATCAATGCCGGACAGGTTACTACAGCGACCACAACACTAGGTTACAGCACCCGACACCCGCTTACAGCGTCTACTAGCAGTCGCTCTAAGTGCCACTATACAGACGCTCACATGGCGATACGTGGCACTACTAATAAATCAGCCTCCACGTTACATTCATGAATACTTTGGTATTGTTAGTGTTATGTAAAGCAGAATTTGAGGGTTAGAGATGTTGTGAAAATATAGCTGTCAACTATGGTTTAGGGCCTTATTCATGAAGGGATAGCGCCAGGCAGTGCCTTGTAAGTGGTAGCATCAGGTAGCGTCAGGTGAACGCCGGCCACAGCACGCAATTACACATTTATGAAGCCGATTCCGTTGAGCGACTGGGATAACACCATCGAACGATTCATCATTCCCAGCCTCAGCGTACAGCGCAGGCGCTCAAACTTTCAGAGCTCTCCCATACATTTCAATGGACGTTCTTTTACTTCTCTTTAAACAGGGTGTTTTTTTTCTCAAATAATGTTGTGACCTCTCCTCGCCTAGAAAAAGCCATTTTTGACAACTTTTTCTATTTTTTATATATTTATGCAGAATTGACATTACAGGTCTGGCATTAATGTGTTCATGTTACAATGCTATAACAATGTAATTCCATATGGTTTTGGCTTTGTTACTGGTGGATACATGTTCAAAAACAGCCTTTAATCACACAGCCTCCGGAGCTCTGGGCTACAGCGAAGCATTTTTGAGTGCTGGCGGTGTGTGAGGCTGTTGATGAATATGGTGTGAGTCGGTCGCACTGACCAGTGGCTACCATTCGCTCCTATACAACGCTGTACTGCTCATATAGCGACTCCCCACAACGTATTCATCAGTGCTTCACAGCGACTGAGGCGCTCTGAACTAGCGAACCTTGGCCGAGCACAGCGACTACTAGCGGGCGCTCTGAAATGCCTGCTACAGACGCTCATCTGTTGCTACCTGGCGTTAGTCATGAATCAGCCTGTTATATTGTTTTTTAAATTTTTTAGTTGATTTGGACTTGCACCTCTGCTTTGTGTTGCCGCGCTGCAGTTGAAACATAGTATTCAGATGGGATAGTTCACACATCTGCGCTGCGCAATCCATTAATAAAGCTTTGAAGACGCCTTTTTCCTGTAACAGAGGGGGTCAGTGGGGGTCTGTGGCAGTCTGACACATGTGTAATAGAGTGTACCCATGTTGCGTTTGCGTTGTCATAGACTTTACCATTTACATATTATGCAAAAAATATTTTTCTTTTAGGGGCGCGGCACAAGCACAATGTAAACAAAACGCTTGCCCTTAACACAAGGGAGAGGTGTGAATGAAGCCTTATAGTTTATGGTTAAATACTATAGAAATTATAGTGTTGTATATATTTTAGGAAATATTTCATTAAATGAATAGACTTTATTTGTCAAAAAGGTTCATATTTTTTTCAGATATGCCTGCGGGGTGGATATGCGCCCGGGGGAAGGCTTGACTCACAGGCTGACCTCTTTTTTTTTTGTGGGGGTTGAGGGGAATTTTGTGACCCGACTTTCCTGGAACACCTAGGTGGTCGTAATACCTGTATTGGGTAATTTTGGGGTTCTGATGTTGATAGATAGTTTTTGTTTTTCGTGTGTCTGGTTTATTTGTCATTTTCTTTCTTTTTTTATTCTCTTTACTTACTAGGGGAATCGGAGCCTTGTTAACTACTTAACTCCCTTTGTGAAATTGGAAGGGTTTTGTCGCACTGAAAAAAACAATTTATAATTTTCACTGGAAAGGACATTCCTTCAAAAATCACAGTTAAACATGTATAGCGCAAAATGATGAAACTGGTCTGGCAACAGAGGGTGACAATATCTCTAGGTGGGCTGGCAGTTAAAGAGTTAAAGCATAATAATTAGGAAAAACTCACATACACATATCACATGAAGGATTAATGCCTGCAATCCCAGGATCCCTTACTCGCTGTATAGCAGCACGCTGAACATATTAACCCTTTATGTGGATAATGTGGGATTTGATCCTTGCCCTGGGGGCATCCTCATTTGGGATGCTCCACTATGTGAACCCCCCCAATCATTCATAAAAATATACCCTTGCCCAGGCACACGGTGCATGTTCAGGCTCTTGTCCAATCAACTCTGCATACTGTGCATATTAATGCTTATTAGAGTATTAGATATTAGAGCTCTGCATACTGTGCATATTAATGCTTATTAGAGTATTAGATATTAGAGCTCTACATACTGTGCATATTAATGCTTATTAGAGTATTAGATATTAGAGCTCTGCATACTGTGCATATTAATGCTTATTAGAGTATTAGATATTAGAGCTCTGCATACTGTGCATATTAATGCTTATTAGAGTATTAGATATTAGAGCTCTACATACTGTGCATATTAATGCTTATTAGAGTATTAGATATTAGAGCTCTGCATACTGTGCATATTAATGCTTATTAGAGTATTAGATATTAGCGCTCTGCATATTGTGCATATTAATGCTTATTAGAGTATTAGATATTAGAGCTCTGCATACTGTGCATATTAATGCTTATTAGAGTATTAGATATTAGAGCTCTGCATACTGTGCATATTAATGCTTATTAGAGTATTAGATATTAGAGCTCTGCATACTGTGCATATTAATGCTTATTAGAGTATTAGATATTAGAGCTCTGCATACTGTGCATATTAATGCTTATTAGAGTATTAGATATTAGAGCTCTGCATACTGTGCATATTAATGCTTATTAGAGTATTAGATATTAGAGCTCTGCATACTGCGCATATTAATGCTTATTAGAGTATTAGATATTAGAGCTCTGCATACTGTGCATATTAATGCTTATTAGAGTATTAGATATTAGAGCTCTGCATACTGCGCATATTAATGCTTATTAGAGTATTAGATATTAGAGCTCTGCATACTGCGCATATTAATGCTTATTAGAGTATTAGATATTAGAGCTCTACATACTGCGCATATTAATGCTTATTAGAGTATTAGATATTAGAGCTCTGCATACTGTGCATATTAATGCTTATTAGAGTATTAGATATTAGAGCTCTGCATACTGTGCATATTAATGCTTATTAGAGTATTAGATATTAGAGCTCTGCATACTGCGCATATTAATGCTTATTAGAGTATTAGATATTAGAGCTCTGCATACTGCGCATATTAATGCTTATTAGAGTATTAGATATTAGAGCTCTGCATACTGTGCATATTAATGCTTATTAGAGTATTAGATATTAGCGCTCTGCATATTGTGCATATTAATGCTTATTAGAGTATTAGATATTAGAGCTCTGCATACTGTGCATGTTAATGCTTATTAGAGTATTAGATATTAGAGCTCTGCATACTGTGCATATTAATGCTTATTAGAGTATTAGATATTAGAGCTCTTCATACTGTGCATATTAATGCTTATTAGAGTATTAGATATTAGAGCTCTGCATACTGTGCATATTATTGCTTAAATGAGTATTAGATATTAGAGCTCTGCATATTGTGCATATTAATGCTTATTAGAGTATTAGATATTAGAGCTCTGCATACTGTGCATATTAATGCTTATTAGAGTATTAGATATTAGAGCTCTGCATACTGTGCATATTAATGCTTATTAGAGTATTAGATATTAGAGCTCTGCAGTTGGGAGCAGAAGCGGCCGCATCCCCACTTTTCCTTTAGCCAGGGTAGTGCCCCCCCTTAGCCTATCTGAATGGCTGGGCACAAGTCCAGAGATGCTGGGGATGCGGCTGGCATTGTTTAAATCGCCGTAGCAGCCAGGGCAAAGGTGAGTTGAGCCTACCCCAAGGTAGGGGGGTTCACACAGCGGTGTGTCCCAATTCTGGATGTCTCAGGGGAAGGCCAGCGGTCTGGCCACTCAGTTTTGTTCCACTTTAAAGGCGGAGTACAATGCATAGAAGTGATCTAGTTTGATTGGTTCACTACAGAATGCAGGCAGGATGTCCAAGGCTGACATGTCACATAGAGACCTAACACAACCCCCCCCCCAGTGATTACAAAGCGCCATTGAATAAAGATTAATATTATCTTGCCAGACATTTTAGCAGGTTTTTGGATAACAAATGTGTTACTTTAAAACTACCACTAGGGGGAGACAAACAGTCATGAACAAACTAGTGCTCCAAGAAGAGACAACTTCATATTTAAACCGGACCTTCACCATGATTTATTGAAAAGCTCAAACCCTTAGAAAATGATTCCCCAGCATCTAAAATTAATATATTAATTATATATTAATTATTAATATATATATACGTTTTTAGTCACTTACTTATTATTCTTTCCCCCGCAGGGCTGCAACTCTGTTCAGGACTTTAGGATACGGGCGCTGCCATCTTGACTCGGAAGTATCACACATACTGAGGAGAGGAGAGTGGGATAAGGTACAGGGGGGGCGGGTTATAGCTGTGCTTTGCTCAGACTGAGCAGAGCTGGGGTCAGGAAAAGGTCAGCAGTCCCAGAATGCATAGCAGCACAGTCAGGAGGCACTTCCTGTTTGCAGGCTGCCTGACGACCCATGAGCCACTATCTTGGATGTTTAAAGGCTCATAACATGCAGTAGATGCAGGTAGGATGATTATTAGTGTGAGCAATCTGTATGTACAGGGTGTGGGAAACATATAAGACTCTTATTCAGAGTGAAGGTCCGCTTTAACATAGCAGGGTTTGTGGAAACATTTGCTAAGCATAATTGGAAATGCTGTCTGAGGGTTTAAAGAGGTACATCTGAGTGCCTGGAGTATGGCCGCCCAGTTCCATACCCGCTGTGTGAACCCATTTGCCAGTTTCACGCACATTTTCCTGGAGACCTTGCTGCGTCTGTGCGCTCTGGTTGCATTGCCACTCACCTCTAGGCGTGCGCATTCCTCTCTGAAGGGGCGGCGCGGGCACGCCATGGCTTCAAGGTGGGCGCAGGTGTTAGCCGAAGGGAGCCGAGTGACAGCGAGCACAGGTTTTTCTCAGGCCGTGGGGGTCGTCACGAATATGGATATACGGGGAATCTTATATATTCCAGGGCCGGCAGCCATGGGTTTTGGTCCACTTTAAAGTTGACTTTCTCTGATTTTGTTCCATGCCCTACGGGGCATAACGAATTGGTATGCCCCAATGTGTGAAACCCACTAGAAAGCCCACTAATCGTCACCTTTCTCCGTTCCAACAGTGTATGCGTGGGCTCTTGTCCAATCAAAGCCCTTTGTCTTGACTATGTCATTCGGCAAAGGGCTCTGATTGAAATCAATGCGGCGTGCATGCTGCTCCCCACCTATCTGAATGGCTGGGGCAGGCGTATATGCATACCACCGGGGGGGAAGGGGATGCAGCAGCATGTTCTACCCTTGTAAATAATCAGCCATTGACCGAAAGACAAACGACTCTGATTGGACGAGAGCCCGCACGTGCGCCAATGGAGCGGGGAAAGGTGAGTTTTTATGGGTGGCCTGGGGGTTTCACACAGGGGGCATCCCGATTCGAGCGGCCGGCCCTGGAATCTTTTAGATTCTAGGCCAGCCACTGGTGAGTTGTTGGACAAATGCTGCTTCTTTTTGTTACATGATGCAGCAAGAGCACAAATCTCCTAAATAAGGGTGAGGAGCCACAGAAACGCGCACTATGTCATTAATTCAACTTTTCCCTTCTTTACCCAGAAGTTTAGCATTATGAATGAAATATATGCTTCCTGGATGGCAAGTATTTCTGCTGAGCCTCGTATAATAAGATAAACGAGGGAGTCCTGGCTAATATTAGCTAGTAATAGGACAGAGTGCCAGGTACCACCAGACACGGCGTTTATCCCGTCTGCAGCTCCTATTTACATTCCATCCAGCCGCTATTCCTCTGTAAACATCCTGGAGCACCATGAGGCTTCCCTCCTCATAAAGTCCATCATTGATATTCACAGCACAGATCTCTAGGAAATGATACATTGAACAAGTAGTGCCAAATAAAATAAGACTTCATAATAATAATAATAATAATAAAAAGCCATAGACTTAAAAAGTGTGTATTGCTACACAAAGCATGCAGGAAGAGCACGCGGATCTCCTCAGCCACCAAAATGTAGTGTGTGGATACCCCATGCTATATAATACCCTCACCCAGGGCAGGATTTAGTGCGGTGGAGGTCTCTGGGCACAAAATCTGGCGGAGGTCTCAGATACAGTATTTTTCCCTTTAAAATAATAGTCCAGCCAAGTAACTGATTGGTGGATGTCTGGCACCCGCCTACTTACTGGAACGTCAGATCAAGTCCCTTGTGCCGCCCTTGTGCGTGTGCGTGCTGCTCGGGATCTCCTCACCCAGCTGGTCCAGCAGAAATCAGTTCCCTGCATTGAGCTGCCAGTGGCTGCGCTTGGTGGCTTATGTGCGGTGAGTGGCCGCCCATTGACAGCTCTGCACGCACCCATCACTGTAGCGTTGTTCAGAGGCGTAGCTGGACTTTTCTGCACCCGGTTCAGAATTCAGAAGATTCAGAATAGCGCCCCCTCCCCAAATAAAGCTTAAGCTGAATTGCCCCGCTCCTAATGGACTTTCTCAAGTTCTGTTCTGCGCCCCGCTGGGGCATCCTGAATTGGGATGCCCTGCTATATAAGCGCCCCAGTTTCCCAGTAAAACTCACTTCTCTTTGGTCCAATGGCGCAAGCACGGGCTCTCGTCCAATCTCTCGGCAAAGGGCTTAGATTGCCCTCTATGGGGAACACGCGCTGCTGCGCTATCCCCCATGGCGTACATGCTCCCGTCCCAACCTAACTGAATGGCTGGGGCAGAAGCGTGTGCAGACCACAGGGGATGCAAGGGATGCGGCACATGCTCCCCATTGTAAACAAAATTGTCGAAAGGCAAGTGGCTCTGATTGGATGAGAGCCAGCACATGCGCCATTGGACCAGGGAAAGGTGAGTTACCAGCGTCCTGGGGGTTTCACAAAGCGGGGCATACCGAATCGGGGGAAAGCCAGCGGCTTTTTAGATTTCAGGTCAGCTGCTGGTGGGTTTTGGTAAAAAAATAAAATGCAGGCTGTTTTGGGGCACAGGGTTGGCGATAGGAATTCTTGCGGAATTCCGGGCGGCTCCATTGCATCCCATTTATAAGCACTGCACAGGTGTGAGGTCGGGGGCTGCGCACAGTGCCTGTTGGGATGCAAGATGGTGCCGCCCGTCGGGAAGTCGCCCGGAATCCGAGGGACCCAGAAGACAGATGCCATGACAAGGTATGTAAAAATTTAAAAATTGGCCAAAGGTAAAACCGGGGGGGGGGGGGGCAGAAGATTGGTGAGGATTGGTGGAGGTTTTAACCTGCCTGGCCACATGCCTGCCACATGCCTGGCTGTGCCTAGCAGAATGGCGGGGGTGGGAGCACCCATATGATGCCAGAAATGCGGCAGCACATGCCTCCTCATTGGATGAGAGCCTGAGCATGCACCGTTGAAATGGGGGGCGGTGAGTTTTTGTAGGCACCTGGAAGGGTGTCACACAGTGGGGCATTCCAATTCGGGGAAAAGCCAGCGGCTGGCCCTGGAATCTTTTAGATTCCTTACTGGCCGCTGTTGGGTTTTGTTCTGCTTTAATCAGGGTCCCATCATGCAAACCATAGCCAGATTGGTCAGTGCTTTATTAAATGGTAAATAGATATGAAGTCTAACAGACACAGAGAGAGAGACACACACAGACTGACAAAGAGACACACACCTACCAACCTACACGCTACGCCCATGGCATTGCTGACAGCGGCTTTGCTGCTCTAGACTCTCCGTCCTGCCCTGTGGTGGCTTTGGCTGCAGGTTTTCAAAAACAAAAAAAAAGGCTTGCCCAGACGCGGGTGGCCAGCAATGCCACCGATAGCTTTGTTGCTGGTCACGCAGCGCTTCAGACCAAAGATGGGAAAGCCTCCTGGACCAGACCATAACCCAAAGGTTGGTGAAGGCTCTCTTTGCAGGGCAAGAGAAGGAGGCCCTGGGGCACGCTCTCCCCCTCTTAATCTGGCCATGCGGGTGAGGGGGGATCAAAAGTGGGTGACTGGAAAACAGGGTGACTTGCCACCTCGAGAGCCTACCAGGTGGTATTCTGCAAGGTTGTGGCTTGTACCCCAACCTGATCTGTGGATCTGTGGCATCTATATTTTGCCCAACCCTGATTTGCTTAATGAGAACAAAACTTCTCCAAAAGTTGATGTAAACTACTTATGTGCATTTTACAGGTGACTGACTAACCTTACTTACAACACAGGGCCTTGAGATAATTCTGAAATGCAGAATGGTTATCAATGAAAAACCGTTGGGAACCTAGGCTTAAAAAACAAGCCACTATACTCATGTTTTGGTTCTTGCAGATGATTGATCCCAGTCTGGCACTCTGGATCTTACCTGATCACCAGGTTCCATGCTGCCCGGCCAATCATCAGTCACATCCGCCTTCACGGCAGCAGGCTGTCCCCTACCTTAAGTCACAGTGACGCTGGTATGCCCCCTCCATTGCACTCAAAGAAGTGGGCATACTCTAGGCCAGGGGTGCTCAACCGTTTGAAGAGCCACTTAAGTGATTTGGAAACTGGTCGTGGGCCACAATGATGAAGTTCAGAATTTTAAATTTTTTCAATTTGAATAGCTTAATGAAGATTGTCTACAACAATCAGGATATGCACTCTCTTCACAAACTCCATTAGACTGATTTTATTATACTTGTATGTCCTTCAATCACACCACCTCTATTTACCAATGTTCCTCTTCTTTACCACTGTCCTTGCAATCTCTCATTTTACTGAGCTTCTATTTAACTACCTTTACATGCCAGTTCCATTTACCCCTCACACTTTCCCCAGAGAAGGTCAGGGGCCACATCAGATGCCCCTGGGCCACAGGTTGAGCATATGTGCTCTAGACACTGTGACTGATGGCAGGCCGATGTGACTAACGACTAGCCCAGTACTAGGATCTGGCAATCAGGTAACATCTAGAGCGTCGAACTAGAAACGATCAGCTGCAGGGGAAAAAGGTGAGTACAGCACGTACGATGACTTCAACCACAGTCAGTCTGCAAGGCACATAGCGGGGGTGAGGGATCCCAGAAAGAGGTTTGTTTACTGCAAGACCGGGGTGTTTCACAAACCTAAATGCCCCCTAAGGTAAGATTTTCCTCAAGGAAAATCCAAATAAGAAGGGCTTGGCCTCCGCTGATGTTTCGCAATTCCATAATCATTTCCCGTGCAATATTTAAACCAGAACAACACATATTTTTAAGGAAATCGGTATTGTTTCCTGTGCAGGGGGGCATCTGTATTACCAAGCCCCCCCCCCTCCACTATTATGCCAAATACAATAAATAATCTTACCTTTAAAATCCACCCCCCCCCCTGCAAAATTGAGCCCCACAATTGGCCACCATGCTGACGTGGTCTGCAGGCCTCCCCTAGGTATCCGGCAAACCATGTGACCCTGGCAGCTGATCGCAAGACTTGATTTTGCCAGGGGGGCCATTTATATGCTTAGATTATTTGTTTTGTTTTAGCGGGCATTACACCGCAGGGGACGTGGTAATCGGGATATCCCCGATGCTAAAAAATTCCACTTTAAAGGGTCATTTCACTTTCAATGGCATTTTTAAAAGTTTCCATTATTGTGTGGCAAAAGGATGTCTTCAATGTGCTAAACTTATCTGTTATTTTTTAAATTTTCTATTTGATTGCAACTCTGTGCTATAAACGAGAATAGTTTTCCATAGCAACAATGTGTTTACCTTAGTGCTGATTTCGAGTACATATCATAGACTTCCTCACTCTAGCTTGCTCAGCATCTGATTGGCTAAGGCATGGGTGACAGGTTTAACCCATCTTCTTCTGTTTGGAAGGATCTCAGTCAGACAGTCATTAGGCTGATTAGCCAAAGATCCTAAAAAGTTCACCTGTTACACTGGCGGAATTGAGGGAACTTGTAGTCCATTGTTTTTACTCAAGGTCATGAAAACTACTTCCACTGTAGCAAAACATAGTCCCAGGAATATGAGAATCATGGAAACAGCAGCTGATAAGTAAATAACTGGGTGGCAGCCTCCTGAAATAGCACAGCGCTAACTGTATTGCTTGCCTCTCGTCCAGTTCCAGTTTGCCTGCCGATCTTTGAAGCCTCTGTTGCCAACCCTGCCTGTCTAGCCATGTATGGTGCCAAGCTTTGGTTACCAACACAACTTGTTCAACCACATCCCGTGCCAAGGCTCTGTTGTTGACTCAGCCAGTCTGACCACATTTAGTTCTGAGACTTTGTTACTGGCCCTGCCCATCCACCCACATTCGATGCCAAGCCTTTGTTGCTGACCCTGCTTGTTCAACCATGTCCAAGTGCCAAGTCCTGCTGTTGACCTTTGCTATACTTAACCCCGCCAGAGTACCTTGCTATTTGCTGACCCTTTGCCACATTGTACTATGCCACTGCAACTGGCTCTTCTTGTCAAACTGCCCTGCCTGGCACATCCAAGATTGCTACCCATGGACCCGGCACCGGGGCCTGTTCTTTCTAAACAGTTACCAGTGTAGTGCAGTGCTGCTACTTGTGTGTCCAGTCAGAGTGGGCCTATCCAGACCTTCACCTGCTACAGAGATGCCAACCTTGGATACCAGCTTACAGGGTGATGGGCATGGCAAGGATGTGGTTTAGGGGCGTGGCTTACTCGCAGGCTTCTGTGGAACAACTATTCTTTACAAAACCTCCGATATTGCGCTCAAAATACACCAAGCATTTAAAGCGGGAGTCCAGGCTATGGAAGAATGTCAATGCCAGGTACATTATAGGTTTGTGGGCAGCAGCAATCAACACACAAGCTTGCTTACAAAGACTCTGCTATACCAGTGCAGACAAGGCCAAGCTACTCCAGTATTCATTCAGGCAAGCAACTGTTTTCTGAAGGCTTCTTCTCATGTGGGTCTTGTCTCTTTAGAGGAGACATCTATTTGTGAAGTGTCAGGGGAGCAAAAGTTAATCTATTCTAGAGTATCCAGCCTTCCATTACTTTGACTATATGTAGCTTCTGGAGAAGAATAGGCACAGCCAAACTGAAATTGCCAAACATTTATTCATAGGTTTAAGCGGGTAAATGTTAGTTTCTTTTTGCAACAAATGACTTGTCTAGTGGAACTACATCCCTCAACGTGATGTCACATAAGGTATTAGGGCATGCATGGGATTCCATGTTGTATGGTAAGTGGTGACACACAGCTCTTACTGGAGAGCCCTGCAGGCATACGTCAGCAGAATATCTTTCATATTTCTCTCCTCACGTAAAAGGAGACATGATTAACAGATTAAAAAGAACACCAATGGAAATAACGTGTATGTCTCTCTACAGTACTGTGAATTGCAAACAAAATTGTAACTAAGGGGGTTATTTAAGAAGGGATAGCGCCAGTTAGTGCCTCGTAGCGGCCGGCAGCATCTGGTGAACGCCGGGCACTGTGCGCAAAATCACATTTGAGAAAGCAAATCTGGTGAGCGCCTCTAACATGCGCCATGTAGCGTCATATGTATTACCAGAGGCGGCTCAGCGTATAGCGCCGGCGTTCTAGGCTCGGGAGCGCCATGTAGTACCTGACGCTCTGTAGCGCTGTCCCATACATTTCAATGGGGCTTCATGTGTATAAACAGCGTGTTTGGCAATTTTACTTTTTTGCTCAAACTTCTCCTGGCTGCAAACAAACACTTTTATACATTTTTGGACTTTTTATAGTTTTATGCAGGATTGTATTTATAAAAAAGTGTTATTGTCCCAGTGTTAAAACAATGTCATTCCATGTGTTTTCGCTTTGTTACTGGTGGATATGTGTTCAAAAACAGACTTTGATTACACAGTGTCTGGCGCTCTATGCTATAGCGACCAGATTTAGAGCGTCCATGCTGTGTGTGTAGTGTTTTGTTAAATGTGGTGTGGAGTGCCGAGTGCTGGGCGCAGTGAGCTGGCACTACCTGTCGCTCACTGCAATGCTGTACTGTTATTAGAGCGCCCAACACACATCATATTTATCAATGCGGGCCAGGTTACTATAGCAACCGCAAAGCTAGGTTACAGCGTCCGATACCCGCTTACAGCGTCTACTAGCGGTTGTCTAAGCTCCACTATACAGACGCTCATCGGGTAATACATATGCATATGGTACTGCTGGGAACAGTGGTATAGAGCACATAGTAGCCACCAAGTTTACCCCATGAAGGCACCTGCTATTTTGATTTGGCAAAGGAATATACCTAAAACAAGCAAAATTCTACAATGCATCCCCTGGTTGTGTAAGTGTGTCTGTAATACTTATTACCAGTGATCTCTGGAGCTAGGTTCAAATGCCTTCCAAGCAGCTGCTTTGCTTTTCAACAATTACTAAATACTAAGCCATTTTTTTTCAAATCAGTTTAAAGCAGTCCTTCACTCTGAATAAGAGTCTAACTTATATGTTTCCCCCACCCTGTACATACAGATTGCTCACATTAAAAATCATCCGACCTGCATCTACTGCATGTTATGAGCCTTTAAACATCCAAGATGGCGGCTTATCGAACATCAGGCAGTGCCTTCTGACTGTGCTGCTCTGCATTCTAGGATTGCTGACCTTTTCTTGACCCCAGCTCTGCTCTGTCTGAGCAAAGCACAGATATAACCCCACCCCCTGTACTTTATCCCACTCTCCTCTCCTCAGTATGTGTGATGCTTCTAAGTCAAGATGGCGGTGCCCGTATCCTAGAGTCCTGAACAGAGTTGCATCCCAGTGGGGAAAGAATAATAAGTGACTAAAAACGTAAAATATATTAACTTTAGATGCTGGGGAATAGTTTTTTAAGGGTTTGGGCTTTTCAATAAATCATGGTTTAAGTCAATGTCCAGACACATGTCCAGACACACGATCTCCCCCCCCCCCCAATATCCCTGTAGCAGTAGCAGTGTGAAATACTCTATGTAAAAGCATTTTAAAATATCTGATTCTAATAAAATACATATGTCAGCAGACTCTCTTTCGAATTTCTCTCCTCACCTAAAAGGAGACATGATTAACAGATAAAAAGTGGCACCAATGTAAATAACATATTTGTGTCTCTCTACAGAATGGTGAATTGCAAACACAATTGTAACTTAGACTATAAAGGAAGAAATCTGACTATTTCTGCAAATGCTCCTTTCTTGGTGACCCCAGATCCAGTTAAATCTCACCACTGGAATTTGATCACTGGCCATTTCTATGGGCAGACTCAAATTGCTAAGCAAATAGCAGGAGGCAGAGCTAGCGAAAGCCTGGAAGAAAAAAAGACTGAATTGTACGCATTCACAAATCCCAAAAATCCTAAACCACAAGTAATTGTATCTTGAAAGTGGCTTTGTGCGAGAAAGGCATTGCATAAACCCCAAACTATGCACAGCGAGAGGTGCGAGTAGGGCTTATATTCTTTGCTATAATTAGAGATGAGCGAACTTCTTAAAAATTCGATTCGTGCGATTCGCCAAATTTCTCCAAGAAATTCGGGTTCGTCCGAATCGAACTTTAAAGAATCGCTCATCTCTGCCAGCATATAGGTGTTTGCTACATGCCGCCATGGTGGGAGCAGGGAGACCGGCTGCGCTGTCAGCGGGCGGCGGAGGCCGGCTTCCGCCGCCCGCTGACAGCGCAGCCAGCCTCCCCGCTCCCACCATGCCGGCATTTTTTTTTTTACATTTCAGGGAAAATTCGGTCAGCACGAACCACCAAAAATTCGGGTTCGTGCTGAATCGAATTTTTCCTGAAATTCGGTGCGAATTCAGGTTCGTTAGCTGTAATCAGTCCATTGCCATCCTGGCTTGGTACTGCTGGGAACAGTGGTATAGGGAAAGTAGTAGCCACCACTAAAACAAGCAAAATTCTATAATGCATAGAATTTGCAGGTGTATATAATGCAAGTGTGTCTGTAATACTTATTACCAGTGATCCCTGGAACCATGTTCAAATGCCTTCCAAGTAACCACTTTGCTTTTCAATAATTCTAAAATACTAAGCCAGGTTTTCTTTAATCAATTAAAGTCAATGTCCAGGCACACGTCGTATCCCCCCCCCCCCCCCCCCAATATCCATGTGCTAGCAGTGTGAAATATTCTATGTAAAAGCATTTTAAAATATCTGATTCTAATAAAATGCCTCATGTTTTCTAAGCCAAACTGCTGAGTTTACTTCCATCCCTGGATGTGGCTTGTGAAAGGCAGTTTTTAATGGTGCCTCTAAGTGGCGTCACCACTTAGAGGGAATTTAGGAAACATCTTGGAATGTTGGGCAGCCTCAGGTCGTGTACCTGGGCTGCGGCGGTGAGTAGACATTGAATTATATTAGCACATAGTGAATGAAGAGCGGTGGCACCGGGAAGTAAATCAAAGAAGCAATATATAATCACATGCGGCCTGGGCAAATACCTGGTCTGCGGAGGTAAGTGTTATAGGAAGAAGTTATAAATGGTGAATGATGAATGGTAGCACTGATAGTTCATAGGAGCATGCCGACATTTGCATTACAGTAATATTCCAAAGGGCCAGACTAATTGGCTGATTGTACCATATGGGAAGCCTGATAATTGGCACATTCTTTTTATTTGTGCAGTTCAAGGGCTTTCATCTAATTACTTAATGACTGTCCGACTCGATGTGGAATTTGAGTTAGGGTATCCACAGACACTAAGAACTGCAGCAAAAGTGCATAGTGTATCAGCGCGGATTATCAATCACAATTTGTATTGTGAATCTGTATTATCGATACAGGGTATGCTGTGTCTGTATATTGTGTCTATACTGTAAAGGCTAAGCCAGGGGTACACAACCACTTCTTGTAAAGGTTCATTAAATGGCATCCAGTGAGGGGGGAAGGTCCGGGCAGGGGGCTGTCACGGGGGGTGGATAGTTAGAAATCAGCACACGGGGTGAGGGGCTATAGATTCCACAGGCAAAACTAAAAAAAGCCCCCCCACCCCAAAAATCCTATTGGGCACTGGGAAAAAACACTAGCTTTTTTTTGGTCCCGCAAAACCTACAGCTCTGGTCTACGGCACACTGCTTTACCCCTCCCCCTTTTATTCTGTACAGCCATGTACAGGGATGGACTAGGGCCCAAAATGTTACTGGCAATAAAGTCTGATAACAAGGATGGATAGATAGGGCTCAGGGGGAATGGGGAAGAAGCAGTAAGGAAGAGGGATGAATAGACAGAACAGGAAGGGCAGGGATGGATGGGCAGAGCTGGGGGGGGGAGATGGCCAGAGCTGGAAGAAAAAGTAATGGATTGGCAAAGCTGGGAGGCTGGGGATTGGATGGGCAAAGATGGGAGGATAGGAATGGATGGGGCAGAGCTGAGTAGACATGGATGGGGCAGAGCTGAGGGGACAGGGATGGATGGGGCAGAGCTGAGGGGACATGGATGGGGCAGAGCTGAGGGGACATGGATGGGGCAGAGCTGAGGGGACAGGGATGGGTGGGCAGAGCTGAGGGGACAGGGATGGGTGGAGCAGAGCTGAGGGGACAGGGATGGATGGGGCAGAGCTGAGGGGACAGGGATGGATGGGGCAGAGCTGAGGGGACAGGGATGGATGGGGCAGAGCTGAGGGGACAGGGATGGGTGGGGCAGAGCTGAGGGGACAGGGATGGGTGGGGCAGAGCTGAGGGGACAGGGATGGGTGGGGCAGAGCTGAGGGGACAGGGATGGGTGGGGCAGAGCTGAGGGGACAGGGATGGGTGGGGCAGAGCTGAGGGGACAGGGATGGGTGGGGCAGAGCTGAGGGGACAGGGATGGGTGGGGCAGAGCTGAGGGGACAGGGATGGATGGAGCAGAGCTGAGGGGACAGGGATGGGTGGACAGAGCTGAGGGGACAGGGATGGGTGGACAGAGCTGAGGGGACAGGGATGGGTGGGGCAGAGCTGAGGGGACAGGGATGGGTGGGGCAGAGCTGAGGGGACAGGGATGGATGGAGCAGAGCTGAGGGGACAGGGATGGGTGGGGCAGAGCTGAGGGGACAGGGATGGGTGGGGCAGAGCTGAGGGGACAGGGATGGATGGGCAGAGCTGAGGGGACAGGAAAGGGTGGGGCAAAGCTGAGGGGACAGGGGTGGGTGGGGCAAAGCTGAGGGGAAAGGGATGGGTGGGGCAGAGCTGAGGGGACAGGGATGGGTGGGGCAGAGCTGAGGGGACAGGGATGGGTGGGCAGAGCTGAGGGGACAGGGATGGGTGGGCAGAGCTGAGGGGACAGGGATGGATGGGCAGAGCTGAGGGGACAGGAAAGGGTGGGGCAAAGCTGAGGGGACAGGGATGGGTGGGGCAGAGCTGAGGGTGACAGGAATAAATGTGGATGGGATGGATGGGGCAAAGCTGGGGGTACAGGAATGGATGGGACTGAGCTGGGGGGACAGAGATAGATAGGGGTTGAGCTGGAGCCTGGAAGGGATTGGATGGGGCAAAGAGACAGAGAAACAAAGTTTGTGTGTACCTTGCAATGCTGATTCCCTCCCGTTCAGTACTTCATATTGCAATACTAGGTGCCGCTGGGTTACGCTGGCACGGAGACTAAGCAATACAGTGCACTACAGTACGATGCCGATCAAGGGGGCAGCTCTGAGCGCGGCAACATAGAAGCAACTGAGCACAGAGCTGTCAGGGCAGGGGAAGTCTGGAAGTCTGGCCCCGTGGTCCACATTCGAATCCCGGTCCACCAATCGAGTATCGCTGGGCTAGGCCTTGGTTTGAACTTCAGTTTTGCTACAAAGTCTGAATACTGTAACCCAGTCCAAACTAGGGGTGCATACATTACATACAGGTTACAGAGGGTCCCAGTTTCTATAAAGCATATATTGTGTCTGTCCCCTCCCATAAACTATAAATTGATGGCCCCCTTGTTTGAACTTCAGTTTCCTATTTAGCCTGAATATTACCACCATAGGCCTAGTTCAAACTGGGGGCCAGGCCATCACATATAGGTTACGAGGGGGCCCAGACATTGGTCTTGTATTGGGCCCAAAGATTCCAGATGGGTGGCATCATTCATTCAGCCATTTCCCCCCAGATTGGGATTATCTGGAAACGATTCTGCTGATTCCTGCTCCCTAACATTTTCAGTGGTGACATTAGAATCTGTAGCAGAACAAATATATTGGCAAGCTTTAGAAGTGATGTAAGGTATGCTATGCAGTATTTTATAGCATTTAATATGGTGCATAGACATGTGGTGAAGATGGATAGAAGCAGTAATAGAAGCATGTTTCTCACACACGTTTAAAATAAAAAGAAACTTTTCCTTGAAAGACAAATTCAAGGAACAGACAAGGGAGTCTGCAGAACATTCATTTAATGCCGAAAGCAGACCTGCTCTGGCCTCTGAAAGGAAATGAATTAATTGTAAACAGTTGGAAGTCCTTTTTTTAACAGATTATAATGAATTCCTCACAGTTCAGTATAAAAGCCAAGAAATCCTGTGTCCTCACCCCCGCATCACTATGGCAACAGTGGCAATACACAGATAGAATGGCGCTTATTATTGTACTATGGCTGCTCTCTCATGATGGCCCTGTAAGCAGCCTCACTTCCTCAAGATTATTGTGCCACCAAAACATTTGGGCTCATTATATAAGACAGGCAGCAATGATAAGGATCAATCGCATTTCACCTTTAATTTGTTCAATATTACTATGATGCCATTCTTAATCCTGCGTGCTGCGCTAAGTTTTTATTGAACTGGAGCCAACTTCTCTCTATCTAATCCTGCCCCGAGGAAGGATGGAGATGAAACAAAATGTTCTGTAGTCAATGTTTCAAATTGGTGCTTCTCAAAATGTAGCACATTTTCTCTGGTGATGGTCTTGATTAAAGTGAAAAGAAAAAACAAAAGGGTACTCCCCTTCTGTCCCCTGCAGCTGATCTGTGTTTTCCCGGTAATCAGCAACTCCCCTGATTGCTGGATCTAAGCCCGCGCCTCATCCCTCACTTCCAGTGTTGCCCCGGGCCTGAATGCCATTCATGGGTGCTTCCTTGCCGGTCCATCAGTCACAGGGGTGCAGCCACGCCCTCTCCATTCACTACATTATCATTTTATTTTCCAATATTCCACCCAATAATGTTGCAAAAGCACTGAAAAACTACAAACAAGACATTTCATGTTAAAGCCCAAACTCTGCTAAAAAATATTTTTCTGGGAAATCCATGGACATGACTTCAAAAATCACAGTTAAACATGTATAGTGCAAAAGGGTGAAAAATGGCCTGGCAACATTGGGTGACAAGATCTCTAGGTATGCTGGCAGCGAAAGGGTTAAAGACATGGTACTGAATCATTATAGGGGGCAGATGCTTTATCAAAAGTAGGTAGGTCCCCCCACAGCCATAAAGCTGAAGCTATAGCATTGCAGAGGCAAAACATGGGTTGGGATAATGACTGGGGGGACATGGTGGTAAGGGTTGAAGGGAGACTGGGGGGCAGGGACCTGTATTTGCGGTATCTGTCACTGTGGAAGCTGTCATACTTACTGTAATTGACTGCTTGTTCAGCCAATCACTGCACGGCTGCAGAGCGCTGTTCCAAGCATGCGGTCGATACCCCTAATCAAGCTTAGCACAGGGAGGCCTGGGAAGAAAGGTGCCTGTTTCCTTTGCATGGACTTTAAAGAAGCACTATCACAATAAAATAGTCCAATAATAAAAATCCACATGCATATGCTAAATAGCGGGAGGAAAGGTCACTTAAACAACCTCCATAAAAAAACCTTCTATTCTGCTTAAAAGGAAAACTACCTATTTATTAGATTTTGTGTTTTAGTATTGTGCATCCATACCAATGATTTACTTATTAGCATGCTGTATTCAAGTTTCTCACATTTCAGTGTTGCTAAGGTCGGAGTGGCTTTCCTGGCCTTGAGTAAAGCCCTTAGTATTCCTTTTGTCTACAAATCCCAGAATCCTTTCATTGTAACAGGTGAGCTCATCAGCATCTTTGGCTAAATCAAGCAGCAGTAATGATCTTCCCAGGTGAGAACGCTGGAAGTAAACCTTTAGCTACTGGAACGCTAAATTGTGATCCCCCCTCACCTGAGAAGGTTGAATTAGAGCAGGAGGTGTTAAACCTGTGAGATACCAATATCAAGCCATAATTAGGAAGTCTCTGCCAGGTAAACCAAACACACAGTTTTGGCACTAAAGAAAACAGTTTTCTTTGATAACACAGATATGAAAAGAAAACATTGCCATTGAGCTCAGCTCTAATCACCTGTCCTCTGAGCCAGTCGGTGTGTATTGCATTAAGTATTACATTAAGTAAGGTGGCGGCTCCTGGGAACAAAATCTGGTGGAGGCCCCAGTTACAGTCATTTTTTTCCTTTAAATAATAGTCCAGCCAATTAACTGATTGGTGGTTGTCTGGCACCCGCCCACTTACTGGAACATCAGACCGACCTTGTGCCACCCTTGTGTGGGTGTGTGTTTGCCATTCTGGGGGTGGGTGTAGTCGCCCATCTGGGCGTCAGTTGCTGTGCTTGGTGGCTTATGTGCAGTGAGCGGCTGCCGATTGACAGATCTTCACCCATCACTGTAGCGTTGCTGATGGCAGCTTTGCTGCTCTAGACTCTCTGTCCTGCCCTGTGGTGGCTTTGGCTGCCCAGGCGCGGGGTGCACCCACTGCCACTGATAGCTTTGTTGCCGGCCCTGCGGAGGCGGAGGATGTGGCCGTTAGAGCAGCTGCTCTTAGACGTGCCGTGGAACCAGGAAGAGGTGAGTCCGTTCCGGGCATCCTGGGGAGTTTCATACAGCGGGGCGCCCCCGGGGAAAGGACCAAAACCCAGGATAGGAAAAACTTTTGAATATCCTGGGTTTTGGTCCACTTTAAAAATGAGTAAAGCCCCTCTTTTGTAGGGGGCTTACCAGGCTATGTGGAACTGTATACTCACTACTCTGGCGATCCCACAGTGTCCTATTCCATGCATATGAATGAATGTCAGTTTACACACCGTCCAGCACAGAGCACTGGAAGCTCCTGGAATCCCTTTTGCCGCTCATGTCTAGCTGTGTGTGTCCCTGCTAGCCATTCAGAATGGCCTGATGTAGAATGGCACAGCAACTGGATGGATGTCAGTCATGTCCCTGTGGGCCAGGACATTTAGGTCTGCCTTGAGTACCCCAAGTTTGGGGTATTTCCAGGGTTCCAGTGATGGGGGAGTTCAGTATTTCCTTAGATCTGCTTCTGTAAATCTAGCTGGAGTTCCACTTTAATCAATAATATTGCTAAACCAAAAAAATGATGACACAGAAACTATGGAAGCCTAATGGGAAATCCAGCCCAGCATCTGCAGCCTACTGTCAAATATTCCACGTGAACCTGGCGTGAGATCCACAAAGCTTCTGGTCATCTTTTCCCTTCATTTGAAAAGTACATCTTGATCAGAATTTGAATTCTCGTTAGCCATAACAATGATATAAGAATAACAAACACAATCAAGATTACATGTCTCCATGTTTCACAGGAGGAATAAAGAGGACGGGGACCCCGGAACATTTTCCAAATCACAAGCAGACAACTCTCCAAATAAATGGAGCTACTTTTCATAACAGAATCTTCATCTTGTGGGCGGATAATGAAGACAAAGTGTCATTTTGATTTGTTTTTAGCATAGAACAGGCCTACTTCCATTATGAATTTATAGCTCAGCTCAGTGATTAATTATCCCAACAAAATGGTGCCAACTAAGAAGCGAATTAGCAGCTGTCGGCGGAAGCCAAAAGAAAATAGCCGCAGAATGCAGACTGCGCAGCACTGTACATTTGGCACCTCCACAGCTCTTCATCTGTTATTAGATGGAGGGTACAGTATATTCTCTTTCTCCACTGATTCCAATTTCGGTTGTAAAATATGCGGATTATTCATGTTCTCTCTGCATAATAATTAGGGCCATATGCTCGCCTGTCTAGTGATATAAAGTATGCAACTGGAGAAAAAGGAAAATGTTAATATTCGCTGCCTGTTATTTAGATGTCTCATAGACTATAGTGCAGGTATGTAAAAAGCTTTGTTCGTCACCTAATTGCTGCTGGATAGTTGCTCTAGATATTATTCTCTATATTTCAGCAGTGTGCTGTAAGTGAGCCTACTCCCCGTCATATAAATGGTCTCAGGCAGTGACGTAACTACAATCCTAGCAAAGCTCTGGACTGGGGCCCACCACAGCGTGGCAACCCCCCAAGCCCAATAATAGGCAGTGTGGTAGAACCCCACCCCCCAGGAGCCCAATACTAGGCAGTGTGGCAGAACCCCCCCCCCCAGGAGCCCAATACTAGGCAGTGTGGCAGAACCCCCCCCCCCCCCCCCCCCAGGAGCCCAATACTAGGCAGTGTGGCAGAATCCCCCCTGCCCAGAACCCAATAATAGGCAGCGTGACAGAAACCCCCCCCCCCCCCAATGGGGACCAATAATAGGCAGCGTGACAGAACCCCCCCCCCCCCAATGGGGACCAATAATAGGCAGTGTGGCAGAACCCCCTGGAGCCCAATAATAGGCAGTGTGGCAGAACCCCTCAAGGAGCCCAATATAAAGCAGGGTGGCAGATCCCAGAAGTTAAATTTAAGGCATGGCGGTTGAACACTCCCCTCCTTTCCCCAAAGCCATTTTCAAAGCAACAAGGGGGCACAGTGATGTGTTCACAGCGGCTAAGCCTCCTGCTGTGATATAACCGAGGGAGCACAGCAGCAGTGTATTTGAGGAGGGAATAACCTGGCTCTGTAATATACAGAGAGGACAGTAAAAAACAGGTAGTCAGGGAGTCATACAAGAAGCCCCAGCATGCTGTCCTCCATCCTACGTGGCTCAGGCTAGTGACATAAGCTGTCATGTGACACCTGTTTTACTTGTCTGAGCTGGCGTAGGACAGAGCGCAGCATGGCGGAGCCTCTTGTATGCACGCTCCCTGTCTACCCATTTTCTACCTCTGTACATAAGACAGCTGTGCCTCCTTTCTTTCCCAGGGATGGGTGATTTAAAGCATTGGGTGCAGTGAAGATCGCAGTCAAAAGGAGCAGATGGCTGCCTCCTACGTGACCAACTGACCATGGGCCACGTCACAACTTTGATCCACCACTGGTTTCAGGATGTTTTACTTGCATTGCATGACATGGCACTCATGGTAGCGCTCACCTTATGTTTTCCGGACAATCATTTTTCCACATCTTTACTACAGGGCTCTGTAGATGCAAAGAAAAAAATACCATTTTGTGATTACTCACCTGTAAAATGGGTATTATAAGTATGTCACACACCCTGCTTCAGATAGTCATTACACTTGGGTTATACTGACCTGTAGAGGGCGACCTTGCAGAGATGTCATGAAAAAAAGGGAGCCCCTCCCGGTCCATAAATACCTGGGACCTCCCACTCATTCCCCAGTATTAAGACAGCAGAAAAGGGACCAGGAAGAGCCAAAATAACCAGTAACCGTAAAAAAGGTTCACCATAGAAAGGATCCAGAACACCAAAGGGCGGGGTGAAGCGGTGTGTGTGACATACTTATAATACCCATTTTACAGGTGAGTAATCACAAAATGGTATTATTCTAAGTATGTCACACACTCCGCTTCAGATAGTCATTACACTTGGGACATCCAATAGCAGTGTCCATAAAGGGCGGGGATCCAAAACAAGGCAATAATGCACAAACTTAAACCACTGCAGCTTGCAGAACTTTGCGGCCAAAAACAGCATCCGCTGAGGCCCGCACATCAACCTTGTAAAACTTGGAAAAAGTGTGAACGGAAGACCAAGTAGCAGCCTTACAAACTTGCTCAACAGAGGCCTGATGCTGGAAGGCCCAGGACGCCCCAACGGCACGAGTAGAATGAGCAGTAACACGAAAAGGGGGAACCTTCCCCTTGGCAGAATAGGCCCCAACAATGGCCTGGTGAATCCATTTACTAATGGAAGACTTGGCGGGAGCCAAACTTTTCCTAGGCCCGGAGGGCATCACAAAAAGGGCGTCAGTCCTACAAAAGGAAGAAGTAGCCACCAAATAGTACTTCACACAGCGAACCACATCCAATGAATGCAAGACCCTCTCCTTGTCATTGCTGGGCTTAGGACACAAGGAGGGTAGAACAATGTCCTGATTAAGATGAAAGGCAGAAACCACCTTAGGAAGGAAATCTGGCTTGAAGCGGAAAACAACCTTGTCCTGATCCCTCTCAAAGTACGGGGCCTTAATGGACAAAGCCGCCAACTCCGATACACGCCGAACGGAAGTGATGGCAACCAAAAACGTAACCTTCTGAGTAAGCGTGGAAAGAGCAATATTCTGCAAAGGTTCAAAGGGAGGACCCTCAAAGGCATAAAGAACCAAATTCAAATCCCAAACTGGGAGCAAAGGCTTCCTAGGAGGCCGCACATGCGTAACCCCCTGAAAAAGGTCTTAAAGTGGACCAACACCCACCCGTGATCGGCCCGGGAATCTATAAGATTCCCGGGCCGATCACCTCCCTCCCCGCGGGACATCCGAGATCGGGATGTCCCGCGGGGTGAAACCCCCCCAAACCCCCCAAACTCCTTACCTTAGTTTCGGCGGCGGCCGGCCGCCGCCGCCTCCCTCGCGCCCCTCTAGTCGTGCGCGCGCCCGCGCCGGCCGTCTGTGAATGGCCGGCGCGGGCACGCGCGCGTCAACAGGGACGCGCGGGAGGCGGCGGCGGAGGAGCCGCTTGTCCGCGGCTTGTCCGTCGCCGCTGACAGAGGTGAGTTCGGGGGGTTCGGGGGGGTTTCACACAGCGGGGCACCCCGATCGGGGGTGCCCCACCGAAGTGGACCAAGACCCAGGATAGTCAAAATCCTGGGTGTTGGTCCACTTTAACCCGAGGATGAAGAGCAAAAGATCTTTGAAAGAAAACCACCAGGGCAGAAACATGCCCTTTCAGCGTACTAAGCTGCAACCCCAGGTCCAGACCATGTTGCAGGAATTCCAAAACCCTAGGGATAGAAAACAACCGGACCTCACACCAATCAATATAAGACCTCCAAATCCTATAGTAGATGGCAGAGGAAGACTTCTTTCTAGCTCAAACCAGAGTCTGAATAACAGCATCAGAAAGACCTTCCTCCTTCAAGATGGAGGTTTCAGCAGCCACGCCGTCAAAGCCAGCGTTGGTAAATTGGGGTAGAGCAGTTGACCCTGAGTGAGCAGATCCAGCAGAAGGGGCAGATCGAACTGATCCGTTGCCAACCTTACCACGTCTGCGAACCAAACCTGTCCTGGCCATCTTGGAGCCACCAAGATTGCTGGCGCACCCTCTAGGGCCAGCTTGCGCACCACCTTGCCCACCATGGGAAACGGAGGGAACAGGTACAGAAACCCCAGATCCCTCCAGTTCAGAGACATCGCATCCACTGCCAGAGCCAGTGGATTCCGCGAGAGAGACACAAATGCCGGAAGCTTGTGATTGTGACGAGAGGCAAAGAGGTCCACCTCCGGAGTCCCCCACCGGTGGCAAAGCGACCAAAACACCATGGGACTGAGAGACCATTCCCCCCCGGTGAGATGAGCACCTGCTCAGGGAGTCCGCCTCCGTGTTCTCCACTCCCGGAATGTACACCGCCGAGATGCATGGGACATTGCTCTCTGCCCAGGCCAGGATCAAGAACACTTCCCTGAGGGCACGCCTGCTGCGAGTTCCTCCCTGGTGATTGATGTAGGCGACCGCCGTCCGATTGTCCGACCGAACTTGAACCGGCAAACCCTGTAACTGGCGACCCAGAACCAACCTGACGGCTCTCAGCTCCAGAATATTGATGGGATTGTGAGCCTCCTGAGGCCCCCACAGTCCCTGAAACTGAAGATCCTTCCAAACCGGTGAAACTGGGCAAAGGGAACAGCCTCGAACGAAGCCACCATCAATCCCACCAGTCTCATCCCCAGCCGGATGGACGGACGAGGAATGGATAGAAGAAGCTGAGTCAATTCCTGAATCAAAAGAACCTTGGACTGGGGGAAGGAACACCCTGGACTGAGAAGTATCCAGAGACATTCCCAGGAACGACACCACCCTGGACGAAGAGAGGAAGGACTTGGGATAGTTGATCACCCAGCCGAATCTCTCCAGAGTGGCCACCACAGTCCTGGTATCTAGCTCCGCCTGGCGGAGAGAGGATGCCATAATGAGGAGATCGTCCAGATAAGGCACGATGCGGATACCCTGGGCTTGGTGAAAAGCCTTGGAGCCGAGGTAAGGCCGAATGGAAGAGCCACAAACTGAAAATGCCGATCTTCCACCACGAACCTGAGAAATCTCTGATGTGCCGGGAAGATTGGAACATGCAGATAAGCATCCTTGATATCTATGGACGTCATGAAGTCCTCCTGACGAAGCGAATTTATGGCTGAGCGCAGGGTTTCCATGCGGAACTTCCTGGGACGGATAAACCTGTTGAGAAACTTCAGATCCAGGATGGGACGAACAGAGCCATCCTTTTTGGGCACCGTGAACAGATTGGAATAGTATCCCAGGCCCCGGTCCGAGGGAGGCACCGGGCAGATGACAGCCATGTCCAGGAGATCTTTTACTGCCGCCCGGAGCCCCTGTGCGGCCAGAGGATCCAAGGGCTCCCGAGACCTGAATAATATGGGAGGAGGCCGGATCTCGAACTCCAGTTTGTAACCGGAAGACACCACTTGCCGAATCCATCTGTCCGAGACCTCCTGGTCCCAGTCCGGAGAGAAGTGTCGCAGCTGTCCCCCCACCCGCGAGGGTGAGGGCGCCCCCTCATTGCTGAGCCGGCTTAGCAGCGGCTTTGGGCTTGGAGCCCCAGCTGTGACCTGGACGGGCACGTCCTCTTCCCCTGTTCTAGGAATCACCTCTGGAGGAGAAGACAGCCGATCCCCGGCCAGGTCTGGCCCCACGAAAGGACGGGGTAAAGGAAGCCACCCCCCGGAAGGGACGACGTTGCTTCTTTTGCTGATGCAACCTACCTCCTTTTGCGACCGAGTCCAACTTTTCTCCAAAGAGCCGCAAGCCCAGAAAGGGAAGGGTCGTAACAGACTTTTTGGACACAAAATCAGCCGCCCACTGGCGCAACCAAACCGATCGCCGAATAGCCACCAGCAAGGCCGAAGTTCTACTACACATCACCATGGTATCATCCAGGGTGGCTAGCACAAATGACAAAAACAATTCACACCGCTTAAGGGCGGTGAACTCATCACTAGCCGGGTCAAGCCTGGAGGTAGACAATAGGTCCCTGACAACCGACCTAGGAGCCACTATCAAAAGCACTGAAGCACAGACAGGCCGCAAGGCCGACCCGACACTGGAAAAACCATGACAAGCCATCTGGTCAATGCGTTTGTCCTCACCGTCCTTGAGAGTAGAACAGTCAGGAGAATGCAAGACAGAGGTGCTAGACAACCCCAAAACAGGGGCGTCCACCTCGGGAGGGGACGACCAGCGCTTCACAGCATCCACCGGAAAGGGATATTTCTTATCCCAACCCGGAGGGACACCCGGAAGCCGAGTAGGCCTCTCCCATCCCTTAAGAATGCTGCCATCAAAATGAAATCTTTGATTAGGGAATTCTAAGCGCGGCTTAGCCTCTTCAAAGAACTCCCCCTTCTGCGGAAGGGTCGCTTCAGGAGGAGAGATTGCCAAAACTTCAAACATATTAGCCAGGACCTTAGGGGTATCCAAAGAATCCCCCTGACCCCGCTCGGCATCAGCGCCCACAAACTGCTGATCGTCAGAACCATCTGACTCCTCAAAAAGCTCCCCTTCCTCTAGCGGGGGGTAATCCGACCAGTCCAGTGAATCAAACTCCTCAAGGTCAGAAGCCTGCAAGTGCTTTCTCTTAGCCGGGGCCTTTCTGGCCACAGCACTAGAAAATAATTTTTCAAGATTGGACAATCTGGCACACACCTCAGATTGCGACTCCCCACTCGTGACAACATCACCCGGGGTACGGATCAGGTGGGCAGGGGTAGGAGAAGAACCCGACGCATGGGATCCGGACTGCCGCGTAATAGTCTGCTGTGCACATGGTATGCAAAGGAATACATCATCCCCTGTAAGGGATGCCCCACACCCCAAACACTGCCAGGGTTGCCCCGAGGGGAGCCCGAGCCCGGTATCCCGGGAAGCCTCCATATGGTGATTTTATTGGTAGTCGCAATACCCGAGGGAATTACGCAATATAAGCGACCGGGATGCCCCTTCTGTGTCCCGAGTGGGAGAATTTATGGGGAGTTCTAAAATTAAACCAGGGACCCTAGGACCGGGAGGACCCCTTTAGGATCCAACAAGGGTCCACCTGGAAGACAGAATACAGGGCTATTCAGCACCTCAATCATGCCCAAGCACACAAAGCAGACATACTGTAGCAATGACATAAAGAATCTACATGAATAAATAAATAAATAATATATATATGAATGTGCTTGTCAAGAAGTAATTAGGCCGCAAGGGCCACTCACGGAGGAAGATGGCGTTCGTCCAGCCAGCGGCGGGAGACACGAGAAGCAGAGGGAGAAGAAGGGCGGGCCGGCGCGGTTTGCGCCCGGCCCCGCCCCCCTGACAACAGGCCGCTCCCGGCCAGAGGCCAGGCTCCGCATCGGCACCAGGAGCATGGGGGGGCGGGCCGTAGGCGATCGCGCCGAGCGCCCGACCCCGCCCCCCTACCAACCGCACCTGAGAGGAAGAAGCTCCCCCACCGAAGCTGTCACAAAGGCCGGCGCCGGCTGAGAACTCCATGAAGCGCACCCACGTGAACACGCACACACACACAACAAAGTACTGACCTAATAAAAAACAACTACACTAAGGGAGAAAGGCCTCCCCCTCTAAGGAGCAAGTGCAATCCGGGAGAGGGGGAATCCACGCTGGAAGGTGGAAGGGCAAGGGACGGGGCATCCCTAACCGGGATCACCAACCCGGCAAACCGCCTACCTCTTAGTATGGGGTCTCACGGTGGAGCGTAGCTCCTAAGCACCATTAGGTGCTGTCTACCCTTGCCCGGACCAGCAGCCTAGGCTGGGAGGCAAAGTGTAATACTAAGAAGGGGGTCCAGGCAGAAATAGACTAACAAGCGGGCCAGGGGTTAACCCGGCTACCTGCAAGGAGGAGATATCCATCTTCTGACTTGCTCGCCGTCTGCAGAGATGAAAGACTGGGAATGAGTGGGAGGTCCCAGGTATTTATGGACAGGGAGGGGCTCCCTTTTTTTCATGACATCTCTGCAAGATCGCCCTCTACAGGTCGGTATAACCCAAGTGTAATGACTATCTGAAGCGGGGTGTGTGACATACTTAGAATAATAAATATAAAAAATACATGGAACAAAATGGAATGGAAACAAAGCATAGAATGAATGACAGAAACGAAGAAAGAGAATAAATGAACAGAAGAAGAAAATTATTTCAAGCACCATTCCCACCATTCTTATAATTCAATCAGCATGACAGAGTGATATCAGCTGCATTTTCTCCATGACCACTTTCTTCTGAGCTAGCGAGAAGATCAGGTTTGGCTCAGGTAATTGAAGAAGCACCATCACAAAAAATGCAAAAAAATTTGAGAATTAGGATGTAAAACTTTAGAGCTATAAAAAAATGGTCCTCATAAGCCATAATTAAATTGTTAAAAGCGAGAGGAGGGGTCACTTATACACCTGGCATCAAGAAATATCCAGTCAGGCTTGCTTTTTTTATTTTAATGGAAGGAAGAGGAAATCAGGGGTGACCTGATAGGCTAAATCTCTCACTCCTGAATTTAATTCCTACCAGGCAAGAACAAACCACAAGCTTGGTGGGAGTTTTATTCAGTTCAGGTGTATACATGACCCCTCCTCTCATTAGCCAATGTGTTCATATGGATTTTTAAAATTACACAATTTCGCAATAGCGGTCCTTTAGGTTTGGAAGTCCTGGGCTGAGCAAGGTCCTAGTTTTGGCAGGTCTTTGGGTTGAGCAAATTTATTTCATGTGTGCAACTGGATCAACAGCTCTCTAAATGACCCTTTGCCCCTCCAAAGTGCAGGTGTTGGTTTAGAATAAGAAGAGCTCTCTGCTGATGGGGGCCAG
Source organism: Gastrophryne carolinensis (assembly GCA_027917425.1). Classification (NCBI taxonomy): domain Eukaryota; kingdom Metazoa; phylum Chordata; class Amphibia; order Anura; family Microhylidae; genus Gastrophryne; species Gastrophryne carolinensis. Next base: position 103,476,157 of record CM051235.1, on the reverse strand, counting down.
GTCCTTTTTAACAGAGCAACTGGGGGCTCGCAGTTCCAGAGGCCTACAATGAACAGCTGGGCAGGCCTGATCTGCCCGAGGTTCCCCAGTACAGTTGGAGGACCAACAGAATCTGATTAAGCTGGACTTTAAGATGGACTTTCTCTTTTCAGGAATTACTAAACTAAGGTTGTCTATGAGTTACTACCAGCCTAGAAGGATTCCTATCACTCCCAACTTTAATAACATGTTCTATGAGGGTGCCTTGTATTCAGTAATGGGTTTTGATAGGACAGATGTTATTCATACTTTTGTGAGATTGTGTTTTGGCACAAAAAGAGCCTTTTAACCCAGCTCATATATTCAAATCAGAGGGCAAGCAACAGGCCCCACACCATGAGCTCTTTCACAATGAAACATGTTCATTTACAATCACTATCTAGTAGCAGTGTTCCTTTTCAACTTGCCTCCTTCCATATTGGAAAATAGACACATAAAGAGGAAAATGCTCATCAACGTGGCAGGCCACAGGCTGAAGAGCAGACAACTTGTCTTGTCATATGGTGTGTTTAAAATTCCAGAGGAAAGGGAGAATAGAGAGTGGTAGCAGGGCAAATTATCTAATATATGTAACAGGAAATATGGTACAGTTTCATCAGACCCCAATTTTAGGGGATATTTTCCTTAAGGAGCCTCGGTACTGCACATTGCAGTGCCACACAGCTCCTTGTTGGAGCAGAAGCTGCCATACACGTGTTCATCTGTTTCCTGTCTTCCAATGGCTAGAGCTCTTCTTGTAGAAGTCGAGTGATGTATCTGTCTAATTCAGGGCTTACCGATAGCTTGAGAAGGTCAGTTAGGTTTAGTGTTATTGTGGATCTGGTCTGCTGTAATCGCAGTTCAACCAATTCATAGCGTAGTCTGGTGAGTATAAAGGTATGGTGTTTCTTTTTGTAAGCTGATGGAATTTGCATTGGCAAATATTAGTCATGATAGATATAAAGTAAGCAAAAGAATAGCTGTGCGTCTTGTTTAATAAATCGGGGTTTATTTAAAGCAGAGCTGGGAGGAGTTTGGATGAGATCATGGGCTCCAGATTGGACTAAACTACACAATCTGAGGTAAAACAGCTGCATCTGCCCAAAACACACTTAACTCCTCCATAACCCGCACAATACAGAATAAAGACAATGTTTCTAAAGTGGAATCACATCCTCATACAGAGGGAAAACCGGAGACACTTCCACTTGAAATTAAAAAAAAAAAACTCCCCATTGGTGACCGGCTCCCATTAATACTTGAAAAATCTAATGAAATATCTTAATACATTACTCAAACTTTTCCCTTTCCTGAATCATCCCTTAACTTATGCCTTTATTTGAAAAAAGGCAAGAAAACGGTCCTTATTTTCTTGAGATATTTAAAACCACCAAACTCTCTTTCCCCATCTTCATGCGTGATAGTGACATATGCCCCTGCATCCACACAAAGCTGAAAATGCCGCCTTTCCTGGTGGTGGCCAACCTAAAGTACCCCTGAGGCTTCCTTTCTTAGCTCCCCAGCCATGCTTCTACCTGGATTTAACCAACATAAACCACAATGTAAAGCGTGAGGAAACCCAGCAGAATCTCCTCTTTGTTGGCTACCTGTAGCTCCATAGGATGCCATTGTGGTGGTTAAATCGACAATGACCACCAAGGAGCTACAAAAAGGTAAATAAATGTTTATGTGCAGCAATCTGAATTGCTCTGGTGACGGATGCATATGAGCACTATTTACTGTAAGGGTGTTGAGTCCGTAAACCAGACCAAGGCCTATGCTATTTATGTTGGGTTTGCAGTTCCTGAATCCCTAGAAGATGATTTTTCTGTAAACAGTAGACAGCATTGATGACCAAAACAAGAATCCAGAATATATTTGTAATGGGTAACATGGTTTTATTTTCCAGTTCAATAGCATAGCAACAGAAACAGAATAGTGCAAAAATACTCATTTTGTTACAAAACATTGTAAAAACATTCTTTACAAAACAAAAATTAAAAAACACATTTTTGCCCAGCAAATGCTTTGTCCAACATCAGTCATTTAGGATCAGACAGGTAGATAATCACCTTCTTATTTCTGCATATACACCTTTTTGTTTGGAACACATAAAGGGTTTTTAAAGGAAATCTAGATAACATTTGTTACCAAGGGTGATTTTTCTAGCGAATGGATATTATGCATCAAGTAAATGTAATATTTCTTCAGAGTAAACAGTATGGTGCTATAGTCTTATTTCCGTTGAAGCAAACCTTAAAGATTTTTTTATCTTTATGGAGTTTCCCTGCAAACCACAGCTCAGGACTGGGCAAGAGGCTCCAGTTTACCTTCACCCAAACAATATCTGAGCCACCTGCTGCACTTCCACGTTACAGGCTGTAGGTAGATGAGTGGTGCTGTGTGCGGTGAATGTGGGCAGAATGAAGCAAAGATTTCTCATCTATGTGCTCTTTGGCTGGGCTTTGTAGAACATCATACACCTATGACTAGCTGAATCTCGGAAGTGTGTCACCTGGCTTTAGGGTCCAGGGTCACAGGAGAGCAAACAATGGCAAACAATGCTGTGGGACTGGGTGAAGGTAAGCAGGGGAAGCCCCATGTTGCTCAGAAAGCCCTCATCAGAGGTCTATAGAGAAAGTCCAGTAGCCAGTGGCCGCTCCTCTTCTTTTTTTTTTTTTTTTACTTGGTGCTTCAACAAAAAAGGTCAACATGACCAAGGGGCAGGTCTGGCAAACAACTACCGCCACTAGACTTTTAGCACATTGGTAACTTCACCAGCCATATTTATACCTCATTTAATCAGACTAGTAAACGGGGACATAAATACATTATCATATTCCTTCCCCTTCCCCTTTTAGTAGAGTTCACTTGTGATTAATTTTTGATTTGTTGCCAGTTTAGATATTTTTTCCTTATAAAAATGGGGCTGCTGGTAAAAGATGGTTGGTAAAGGTAAAGGGAACAGGAACATTCTATGATAGGAGATGTGTAAATTGTTTCATTTTCTCAGAAGTCTTCTCATTTTTTTCACATTCAAGTCTATTTGTGACTTCAAAAAGACCATACGTGTATAAGGGATTTGGGATTCTAAAATTACCCTTGTTTTTCTGAACAAGAGGACAATAATAGCACCGACAACATTTCCTTACTTTAATGGTTAGTGCGCCCAAGACTATTTTTAGAATATTTAACACGTTGGATGTCAAACACCTCATTTTGGGAAGGTTGGTCTAAACAATACCATTCCAAGTTAGGCGCAGCCAGACATTTTTAGTTTTTGATACACTATTGAAAGGTTAGAACCAATGTGTTGTCCTTTAGCGATCTGTGCCACCATTGGGTAGATTTAGCCTTCTTTCCACTTTGCAAACAGGAGATCCATGTAACAGAAAAGCCAAGGGTGTCATCAGTGGCAAAGATACTTTATATTAGGAGTAGGCAACCACCTTTCAGTTGTGATGACATCATTAACTGTCAAAGAGTCTTAGATAACAAAGTGGGGCTAAATCTCCCAAATGTGCACAAAATGGCAAAACTGAAACTGGTCCTTTAGGGTGAAACAAAGCGAACTACGGTATCACAAAGGCAGGAAGTGACTAGTAGACTTTGTTGGTTAGATTGAACCTTTAAGAAACCCATATCCAAACAAGCTAATAAAAAGGTATAAACTTTATAAATACCTGTCCATCTGATCGTAAAGCAGCCCCTTCCCCCAACATCCATCAGTGTTGTAAATAAATAAAATGTACATTGAAAGGTAGAAGAATAAATGTTGCTTGGCAAGAAGTGCAGAGTGAGAAATCAAAGAAGTGCTGCTACCTAAATGGCAGATTATGCTTTGAAAGTCCATATGGAATTCCTAGTGCTTTCCGAAAGTTCTAGATACATTACATGTTCAAATAAGGATAGTAATGTGAGCTAATGGTTTGTGGTGTATTGCTCTAGATCAGTGGTTCTCAACCGTCTTATGCCAAGTACCCCCTAACGACAACAAGTTGCCAACCAAGTACCCCCATGGGGGTGATCAATTTAAAAAAGTAGCAAAATAGGTAGGTCACAAGCTTCATAGAACTTTTAATGGATAAGGTTTCACTTTTAAAGTAATATACCAGACCAGTCAGAAACCCTGTTTGTGTGCACTGTGTACCCCCCGGGGTATGTGTGCCACAGGTTGAGAAACAGTGCTCTAGATAAAAAAAAAAAAAGACAGTGGAAACACTAGATGGCCAGTGGTTCTCTTTTTTTCTCAAGACACATGCATTTCATTTCAACCAAAAATGGTAACAGGCAATGTCTACCAAGCTAATTGACAGACTGCAGGTAGGTACAATACAGAAGCATACATACATATACATGTTTTTAGTAGACTCTGGCTCCAGTACCAAGGCAGCAGGTAGTGTGTAAACATTATGTAGCTATGGTGGGTAGCGTTACTTCCACTAACTGGCTTTAAGCGAAGTTTCCTATAGCTTGCTAAAGACTGTAACCACTAACTTTTCCGTCACTTACAAAGCCTGTGAAAAATGATTTTCCGGTTCTGAGGACCAGAAGTATGGTATATATCACATTGGTAGTTGTAGTGATTGGAGATACCAATAATAAGCATTTAAAAAAATGTAGGCAAACTTTTACTTTAGGGAAATACAAGAGCGTTTTTTACATACAAATGAACATACCCATGGTCCCTGGCAACCGTAACCCATCAGAAGGCATACATTCAGGTCTACTGAAAGGAGTATCCAAGGAGACCATTTCCTGCTTTAACTTGAACCTTGTTTTTCTTTTCTCAAGGTACTGCCAGCAAAGACAGGAGGGGGGGCCAGCAGCCAGAACAACATGATAAAAAATGTTTTGGCACTGCTACAACATTTCTTGGCTTAATCCAGTCTTGGCAACAAAAAACACTATACTTCTCTCATTTTCTAATGAGTCAGCCTCACAACAGCAGCGGAAGAGGCACACAATACTACAAAGAAAAGGCAGGAAAGATGCTTAAAAGAAAAGAAACTGGTAAGTGGCAAAAGCATTTTACTGTAACCAAGAGGTTATTGGCAGAAATAATGGTGTTTCTAGAACTCTTTATTGACAATCATTCAGAAAACGCCTTCTTCGTAACACAATATTCTTTATTCTACTAAAATTGATATCCTAAAAGTTGATCAAGATGACCATGCTCTAAGGGAGCATTACCAAGTTCTACTTGGTAAGAAGCAAATAAAACCTCTTAAAAAAAATACTAAAAGTTAAATCAATGCTTGGCTGCCATTACACCCAGCAATATATTGCACTGCAGTATACTGCAGAGGATTTGACAGTCATGTAAAAATAATACAAAACTGTACTGAATTATTTATTTACTGAAATATTAAAAAAAACACATTTAATGCTTTAAAAGGAGTGATTTTTGTGGATATTTGGCGGTGCTAAGTAATGAATTTAAAATGGTTATGGAGTGACAATCCTTCATACATTTGCATCTCACAAATACCAGAAGTGATACAAATCTATTTAGTATATTCATGGGCTATTTACATGATTTTTGAATCAATGGGTGGAATGTTCAAAACTACAGGAACTAAATTTTCTTCTGATCAAATCAAATCCTATTAAACGTATTAATTAACCTCAATAGACCCCATGCATCTTGTCCAAACCAAGAGGACTGGACCGACTGGGTTCAAGCCATCATTATTCAAAGACAGGTCCGTGTGTTACAATCTCTGCCTATCTTCTCTACTACAGTGAAGACACATAGTAGGTTTCAGAAATGAAGCTATGACCAAGTTTGGTTCCAATTCAGATTGGGAAACAATAGTATGTGACTGCTCCCTATAAACATTGTGGTCACTTCATACTGCTTAAATAATAATTATATTAGGGTAGCGCTCAGCTGGTTCCGAAATCAGCGCTACTTACACACAGTAAGCACTAATACGTATAGTCAATCTCATGTAATTAGTTCATCAATAATAGTAGAGCGCTACCAGTTCATCAGATCTGAACCTGTGAGATAATCTCTTTCAAATTCCTAACACGTGTTTCGTCAGCTGTCATCAGAGGCAGGCATGTCAGGTGTATTGATTAGTGCACAAAGTTTAACTTTTTAATTGGCGTCTGGAACACAATTACTGCACTGTCTTTCTAACAAACTACACAGGGACAACAGATAACTGGGGTGGGAAGCCGCAAGAGCCAGGGATCAGATCGGATGGTAATATAGGTTCTGCCAATGGCTACAATGTATAACATGAACAAGTTATAAGCAATGTGAACTATAAGCATAGGGCTAGAAAATGTGGGAAATTGGGAGTTATCAGGATTAGCCACAAGTCTACACATGTATTATTTAAGTCCATATATGACCTGGTCTCTAAATTGGCATTAACAACATTCTTACAACTTACTCTTAATACAGGCAATTAAGGTATTGACACAGATTGAATTTTGTGGTGTATGGATTACATGGTCAAGTGGCCAGGTTACATAGTTAATATGGTTGAAAATATATGGGGACGGGGTTGGGGGAAGGTTTGTTTTATTTTCAGTGTTGCAATTCAGACAACATATTTCCTTTTGCCAAGTGGTGCTTAGCGCCATAACACTGGCACTAGATGTGTAGGGATTGCAGTGGCAGAAGATGTGCCCAGAGTTATACCATTTTACAATAACTAAAATTGTAAAACAAACTACTGTGAGAAAAATACCTACTGCCAGCACCAGAACCCTAAAAATCAGCATTCAAAGGGATACAGTCCCCCCTTCTTATTGGAGGAATCAGGTACTGACAACAGTGCTTATGATCTACCCAGCCTGTTTCTGCATCTCTGACCTCCAAGGATTACAGCTTGGCACAATCATCAACCCTAAGACACACAAATACTCAAATCAGTCATTTCCACTCATTGAGTCCACCGTTCTGTCTCATGTGACTGCTGCTGGCAAATATGGTTTGCCAGACAGGCCGTGTACGCCCACACTGCATAACCCATTGGTGATATTAATGCACAGTTGCAGATGCTGAGGAATGCAGAAGGGTGCGACTTCTGGGCATATCTATGGACAAACAATAGAAGGATTTTATCCAGTCAAACTTAAAAATCATTTGCGTGCCAGCCTACCTGATTGCTGTGTCGGTCCCATGTGGCCTTTGTTCTAGTCACTGGGGAATTCCTTCTTCCACTGCACCCAGCACCCCTGATCCAGGCAACTGATACAATCCTGAGACTTGTGTCAGGTTAACACTCCCTCTGTTACTGATAGGATAGAATCAATCCCAGTTCACACTCAGCCCTGCCACTGTCAAAGAGGACAGCACAGCATGAGGTGAAACATTATTTATATTTACTCTGCCATAATAGCTTCATTTTCAAAAAGTGTGCCCGGAGAATGGCTTTAAGTCTGCTCAAGTTACAGCATTTTTGGTCATGAGATGCAGCCAGCCATGGATCAGTAGATGCTCTGGAAAACCAAAATTTAAAGAAGCAGCAGTCCTTCCTAGTTCAGACTGAGCTATATCAGTTGACCCGAGGACACTGGTAATATATACCTCTTGAAAAGTATCTTATGCAGATTTTAGTTTTTTTGTATAACTAATCCACATCTTTCAAATATATGAAGTTGTAAAAATATATCCTGGCAAATATCTTATATAGTGATATCTAGCATCACATGGATTATATAACCAGTAGCTAGCTATTGTAGGAGTGCCCATCTGTTGTGAAAAGCAAAGAAAGGCATTTAAAAACCCACTACTCAGGAGTTGAGTATCTTCTCAAAACAGAAGGCAAGTACTTACTGACCAAGAACAAAGGAATAACCCATAATTCCTAGAAAGTGCATCAACCACCTCATATGACCTGTCACTGAAGAGTGTGTTACTCATACAGCGTAATTATTCATAGACCCATGGTTCTCCTACTTGCACGTTTCAGGCCTTCTGGCCTTCGTCTGAAATAATCTTCTGTTCTAAAAGTACCAAATAGGCTAAATAACCATATAAACACCTTCATAAACAAGCCAATTGGAGGAAAGGGGCATCCATCAAATCCAAAACAAGTTTAAATAGCAATAGATAACCTATTCTATTTCACAGAGTACCAGACAAGGTTCCATTCAGGCAAGTAAACTAAACTCTCTTCTCTCCGTTTTGTTTATTTTAGAACTTGCTGTATATCCAGGTTGCCATATGCGAAGCCCTCTGGCATGTGAGTAGATGGTCATAAGGTAGTCACAAGATACACCTCAACTCAATCATATTAGAAGCTGATGACCTAAATGCAGCTGACAATACAAAAAGGCATCTGATATGTTCATAACCAGCTAAGTGATTGCATTATATGCTTCTTTTCCGCAAACATACTATAATTCACAGTAATTATTTAGGGAGCCTATGACACAGAATGCACATCACGATACATAATAAGGGTATTCAAACTGCTACCGATTTTCCCCATCCACCCAATGTTAGTGCTATGATTTAATGAGCAAATAATGTGGCATGCTCATTCAATTACTACTAATAGTAGACATGTTATATGTTACCAATCACTGTGACAGGCTGACAATTTAACACGGGATAGATGTCTGAAGAAATGTAGGACTAATATGTTTCAAATGACTTGTATCATGTACAGAACTTTCTTAACATGTACTTGTGACATTTCCTTTAGAAGCACAGAAAAAAAAAAATCTTACAGAAAGGCCCCTTATGTTACATAGCATTGTCTGAAAAGTCCATGGTCAGCCTAGAGGGCATTAGGATGCCCTGCAGGGAGTCCATCTGAGCTTCTACAGAAAAAGCCCTACTGTCTCCAAAAAGCCAGGAAACCACATAAGGGATTAAGGGATATTTCTACCAAATTGTCAAGAATATTAGGATGACTAGAATCTGAGAGCAGAGACAGGCTCAAGGAATGAGGGGAAGCTGGTCATGAAGATAGGAGACGAGACAGGTTTATGTACAATTCAACAAACAAAAGAATAAAACAAACAAATTCCAATTTTTGTGGAGACCTAAATGACTTTGGATGTCCACTTTAAAGTGGACCAAAACCCAGGATTTGAATTTGATTTGAATATCCTGGGTTTTGGTTCTTGCCCCTCGGGGCATCCGATTGTAGGTGAACCCCCAGGTTGCCCAAACTCACCTTTCCCTTATTCTATGGCGCATTCGTAGCCTCCCGTCCAATCGGTGAGCTCGACTACGCTGACGTTAACTAGTCTAGGCTTGTCTAAGGACACGGCTCCAACTGAGGGGGATTGTGCCAGCGACAGCCATTCACAAATGTCTGGCCCAGGCCCTGCTGAAGGTAATGCACCATTGGATCGGTGAGTTTACTGGACAGCATCCCGAATCTGGAGGCCCCGGGGGGGGGGGGGGTATGCCTGGAGTCTCAGACGCGAGGGTGCGTTTTGGTCCATTTTAACGTTTCCCTTTATACCATGTTGCCTTTTTAGCATATGTATAGTGTAACTTTCAAAACAATGCCTTTATAAGACATTTTAAAGCCCATATTTCTGGGGTATCTGTTCGGATTCTCAAAAGTGCCTTAGTTTCTGCGCCAAGGAGATGGAATTTGCGCATGTGCAGATCTGTTCTTAAGTGCAAACTTACACACATAACCTTATATCACACTTCTGGGTGCCCTGAAAACAGTGTGGCTGCTACGCAACCACATATGGTCTTGCCCTTTTCTAAGATCATGTGCCTCAAAAGGATGGACTTGGCAATAGCTGTCTGATCAACTGCCTTCCTGGCTTCTGTATTCCTTACTTATGGAATGGATCTTCCCTTGGACTGATTTTAAAATTGACCCCAGCTTGGACTGACCTTACTTCTGTGCTGCAAGACTTTTGATCTTTGGCTTGGACTTTTACCATGAATCTTTGCCTGTGATCCTTGACCCTGAGCCTGTCTCACTTCTCCTTTGCTGCATCCCTCTGGAACCTTGCTTCTTTGTCCTAGGTGGCTGCTTTCCCGGGGGGTGACCCTGGTTGTGCCTGCAGCACAATTTGACCTCCTTAGCAGGGGCCTCCAGTTAACACCAGGCCTCACAGTAAATTGGGGTCCCCATAGGCTAGTCACTCACCCTGGACGTATCCACACCTGGAGCTCCACATTGCTCTGCTGACTGTCACCACCTTTATCACAGGTGGCCAGGCTGAATCTCTGGCAAACGCTTATTTGCCTTCTTGAAACACTTAGGAAGACACCAATTTCTGTTTGGTCACCAAAGACAGGAATGGTATTTAAAAATGATCTTTTGATGGTCACTAGGAGACAACAATGGCAGCTTCCAGTGACACACATGACAATTCAGTTAGATGAAGCTCATGTTGCAGCATTACAGACAGATAGGATGCTAGCTCTTTTGCAGTATACTCTAACTGAAAATAAATTTTGACTGTAAAAGGGCATAAATTCATCTGTTCTTCCTGTTTAATCAAAATAATTATTAATAACAGACTAGAAATCTTACTTGATGGGCTTTCCTCTGCAATCAATTGTGAAGCACTTGCAGAAAATGGAATGCATATTAGGGGGATTTCCCCTTGGTTTAGGGTAGTCAGAAAATGAAGAACAATTCATTAAATGCCAGACCTGCTTTATACATTGAGTCATGCACATGGCAAGAGAGCATCTAACCAGGGATTCAAATCAGACATGCCCCTCATGCTCGATACCAGCAAACGACAGACATGCCATAAAGCTGAAATAACTGTTTCCAAGTTCTCCTGACTATTTCTCTGCATATAGTTTTTTTTTTCAAATATTACACACATGCTTATCGCTTCTCTCTAGCATCTATTTGTCCTAAATTGCTTAGAAGTACATTCACAGACATGCGTATGCAGTTCAGATGCAGATTCTAGACATTTTAGACTTTGCTCTACCTTTTGCATGCATTTGCATTTTGCCTTAAAAAAAAAGTGTCCCTCTTTCGACCCCTAGTTGCACTCTGTTGCTACAACAGGGAGGCGAATCCCAGGGAAGCCATGTCCCAGAGTATAAATGCCCCCCCCCCCCCCATCTTGTGCAGCAGCGCAGCGTTCAGTCTCTGGCAGGTTGCCATAGCGGTAGGGCGGGGGACCTCTGTCCCCCTGATGCTCATATGCCGGTGGCAGTTTTGACCAGCAGAAGGCAACCTGCAGCTGGACCAAGTTGGTGCCCCAGACAGATCTGATGGGAGGACACATCGGCACTGGACAGTGGGTAAGCCAGTGCCTATGCCTGATGCTCCGACTGGTAGCCTCAAGAAGAGGATGGAAAGCAGCAAGCAGGACTTTTTTCATCCGCGAGAGGTATGAAAGGGCCCCTAGAGCAGTGTTTCTCAACTGCGCCCTAAAGTCCCCCCAACAGGTAATGTTTTGGGGATCGCCAAACAGGCAGCTCTGTAGCTCTGCTGAAGAACTAATGACTTCACCAATGTATTTGTGTGGAGATACACAAACATGACCTGGGGTACTTGAGAACAGGGTTTAGAAACACAGCCCTACAGATCTTGTTTGTTCAGACGTAAAGCAAACACGCATTGGTTTCTGCATAGGTAGGAATGAGGCCTATAACACAAGTGCAGCGAGATTTTGGTTCTGCAGCAAACCCATAATTTTTCTTGCTACGTGTTGAGTTCACCAAGAGGCATGTACAACTTATCACAGACAGACATTTCAGTCCACTAATGAACCAGTAGAAGGGGAGAAGATTAAAAGAGGGAGAGGGGGGAAAGAGAGAGAGAAAGAGAGAAACGTTGGCTGCTATGGGCAACACCTCTAACTTTTCTAGAAGTTTTACTTCTATCTTCTTTCTTTCTAAACGGCTCCTTTAGACCATCCGGAGTTTGTCAGACTGCTGTTTGACAGGGAAATTTAGTTCACTTTGTGCATTTGTATTTTACTATATAGATCTGTTGGGTCACGGGTGTCATGTCTTCTGATAAACATAAGCGTATTGCTTTAAAGAGCATCCATTACAATGTTTAAAGTACATGTATGTGACGAGTATACATATTTACTGAAATTTAATTTTCATAACGTCCCAAATGAATGCTTTAATGACATACACAGTCTATTTACTCTTTTTAAGACTCTGTATATGACAACTGACTTTTCTGCAAGAGATGACTGTAGTGCATCCTGCCCCCATGCCACATATCTGACGGTAGAGCAATTGCAGGATGCAGCAAAGGGAAGGAGCCAACCAACAAGTGGCAAGTACCCACTGAGAGGGTATGGAGGGCACATTACACCATCTGTAGCGCAGCAGTCTAAGTGCCCGTAACAATAAGGTCAGTAAATGTGTACACTCATTACACAGGTAACGGACAGAACCAGTTTCAGATGTCTGTTTTCTTTAAGCGACAACAAGGAGATATCTATAGTAGGATTCTGATATAAATTACAAAGCCACCCTGACAAAAAATCAGGCCCCTTCATTTCTGTACAAATGGAATACACTGAATTTACAAATAGAAAATACATTTAAAAAATCTTTGCTTAAACTCCTAATACATATAAATAGGCTTAGGGTAGAACTTCCTATAAATACCACAATTGTTAAAATACAAAATGTATCTCTTTCTTATATGAGATATTCCACCATCTCCCCGTCTGTAATGTCTTGGCCCAGGGGTGAAACAGGATTTTTTCGATCCAAAGTCCCAGACTGAAATACGGAATCTGTAAAGGACAGAGAAAAAGACAGTTTCAGTGTTTTGAGCATAAAAACTGCTTATACAGCCATGTAAAAGAGTTCCTCTTTAAACCTCCCAATACCTTGCTTCGGCAACAACAAATCCTATCCCTGACTATAACTTACCAGTTTTCTCAGAACTGTACATAGGGCTCGGAGTGGCCAGCCTCCCCGGGCCTGGAGATGCGCTTACAGAAGGAGTTTTGTTTTGTTCGCTGCCTCGATCTGTTTGTGTAAAGCAGTCTCGGCTACCAGTCTTTGAATGTCCAGGGAGTTGAGGTGTGGATGGAAGTACAGGCGATGGAGTAGAGGAAATGGACTCCGAACGATATTCTGTTCCCAGGAGAACCCCTAGAAATGGTACACAGAATAGCATCACACTAAATAAACCAGCGTAAAATAGTAAATAAAATGTTGCAGCTTTAAAAATATAAAAATTCTTTTTTTTGCTCCCATTTTCTAAGATAGAAAAAGGCCTTTTGTGTACAAATATTGCTCACAAATTTGTCTAAATCGGTTAGTTAGCACTCCCTGAAATAATCCACCTCACAGCTGTGGCATTCACGATGCAGATTAAACAGCATGAATATTACAGGTGTGCCTTAGCCTGGTCACAAAAAAAAAAAACACATTAAAATTATTCTGTACCAAAATGCATTAGCTAAAATGTGAGACAACCACCACTTAAGATCCTAAAAACTAAGAAAAATAAACATACACCGAACTGCCTTATTTCCATTGTTGAATGAAAACGCTACTGACCCAGAAGAGCAAGTTGGCGAATTTCCATTAGAAACAAGATATTTCCTTGAAAATAGCCACTTATACTAGAGAACATAACAACCGCCTATTTTGGAAGTAAACATATAGCTTGCTTAAAATCCAGTTTCAACCATTATCTCAGAATGTTTCACAGCCAGCAAAACTTTGTCCAGGGCTAAAATAACCAATCTACCTACCCAGGCTGCCTTTCCAGCTCTTGTCCTCTCTCTTTTCCTCAAGAATTGGTGTACTACTTAAAGTAGATGAATGGGAGAGCAGTCCAGAGCTGGCATTGGAAATGGACATGAGCGATTTCGAGGGACGCATGGAAGATGGCTGCTCCAACTTGCTGGCATCTTTACGAGAGCGTTGCTGAAGCACTTTAATCATGGCATCCTTCTCAATTATCTGAGCATGAAGAGTCTTTATCCTGATAGATTAAAATATTAATATAATATAAATTAACATTTAAAACGTTTTTAGTAACTTTCTATATATCTTCAAGACGGATTCATACAAGATACAATAAGAATTTTGCATATTTTTAGAGCACGAACGCTTGAAATGTAAGTCCAGTCTCTGTGTAAGCTCCTGTCCTGTCTACCTCCCGTTGCTCTCAGACAGGATCAGGGGGTTAAAAAAAAGCATGCCTTTCCTCATCCAGGTATCCTGCGCCATTGCCTAGGCATCTAGGGTCCTGCGAGCACCTACATTAAGGCACTAGCGGTCATTCACTCAAGTCCAACTGTCACTCAGGTCTACGGCTGTCATTCAGAGTCTGGTCTGCTGCTGAAATGTGGGAAGGAGTTTGGTGATCGGGTGCACCTAAATAGACTTTTCCTACACTTTTCTAATACTAAAGAGCATGGAGGCATCCCAACCTGCCCTAAGCACAGCACAGACCAGCAAACATGATACCAGGCAAACCCAAAAAGGTAACCACCAGCTCATGTTCAGATGGACTAGTACATAATGAGCACACATGCTTAGAGAAGCTGAATACTGGAGTGTGGAGGTGGTGAGTATATATGAAATAAATATACCCCCAGTGATCAGGCATTCCGGTCTGAGCTGCACAGCTGGCATTATTAGGAAAGACTAGAGGAAGCCTTTAGACTTTAAATCCCCTTGAAAAAGTCCTTAGAAGAAGTCAAAGGAATAGGAGTAAGGCAGTATATTGAATGTAAAAGGAAATGATGGGTGCTTTGGTGGACCACAGGAGAGGGAGCAATGTCCAATCAAGGGATTAATATAATGTTCAGACTGGACTATTTGGATATAATAAAGGTTATGCATTATTAGAATGCTACATTCGCCGCCCTGTGTTTCTGGAACTAGGTTGTCCATTAAATACCCCAGAAATAGCCAGAATCAGGCTATAGGACTAGTCTCCTCTGCACCTCTGGGCCACTGCAGTTTCTCACATACACATAGCAAATCCTATTGGCTATCAAGAGGTCATGTGGGCAGCATGAGTAGCTGCAACACACGCAGGGTGCTGCAGAAGTACAGATGAGTTTCTTGCCAGTGTTTTGGGATATTCTGACGGGCACCCCAAATTAGGGCCGCATGTGGGATTTAGGTCTAAATAAAATCCTTGACTCCACTCCCAGAAATAGACAAAGCCAGTAAAAGAGGAGGAAGTACAAGGAATGCTGGCTTGTGTGATTTTTGAAGTTTGAAAAAATTTCTCAAGAAATAAAAAGATAAACAACTTATCTAGATTAAAAAAAACTGGAAATAAATTG
Source organism: Gastrophryne carolinensis (assembly GCA_027917425.1). Classification (NCBI taxonomy): domain Eukaryota; kingdom Metazoa; phylum Chordata; class Amphibia; order Anura; family Microhylidae; genus Gastrophryne; species Gastrophryne carolinensis. Next base: position 103,460,938 of record CM051235.1, on the reverse strand, counting down.
AGAATTACAGGAGTGGAAGGGGAAGTTTGTACAAACAGTACATTACATATTTATAACACATATGAGATAGTGATTTTGATGATTCTGTTTATTACCAAGTCCATAATCTCATGCTTCTCCAGAACATGATTTTTTTAGGTTAGGTGTTCCAAAACATTCCTTAAAACCATAAGACCAAGTCACATGGAGATGCACAAGACACTTAACAGCAGGCATAATATTTAAGCATAACACATCTTTCAGTCAGGAGAGAACACAAAAAGGGCTAATCAGCTTCAAGTAAAACTCTGTTAAAGGGCCACTGTGACGTGGTCAGATAATCTTGTGTCATTGTATGTGGAATGGTTTATACCCATGCAATTTTGCAATTTGTCACAGTTTGTTTCTGAGCCTTCTTTGTGGCCTCGGTCACATTTAGTAAGACTTGGCCTGTCTGTCTAGGGCAGTGTACCCCAACCCTCTCCTGGAGTGCAACTAACAGCTCATGTTTTGTGGATCTCCACATGGCCGCCTCTATAACTCTGCTGCTGCACTAATTACTCCACTTGTGCATCTGTGTGGAGATCTCCAAATCCTGACCTGTTTGTGGTGGGCCTTAAGGAGGGGGGTTGGAGAACACAGAATTTTAACATCTGGCAAGCTATAAGTGCCATTAGGAGGTCAGGCATTCCCACTTTCTCTGGCTGGAACATTGAATTCTTAGTTATATAAATTATGAGAGTCGGGCTTAACCTTCCCACAGAAGTCAAAAACAACAAAGAAACTCAGGAGGTTTGAGCCCTTCCCAAATCATCAAAAACAAAAAATGTTTCATCTGAGTTAGGCACCTTATGTACCATATAGGTTGTGATTCTGCTATGTGTTGGGGAATGCTGTATGTACGAGATTATAATATATATATCTGCATGTACCTGGGTTTAACCTGAAAACTGTTGCCATTTTCCTTTATGATTGGCAAAGTGAGCACAAGAGACCTTCGTTACTGATATAGACCCTTCAAGGACTACAGGAATAAAAATATCCTATCTCAATAACTCCTGCCCGCCTCACCTAACCCCCAGGCTTGCTGGTCCTGTCATAAGCATAAAAGCAGAAGACAACTCGATCTTCCTCTTCCAGCCATTCTAGCAGTCCAGGCTGGCTCAAGCCAGCTCTCATTATCGCAGCCACAAGGCGGTGACCAACCGCGTGGAGATGATTTTCTTAGCAGTGGTGAGAATGGCGTTTGCTTGAGGTGGCTTCAGAAGTGGAAGAGCTATTCTGCTTTCTTAAAGAGCTAGCCCAGGGGTTAGGGGAGTACAGCTTGGTAAAGGTTGCTGGCAGTTTCAGCTTCATCATTAAAAAAACAAACATTTATGTCCCACAATAGCAAGTCTAGATCATTATGGAAAGCTGCTAAATAAAATGTTGAGCCAACAAACAGAGAAAAAGGCCTACAGTTATTTCCAGCATACCTCCCCTCCATGTCCACACATCGACGATTTGCTAGAAGTATCTCCTCTTCTTCCTTCTGTATCCTGGCCTCTAGCGTAGTGTCAAAGCTTGCACTGGGCGAGTGGCTAATGGATGTGGTGTCCCTGAAATTAAGTGCAGTATTGATTTAGAAATAATCCTAAGAAACCAGCAATACTATAGATGTACATGTGAATGAGAAGAGTACACAGGAATGCACCAACAAACTGCCCAGACTCCTCCAAAATAATCTTATAGGGAAAACGACTCATCACCACTGATTTATTCTGTTTGGAGCGGTGTTGTAGCTTATGCGTACTATTATAATAATCCAAACATTGAAATTCCCTAAAGTCTATTATTTTTTTTTAAACAGAATATAAACCACCTAAAGAGCCCCAAATCTGTCAAAATCCAAACAATTCACTGGATAAGTGCTATTGCAACCCACATGATCACCAGCAGGCTGATTTTGCCCTGCCACGGGCTGTTTTGATGGGGGGGGGGGATATAAATCAAATGTCCAATAGGTGAAAGTAGAAACTTAGCTTAGGTTCACTTTAAGAAAATGTTATGTTATATCTCCATCTGTCCACAGTAATTTAACACATACTTGAGCTGTAGTTTTAACAGACACTTAAAGTAACAATGCCACACACCTGTCCACAGCTAGGATCAGGAAGCTCTCACACTGTATGTAGAGTCAAGGCGGGGGAAAGAATGGCTAATCTAAAGACTGATACGAGAAAAAAGAAAAAAAAGGGAACTACCTGGAACAATAACCTGGTATAGATTTGCTGGGAACCGTTTAAGTACACATACCTGGGGCTCAAGTGATTAAACAGCATGCAAACACTAGCTGGACCAGTACCCAGATATGCCGTTTTACAACTTGGAGCTCTTCAAACAATCATGTCCCTGAAATAACTAGTAAATTCCAACACACGGCCTAAGAAGAGCACACGAGGAATAGATAAGATAAGGGGGGAATGTGCTGCTACGCTATCATTTTCTCACTATATCAGCAGTCTAGGAACCTTGGGCTGCCAGCAAATGATATGCATTAAAAATACATAGTGGAGCCACATTATTACCACCACTTCTTACTTTGGACTCTGGCAGTGCTTAGCTCATGAAGAAAATCATTTGTGAGCTAGCTTGTGGGTATAAGGTGTGATAACAGGCTGTCCCTTGTTGCAGCCATTGGTAAAAGTGGAGATTTATTAAAAAAAAAAAAACACACAAACAAAATAAATGACTATTGGCTTAAGGGCCAAGGGTGGCAGTCAATTCTGAAACCACGCAGTCTGTGAACAGTTCACTTGCTGGTGTGGTGAAAGTGTATTTTGAGTCAAGTGGAGTACCCGTGCCATTGATGTAAGAAGTGAACCTCAGCTATGAAGGTGTGAGGGGGAGGACCTAAACACTACAGTGGGGCATCTTGCTACCAAAATGAACCAGCTAACAGAGCTGTGTCTACACCAGTTCAGCAATCCCTGCTGTGTATGGAGCAGACAGATGGTCACTGCATCTCTGCTAATGTAGTTGCATCAACAGAAACATTTTCATGGCAGCATTAGAATTGGACCTCTGCAGATTAGCAAAGGGTTGGCTTCTTCCAGGAGTCACGCTTTCTGCTTCATCAAACATGGACATTGGCATGTCAGGCAAGAAAAATTAGCAGATAGCGTTTCCTGGAGAGGATGGGATTTTCCAGCAAGACAATGTGACATGACTAGAAATGTCTAGTTGGAAGAGTATGGCCAAACCTAGTACTGCCCCTAATCCCGCAGACGTGAAACTAACTAAGCATCTGGATCCTCGTGTTTGATCCATCCTTACCGACCCTCTAGCAGTTGTAGGAGGCACTGCAGTTAGCATGGCTTCAGATACCTGCGATAACTTACCAGGACCTGGAGTCACACTCTGCCTGTCTAGCAGCTGTCTGTGCTGCACACAGAGGTTACTGGATATTAGTTGGTGGTCCTAATATTGTGACTTACCTGTGTACTATGGCTGAACAGTGACCCAACACTAGTAAGTAGTATTATCCTCCCTGCCCCCATCATACAAAGCTCCATGACTGATTTTAGATTTCCCTGGGATCTAGGCATCCCAAATAAGCATACCCCACAATCAATGATTTCATGCAATAAAGCTTTGATGAATGAAAATAATTCTGTGGCATGAGAAGTGGTACAGGATGGGTGCTGGCCAGGGTAAACTTTAAAGCCCACCAGCCCAAACTTGTTTGTACATTGTGGGAGTGATGAAGTGTGCAGTTCATGGTCATTGTGGATATTTAGCTTTACTTGTTGTTTCTGGGGGTATATCGAAAAAAGTATAGGTGTGGACTGGAGCGGCGCCACCACTTTTCATCCCAATTCAACTACATAAACATTGGTGTCCAAAAAGTAGAGGCTCTCCGTACTATTGTTACAAAAAGCAAAAGGAGAATTATATTACCCAGAACTTTGTCACTTAATTAGGTGAAAATGTCAGGAGTTGAGCTTGAAACACAATAGTTTTCTAGACATTCTAAATACTATAAAGTCAAATCAGTAGTAATTATTACCTCTGAGCCGCCACAGTGGCAGCAGCATCCAGCGCAAACTGCCTCATGACACTCTCTTCCAAGTACTTCTGTTCCCACTTGGTCATGTCAGCCTCCAGGGCCAAAACTCGTTCTTCCTTCTCTCGGAGAAGCTCCATGAGTGCTGCAGCACTGTATTCGGAAACATTGGTAGGCTGAGAATTGCCCTGACGCTGTGACAATGAAGATAAAAAAAATGTTATTCTATCTGAAAATCTCAACTTAAATAGTAAAATGCTACACAGAACATGTAAAAAGGTTAAGGCGTTTAAATGAGAAAATGGTCTAATATCCCAAAGCTGCAAAAATACAATTCTGTGATTACTCACCTGTAGAATTGGTATTATATGTATACAGCACGTCCTGTTCCAGAAGATATTCCTTACACTTGGGTTATACATCCAGTAGATGGCGCTGGACTGCAGAGACAGAAAAGTGGCTCCTCCCAGCCCCATATATACCCGGGACCTCCCACAAAATCCCCAGTATTGAAAAGCAGTTAAAATGAGACCGGGAGAACCATAGCCAATATATAAAATTTGGAACATAAGAACAACCACCATAAAGATAGGTGATAGGTAACATAGGCTTACGTGGGGGATGCACGTGAGTAACCCCCTGGAAAAAGGTCTTGAACAGGGGATGCTGAGCAAAGGATCTTTGGAAAAAAATAGCCAAAGCAGAAACATGGCCTTTCAGAGTACTGAGCTGAAGACCCAGATCCAAATGTTGGAGAAACTCCAGAATCCTAGGAATAGAAAACACACAACAGAAAAGCGAGTTAGACTCACACCAGTCAATGTAAGTACACCAAACCCTGTAGCAGATGGAAGAAGAGGACCTTTTCCTAGCCCTGATCATGGTATTTGCAACCGAGGCAGGCAGCCATTTTTCCCTCAAGATGGAGGTTTCAACCGCCAGGCCGTCAAAGCCAGCGTTTGTAAATTGGGGTGGCGTAGGTGTCCCTGAGTGAGCAGATCTGGAACCCGGGGCAGGGCGTACTGATCTACTGCCAACTGCACGATGTCTGCGGACCACACTCTTCTTGGCCAACAGGGGGCCACCAGGATGGCTGGCACCCCTTCCTGAACTATCTTGCGCAGCACCCTGCCCAGCAGGGGAAACGGGGGAAACACATACAGTAGCTGGAACCCCGTCCAAGACATTGCCAGGGCATCTGTGGCCAAGGCCAGAGGATCCTGGGACAGAGAGACAAAGACTGGAAGCTTGTGATTGTGACGGGACGCAAACAGATTCACATCCGGCTGACCCCAGCGGTGGAACAGGGAGGGAAACACCCTGCCGCTGAGTGACCATTCTCCGAGACGAGAGGTCCCCCTGCTCAGAGAGTCTGCCTCCAGATTCTCCACCCCCGGGATGTACACAGCTGAGATGCAGGGAACATTTTCCTCCGCCCAGGACAGTATCAGGGACACTTCCTTGAGGGCCCTCTTGCTCCGGGTCCCTCCCTGATGATTGATGTAGGCAACCGCCGTCTGGTTGTCCTAGCGGACCTGAACAGCCCGACCCCTCAGGTGTGGGGTTAAGTGGGCGAGAACCAACCTGATCGCCCTCAATTCCAGAATGTTGATAGGGGCATGGGCCTCCTGATGGCCCCACTGACCCTGGAATTTCAGGGACTTCCAAAATCCCCCCCAACCTGTCAGACTGGCATCCGTGGTGACAGTCTCCCAGCTGGGGGCCAGAAAGGACCTGCCCCCAGCAGGTTCCTGGAGACCATGCTAGAGACCGCCTGACCAGAGGGGACAAGACAAACACCTGATCCAAGGACACAGGGTCCTGATCCCATACTGACAAGAGGTGAAGCTGAAGAGGCCTCGTGAAACTGAGCATATGGAACCGCCTCGAAGCAGGACACAATCAGGCCCACCAGTAGCATTCCCTGCCTGATGGACAGATGAGGACAAGACAGCAGGGGCTGAGCTTTCTCTTGAAGGACCTCCACCTTCTGCTGAGGAAGAAAGATCTTGACCTGAGCTGAATCCAGAATCATGCCCAGAAAAGACTTCACCACGGAAGGACACAGGGAAGATTTGGGATGGTTGATCACCCAGCCGAATGACTCCAGTGTGGACACCACCCGCTGAGTGTCCAGCTCTGCCTGATGGAAGGACAGAGGCGATAAGCATGTCGTCCAAGTAGGGAAGAATGCGAATGCCCTGAGATCTCAGCAGAGCCACCACTCCTACCAGCACCTTGGTGAATACTCTGGGAGCCGAGGTGAGACCGGAGGGCAAGGCCACAAATTGGTAGTGCTGATCCTCCAGAGCGAACCTGAGAAATCTATGATGACCTGGAAAGATAGGTACGTGAAGGTAAGCATCCTTGATGTCTATGGAGGTCATGAAGTCCCAGCTGAGCGCAGAGTCTCCATGCGAAAGTGTCTGAATCTGGCAAATTTGTTGAGAAGCTTTAAATCCAGGATAGGTCTGATGGACCCATCCTTTTTGGGAACAATGAAAAGAATGGAATAATAGCCTTTGCCCCTTTCCCTCAAGGGCACCCGGCAGATGACACCTAGATCTAGAAGGCCTTGGACAGCCAGGGACAGACTCTGAGCTGACAAGGGGTTTTGAGCTAACAGAGATTTGATGAATCTTGGGGGGGCCAGGCTGCAAACTCTATCTTGTAACCAGAGGATACCACCTCCTGAATCCACTGGTCTGAGACATGACGCCTCCAGACATGAGCCAAGAGCCGAAGCTGTCCCCCCACCTGGATGGGTGAGGGCGCCCCTTCATGCCTGAGAGGGCTTGGGAGAGGACTTAAGCTTGGGACTCCAGGAGGAGCCAGGGCAGCCATGTCCTCTGCCCCTGCCCCAGAAATATCCACGGGCTCCAGCAAAGGAAGCTCCCCGTCCAATTCTGGAGCCCCTGAAGGAAGGAGAAAAGGCACCTGAACCCCGAAAGGACCGGGGCTGCCTTCTACACTGAGGCAGCTTGCCTCCCTTAGCAAACAAGTCAAAAACGTTCTCCAAAGAGGCACAGCCCCTTGAAGGGAACCCAGTGAGAGCCTTTTTGGCAGCGTTGTCAGCTGCCCACTGGCGCAGTCAGACCGAGCGGCGTATCGCCACCAACAAGGCAGTAGCCCTGCCACACATTCTAATGGTATCATCCAAGGCAGAGAGAACATATGCAATAAATTCCGCAGAAGAGCTCTATACTCTTCACTACCAGCATCATCAGGGGCCCCATCTAAGAGACCCCTGAGCAAACTTTTAATGGCAACAGCCGTAATAGCAGAGGCACAGACCGGACGGAGCGCGGTCCCCACACAGGCAAAAGCATGGCAAGCCAACTGATCAATGCGCCTATCCTCCCCATCCCTCAGTGTAGTAGAGTCAGGGGAATGCATGACGGATGTGTTAGACAACCCCAGAACTGGAGCATCCACCTCGGGAGGACATGACCACCGTTTCAGGAAAGGGATACCGTTTATCCCAACTCTTTGGCACCCCGGGGAGCCGGCTAAGCCGTTCCCACTCCTTGAGACCCAGACTAAAATGAGCTTGTTCAGGGAACGCCAAGCATGGTTTAACGGTATGAAACGGCTCCCCCTGCTGCCGCGGAGCCACGGCAGGAGGAGAGATACAGAGCACATCAAAAATATGAGCCAAAAGTCTGTCAGTATCATCTGAAGCCCATAGGTCTTGCCCAGAATCGGCACCATAAGCTCTAGGATGTTCTTCTGATGATTCTGAATCAAAAAACAATTTCCCCTCCTCTAGGGGGGTATAACCGGTAACATCAAAAAATTCCTCTGCCTCCATAGGAAAGAGGGAAACACCAGGTGATAAATGTTGCTTCTTAGCAGAAGCCTTGCGCGGGCCAGAGCCAGCAATATGTCTCTCAATGCTGGCCACCCGAGCAGCCAAATTAGGTTGAGACTCCCCACTGGTATGCACCTCACTGGGAGTCAAATGTAAGCATGGGGGGGTAGGCAAAGCCCGAGGGGGCGCAGGCCCAACCACCGGCAACCCAGACTGCAATGCAAGCGTCTGCTGGGCGCAGGGAACACACACCCTCACATAATCACTTATAGGGGATACCCCACACGCTACACACAGCGGGGCTTGTCCCAAAGGAACCCCAAGCACATTATCCTGAGAAGCCTCTATATGGTGATTATACTAAATAGAGGGGATAGGACCGGGAAAAACCACTAAAGTTTGACCCGCCTGCAAGACATAAGCAAAAATATCCTGTAAGCAATGTGCAATAGAGAAAATACAAAATAAATCAGCCCGCAGGGGCACTTACGGACCGCCATAGGGAGACGCCAGACACAGGCAGCAGAAAGCTAAAATGGCGCCCGCATATGCCTCGAGGGGCGTGCCGCGGAGACAGTGATGCAGAACGCGTCAGCCGCTGCAGACTTGGTGTATATTGCCAATAGCAACAGATTGCAGATAGTTGCCCAATCGCCAAGGGAGGGAAGGAAGGGAGAGAGGAAGGGAGGAAGGCTGGGAGGAAGGACAGAGTGATTGGGAGACTAGATTTCCACTTTAAGATGAAACTAAATTTCAGAAAATATTATTTCGGGAATGAGTATTAGATACTTGGAAGAAACTTGCGGCTAAGGTGGTTGGAAAATTAACTGTAAGTGAAATGAAGCATGTCTGGGATAAGCATCCATCTATCCTAGGATAAAGTGAACACACATAAGGGCAGACTAGAAGGACAATGTGGTCCAAGTGGTCTCCTCCTGCTGTCAACCTTTCATGTTTCTAATAAAAGTTCAAAATAAACAAGAATGCTTGTGAATTGTTTTAAAATGCTAAAAGAAGCAGATGTAGCAAAGTTGCAGAATTTATAGTCGGGTAGGTTCCATGGAGAGGTTAAGCGTATAAAGTTTTGCAGAGCGGAACAATAAGGCATTGAAAGAGAGAAGAAGTTCAGTTTGTTAAAATTCCTCTCCGCATGCGAGCGCGACATAATATACTGTGTGCTCCACTGACAAGTCCAGAGCCCCAAGCAGCAGCTCCAGGGAGCTTGATAAAGGTTTCCTTTAGGAGACAACTCACAAACAAGGCAATTGTTTCGCCGGCTCCCCGCAGGAGCTGCTGACCACAGTTCACCTCTTACAGTTTTTTTTTTCTTTTCGAACTCTTGGAAGGCTGGGGGTTTGCAATGACCTGACTGTGCAAATACTCCTCCAGCAATGTGCACACGCAGCACTTTGGCCGGACCAAAGAAAGGGCTAAATTTGTAGCGGCTATTTCTGGGGCGTCTGCTGGGCGGCCAATGTATATTTAATGCACGCGTGTGTGTGTGTGTGTGTGCGCGCGTATGTTATGGTAATACGTTCATAACAAGAGACTCATTTATGAAACTCAAGCAAACAACACAGTATGAAAAGGCTATTAGAAGGGTCTTGCTGAAGGCATACATTCAAGGTGGAATAGAAGAGCGTGGAATAAGCAGAGACAGATTTAACAAGCCTGGTTCCTGATGACATCACACCCCCTGTAAGCTGTAGATCTGGTTCAGTAGCCGATATTCATAAATCCCCACCAATAAAATGTCAGCTCTTCAATGTTACAAAGACACTTCACAATTTAGCATTGTGCATGCAGAAATGATTATAGGGTGTTGCAAACAAAGTTTGCCAGGAACATAAAAACAATAAACCCACTTCTTAAAAGGACACCTCAAGGTGGTTAGGAAGATTGTGAAGATAATATTAGCGATACTTGTGTCTGCACATGCCATATATGCCATATTTACCCATCCCAGGGCACTAAAATTGGAAAAAAGAAGAAGTTTACATAGTTGTCGAAGCCTGGTTTTGGAGGTGGAGGCCTGAATTGCGGCCCGATGACTGCGGATCAGCTCTGGCTTCCCTCTGGTATATGCCAGGATTCTTTTTTTTTTTTTTTTTTGGAGGGTGGGTAGGAGCCTTCTCAGACTGTAGGTGGAATCTACTGGCTTCTACACATGTGAGTGCTTAAACAGGTTGATACTCTTTATCATGATTAAGAAAGTCAATCAATGGCTATAATTATATATATATATATATACACACACACATGCGCCGTTGGACAGTGTAAGTGTATGGGCCGACCTGAGGGGTTTCACAGAGCGGGGCATCCCAATTTTAGATGCTCTGGAGGGAGGTGAATCTTATAGAACCCTGGGCCGATTGGCATGGGTTTTGGTCCACTTCAAGTACGCTAGGTTTGGTGATGAGAGGAAGATTAGTCTATTCCCTTTCCAAACTTATGTAATCTACATATCACCTAGGTCATAGGTGTAACGTTTCAAGCAAAACACAGCAAACTGAGCAGACAAAGTCTAATGTACTGACCCAGGGTTAGACAATTTCCTTTAAATTAACCTATTTCACACTATTTTGCAGCGGCAGGCCGATGGGGGGGGGGGGGGATTTCTTTTAATCCCAGCATCCCCCCCCCCCCCCCTCACCACCACCACCACCCACCAGGGGGTGTTTTTTCCGGACAGTATTCATGTTGTCATTTCTGAGAGGTACATTTTTCCCTTGCTGAGAGATGGCAGAGTTACCTGCTGCAAGCGCAGAGACTCCAGCTCTCTTTCCAGCCTGGTACGAAGCCTGTGTTCCAGCTGTTCTCTCTTCTCACAGGCTGCCTGGAGCTGAACCAAAGCCTGCTGCATCTTCTCCACTTTATCCACATAAACTTGCTTCTTCTTCAACTACAAGAGAAAGGAGAGGAGTTATTTCTCAAAATGTCTTTTAGATTTGCCTAAAACAATCAGTAACTGCCTTTCCCAACCAATCTAATAAGCTTTAGTATAAACTGACCTTGTATTGCTTATCAAACTGGATTGATTAAAACATAGAACTCCAGCAATAATCCCAAACATTTCCACTTTGGTAATCATGGTCACATTACTGCTAATTACAGAAAAATGCCACGTGACTTATGTAGGCACTGTGCATTTCTAATAAAACATTCCCAGCACAAAGGAGCTTCTTCCTCCCAGCATCATGGGAGAATGGTACTGTAATCATCATGTGGGTGTGGCTATGGTTGCTGTCTGTCAATCTTCAAAAGAGGGCGGTGCTGCAACAAGCAGGATGGATTCCTCATCAGTGACTGGATAGGCTGTGAGCAGGTTCGGGTGAGAGCTGGGTGACAACTCTGAACCATCAGAAGGAAGTAATGTAATGACAAAATCAAGACGATATCTTCAGAAAGGAGCTCATCATTAGAAGGGCGCCATCATTTATATAGACATATGCCATTCTAAATCAAATATGGATATATTTTCTTTAATGTTCGCCCAACGTTCCACTTCAAATCAGACCTAAACCCTCCCCAGCAAATCTGTGACTGGTAGGATCCAGGACTGGAAGAGCCCTAACCTACCAACGCTAATGAGCCCCAAATGTAGGAGGTAGGATTTAGTCCCCTTATAGTGCGCTTTATGACAGGGGACCGGAAAACAGCTGAACACTGCAGTAATGTGCACTATTTATTGGAGAATATGCAGTTTCTGCACATGTGCTCCCTGTTGATGGAACTCTGCTAGAATACTTTTCTAATGCAGGGCTCACTGATGGTGTGAGGGTTTCCTTTTTGTCATGTAGTACCACTGCCCATTTTCCAATTAGCTCTAGTACCACCCAATACAAACTTACCCAGTAGGGATCAGGTCCACTTTAAAAAGGGTCTGTAGCATATTTACTTAATCTGTCTCAGATATGCAAGATAGTCTTTCTAGCAAAACCATCATCTGTTGCACACAAGTTTCCTGACTTGTCACCTGGTGCATATAGCGGGACCAGGCTTCCCATTCAGTATAAGGCCTTTGAAAAAGCAAAGAGGCCCCATCCTGCCACCCCTAATGCAGTCGTTTTTTTTTGTTTTTTGTTTTGGCAGTGCTTCATGTCCCCCCTCCACTTTGTACGGTGGGGTTCTCCTAGAAATGTGATAATGAGTAAAAGAAGCAGTAATGTAAGATTATATATTATATCCTTTAAAAAAGGATGGCCAAGAGGGATTGTTTAGAGATGTAAAGATTGTTAGATTGTAAAGCAACATAGCTACCAAAATGTATCCTACTTATGCCTTAAAAAATTGTTTTATCGTTTTGAATGAAGGAATTCCATTTTCGCATGTAACCCCTTTTGGTTTGGGAAGATTTGGCCTTATTTAGCGTCTGGACATTGCAGGCAGAAATTAGATTAAAAAAAAGCTCCAGGACATAAAGGAGCTTCACAAAAAAATCTAGGGAATCCATTTCCAGCTCTCATCTGACAAGCCATGGTGTTCCTGACCATTATTCTGGTCACCACGAACAAAGCGGCTAATTCCTGAAAACACCGCACAAATGACATGGTCTCTAACGTTTATCTACCATATTCAGTTCGGACTACTCCTTTTAAATGTGTGTCTTGAGGTAATATGTGCAAAAGTATGCATTCAAAAAAATAATTTTATGGGATGGAATCCCAGTGAAGTCGCCTATTATCCCACGAGCAGCAGGTGAATTCCATCAGTTGGGAGACCTGTCTATGCCTGTGCCTTTGGGAGGCAAGGAAGTGTTATACCAGTCTAGCCACATTTCATAGTGCTGAGAGTGAGTTTCTTTAAACCTACAAAGCCCATTTGATAGCTCTGCAAAATTACTTTGCGTCACAATTACTTTCCGCCAGACACAATCTCTACACCATATTAATATGAAGGAGAAGTGCATATTTAAAATGACAGGAAAATGCACGTTATGATTATACACTGCCGCCTACGGGATGCCCATCAATAGATAATCAGCTGCAGTAAAGCCTAGGAAGTTGATGAGAATGTAAGCCACTACCAGACACTATAGAGTTTACATCCGCAAACACCAGGGTTCCCCAACTTTAAAAACAAGTACCATTTTATATTTTCTAATTATGAAGTACCACCTTGGTGGTACAGTCATGGCCGTAAATGTTGGCACCCCTGAAATATTTCAAGAAAATCAAAGTATTTCTCAGAAAAGGATTGCAGTAACACATGTTTTGCTATCCACGTTTATTCCCTTTGTGTGTATTGGAACTAAACCAAAAAGGGAGGAAAAAAGCAAATTGGACATTATGTCACACCAAACTCCAAAAATGGGCTGGACAAAATTATTGGCATCCTTAACTTAATATTTGGTTGCACACCCTTTGGAAAAAATAACTAATCAGTCACTTCCTATAACCATCAATAAGGAATGTTGGACCACTCTTCCTTTACAAAATGCTCCAGGTCTTTCTTATTGAAAGGGAGCCTTCCCAACAGCAATTTTAAGATCTCTCCACAGGTGTTCAATGGGATTTAGATCTGGATTCATTGCTGGCCACTTCAGAACTCACCAGCACTTGGTTGCCATCTATTGTCCTGCTGGAAGACCCAAGATCTTGGATGCAAGCCCATCTTTCAGACACTGGGCTTTTTGAGAAGCAAACAACCTCAATGTGAGAGCCTCCCTAAGACCCTTATACAGACACAGATTTGCATAGTGACACAGCCAGGACATCATGTGACCACTTTTTAGAAGCATTAGGAAGATTTACACAGATCCAGTGCAAAATGCCTGCCCTAAGGAACAGAACAGAGGCTGTTTAGCATTGGTAGGTAGGAAGAGCCTCTGAAAGTGTGGGAGCAGGTAAGAAGTCAGAGGGCTACCCCCCACACACAATTGGACACCATAGAGAAAGTGTCTGTAATGTCCATATGGCAACCCTGCCTCCGGGGGAACACATAGCACTTGGTTGGGTAACCCAGGCCTTCACTACTTTCCCCTAACAGGGAAATGCCTGACAAATGTGTATAGCATTGCTAGCATTTGAAATCTCTCTAGAATGGAAGCAGAGAGGTAACTTGGGGCCAGTTAAGTGTACCGATATCTTGCACCCCTTGGGCTTGCATTGAGTTGTAATTTGCACCATGGCACACCAATTGTCCTCTTTTACATATTCATGCAGGTAGTGTCATCTATGTAGTCTCATCATATCATCTGCCACAGATACAGAACTTCAAGTTTGACAACATATTATGATCAAATTATTCTGCCGCAGTCATTATTTAAAAAAGCAGCATGGAGGTTACGTTCACACATGTCCACCACACGTTTGCGGAATCCGTTTATGCCGCAGTGCTTGCAGTATGGATTCCATTTTGCCTCTTTGTTTATTTTGTTTGTGTTTGCACTGGCGTTATAAAAAAAAAAAAATCTATGGTAAAAATGCTGGCGGTACTACATGAATCAAATGTACGCTGAGGTTCCAAGATCTGTTGGCTGCAAAGCAAACAATCGCTAGTTTCTGGGAAAAGAGTAATGTCCCTTTCCAAGCTGTTAAGGAGGGAAATGAAATCTTCATTAAAAAAAAAAATAATGATCAGGAAAAGCGTGGGCTCATTCATTATTAGGGAAATACCTTGTTACAGTGACCTATTACCTCCCTTTTTCATTCCCGTACCCTCCCCCCCACTCCTATTTCCCATAGGCAGTGTGGCATTCCCCCCATCCAATCCCCATAGGCATTGTGGCATTCCCTCATCCCATTCCATATATGCAGTGTGCTATACCCCCCATCCCATTCCCCATATGCAGTGTGGTATAACCCATCCCATTTCCCATATGCAGTGTGGTATACCCCCATCCCATTCCCCATATGCAGTGTGGTATACCCCCATCCCATTCCCCATATGCAGTGTGGTATACCCCCATCCCATTCCCCATATGCAGTGTGGCAATCCCCCTCCCATTGGCAGTGTGGCACCCCCCACCCCCACCCCATTGCCCAAATTCACTGTGGCTACCCTCATAAGCCTCGCTCTGCAGCCACCAGCATCCATGCAGCTGGGACGTGGGCACAAGCCACGCCCACCGGCTGCATGGATCGGGTGTGCACACGGCAGCATGAGAAATACCAGCAGTGCTAGTAGCGGCTGCAGCAGGGACAGTGGGCGGGGTTTGGTTACCCTGCCCACCGCTCTATCATTGGCTGGCGTCCCGGGAGGGCAGCGCAAGGCTTTTCTTCTGTTCTGCAGCACCAGAGAGGTCTGAATGGACCACAGAAGAGCCATTGTTGGACTTCCTTTTGCAGTACGGCCTGCGTCTGCGGCAAACGCATGAACACACGTGGTACCCGACAGGTCTGACTGTGTTATCAATGTGAAAAACAATGTTGCCAAACTGTATCCACAACATATAGAAGGATACAGTCATCCCAGTCATGTTTATTTAAACCCATTTGCCTTTCCTCAGTCCGTGGCAGAAGGGAAACAGAATCCTAGCAGTTAGATGTCCCTTTTATGGTACAGTTCCAGTATGCAAAGAATTCAGTATATCCCAGCTCGTTGCCAAGCTGATTCGCTTTTAGTCTGCACTTGACAGAGCTATGAGAGGAATCCCCTGTGTTTATACTGGCAGCTCAGGATACCTCTTATGGTATAAAGCTGGCAAGCAACTCTAGTCCATCACAAAGTCATAACTGTCAGTACACAGAGCAAAACATACAAGATAGCCAGGAATATGACACTTGCATACTCTAGGTGTTATTTAAACATTTGCCCCCTTACACCTTAAGCAGGCCTACAGCTAAAGAGCTGCTATGGTCCATGTCTGCACCCTGTACCATAACCCACTACCAAAAAATCATAAACCCTACCCACAGGCCAGCCTAATACACAATATGTACCTGAAACCTGAACTAGTCTTATTTCTTTTCAGGACTAAGTTGGAGGAGATGGCTGTCACGTTATAGAATACTGTTCGAGACGGATGTGGTATTTAAAAGGACTTAAAATGAGCTCCAAGCAGCTTACATGTAAATCCTGAAAATCAAACCATAATCTTCCCTAGAGCATAGATTTACACAATTTCAGCCTCTAATTCATCAGAACTGTAGTCCAACCTGAAAACGGCTCAGATTTACCCATGGTTAGCCATAATTCTGGGGGACTCCGAAACAATTTCTAACCTGAACATCCAGGCCCTTTCGCACCTTCCAGCTAGTGTCGCATTGAGTAACACAAGTGGGGAGAAACTTATGGCCATTAAAATAAGCTTTCACATCTATGTGCTTCATTGCTTTGCATTATGCCCCAACCCAAACCATAGAGGTCTATGAACAGAGCATGCAAAGCACATTTACTGCACTTGCCCTGTGCCACGCTGCAGTGCAGTTAGATGACCACCGCTATCTTCTAGTCCATCGCCAACCATCTCTGTGCCGACACCAGTTCATGTTGGGTCCCCAGTCTTTGCTGGCATCTCCCGGCCATTATTTGGTGGTCTGCCGCCACCACATTCCTCCAACTGTCTGGTCCTTCAGCCCTGTTGTCGCTTTTTTTTTGCCAGGTCCAGCTACCTTTTTTTTCTGCTGGGTTCTGAAGTCGCTGCAATTACCTCTCTTTTATCATGTATACTGCTGATAATAGCAAGGTCTAGACACTGAAACATGGCCAAACTACAAATCCTCAACAGTGGTCATATTGGTGAGGAGAACTGCTCTCGGCGGTTAACAGCCAGCATTATACAACAAGCAGGCTCCCAAAAAGACAACACTCAATGGTTTTGTTAGCAAGTAAGCAGATCATTCTTACCTCACAGTGATCCCTCAGTGTGTATGCAGGCTCTCCTCCAAACAGCTTTCCATGCTGTGCATATGGATGAGCGCATAGAAAGCCGAATTGGGGGGGGGGAACAGAAATCATCCTATCCAACCGGCTGTGAAAGCCCCCACAGGCAAATTAGATAGGCCTGGCACAGGAGCATGCATCTGTCAGAGAGATTCCTGAGGATGCTTCTGTGGAATCACCAGAAAGACAAGTTGCACAGCGATCCCTGGAGTTCCACACATTGTGGCATCCCAAATCAAGATGTCGCAAAAAGAGTAAGACCACTAGCTATAGAGCCATTGCTCCTCTTTAATGTTAGTGTTAGCAGTCTCACGGGGTATGGAAAGTATATGGTTTTTTTTTGGTTTGCCTGTTAAAGCAAAACCAAATTAGACCTTCACCCTAAATAAGAGCATATCTTATATGTTTCCCCCACCCTGCACATACAGAGCTTTTAAACATCCGGCACATGAAACCTCAGGTTGCCTGTCTGCAGACTGAAAGTGTCTTCTGACTGTGCCGCGTTGCATTCTTGGATTTCTATTCTTTTCCTTTTCTCTCATTTCCTCTGTATACGATGCTTCTGAGGCATAATGGCGGTGCCCGTATCCTAGCCCAGTGGGGGAAAGATTAATAAGTAAGCAACTAAAAATGTAAATAATATTCATTTTAGATGCTGGGAATAATTTTTTAAGGGTTTGGGCTTTTCATTAAATTATGCTGAAGGTCCGGTTTAAGCAAGCTTGTGTTTTAGTAATTAACCCGAATGCATCTATTTAAAATGGTAAAATGCAACAGAAACAGAAAATTGCATCTTTAGATTCTGCCTGAAACATAAACCCCCTATTTGTGGAATGTTGGTTGGAAGCTTGAGGTTTTTCGGACCATAAAGTAGATTTTATTTCAACTTTTTTCAGCTCCAGAGAATTCCTATGTCGCAGACATTTTCCAGACCACTAGTGGATTTGTCCCGAGTCCTTTTCAGAGCAGGCTTAACTATGGCAGTCTCTGTACATCTGAAAGCTACTGAAGAGGTTGTCAGTCAGCTGTACTTCATTAGAAAACACAAGCTGGCAGCTTTAGGAATGCTGGACCACTTAAAACACCATAAGATGGAAAAATGTCCAGGAATGTGTAAGATGAGAAGATGCAGAAGTCTATTGTGACTTGTATACCACTAACTGGCTAAACACAAAGCAACACCCCAGCCCAACAGCCAAGTACACAGCAAAATCACATCTGGGAAGATGTAGTGCGGGGCACGTGGGGGCTGTCAATGCTAATCTCCCTCCAAGACAGACTAGAGCAGTCTGCATATTTATCTTCCTACTGGTTAAAGTGGACCTAAATTCTAAAATGGTTAGCAAAATGATTTTCGCTTTTTCTAGAAAGGCTGAGTTTTTATAGGCATGAGAGCTTGTCTCACTCCTGAGCTCCTCCTTCACTACCTGGTATTGTGGGATCACTGCCAAGGATAAGATCAGGCTGAAGAGGATCACCAGGACCGCTGAGCGGATCATAGGGTGTCCCCTACCTGACCTAGATGAACAATTTAGGGAAAGGATCCGCTCAAAGGCAAAGAGAATAGTAGGCGACCCCACACATCCAGGCAACCCCTTCTTCAATCTTCTACCATCTGGACGAAGGTACCGGGCCATCTCGACCAGAACCTCTCGGTATAAAAACAGTTTCTTCCCGCTAGCCGTCAAAGCCCTGAACAACCACCTCTAAGACTCCTGGAAAACCTCTGATCCCCAGCCACTTAATGGATCATTGCATGTACATAGTTCCACTGTAAATATGTAAAGATGTAAAACTAGCTACTGTTGATATATATATGTATATAGTCGTAGGTCTAGCGTTTGTTTAAGCTCTATGGAGAACCTCCCTTCCAAAAAGTATTCCATGTTGTATTCTGTACATACTTGGCGACCAATAAAGTATTCGTATTCGTCTCAATCAGCAGGTAAAATAAAATGTAGTTTTCCTCTATGTAAAAGTCAAAATTCACTGCACATGCGTTACGGCAGTTACATTGCAATAACACCCAAATAAGTGTGCTGCATCTGGATTGCACACTCCCGCTATCCAGATTGCAGCCATAAAAACCTTTTTAGTTTTGTGTTAACAAAAAAAAATTCTGTCCATAATGGCAGCCCCTGGGTGCTTGTTGGCCAGCAAAACGGTAGCCGCTTTGGTCGACAATTTGGAACCGCCTGCTCAGCTCCTGAGCGAGCGGCACATGCCCACCGGCTGTGATTGTTCTGCATGCGCATGTCTAATTGGAAAGGAGGGGCGGGCCGGCGCATGTGTCCTCTCAACTGGGAATGCACAGGGAGTGCATGGCGTGCGCGGGAGCCAAGCAGGCACCTCTGGATTGCTGGCCAAAATGGTTTCTGCTTTGCCAGTCGAAGAGCACCCAGGGGCCACCATTATGGACATTTTTGCACAAAACAAAAAAGGTGAGCTCTTTTATTTTGGCTGTAATCTAAATTGAGAAGTGCAGGTGAGCAACCTAGATGCACCAAACTTATTTGGAGGGGTGTTATTCTTGTTAAAAAAACATTGCTTTTAAAAAAGGTACATTTTGTACGTACCAAAGAAAGTGAAATTCCTAAAGCCCAACACATTTTTTCCCCCTCAGGAATTTGTTCTCCGTTCCTGTGTTGTTAGAAAAAGAAAGTCCAATCACATCTGCCCAGTAAATCCAAAGATGGGCTTCAAATATTACCTCAGCTGACCAGGTATTCTAACAGGCCTAAGCATGGTTCATTTACTCTACTGTGTCTGCAGAGCAAATATCACTGACAAAATGAATTGGAGGTGCATAGGAGTTACAAAACCAATGACAGCTACACACATTGTCCACGTTTTGAGAAGCCCTTAAACTTACTTCCTCTTCCAGCTTCACCACTTTGCCCTGAGCATTGTTTAGGGCTTGGTCTCTAATCTCAATATGCCTTCTTTGGTCCTCGTTCATAGAACGTAAAGAGGTCATCTCCATTTCCAGCTTTTCTTTCTCCCTCTGGAGTTCTTTGTCTGCAATCATACAAATTCAAATAATACAGATAAGTGTTGCCAGCAGTGTATTACTAAAAATTCACTTTATTTCCAACAAGTAGTAAAAACATCAGCTCGCCACATAAAACTGTAATCCATAATTAAGAGTGTCCCCCAAAATTGATGTGTTTCGTGCACACTTCAGCCCATAAAGCGGTCCTTTATTCTGAATAAGACTATATGTTTCCCACACCCTGCACATACAGACTGCTCACACTAATAATCATCCTACCTGCATCTACTGCATGATATGAGCATTTAAAACATCCAAGATGGCGGCTCATGGAACATCAGGCAGCCTGCAAACAGGAAGTGTCTTCTGACTGTGCTGCTCTGCATTCTTGGACTGCTGAACTTTTCCTGACCCCAGCTCTGCTCTGTCTAAGCAAAGCACCCGCCCCCCTGTACTTTATCCCACTCTCCTCTCCTCAGTAAGTGTGATGCTTCTGAATCAAAATGGCGGCGCCCATATCCTAAAGTCCTTAACAGAGTTGCAGCCCAGTGGGGGAAAGAATAATAAGTAAGTGACAAAAAACTTAAAATATATTAATTTTAGATACTGGGGAATCGCTTTTTAAGGGTTTGGGCTTTTTAAAGCGGACCTTCACTCTGAATCAGAGTCTATCTTATATGGAAGCCGCCATGTTATCAGGCAGCCTGCAAACAGGAAGTGCCTCCTGTCTGTGCTGCTCTGCATTCTGGGACTGCTGACCTTTACCTGACCCCAGCTCTGCTCTGTCTGAGCAAAGCACAGCTATAACCTGCCCCCCTCTACCTTATCCCACTCTCCTCTCCTCAGTAAGTGTGATGCTTCTGAGTCAAGATGGCGGCACCCGTATCCTAAAGTCCTGAACAGAGTTGAAGCCCAGTGGGGGAAAGAATAATAAGTTAGTGACTAAAAACTTAAAATATATTAATTTTAGATGCTGGGGAACCGTTTTTTAAGAGTTTGGGCTTTTCATTAAATCACGCTGAAGGTCTGGTTTAATATGTCATGGTGAAGGTCCGGTTTAATTGTGACATATTACAATTCAAATACCACATTTTTCACCCTATAAGACGCACTTATTTTACCCCAAAAGTGTGTGGGGGGGGGGGGGGAAGAATTAGAAAAAAGTAAACTCACATGTTACCAGCGCTCCCGCGTTGCTGTGATTGTGGGAGGCCAGAGGAAGATAGAGGAGCGGCGGGCACTGTCCCCGTTCCTGCTATCGCCGTCTTTTCTGGCAGCGACAGAGACAGCGCCTGCCGCTCCTCCATCTTCTTCTGCCCTCCAGACTATGAGAATAGGAGGGGGAATGCCACACTGCCCATGAGGAATGGGGTGGGGGAATGCCACACTGCCTGTAATGGGGTGTTTTAGCACAACATTTGGCTTAAAATATTTTTTTTCTAATTTTCCTCCTCCAAAGCCTAGGTGCGTTTTATAGGGCAAAAAATACAGTAATAACTAAACTGTTTAGAATAATGATTTAACAGATAATATTTCTGTAATTTTGCTTGGTGAGATGATGGTCAAAAATTATGGTCTGGTTTTCTATTAACTTGTGCAATTTCAGATATGTTCACCTGGCCTTACACTAAAGTCATACTGTAAACTGAGACAGGCGTTGCTAACTGGAACCATGTTTACATCATGCTCAACTAGAATATACAGATATTTCAACAGAAGGCACAGCACATTTTAAATGGCTGTCATTGTTCACTCATGGTCTCTCCCTTGCTGCAAGTTCCAATCCTTTGACTCACTTAGTTAAAAAGTAATTATAAACATCATCAACATCTCTCTATACTCAACCACGCATAAGAAAAATCTGGGTGTGTGCTTGAGAGATGGGTGTAATTCTGTGGTAACACTGGGACATAAATTAATGACAGACTGAAAGTTCTAAAGTGGGCAGAAATTGGGAGGAATTCCACCAAGGGTGTTCCTTCACCCCCATGAGAGGGTTACCACCACCCCACACGTGAAGTCCATGAAAATATTATTGTATCCCTTAAAGCGGAACAAATCCAGCACCTGACTTTCCCGGTTTATCCCATTCCCCAAAGGCATACTGAATTGGGGATGCCCCATGGTGTGAAACCCTCCAGAATGCTGCTATACACTTACCTTTTCCTCAGATGCATGCACGGGCTCTATTCCAATGAGACTATGACTATGTCATTTGACAAATGGCTCTTATTGACTGCAAAGGGGAGCGTGCGCTGCCGCATCCCTCACACGCCACCAGGGATGAGGCAGTGCATGCTCCCCATTGAAAAAACAAGAGCGGTTTGCTGAATGAGATAGTCAAAGCAAACTGCTCTCATTGGAGGAGAGCCAGGATATGCGCCATAAGAATAAGGAAGGGGAGAGTTAATAGCGTCATTCTGGGGGGGGGGGGGTTTCAAGGCATCCCGATTCAGGAGTCCCCGAGGGAAATCCAGTGGCCAGCCATAGAATCTTTTAGAGGTTTGCTATTAATGTTACAATTTTTTATTTTGAACATAGAAGTATGTTTATAGCAGTGCATATTTAGCTACAGTCGATGGTTATGAAGATCTCAGTGGACTGCTTAGAGTTTTTAGACTAAAAGTTTTTGTACATCTTTTGTACATCTTGTACATCCTTTGTACATCTTGTACATCTTTATTTAGCATGAATTCTGTTTTGGTGTTCTTATAGCACTTTCTATTTTGCTCTAGTGTTCTTATAGCACTTTCTATTTAACAACTTAATTTAATCACTTTCATTTACTATACATTGGACATATCTTATCCTCTCTCTATAGACCATGCGTATGTATTCATTGTACTGCTCTTTACATGTGTTAATATATCTTTAAACTTTTTATTAATGTTGATCTCACTGATCAGTTAGTAACAGTAATAGTGTAAAATATGGAATCTTTTTGTCTAATACATCATTCTGGTTCCATCGCTGGCTTGATTGATGGCCTTCTGATAGATTCAGTTCCTATCACAAACTAAGACTTGCCAATTATTAAAGCGAAATTCCAGTCACAACCCTCTGATCCCCCGCCCCCTACCCTGGCACTGAGGCTTGGCCCAGAGCAGCCTCCACTGAGAAGGAGTCCAATTCGGCTCTGTTCATTTAAGGCAAGATGGTGGCGCCCAGGATCCGGAGCACCGTAGGAGTGACGATGGGCCAAGGTAAGGGTTTATTTTTTCACTGTAACCCCCTGTTCTGCCTCAGAGCCAAGGTACAGTGGCAATCAGGGGGGAGGGTTAGAAAAAACATAATTATCCAAAATGGAACACAGACACAGAATGTGGCTTAACATAATGGGGTACGAAAAATACCATTTTGTGAGTACTCACCTGTAAAATGGGTATTACGAGGACCGCTTCCAACATCCATGACACTTGGGAACCGGCCTGTAGAGGGCGATCTTGCAGAGATGACATGGAAAAAAGGAGCCCCTCCTGGTCCATAAGTACCTGGGACCTCCCACTAATCCCCAGTCTTTTAAAAAAGCAGTGAGAAACCAGAAAGAGCAAATTATAGAATATAAGAAACACCATATAAAGGACCCCAGGACAAAAAAGGGCGGGGGAATCGGGGTGTGTGACATACTCGTAATACCCATTTTACAGGTGAGTACTCACAAAATGGTATTATTCCTAGTATGTCACACACCCCGCTTCCAACATCCATGACACTTGGGACATCCAAAAGCAGTGTCAATAATAAGTGGGGAAAAGAAGAAAAATAAGGCATAACTTAAATTACTGCAGCTTGCAGAACTCTGCGGCCAAAAGCAGCATCCGCTGCACATCAACCTTGTAAAACTTAGAAAAAGTATGTACCGAAGACCAAGTAGCAGCCTTACAAACCTGCTCAATGGAGGATCAGAGACACTTCCCGGAGAGCACCCCAACTGCGAGTCCCTCCTTGGTGATTGATGTATGCAACTGCTGTTCAGTTGTCTGACCGAATCTGAACCGGCAGACCCTGCAAGAAATGAGTTAATCGAAGTAGGACTAAACGAATGGCCCAAAGCTCCAATAAATTGATTGGAGAGTGAGCCTCCTGCGGCCCCCACAAACCCTGGAACGGATGTTCCCTCCAGATGCCCCCCCAGCCCATGAGGCTGGCATCTGTGGTGACCAATTCCCAACAGGGGGTCAGAAATGACTTGCCGCTTCTGAGATTGCTCGAAGTCAGCCACCACTGAAGGGACTGCAGAACACGGGGAGACAACAGACAAACCCGATTCAAAGACAGCGGTCGCTTGTCCCACCTTGCCAAGAGAAAGAGCTGAAGAGACCTCATGTGAAACTGTGCAAACGGGACCGCCTCGAAAGTGGCCACCATCAGCCCCACTAGCCTCATCCCCAGGCAGATAGGCTGACGAGGATTGGACAGGAACAGACGAATTAAATCCTGAATCAGAACAACCTTGGACTGAGGAAGAAATACCCTGGCCTGAAGACTATCCAGTATCAGACCCAGAAAGGGAATCTCCCTGACGGGGCAAAGAGAAGATTTGGCATGGTTTATCACCCAACCGAATCTCTCTAGTGTCGCCACCACCGTTCTGGTGTCCAATTCCGCCTGATTGAAGGACGGGCTGTGATGAGAAGGTCGTCCAGGAATGGCACAATGAGAATGCCTTGGACCCTGAGAATAGCCATTACTCCTGCCAACACCTTGGTAAACACTCTTGGGGACGAAGTAAGACCGAATGGAAGGACCACAAACTGAAAATGCCGGTCTTCTACTGTGAACCTGAGAAATCTCTGGTGAGCGGAACTGATGGGAATGTGCAGATAAGCATCCTTGATGTCTATAGACGTCATAAAGTCTCCCTGACGGAGAGCGTCGACCGTTGAACGCAATGATTCCATGCGGAACCTTCTGAAACGGATATATGCGACGCAGTCGAGAAGCCCCGCCCACACGCAGAACTGCAGAGAACGGAGGGCGGGCCAGAAAGAAACGACCGCAATAGAACGGGGCCGGACGCCGCGCGCCAAGCCCCGCCCACATCCAGGTCCGCACGCTGCAAAAAGAGAGGGAAATTTAAATCCCTCACCTGGAAAAAACCACAGGTAGGCCAGAGAAAAAAGGAAAATCTACCAGATCTTATCCTCTCTACTTTACTCGTTTCACTTATATTCTCAAAAGTGCATAGGACAACAACACTCCCTTCCAATAAAGACCCCCCCCCTTCCTTATCACCCCTGCAGGGCCCAGGAGAGCAAAGGGGGAAGGCACAAGGAAGCACCCTAAGGCACAGGGAGTTTTATAGGGACAGGGCATCCCATGCCGGGGGACACCAACCCGGATACCGCCTACCCCTTATTTGAGGTCTCAGGGGGAAAAGCTCCCATATACACCCAAAGGTGTATCTACCCTTGCCCGAGCCCTTCAGCCAAGGCTGGGAGGCATATCGCAAGCATAACAGTAAAAAATGAAATAGAGAAAGGCGTCATCTTCTGACTTGCTTCGCCGATCTGCAGAGACGAAAAGACTGGGGATTAGTGGGAGGTCCCAGGTACTTATGGACCAGGAGGGGCTCCTTTTTTCCATGTCATCTCTGCAAGATCGCCCTCTACAGGCCGGTTCCCAAGTGTCATGGATGTTGGAAGCGGGGTGTGTGACATACTAGGAATACACAATCACTGGCGTCAGTCACTGAACTACAAATGAACAGTAAGAAAATCTAAACTGAAGATCTAGTAACACTACCCCCTGCAGCCATTAAACACCCAGTCATGACAGACCAGTACGACTGCATTCCATAGACACTGAGGCATTGGGAGGATGGTGAATCAGGGCAACGGAATACATGAGAAAGGGGCTGAACCAGTCTGCCTCTTGTAATGATCTGAGACACTTTCATCTTTGTGTGTCCACCAAACATGTGAGGGGTGGAAGGAATTGTTGCAATTCCACTAACATGTGACAGGTAGCTGTGGGAAAAACAGGTTAACACACACACACACACACCACCTATTAGAAGAAGTAGGTCTATGCTAACAAATCAGGTACTAAAAGTCACGGAGAAGACTGATGAAGTGATGAAGTATGAGAGTAAATATTAATACTAACTAAATGCCAAACAGAGTCACTGGCTGCTGAACTGACTTCAATGGAGTGTCAACGATTTTTTGCACAGTGGGAACATATAAAATTAAAGCTTCACATGGGGGGGGGGGGGGGGGTAGCAGTCCTAAACCCCTAGAATCTATATTACAGTTTAATATGTTTAACAATCAGGGAGGCGCAGAGCATATTCAAAGGGATTGTCCAGGCAACTACATAGACCACATAATAATACATCCCAAAGGCTTCTAATGTTCCCCATTTCTTTCAATTGGTCAGTTACTTTTGGTCCCTTTAAAAACAGTGTGGCACATAAGGAGCTGAAACTACAAAAACTCTTATCCAATTTTAATGTGTTACCCTCCAATGAAAGCTGAAAGTCTGGACTTTATGCCCATGTCCATTATATAACGTGAATATTTTTCAATAAATATTTATGGATCTCACTGTATTAACAATATTTTCAAAGTTTTATATTTAGGAGAGAGGAAATATCATATCAACGGACATGCTGCAATGGTGGCATCCTATTAATGTACCATGCTGGAATGCAGTGAGCTCTTTAGAGATCCACATTGGTAATGGCAGACTGCATGACGAGGTGATTGGGGTTGTTCACCAGTACCAATGGGATTGAATAAAGCACCACAAGGCCATGATTAAAAGCAGTGTGCCAATGCACCTGTCTATATATTGCATGTCTGAAGGTTCCAAAATTCCCATGACTGAAATTGTAATCGTTTTAATTAAATGATTACTCAAGCTATAGTGAGAGTGGCCTGACCGGATTCTTGTTTCGTCCAGTGAAAATAATTATTTCCTTT
This sequence comes from Gastrophryne carolinensis, assembly GCA_027917425.1. Classification (NCBI taxonomy): domain Eukaryota; kingdom Metazoa; phylum Chordata; class Amphibia; order Anura; family Microhylidae; genus Gastrophryne; species Gastrophryne carolinensis. The sequence goes on along the minus strand of CM051235.1, from coordinate 103,434,359 downwards.
ACTTTACTTTCCTTTACTTTACTTTCTATAGGAAGTGGTGTTTCTAGGTTTATTAATGTTTTGGGGCTTGGTGGGAGTTCCATGCTTACTAAACTGTCGTGTTTGGTTCTTTCAAGTCCTGAACTGTATTCTATAAAAAATGTTGTTCTATAAAGAGTTTGTGGCTTCTAAGATTTGTTCACATTTAATGTAGCTCCCAGTGCTAAATGTGGCTTGTGTGATAAGAAAGGTTGGGGACCAACAATTAGGCATAACAAGATTAAAAAAACAACAAGAAAAGATCTAACCAATAACAAGCATTCATAAAGAAGATCCCCATGTTACAAACATACCTAGAAATGTGTTTTGTCTTTGCTTACCAGTAAAACCCTCAATACCAGGTCTATACTTAAAACCAATGAGGGTAAACTTGGGATCTAGGCAACTGCATTTCCACTTGGTTTTTCATACTTAAATTTATACTAAAGCCAAGCACGATTGTTGTCCCATTGTCTTGGGCTACATGTTACACTGTCCTAAACCTAAATCAGTTTTCAAAAAGACCACGTAGTTTCTAAGTTATTAGTAAAAGTTTTAGAGGATTGGAGATGCAGAGAAAAAATGAGGAGAAAGTGGGTGTGGCAACAGCGATGTGATGTAAGCATACTGTATGCTTTACATATCATATAATAAAAAAAATGTAAAAATAAATAAAGAGTTCATTGCTGTGCCTCTAGTCATGCCAGCACATGTGTGACCAGAAAAGGGGTGAGAGATGCTGCAGGCAAAGAGAGTCTCCAGCCTGCCAGCACACAGGATGACCAGAGGAGGAAGGGGTTTCAAAGCTGCAGAGAGAGGCAGCTAATCAGGATGTCTGAGGAGGGAGTGCAAGGTGTTTCCATTTTCGGTCTACTAAAGTTTGATTGAAGGACCAGGCCAGTGGGGGGTGGAGACTGAAAGCTGAATGAGGAAGTGATTTCATATCACTAAATAGACTGACATAGGAAGGAGAACGCTGGAGGGACTCAATGTAACGTTTGACTTGCCAATCACTTTAACTCTGAGTAAATTGTCAACCTGTTCCTCTTACTTATTATCACTCCATCTACACTAAGAAACTCTGCTTCTATTTAATCATTTGACAGATTTTGCATAACAAACATACATTGAACCAGTCTACTATCAAAATACATAGATAGCAGATCTCTTAAAAGCAGGAAGACCTCTACAGCTTTCAGTTCGCCAAGGCGGCTGGTCTGGGGGGATAAGAAGCTTGGGAATGGGTTTATGGCCACAGATGCACTTACTGAAAAAAAACAAACCGGAGAACCTTCAGTATAAATAATTTCACCCTTTAGGAAAACTTGCACATAACCACATCACAATCACTCCTAGGGTGGGACACTAAAGATCAAAGCCATAGACAAAGAATCCAAACAAAATGAACAAATGCAGACCACAGAGTCAGACATGAAACAAAAAATATTTGATTACTTGGCTTCCAGCAATTTTCACACTCTTTAGCACGAGCCATCACACAGCTCTGCATTTGGTGCAACAAACTACTCGGGGAAATCCCAAAACACTAATCAAAGCTGGTCTGACTTATAGTTGCCCAGTACTCGCCTCTGAAGTACTGTAATATAAGAAATACCATTTTGTGATTACTCACCTGTAAAATGGTTATTACAAGTATGTCACACACCCCGCTTCCGAATATTCATGACACTTGGGTAACTGTCCTGTAGAGGGTGATCTTGCAGAGATGACATGAAAAAAGGGAGCCCCTCCTGGCCCATAAATACCTGGGACCTCCCACCATTCCCCAGTATAAGACAGCAGTAAAGGGACCAGGAAGAGCCAAATGTAAGCAGCAAAGAAAAAGGTTCAACATATAAAGGATCCCAGAAAACCAAAAAAGGGCGGGATGAAGCGGGGGGGGGGGGCATACTTGTATTAACCATTTTACAGATGAGTAATCACAAAATGGTATTATTCCCAGTATGTCACACACCCCGCTTCCGAATATTCATGACACTTGGGACATCCAATAGCAGTGCCCATAATGGGTGGGGATCCCAAAAAGGCAATAATGCAAACTTAAACTACTGCAGCTTGCAGAACTTTGCGGCCAAAAACAGCATCCGCTGAGGCCTGCACATCAACCTTATAAAACTTGGAAAAAGTATGAACAGAAGACCAAGTAGCAGCCTTACAAACTTGTTCAACAGAAGCCTGATGCTGAAAAGCCCAAGATGTTCCAACAGCACGAGTAGAATGAGCAGTAACACGAAAAGGGGGAACCTTCCCTTGGCAGAATAGGCCCCAACAATGGCCTGTCGAATCCATTTACTAATGGAAGACTTAGCGGGCGCCAGACCTTCCCTGGGCCCGGAGGGCACCACGAAAAAGGCGTCCATCTTACGAAAAGGAGAAGTAGCCACCAAATGATATTTCACACATCGAACCACATCCAAAGAATGTAAGGTCCTCTCCTTGTCATTACTAGGCTTAGGACACAAGGAAGGGAGAACTACATCCTGATTGAGGTGGAAGGCCGAAACCACCTTAGGAAGGAAATCCAGCTTAAAGCGGAAAACTACCTTGTCCAGGTGCCTCTCAAAGTAAGGAGCCTGAATAGACAAGGCCGCCAACTCAGAGACACGCCGAACAGAGGTAATAGCCACCAAAAAGGCAACTTTCTGAGTGAGCAGAGAAATAGCAATATCATGCACCAGCTCAAAAGGGGGCCCCTGGAGAGCCGACAGAACCAAGTTTAAATCCCAAACCGACAGCAAGGGCTTTCTAGGAGGCCGCACATGAGTAACCCCCTCGAAAAAGGTCTTAACCAGGGGATGAAGGGCAAAAGACCTTTGAAAGAAAACCGCCAGGGCAGAAACCTGCCCCTTCAAAGTACTAAGCTGGAACCCTGAGTTCAGAACATGTTGAAGAAACTCCAGAATTCTGGGAATAGAAAAAACCCTACAAGGCAAGGCCCTAGCCTTGCATAAGACCTCCAAGTCCTATAGTAGAGGTTAGAGGAAGATCTCTTCCTAGCTCTAAGAAGAGTCTGAACCACCGCATCAGAAAGACCTTCCTCCTTTAAGATTGAGGATTCAGCAGCCACGCCGTCAAAGCCAGCGTTGGTAAATTGGGGTAGCGTAGCTGACCCTGGGTGATAAGATCCGGAAGAAGAGGCAGATAAAACTGATCTACTGCCAGCCGCACGACGTCTGCGAACCACACTCGTCTTGGCCATCTTGGAGCCACCAGAATTGCTGGTGCCCCTTCTAGAGTCAGCCAGTTCTGGCACCATAAAAGGAAGGGTTAAAGGAGGCCGCCCCCCGAAAGGGACGACGTTGCCTCTTACGCTGAGGTAACTTCCCTCCTTTCGTGACAGAATCTAATCTTTCTCCAAAGAGCCGCAATACCACAAAGGGAAGTGCTGTAAGTGACTTTTTGGCCACAAAATCAGCCGCCCACTGGCGCAACCACACCGACCGCCGAATAGCTACAAGCAAGGCCGAGGTTCTACCACACATGACCATGGTGTCATCCAAGGCGGCAAGCACAAAGAACATGAACAATTCACACCGTTTAAGGGCGGCGAACTCATCACTAGCGGGGTCAAGCCTGGAGGTACTCAACAGGTCTCTAACCACAGACCTGGTAGCCACTGCCAAAAGCACCGAAGCACAAACAGGCCGCAAGGCTGAACCGACACTAGCAAATGCGTGGCAAGCCATCTGATCAATGCGTTTATCCTCACCATCTTTGAGAGTGGTGGAGTCAGGAGAATGCAAAATAGAAGTATTGGATAACCCGAGCACTGGGGCATCCACCTCGGGAGGGGACGACCATCGTTTTACCACGTCCACTGGAAAGGGATACTTTTTATCCCAACCTTGAGGAATACCTGGAAGCAGAGTAGGCTTCTCCCATTCCTTAAGAATAATGCCATCAAAATGCTTTTGATTTGGGAACTACAGGTGCGGCTTGGAAGTCCCAAAGAATTCCCCTTTTTAAGGAGCGGCCTCCTCAGGAGGAGAAATTGCCAGAACCTCAAAAAGGTGAGCCAAGACCTTCGGGGTATCCACAGCATCCCCCTGCCCTTGCTCAGTATCAGCACCAACAAACTGCTGATTGTCAGAACCCTCAGAATCCCCAAATAATTCCCCCTCTTCTAGCGGGAATAAATCAGACCAGTCAAGAAAATCTTAATCATCAAACTCAAAGGCCGGCGCGGCTGGAGACAAATGCTTTCGCTTAGCCGATGCCTTTCTGGCAACAGAGCCAGAAATACATTTCTCAATATTAGCCATTCTGGCACATACATCAGATTGCGACTTCCCACCTGTGACAACATCACTAGGGGTACGGATAAGGCAGGGTGGGGAAGGAGATGAGGGTGGGGAAGGAGATGAGGCCAGGACCCCGGACCCAGACGCCTGGGCCCCCCGACTGCTGTGTTATGGCCCGCTGAGCACAAGGTATGCAAACAAGTACATTATCCCCCGCAAGGGATGCCCCACAACCCACACACTGCCGGGGTTGCCCCGAGGGGAGCCCAAGCCCAGTATCCTGAGAAGCCTCCATATGGTGATTTTAATGTAGTCACAATGACCAGAGGGATTTACGCTATTAAGCTACCCGGGATGCCCCTTCAGGTCCCAAGTGGGAGGATTTTTTTTTTTTTGGAAACCCTAAATTAAACTCTAAGGGACCCTAGGACCGGGAGAACTCCCTCTTTAAACTTCAAAAGAAGGGATCCCACCTAGAAGACATGAGAACAGACATAAGTGTCAACATGCACATCACCCACCATAGCAGTTAAAAATGGTGAAATAAATAAAATCCACTCACCGCAGCAAAGCAGCGACCGTCTCAACCCTCACAGCAGCAAGGGAATGAGAGGGAGAGCAGCAAAACAGGCAGAGAGGCCGGAAAGAGTGCTTAAGAAAAGCCGGCCTCGAGGGGGGGTGGGGGGTATGGGGTGGGGGTGGACAGGCCACAATGAGCACCTGTTGAAAAGTGAAACCGGCTCAGCAACAACGGCCGCAAAAACACATACACACACACACACACACACACCTTTTCCCCCAAATAAAGTGAAACAACCCACAGGAGAAAAGGCCTCCCCCCCCCCAAGGGGCACAGAGGGACACGGTAGGGGGGAGAACCCACACAATAGGTGAAAGGGTAAGAGGGACGGGGCATCCCAAGCCGGGATCACCAACCCGGACACCGCCTACCCCTTTGTATGGGGTTTCACGGGGGAGCTAGCTCCCATATACACCACAAGGTGCAGCCTACCATTGCCTGGACCTTCAGCCTAGGCTGGGAGGCATACTGCTATAGTTTAAATTAAAAAAGGTTCAGGCAGCAATAGAAACAAAAGGCCGGGGGGTTACCCCGGCTACCTGCAAGGAGGAGACAACCATCTTCTGACTGGCTCGCCGACTGCAGAGACGAAAGACTGGGGAATGGTGGGAGGTCCTAGGTATTTATGGGCCAGGAGGGGCTCCTTTTTTTCATTTCTGCAAGATCGCCCTCTACAGGACAGTTACCCAAGTGTCATGAATATTCGGAAGCGGGGTGTGTGACATACTGGGAATAATTTACACTACAGGACTTGTTTATCAAGGTATCTGAAGGCAAGTTTCTATATTGCACAGCACAGTCAGGCACATTATAGTGCTCCCTTTACAGCACATTGTCTGTAATACTGAGCACAGCTCAGCTACTACTATTCTATTTTCTATTGATCTTTCTAATAAAAAATAAATCATGTAATAACTGATGAACAGTTTACACCAAGATGGCAACTGCAAACCTGTTACTAAGTCATCCACTCACTGAAGACATTAAAGTGGACCAACACCCAGGATTTTGACTATCCTGGGTCTTGGTCCACTTCGGTGGGGCACCCCCGATTGGGGTGCCCCGCTGTGTGAAACCCCCCCGAACCCCCCGAAAAACTCACCTCTCCCAGCGCAGACGGACAAGCCGCGGACAAGCGGCTCCTCCGCCGCCGCCTCCCGCGCGTCACTCTTGGCGCGCGCACGTCTAGAGGGGCGCGAGGGAGATAAGGTAAGGAGTTTGGGGGGGTTTCACCCCGCGGGACATCCCGATCTCGGATGTCCCGCGGGGAGGGAGGTGAGCGGCCCGGGAATCTTATAGATTCCCGGGCCGATCACCCGTGGGTGTTGGTCCACTTTAAAGCAGACGAAAACCCATTTTGGGACCCACCGCTCATCCTTCAAGGCGAGTAATGTGGCTAGGATTCCTTTCTGTAGTTCTAGTGTGAGCTCGAGGAGAGGCGAGTAAAATCGGTGACTTGGGGGGGTTCCACACAGTGGGGTACCCCAAACCAGAGGCAAGGACCAAAACTAGTGCTAGTGAAAATCCCAGGGTTTGGTCCACTTTAGGCTCATGGCTTGTATATTTATGACTGCCATATGAATGGGTAACTGAATAAACACTCCGGTGTACAGGTGTACATCTATAAGATTCACGGGCCGATCAATTCCCTCCACCCAACCCAAAATCGGGATGCCCCACTGTGTGAAACCCCCCAGGTCGCCCAGGTTCACTTACCCTGCTTCCCTGCCCAATGGCGCAGGCGCAAGCCGCGGCCACATCCCGGGCATGCTCCCTGTTAGAGGGCCATCTGGGGGGGGTTTCACACACCGATAGGGGGTGCCCCGGGGGAAAGGACCAAAACCCAGGATAGTCAAAATATCACTATCAAATGCACTGAATGTGTCAGCCAGTTACAATAACTGTCAACATCTGTACAGTAAAAAACCACTTAGAATTAAAAGGGCTAATAAACCAAAACTATAAATAAAAATCTGTTTCTATATGGTAAAGCCAAATGGGTCTGGGGCAGACCCGGGGAGCTCCTGGTGGGCCGCACTGCCTTTAGGCTGCCGCTTCTTACACCCCCATTCAATCCCCGTCTCCCTAGTCTTCCTCCAAGTCCACTGTACTGGCCCATGTTCTGCCCCTGGAATGCCATTACCCTTATTATCCAAGGCTGTAGGGGTCATATTTTCCGACAACGCTTCACTACCATACGAAGAGGCCATATCCACCATGGTAATGCAATGTTATAGCCTCGGCCTAGGAGTGCACTCATTGACTGACTGAGAAGCACACTAGGAGGAGGCGCAGTGTTGCAGGCTAGTTATGGGCTGACCAGGGGCTGGAAAAAATTTATTTTGTGCACGACTGTCACTACTGCCAAGACTTCATTTCTGATTGGATGTGGTTCTACACCGAGAGGTGATCGGCCCGGAAATCTATAAGAATCTATAAGATTCCCGGGCCGATCACCTCCCACCCCGCGGGACATCCGAGATCGGGATGTCCCGCGGGGTGAAACCCCCCCAAACACCCCAAATCACCTACCTTATCTTCCGCCGCCGCCGCCTCCCTCGCGCCCCTCTAGGCGTGCGCGCCCCCACGCCGGCCGTCTGTGAATGGCCGGCACGGGAGCGCCGAAAGTGACGCGAGGGAGGCGGCGGCGGCGGAAGCCGTTTGGACGTTCCTGTTCCCCGCCTGGACGTTGGCGGGGATTGGACCGGGCAGTCACGTGGGAGCGGTGAGAGGTGAGTTTATTGGGGTTTCTGGGGGGTTTCACACAGCGGGGCACCCCCGATCGGGGTGCCCCGCCGAAGTGGACCAAAACCCAGGATAGTCAAAATCCTGGGTGTTGGTCCACTTTAAAATGTATTTAAAAAACGATTGCAAGAACTTACTTTGTGCTAGGAGCTGTGATATGGTCTTTCTATTGTCCTCCGATCCCTCAAATTCCTTTGCGGCGAGTTGTTTATTTGCAGTTTCCATTCGATCTATAAAAGAGAACTTCATAATTAACATAAAATATATTGTAATTCAAACCAAAAAATGTGACATCACTTATATAAAAGTGACAGGCAGTCTTTTTGCCTTTCATATCCTGCAAATGAGTACCAGTAGATTGTTGAGTTTTTCACTAAACTTTAGCAATTCACCACTTTAGATGTTCTCCTGTAAAACCTCCCGATTACCCATCAGGAGGGTGATGACAGCTGTTACCTGAAGTGTTGTGCAAATTGAATGTAATGTAATTGATAACATTAAAACAGTGACAGACCAATTCCTAGAAATATCGTAGGTTGATGGCATAAAGAGACAACATTTCCACTGATCACTGCATATCGTACTATTGCATGGTTGTGTATGTGACCAATAAATCCTATATGATTTGGGTTTTTAAGCAATGGAAGCCCACCCCTAACAAGTTGGTTTATGTTTTAGACACCCAAAAGAAATTGTGTGTAAATATATATATATATATATATATATATATATATATATATATATACACACACACACACACACACACACACACACACACACACACACACACACACACACACATCTCCACAGAGGGGTCTAAGAATATAAAAACGGCTAGAATCTTTTCCTGCCTTAAATCTAAAAACTAGGGTTTGGCTGAAGTTGAGCTTTAAAAATAGCAAGTCCATTAAACTGCAATCTGCATTATATTACCATTATATTATTCTGTGTTCTGTCACACTATACCAGCATATTACACATTTGCGATGTTCTACAGTGAACTCTTGTGTAGCATCAATGACATGCCTGTTGGAATTTGTGAGACCTGAAGGCATAAATCAAGTGCATCTGAGAGGAAACAGGTTGAGTGGAGATGATAATGGGGTGGGGGAATTTTAGTGACAGTAGACCTGAGCAAAGCAAACGATGATGGGCTGGCCCTTAGTACAGGAAAGTCCCAATAATACGAAGACTAGAACAATGTTTTCCTGAACGACTGATCTACCAGTGTTATGCAACAAAAACACCCAATAACCTAGTCAAACATTTGCCTACAAAAGAAAATCTGTCTTCATACAGATACAGAGCCTTTTTTATAGAGGGTGTGTGTATGATTTTATATATAATACACCAGATAGATAGATAGATAGATAGATAGATAGATAGATAGATAGATAGATCGATCTAACAGACAGTTTTTCAGCAACACTCCTATTCTACAGATACAAGCCTTTGATACAGCATACAAAACTTAAGGCTCAGTTTTGATGGTTTGTAGCTGTAGAGGGTTGTCACTTGAAAGCTCAGTATCTTAGAAGAAAAAAAAAATATTAAATATATATATATATATATATATATATATATATTATATATATATATATATATGCATTGAGCTGGCAGGTGATCTTGGGAAAATGAGCACCACCCATCAGCACAAATAAATGGCTATAGAATATTATCGCCATACCCATGATTGAAGGACAGTACAGGGTGAACTGGTGGGGGAGGGGTGTGTTCGCACACAGGTGTATCCCTATAGGGGAATGGCCCTGTAATGCGGACCAGGACTGCATTATTCCAGGTCCGCAGCGTCAGAACAAATATTTTACACAAGTGAACCTCATTTTACTGCAGCTGAAGTGTGACAATAAGCTCATCGCTGTGGTTCCGCACCTCTAAGGTCTTTGTTGAAGTCGTGAATCCTGCGGATTTCTCCTTCCAGTTTTGTTCTCATGGCTTTTTCTAAAGTCTCTCTCTTAGATGAGGATTTTACAAGATTTTCATATGCTTCAGAGACTCTCTGGATTTCCATTTCCATCTGTAACATGCCAGGGAAAAAAAAAAGTCAGCAGGCACATGGCCAAATGTACACGCCCTAATGACACGCTGCACCTGTTTCCTCCCTGCCCTATGAGGAAAAACGGCTTCTTCATTTAGGATAAAACACTTGCACAAATATGCAAATAACACATTCCTGTCTGTTTGAAAAATAGCTTCTCTTGCCTTTTTACATGATATTTGTCACCTGTATGCAGAGAAGGCAGCCACCAGAGTGGCTGATTAGGGACCATATCAGGCTTTGAAAGTTTCTTGCTGGTTTTTAGAAATAAGACAAAAAACAACCACAGACAACTCAAATAACATTTCAATATCAAAACAATACAAAAAGTCCCAGGTAATTAATGAATGCATTGGGCTTACATGGAAGAACAAACAGTATCTGCCAGGAGTTTCAAGCTTCTGGCAACATCTACCAGTGCTGCCTGCTACAGAGCCAGACTGTGTCCACAAATTAAAATTCCCACTTACAGCCTGGGGTAAATTCACGCAAGTCTACCAGGCTACAGTTGTCATCTGTCACTGTAGCCCCTCATAATGCGATTACCGCTTCCTCCTTGACCTACAACCCCCCACTTATGAGGTCACTGCTGCCTCTTTGGTTTAGCCTTCATCTCCACCCAAAATGCTGTCACAGCTGCCGACCTATCCTCCTATATTGAGGTTACCGTTGGCCCTTGACCAACCACCCTATACTACGGTCAGTGCTGACCCCTCTACCCACTGCACAGACTTCCTTTTGCCATCCATCCATTCCAGTGACCTTTTCTGCCGGCTGATCATCCATCCCATTTGCACTTCCCTTACATAACATCATGACATGACCAAGAGAACTACATTTTCCTAAAAATTTACCTCTGTATCGTGATATCACTTTCTACTGTTTGCAATGTCTTAACACCGTACAAACACATTGAAGCTAGTGATGTTCCTGCATAATTAACATTGTGTATTGCCTATGTATGCATGACTGCACACTTTCACACTTTTGAAAGATATGTAGTGCGACCTCTGATCATAACCAAATGCTGGATATTTATGTCACGCACTTGAACAATCACAGCAGTCATAGGAAGAGCAACACTTACCTTCTGAAACCTGGCCACTTTGTCATAGCATCCTTCCAACTCCTGGCGTAGAGACCGGTTTTCTTCAGACAGCACAGCAACCATCTGCTGAGCTCGAGACACAATGGCAAATGGGTCGCCTTGCATCTGAGAGTAAGGGGAGGGTAATGGAGATGGCCTTGAAAGTCCAGGGTCCGTCGGGGTAGGCGGATGTTGTTGCTGATGACTGGCATATGGAAGAGACATACGGTAAAAGTCTCCAGGATGGAACTGACTGGAAAACTGCTGAGGCCGAGGAGGCCCAGAGAAAAACTCCCCATGGCTTGGGGACGGAAGTTGCTGCTGAGATGGGGACATGCCAGAGGGTGGTGGGGACTGCAGAAGGCTCATAGATCCCAAGGATGTGAGAGAAGAGGTGGGACTGTGGTAGTGCAACAATCTCTGCTGAAATGACTGTGGTACATCCTGATTTTGCCTGCAAGTCAAAAAGAAAGAATGTAAAGATAGTGTCTACAGTTACTTTATACTATAAATTAAGTTACCAAATAGTAATGATGGCCACCACTCAAAACATCCACCCATACCAACAAAATATGTCACACCCAATACAACAGCAAAGATTGAGGGCCTAGGTAATATTGAGTAATACTGGCTAGTAAAGCTGAGAAACTGGATGGGACTGGAGGAAATCAATAAGAACTGCTGCATGTACTTTACTTTACTAATGTAGCTAAAGCAGCCAGTTCTTCCACCAGGCCATGTACGGAAGGTGGCCCCATGGCTGGCTGCACCCAAATATTTAATATATATATATATTCTCATATTTCCACTTACAGTCTGGGGTAAACGCATGCAAGTTTCTACCACGCTACAGTTGGCATCCGTCACTGCAGTCCCCCATATTGTGATGGTAATGTCTGAAGGCAGTGTGGGAGATGGTCATTTGATGGTACTTTTGCACGGGATCAAAGTTTTTATAAGGAATCAGCAGCTTATGATGAGCCTATAATAATCCAAATTATATTGAGGAGGCATGTTGACCAGGGAGCACCAAGATTCCCTTGCAATGGCCTACATACAAATGTGGATGTAAAGTGGAAGAAACACAGAAGCAAGGTGTGTATCTGCAACTGCACTGATTTCAGGTAATACCCACCTCGTATCAGCATATCATTGCATGCAATGTGGGTGCAAAGCACAAAATTAAAATTGAGCTGTATGACCTGCCAACCAAACCTTACAATTTAAAAAGGGCCTTTCAGCTATCCGCAACCCTTATGTTGAAATCTTGCTTTTGGAAAATTGAAAGTTTAATCCCCAGTTGAGTGACAGATAGCAAAATCAATTAGATTAGATCCAACCTTGTCCTACACTATCCAAAAAAAAAAAAAAAAAAAAAAAGTTATGTTCCCGGAGATGCCAGAAGTCAGAGAAAACAGCAATTATGTGTCCTGAGCATGTGACTAAGCAGTCAATCAATTAACTATGAAAACTTTTCAAGATCACTGACCAAGAATATCAGGCATGAAGGAGGTGTACTCTGGCCATCTTAAGGGGTTTGCAGTCAGCATTTTACCCCCTACTAAGAAATGTCCAAGTTGCGCTGGGTTTGGAAACACTTAGTTTTAAGATCAAGGGAACCAAAAGCAAGAGACTCTAGTCCAGTGTTCCCCAACAAGTCGTGCAAATACCAATAGTGGCACTTGAACTTCTCCCTGTTGGTACCCATGGGGCCACCTGGTGACAAATAGGACACAGAAGAACAGCTGCTGAATCATCCTTTAATAGGGAGGTGTGGTGGAAGATCCACACTATGCGTTCCCCCAGCTCCGATTCTCCCAAATATTATACTATTATACTAACTATTATACTAATACTAAGTAGCAGAGACAAGTACAATCAAAAGACATTGTAGCCATTCCTTTAATAAAATACATTTGATGGCCAAGCTATAAGGCTGCCAATGTGCAGCATCTGGGGATGTTGGCGTTGCTGGCAGCAGTGGTGGAACCATTGGGCCTACAATGTTGGTCTTCTACACTGCTAAGAAAGAGTTAAATTGGATGGTACTTAAAATGATTAGATAAGGGATGCAATATGTCATGAAAAAAGCTTGAGAAACCCTGGTCTAGTCAGTCCATTCACTCTGAACTACCACAGCCGCCTCCAAATGCAGAGTTTGGCTGGACTATGGACTGCTGCCCTTATCAGGTCAAAGTGAGTAATCCTTGTCTGCAGTCTATGAACACATATATACAGTTTACTGTGCACTCACCACATTTACACCTACACTGTGAAAAAGATTTAGATTATTAACAACCAATACACATAGGAAGTTCAGAGATTGAAATACTAACTTATTTAAAGTTGCTGTGTTGCATATTCACATAGCTTTTCTTGCATTTAAAGAATTAGTCCTGTCAATATTAGACTCCATTGTTCCCCCGCCCAGGGCCGAGGTAAATTCAGGCATTAAAAATAAAAAAAATGAGTTTAACCTTTCCGCCGCTGGCTGTCTGCTCCCCAGCTGCACACCGATTGGCTAACAAAGCACTGGGAACACGGAAGAACTGATCCCAGCGAGGAAATCGTCCATGGGATTTCTTATTTTAAATGCCCAAATCTACCTCAGCATCGGGCAGGGGGCACTTGTAGACTGGACAAACCCCAAGGAAAAGCAAGGACGAGGTGTTACACAGCAACTTTGAGCAAGTTTGTATTTAAAGTCATGTAAATATAAGTGATGCACATTCCAGAATGGACATCTGGACTTCCCTACCCTTTAAAGCCTGCTTTAGCATAGTATATTTTTCATTCAATCCAAAATTTACACCATAGGCGCAGGCATGAGAAATCTCTTCTGAATCTCCCAACATGCACTGGCAAAATTTCATAGCAAAGAACCATCTCCAATGATAACAGACATGTAGCTAAATGTGACTGGGCCAAGGTGCAAATATTTAAAGGAGCAAGTCATGCCTCATACGTTTCCTGTTTTTTACTGGATTGGATACAATAAGGGTGTAAAATTGAGCCATGGGGCATCTCCCACCCAGCCTCGTGGACCCTGATGAAGTCATACCTCTCCCCCCCTCCCTCCTTTCTGTATTTATGGCCATCATGGCTATGCTAAGAAGATAGAGCTGGCGTGGGGGGAGAGGTGACCAGCAGGGTCATAAGAGGACAAGCTTAATGGATAATAACCATTGAACATGTAACCCTAGGTCAGCTATGTAAGCAATCAGAATGTAGATACTGTCTGTAACTCAGCACATACATGAACAGCAGGCACATGAGCTAACCTTACACTACAAGTCTCACAGGTTATCCAGATTTCTCCTCACAATTCAGCACTCCTCTCTTCTCGGTTAGACATGTATTTCCTCAGACTTCATTACTCCACCATTATCAGGTGTACATCCAGCAAGCTCTCCCGGAAGCCATGTTCCTCCTGTTCCTTCTCACACCATGGACTTCTTGTTTTCCAAAGCAGAAGTTAATTGAAATCCCCTGACTGCTGTGACTTCCTTCCTCTCTGTGCTCCAGATCCCGAGATTTGCTGGGACCAGTCACTGCATCCTTATTCTACCCACATGAAGAAGGTGGATCTGTGCCTGTGCGTGTCATTTATGGGAATGTAGGTCATACTTTTGCTTCTTAGCTGTAATCCATTAACTATCATGAGTGTACAGGACTGGTTGCGCTGCCTCCCTATTCAGCATAAACACACACACACACACACACACACACACACCACACCACACCACACCACACCACACCACACCACACCACACCACACCACACCACACCACACCACACCACACCACACCGATGGTTTTGGGACATATTCAGCCAATTTTCCCAATAAATAATCAAAACAATGTGTGAGGTTTCTAAATCAATAATTTTTGGAAGCCTGTAGTTCACTTGTAGAGAAAAAAAAATATGTTTTTGTGGACTTGATAATATCAATGATCAAAACAAAGAAATACCAAACATGTATGTGGGCCATTCCAGTAACTTTCTTCCAGATATGATTCTATTTAGTACATAGGGTTTATTCCAGTAACTTTCTTCCAGATATTATTCTATTTAGTACATAAAGTTCATCCAGGCATTAAAAATAATGATTTAACAAAATTATTATCTGCAGTCACCCGCGTCCCGCTTCCATCCATCTGTTCCTGGCGCAGCCATTTTGGAAGTGAATGGATTTGGGTTGCTCCAGTCACCGTGACCGACATTCCCAATTTCACATGCACCCCAGAAAGCCTGGGGACACATGCGCGCTGTGGGACACGGTCACAGAAACAGTTATCATATTTTTCGCCATATAAGACGCAGTGGGGGTGTCAGTGTGTCTTATCGGGCGAATGTAAAAAAACAAACTTACATTCTCCGACTCCTATGCAGCATCCCCCGCTGACTAAGAAAGACACACACACACACACACACACACACTACCAGTGACCTCAGTCCTCATCATCGCCACTCGCTGCATAGACTGTCGCCTTTGCAGTAGCCACCGCCTCCGTAGCCGCTGCAAGTTCAGAGGGAGCCGGTTCCGGCCACCAGGTGGGACGTGGCCTGTGACTTGTGCCAGCATTCAATGGCGCTGGTAGGAGAAATAGTCAACGCTCACCCAGAAGCCGGAACCGTTCGCTCGAAACTTGCAGCAGCGGGCAGCACACCAGTGCCATCTATGGAGGAGGCGGTGGCTACAGCGAAGTCAGTGGTTGGTCATGACAAAGACAGAGGACGCCGGTAATGTGTGTGTGTCTGTCTGTCTGTCTCTGTTTAAGTCGAAGGGAGACACTAAGTGGAAGCCGGGAACTTTTTTTTGGTTTGTTTTTGGGGCATCCTGCACACTGCCTGAATTAGATTCCACTTATTCCACTTAAATGGAATGCCATGCACACCGCCTGCAACGTGGGATGCCCGCACACTGCCTGCAACGTGGGATGCCCGCACACTGCCTGCAACGTGGGATGCCCGCACACTGCCTGCAACGTGGGATGCCCGCACACTGCCTGCAACGTGGGATGCCCGCACACTGCCTGCAACGTGGGATGCCCGCACACTGCCTGCAACGTGGGATGCCCGCACACTGCCTGCAACGTGGGATGCCCGCACACTGCCTGCAACGTGGGATGCCCGCACACTGCCTGCAACGTGGGATGCCCGCACACTGCCTGCAACGTGGGATGCCCGCACACTGCCTGCAACGTGGGATGCCCGCACACTGCCTGCAACGTGGGATGCCCGCACACTGCCTGCAACGTGGGATGCCCGCACACTGCCTGCAACGTGGGATGCCCGCACACTGCCTGCAACGTGGGATGCCCGCACACTGCCTGCAACGTGGGATGCCCGCACACTGCCTGTAACGTGGGGTCTGCTATGGGGTGATGGGGGGGAGATTCTGCACACTGTCTGTAATAGGGTGATTGGGGGGGTTGTGTTTTACTTTTAGCACACCATTTGGTTCAGAATATTTTCTCTTAAAGCGGACCTTCACTCTGAATAAGAGTCTATCTTATATGTTTCCCACACCCTGTACATACAGATTGCGCACATTAAAAATCATCCTACCTGCATCTACTGCATGTTATGAGCCTTTAAACATCCAAGATGGCGGCTCATGGAACATCAGGCAGCCTGCAAACAGGAAGTGCCTTCTGACTGTGCTGCTCTGCATTCTGGCATTCCTGACCCCAGCTCTGCTCTGTCTGTGCAAAGCACAGCTATAACCTGTCCCCCTTTACTTTATCCCACTCTCCTCTCCTCAGTAAGTGTGATGCTTCTGAGTCAAGATGGCGGCGCCCGTATCCTAAAGTCCTAAACAGAGTTGGAGCCCGGTGGAGTAAAGAATAATAAGTAAGTGACTAGAAACTTAAAATATATTCATTTTAGATGCTGGGGAATCGTTTTTTTAACGGTTTGGGCTTTTCAATAAATCACGGTGAAGGTCCGGTTTCATTTTCTCCAAACCCTAGGTGCGTCTTATGAGGCAGAAGATGTGTTTTATTTCTGAGTTCCAGACCTGAATGCAACAGATCCATCAGAGAAAAGGACAGTATTATTTTTTTCCAGTTCTTTGCAGTACAGATGACAAGGATGCAAGTGGGAGGCAGCTGTAACAGCATGCCACATGTTCCCCTAAAAAATAGCTAGATGTCAAAAAAAAAAAAAAAAAGACAAACAAAACCTTTGCTCAATACCAAGTTTGCATCCTCTGACAGAGGCAGTTCCGAGCATGTTTTAGAAGACACCACCAGCCCCCCCCCCCCCCCTTCGGACTCCAAAGCAAAGGTATGCGCTTTGTATTCTAGCCAGAGTCCAGAGATACTGCTGAACACCTTTCCAGTGGGTCCACAGCACATTCGTGGGTTGTGCCGGCATCCATGGCATCTTGTGGGTAAGGCTCCCACGCCCAACCATTCAGATAGAAGGGGGAAAAGTGTGCCAGCCCTAGTGCAATGCTGTGCTTTGTCTGTAAACAGAGCTGCATCCGGTGCATTCGCTTTCAAGATGGTGGAACCCAAAATCCAGAGAGGGTTATATTGTGACGGGAATTCCACTTTAAAGGATAAAAAGACCATTAAATTCAATTGCAAAGCAGAAGTAAGGCTTCTTTCTCCATTACAATTACACAACAAAAATAGGTCTGCATGTGGTTTGATGTATACATTCTTTTTAAACCGGACCTTCAGCGTGATTTAATGAAAAGCCCAAAATCTTAAAAAACGGTTCCCCAGCATCTAAAATTACTATATTTTACGTTTTTAGTCACTAACTTATTATTCTTTCCCCCACTGGGCTGCAACTCTGTTCAGGAATTTAGGATACGGGCGCCGCCATCTTGACTCAGAAGCATCACACTTACTGAGGAGAGGAGAGTGGGATAAGGTACAGGGGGGCGGGTTATAGCTGTGCTTTGCTCAGACAGAGCAGAGCTGGGGTCAGGTAAAGGTCAGCAGTCCCAGAATGCAGAGCAGCACAGTCAGGAGGCACTTCCTGTTTGCAGGCTCCCTGATAAGATGGCGGCTTCCATAAGCCGCCATCTTGGATGTTTAAAGCCTCATAACATGCAGTAGATGCAGGTAGGATGATTTTTAATGTGGCCAATCTGTATGTACAGGGTGTGGGAAACATATAAGATAGACTCTTATTCAGAGTGAAGGTCCGCTTTAAGAATTCCCCAAAATTAAAAAAATACCGATAAAAACAAATCCAATCACGGGGATGGAAAATGTATATAAAATAAACCACTAGGGTCAATTGAAAAAGCTCTGATGTAAATAAGAAAAAAAATACAAATTCAATTGGCCAACTTCTGGGAATGCCAGGGGCTTTCAGTACAGCTCTATCATGGGATTTTGGAGTTGGGAAGTAAAAGGAGGTTAAATGTGTGTTAGTGTCTGGTGATCCCTCACCAGGTTCCCAGACAGACCTAAGCACATTCCCTCTTCAGGATTTACTATCCTAAATATTTAGAGCAAATGTCATGAGATCACCCCTGTCTGCGATGTGGTGTAAACATTCTCCTCCTTGAAACCTGTCAAGAATCTTCACATCATAAACTGCCCCAGCCCAAGATGGCGTTAATTGTCTGGTAACAGCCCATCACAACAGGTGCCCCAGTCCTCGGCTTAGCTGCACTTCCTACATACTGTAAACTGTAATTACCACTGTGGTGATATAAACTGCACACAGCATTATTCTCTGGCCACATGCAACAAGAGGGATACGGCATCAAAGTCACAAAACAATAAATCTATAGTAACTGATGTATAAAAGGAGGAGAGTGAAATATACACAGAATATCCCACCTATAACACACAGCAATGGAGCAGTGTGGCACTGTGCAAATATTAATATAACAACATTTAACAAATAGCAACACAAAAACTGCAAATTATAAACTATACTGGGAAAAAAAACATCAAACCCATGCTTTACTGTTTCAGATCTGTCACACCATGCAATGTAACCAGTTCCATCGTTCTATAAGGAGGTCTACATAAATAAATCTATTCAGAATTCAGGCAGAAATTTAGTTAGAGGAAAAACATTTTCCACTCTGATTAGACTGCAGATCAGACTCCCTTCTATATCTATTCAAAGGGCCCCAAAATCAGGTGCTGGGGCTCTCCCAGCAAGCTTTCAGGCATCAGGAATTTGATTTTCCCGGGATTTGTTCCATTCCCCTGAGGCATCCCTAATTGAGATAACAGGGATGCAGCAGCACCAGATCCCCATTGAAGTCAATGAGAACCATTTGCCAAATGACATGGTCAGAGCGCGATTCCATGCATGCGCCATAGGAATGAGGAAGAGGCGATTGCAATGGGGGAAAGGGAGAGAGCAGCCGCTGGTGGGTTTTGTTCCGCTTTGAGTAAGGCGTACAAGACCAGTTTGATTCTCTATGGGCATCTCAGTTGAGCCTCATATACGGCTGGCATGCCAGAACTATGGCGTCAGGCACCAAGGCCTTTAAAAGCCTAACTTTGAGAGTCACATTTATCACTGAGAGACTTGAGCCACATTCACAGTGAACCCCCCACCCCATAACATATCTATCCTGCAGAAGCAGAGCCTCTATCTCTAAAAAAGGTTAAATGAATTATGTTGGCTTACAACATAGACTTGCAAGCTGGCACGCTTCCCCTCCTGATCTACTCATTGACCTAGGCAAGCCAAGAGCCACACAGCGAAGGTCCGCAAGCCATATGTGGCTCCCCAGCAACATGTTGGGGACCAGTGCTCTATGGCATACTTCATCTGAAGTCTGACCTGACAGTCCAGAGAAAGAGGACTTTACTTTTAATAAGGAGCAGCAACCCCCCTCTAGTCTATAAGACTCTTGGAGGGTTGGTCTAATTATTTATGGGGCATCCTGAATTGGGATGCCCCACTGTGTTGAACCCCCAGATGGCCAGATCCACTCACTTTTTTCAGGATCACTGCAGCTGGAGACAGGGGCCGGGGTGCAACCGAAATCTAAATCGAATGAGCACCACTGATTGGCTAAGCAGCACGCACATGAGCTGTGGGAATGGGGAAAAGGTGAGTTTACCGGCAATCCCAGAAGATAAAAACATCGAAATGCCCCGCCACAGAGCAACAACACCTAAGAAAGTCAATTCTTGAGTGGTGTTCCTCTTAAAGTTCTTGACACACAAGCTATTGATAAATAATTCAAGAGAACACATTGTGCCATGAAATTTGATTTTAAAGAACTACAGCATCTATATACACAATAGCAATCCAGTTACTGGAAAACTACTCACCCAATCGCCATAGTAGGAGCACCCCACCCAATTAAAAGAAAACAAACAAAAATTAAAAAAAAATCCTACCTGGATGATCCATATTCTGGAGGAGGCTGGTAACGGAGCATTGGTCCATCTGAACGGTTTTGCTGGCTGGCTCTGGGGTCACCGTAATGGTGGACCATATCCTTGGCTTTCCCGTGGCAAGGGAGTGTGGAAATGTTTTTAAATGGGTAATCAGGTGGTGGGCCCCTGTGCTCCATCACCTTTTGCCCCCCATTTTGTAAAGGATTTTTGTACATATCATTAGATCCAGAGTTCTTGTAAAAGTCACCTGGTTGAGGGGAAAGAGGGGCACTGGTAACAGGGGCATGGGCCTTTACTCCACTTGTAGCCAGTGATAACTGCATGAGTCTTTCACTTAGAGACCGTACATGGCCCTGCTTTAAGTCTTTTAGACCATCATCTTGGTGGACCTTCCCCGTGTTAACCCTCTGCACAGTCGGACGACCCTCAGTCCTCATTTTTTGATTGGTCACCCCAGTTACATAGAAAGCTGCACCAACACTAGCATGAGGTTGTCCTCGGAAATACTGAGACTGAACTTTGGCCTCCTCATATGTAGGAAGGTCTTCACTGTTCTGAGCTCTCAGTGGTATCTGCTTTTCCATCATATTCTCCACCTGGATCTCCTGCCCTTGTGGCTCCTGACGGGCAGCATGTGGAATTAGCTGAGGATCCTGAGAACTTAGCCCTTCATTTGGAGGCAGTTGCCCACCACCGTAAGGGGGAATGTTCCCAGTGGCTTGTTGATGCAATGCCAGTAGATTACGGTTGTCATTAGGATTCCCGTAACGTAGCTGCTCTTGAAGCAGTCTTTGCAACACTGTGGTGGCTGCTTGCTCTTCTGTAGTCCTCATCTCCAAAGTCGGCACCTCAAAATTTGGATCCAAATGACCTGCAGCAGTAACAAATACACATCAGTTATGCTTCCAAACAGCCAATGGATTAACTCAGCACATAGGTGCTCTAACATTCTTGGTTATCATTGGCTAACTCATTGTGCCTTTAATTAAATTAAATGTGATCAGTGCCTTCTGATTTGTCTCTTATCCAGCCCTATGAATTATTTGACAATGAGGCTGTGAGGGATGAACAAGTCCAAGTGCTGGTCACATAACCAGAAGTAGCTGGCGAGTACCACAATCAGACCTTAACTATGTGGAGCCACAGAACTAGATCACATTGATGCAACAATAGGGTGCCAGTATAGAAGCAACCTCCTTGAATGCATATGTGATAGACCAAGGTCCACCAAAAGGCCAAGTTATGTGGGTCTCCACACAGACGAATTAGAGCAGCAGCAGAGCTATAGAGCCGCTATGTGGAGATCTACAAAACCTGACCTGTTGGCGGGCCTTAAACCGGACCAACACCTGTTATTACTTTAACGGGTGTTGGTCCCCCTCTCTGCTGATAGCAAGAACCTCTGGGGGGCATCCAGAATGCTGGAGCCCCCTCGCACCTAACTGCAAAGAATGCTGAGAATAGTCACCTTCATTTCGAGCCAGTGCCGGGAAAGGAGACCCGCGATTGGCCGCCGGTCCTGCCGGCACAGAGGACGCGACTATGGCCCACGTGACCGCCTGGTGGCCAATCGCGGGACTCCTTTCCCAGAGCTGCCTCGTAATGAAGGCGAATATACTCAGCAATCTGTGCAGTTAGGTACAGGCTGAAAAATCCACAATCATAATGTATACAATATCATCAGATTTATTTTTTTCATTTGAGTATGCAATACCACAAAAGTGGAAAGTCTAACAAGGTTTACCTATTTAGCCCACCGATCTCCTGGTGCTGTTCCGTTCATTAGGGTGCATGAAGACCAACGAGTACAACTTTGCAGGCTGAAAAAAAATAAAGAAAAAACATTAAAAGACCCAAAAATATACTAGCAATAGAAAACGATGTAAATGAAGATCAGAGAAAAATAGAAAAAAAATGTATTTTATTGTTTAATTAATACCATTTAATATTCAATAAATAATACCTAACGTCTTTTGGGTTCTTGAAATATTCTCAAATCACCATCCTTTGGCCCTCTGCACACAGAATTGCTTGGAAAAAGAAAGGGCATCCTGGCAGTACCATCAATAAGAAGGGATCTGGGCAAGCGTCTGTCTGGAAATTTCTTTTAGATTCAGATTCTGTTGTCACCAACCTGCTTAATTCCTAAAAACCTTAACTAGCCTAGAGGTCCAGAGTAGCCTTCTGACACACAAAGGTCCGTAATACAGCCTGACCTCAACTTTTAGTCTTGACTGCAGAAGATTGGGGGGGGGGGGGTATTTTTTCTTCTAGTAACATCGTATCCTTGATGCAATATCTGATAAAACATGTTTTACATCTAAATACTGACTGAATTAACAGATTAAAGTTGAAAGATTAAGTCGAAATTAAATAATCAAACCAAAAAATAAAATCAAACAAGAGATGTACACACACATTTAATTTTATCAAATCTAATCTAATAATTAGACCTAGAAAGAAATCAAATATGGATACTGCCCGTCAAACCAAGGATTAGATTACATGTTGCTAGACCAATCAAATCTCATCATAATCAGACTGAAGGTCTGTATACATCCATTATCAAATGGAAATTGTCCAGCAGATCAATGGCTAACGCTGTTGGCCTAGCAGACATGGGCTCCCTAGAAACAATTAGGAAGCAATCAATACTGAACCCGCATCATCCAGTTACTTGAAAGGTGAAGCTGTAGAATAGGTTTGTTATGTACCTTGCTCTTTACTAAACCTTTTAAGCCTCCAGAACTATGCATAATAAATCAAGACGGGTAGGGTTGCAGAAACAACATAATTACACATTTAACAACTGTATCTCCATGAAAGGGCAAGTTTACAGGGTGGACCATAAAGCGCGCACAATGACACCCAATCCACATTCCTTGTACATGACATCAGGGTGGCCAGGAACTGACAAGCATCTGGGTGGAAGATGCAATACATTCTACCTTACAGGTGCAATAGTATCACTCAATGCTACTTTCAAAGTCGTATCACTTACTGCTACTACTCACAATTACGGTATTATGACCCAATATACTGCAACTGGGCTCATTGATTGATAATATACATTTTAAAGATATACCTTAATGCAGGGGTCCCCAACCTTTCTTACCACGAGAGCCACTTTCAGCACTGAAAGATGGCCACAAGCCACATTCAAAGTGAACAGATTGTGGAAGCCATATAACGCTTAAAGCAAGCCAAGCAATAGAACTCTTGACTTTCCCGGGTTTTGTGCCGTGTCCCTGGGACATCCCAAATTGGTGGGTTCAAACCCAGCCCTAGGGTCTGATTGACTGATGGAATGATTTGGGGTGCCCTGCTGTGTGAGCCCCCACCCCCCCCAACCTGTCTGTTAATTACCTGGAACTGGTCATCCCACAGTCCATATGCCCAGCTTTGCAGTGGGTCGGCATAGCTGAAGGGAGGCTTTGTGGGGATCACATCAATGATCATTCAGCCGTGCACATCAATAAATACACACACACACACCATAAAATAATGTTTCTCTAGCTCCCAAAAGGACAGAATAGCAGAATGAAATGGTGGATTCAGGCAGGTAGAGGAACAGTATAGCGAAGGAAACTGCACTGCAAGGCATTGTTTCACATACAGCTGGGAAACAAATCTGTATCATGGAGGGTGCAACTGCTTTCAGGAATACTAACTGTCACATTTCTCTATGCTTTAGGCTGTGTTAGAGGCCCAGTTACCCCCTATTAAAGCAGACCACAGGGAATGGTGTGCAAGGTTGGATCCAGAAGTGCAAGGACCCTAACCCACCACAGCTACCAGAGTTCATCATTTAGGAAAAAAAAGCAGGGGAAATAAACTGATGCAATAGGGGTGGAGATTTTGTCCAATTCAATGCTTATTAAATTAAAAGAAAAAAAAAAAAGCTAGTCACACAATGGGGCATCCCGATTTTGGATGCCGGGGGGGGGGCGGAAGACAATCGACCTGGGGGATTTCAGACAATGGGGCATCCCGATATTGGATGCCCAGAGGGTTGGAGAATCGAACGGCCCGGGAATCTTATATATTCCTAGGCCGATCACGCTCGGTTTAGTCCACTTTAAGGAGTAATAATCCTGCCCCCATAGTTCAGCCCTGCATGCACACATAGTATGGAAGCCCTGGATGGAGCTGGTCAGCGTCTCCCCGGCCCCACCTTCAGCAGCAGGGGTCAAGGACCGGTGGTCCTTTGGTAAGGAAAATTGCATAACACAGACTCTCCAGGGGGAGGCCATCATTGCATAATGCCTGGAATTCCCCTTTAGCATGTGCTTACCAATCGCACAATGACAAATGAATCAGTTTAGAGGCTTGTAAACATTCTATAAATCGTTTCCTTTGATGCCTACCCTCCGGATAGGACACACTTAGTTCATTAAACTGAATGCATCAAGCCCAGGCACTGAATTACACTCAGGGGCCACAAACTGGATCATTTCAAAGCAACACTTTCCAATCCTTTCTACTCAGATTGCATGAAAAAATAGCAAAAGAGCCCTATCAGGTTTAACCTCTCACCCCACCATCATACAAGACATTGTGTGTGGCTTTAATAGGACTGTGACCTTATGTAAGAAAAGCATGATTAACGACACACTACTGCTACACAACATTATGCAAAATGAACACTGCTAAGTGCTATATAAAGTGGCTGCAGAAATAGAACCGTTTCGGAAAGGCCAGATGTGACAGCACAATCCTTAGGAGGTTTGTTTTGTTCCTATGTTGTTCCTTTGTTGTATGGACTACAAAACTTCAGAAATTACAACAGACCAAAAAGAGGACATCAAAAACGGCCTGTGTTAGTGACTGGGGTCACTGCTTTATACTAAAACTTTAAAGAGAAACCTCAGAGGCCCTGAAGGGACATCCCAAATTAGGATCCCCCAGATGCCCAGATCCATTCACCTTCTCCTGAGCCCTCGCTGCATCTCAGCGTTGTGGTCACATCCCCGCTCACCTCTAGCCGTGTGTGCGCCTGGCCTTTCTGAATGAGCGTTGCATGCACGTCGCGGCTGCCGGTGCCGCTCGGCTGCTTAGCAGTCAGTGGCGCTGAAGGGAGCCGAGTGACAGCAAGTGTGCAAGCGTGCTACTCAGCCAATCAGTGCACTTGCCCGAGTCTGCATCGTGGGAGCGGAAGGAAGGTGGAGTGTATGGGGTGACCTGGAGGGATACACACAGCAGGGCATCCCAATTTGGATGCTGCCGCATGGAGGAACGCCACATGGGAAAGTGAAATTCCTGTGTGTTCCTCTTTAAGCAAGCAAAGTTACAGCTAAGAACAAATTCAATCTTACAATCTTCATTTTACAAAAACAATTTTACATAACAAAATATAAAAGGTTTGCCATTACGGTGCGGGTAAGGGCTATAAAGGAATGGTGGGGAGGGGTGTGGGCTTATTTAAGGCTTTCTTGTAATTATACCTTGTACAGCTCTATGGAAGAAGATGGCGCTATATAAATAAATAATGATTTCCTGAATTACAGCCTTGTCCATAAGGATACATTTTTTTTGGAGAAGCAAACAGGGCTGTGGAGTCAGTAACCCAAAATTCCAATTCCAATTCCCCTATTTTATCAGGCTTTGGCTCCTTCATAAATGGCCATTAATTAGTAATAATACATTTAATGCAGTAAAATGGTGACATCAGGCCTTTTCTCACCATTATATAAACAACCATTTTTATTGGAATACAATATCAGAAAAAGTTGATGTGGACCAAAACCCACTATAATATTCCCAGGCTGCTGGGACATCCCCCTGGGACATCCAAAATTGGGATGCCCCGCTTTGTGAAACCTCCCAGGTCGCCTCATACACTTACCTTGTTTCCCGGTCCAACGGCACATGCGCAAGCCGCATCCCCGATATCCCTTCAGCAGGGCACATGCCTGTGCCAGGCATTTCTGAATGGCCGGTGCAGGCACGTTCCTTGTTAGAGGGTAGCAGGGGATTCGTTCGTCAGTGCGCTCAAAGGCGCTGGCCTTAGATGAAGCTTTAGACTACATGACATCAGCAGCTCCGAGCACGCTGATTGGACGAGCGCCTGCACATGCCCTGTAGGACCGGGAAAAGGTGAGTTGGCTGCGGCGATCTGGGGGGCTTCACACATGGGGGCACTCCGATCGGGGTGCCCCGGGGGACAGGACCAAAGCCCAGGAGGAGCAAAATCCTGGGTTTTGGTCTACTTTAAGTGACAAATCATTATTTGTAAATGTGTAAAATGAAGTAAGAAAAATACTTGAAAACAAGAGATCCTGGGGAGGGAAATCACAGTGGGGCAAGAGCCATCATTTGAGGTTTCCTCATATCACACATGACCTGGAAAGGAAGTACACCTAGGTACAAGCTACTGCCCTGGGGACAATACATTGTTCTGGGCAGTTGGGAGAGTTTTTCTTATAATAAATGGCATCAGACCTACACATTTAAGGTATATTAAGAAAACATGTTGTGTTTTAGTGGCAATAGGTCAACGTCAAATCTGTCAAAAGTAATACACGAGGGGGTCCAGTACGAGTGAAGCGGATATATTCCAGCATAGAAGCTTTGTCGGTGAAAGGCAGGGTGTGGTGGGAAGCAGCAGGTGTATGGAGCGGGGCCAGCCCTGGATATCCATTCCACAGGGACTGAGTCACCTGAACACCACTAGGAGGCCAAGTCATTCTTTGTGTAATCCTTACAACGTTTTCCCACATCAAGGCGCACACATATACTTGAAAAAATGCCATATGTCTTCAACTGCTCATAATCCAGCTTCAGTACTTAAATTAAAAAGGACACAATAGATAAGTATTTTAGTGTTGGAAAGGAATAACTGCTGCACAACTGACCAACAAAAAGAAGCCTCAAACAGGACAACGTAGCGTTGCAAGACCCCATATGACTCCCCCTTATTTACCCTTATACCTCCCCCAAACCTCACTGATCCTTTGCCCTCACCACCACCGGTTTTACCTTTGGGAAGCTTCTACTCACCTCCTCGGGGGATCCATCTTCTGGATCCCTCAGATTCCAGTGACCTTCCGATGGCCGGCTCCATCTTGCATCCAATCAGGAACTGCGCACGGTCCCTGAACTCGCGTCTGTGCAGTGCCCACGAATAGGATGCAATGGAGCCGCCTGAAATCTCGCAAAAACGTTTTAGCAGCTTTGTCACACATCAGTATTGACACCTCCAGCTGAGAAGGCTGCCTGTAACCATTTAGCTACTAGAAGACTGTGATCCTCCCCATCTGAATAAGGCTACGTTCACACCTGTCTGGATGAGTTTACGTTACTGCGCTTTGCCGGTCTGTAGTCATTTCATGTATATTCTATGGCCCCATTCACACCACAATATTTTGATACAGTGTGGTTGGATTGTAGCCAAAAAAGTCCTGCTTCCTCCACTGCAACCGAACTGCA
This sequence comes from Gastrophryne carolinensis, assembly GCA_027917425.1. Taxonomy (NCBI): domain Eukaryota; kingdom Metazoa; phylum Chordata; class Amphibia; order Anura; family Microhylidae; genus Gastrophryne; species Gastrophryne carolinensis. The sequence continues at coordinate 103,406,839 of CM051235.1, read as the reverse complement.
TATGCAAATCTATACTGTGTCTGTCTATTCTGTGCAACTGCAGTTCAACTGCAAAAAGCAAAATGTACCTGATATGTAACTGCATAGTGTGAATGTGCTTTAGCTGAATTACAGCAGGAGAGGTTACATTTGTTGCCTGTGTCTTAGCCAATCCGATGATTATCAAGCCAGGGTGAGGAACTTTTGTGGTCTGTACTTTTAACACACCGGTTAATGTACATTGCAAGTCTCTCAGTCAGAATTGCCTCATGGCTCTGTGCAATCACCTCTTATTTCTAGCCAGAAGTAGTAAGCCTTCGGCTGTAATGACTCATCTTTGAATAAAACACATTGTATCCCCTGAGTGCGTTTACGCAGCCACAGCCATAGAGGTAGTGTAACAGCTTTCCTCACACAGATGTATTTTGCTACATTATCTGTTTATTCAGTGTCTGCGTGTTCTGAGTGCCTATTTTCGCCTTGAAAAAACGACGGAAGTGCGTCGTGCAATGTGTCGGCGGGGGAAATTCTGCTGGCCATGATGCTGGACATGTGAGAGATTTATTTATTGGCTGTATGTCTGTTTGCCTTTCTCCTCCCTGGCTTGTCCTCATTACCTTTGATGGCACTTTGGCACATTTGTATTATATTTATATTATGTATATAGAGTATTCATCTGTGATTTAGCACTTTATTCAGATTAGCCAGGATAGGGCAGGCTCAGGCATTGCTATTTAAACATCCGTTCTATTCATTGGAGGTAATTATTCAGCAGTATTAGGGTGGCTTCTGCCCCCCTTGTAGGTTTTCTCCATGTGTATATGTTTTTTAGAGTCTTTTAAAAAGTACTGTACGTATTGTTTTTTTTTGTGGATTTAATGCTCAATAAAACTTCATATATTTTGTATATATGTGGTAGTGCCACTTATTGTGGGATAGTTTATTTGGGGGTAAGTGGAACTCCCCATTTCATAGTATTTCTGAGGTATAAATATGTCTCTCAATTTGGTGTGAATTGCTGCTGGCACAGCACCCCCTAATTTTCATGCATAAGCAGGACATCAGATGTGTGGCAAGATGGCCGCCCCCACGAAAGAGCGATTTATCTTTATGCCATTCCACAATATCTGCATGGGGTTGGAAGAGGGGAAGCAATTTACTAAACTTTCTATTTTTGACTGGAGTTCTGCTTTAAAGACTCCAAGGCCAATTTCCCCATCACTGGGGGATCCCGATTTGGTATGCTCCACTTTGTGAACTCTCTCTGATCCGAGAGAGTTCGCTCGTCGCTCGTCCAATCAGCTTCTCCGACGGTGTGCGGCATCACGCGCACAACCATTTTGTTGTGGCGGGTGACACTGCATACAGTCAAGAAGGGATGCCCCCGGCCGCATATACGCCATGAACTGGGTGGAAAGCTAAGAATTGCAGGCAAACTGGGGGTTTCACACAGCAGAGCATCTAAATTCAGGATGTCCTGGGGAGAGGGGATTTTGGTCCCCTTTAAAGGATAACTGCACTTCAGAAAAAGCAACCAAGACCAATCTCACAGAGATAACCAGCATGTTATTTTTCTCACTGTAACAGGGGAGCTCATCAGCAGCTTTGGCTAAATCAAGCAGAAGTAATAACCCCAGGTGAGAAATCCCATCATCTGAAGTTAAATGAAAGCAGGAGAGGTTAAACCTGTGAGCTTAGAATTGTGGAATGTTGCCTCTGCCTCAGGAATTAGGAAGCCAGAGTCAGGAAGTATCTGCTTTGTAAACAACAAACACATCATCTTGCTTATTTCTTTCCTGTGACTGGTAACACAGATGAGACCACGGATGCCTTATTAACGGAGGCAATGGAAACAATCCTATGTGGCAGATATGTCTACATATTGGGAAGCCAATAATAACTCCAGATGAGATGACAACTAACTCTGGCTTTGATCCCCAAATATGGCAAGAAAGCAGGGGGAAGGCAAGGCAGCAGGGGGAAGGACCAAAGCCCTGTCTGGCCTCTGGAAAACAATTAAGACACCCTAGAATAGTTTAGAAATGGACTCATTTGAATATTTGGCATGTTGGAGCTCCTGAAGCTATTGATCCCTAAGCCAAAAACAGGACAAAACATCAAGACAACATTAAAAGCTGGATGGGGGGGAAGCCCATCTAAATATATTATATATATATATATATATATATATATATATATATATACACATATATACGAGAGAAAGAGAATATACTATTCACACAATTAACAGCTAACCAAGTGCCACTCAAATGTATAAGCACATACACAAAACTCAACCAACAATACAATTTAATACAAGAAAAGCAATTCTGTGAGTACTCACCTGTAGAATTGTTTTTGTTCTTGCATGGCACAGCCCGCTTCGGTATTCGTAACTGATGGGTTATTCCGCCACAAGGTGGCGCAGCAGCACTACAGAAAGCTGTGCCAGCTCCCGGCTCCCTATAAAAATGGGATTAACCAACAAGTTCCCAGCGTAGACGAGCAGTGAGACAAGAAGCCGGGAGCGAATAAATGTAAGAATGTAAAAAAGGTAAAAAACCCCAACTGAACTTGTACCCAACAGTACTCACAAAATTGCTTTTTCTTTAATGCATGGCGCTTCGGTATTCATAACTGATGGGACATCCAAAAGCAGTGTCCAAAAGTAGGGTGGGATCCCAAACGAGTAAAGGCCAGTAGATCAAACCACTACCGCCTGAAGCACCTTGCGGCCAAAAGCAGCATCAGCTGAGGCCTTAACATCAACCTTGTAAAACTTGGAAAAAGTATGAACAGAAGACCAAGTAGCAGCCTTGCAAACTTGTTAAACAGAAGCTTGGTGCTGAAAAGAGGCACCAATAGCACGAGTGGAATGAGCAGCAATTCTAAAGGGAGGTTCCTTCCCCTTAGCAAAATAGGCTTGAACCACCCCCGACGGATCCACTTGCTGATAGTGGATTTAGCCAGAGGCAAACCCTTCCTAGGCCCAGAAATGAGAACAAACAGAGCATCAGACTTCCTGAAGGTCTCAGTAGCAACCAAATAGAATTTCAGAGCCCTGACCACGTCCAAAGAATGCAGATTCCGCTCCTTGGAATTAGCGGGATCAGGACACAAGGAAGGCAAGACAATGTCCTGATTAAGGTGAAAAGCAGACACAACCTTGGGCAAGAAATCTGGCTTAAGCCGGAACACTAACTTATCTTGATGCCGCTCAAAATAAGGAGGCTTGATGGAAAGCGCCGCTAGCTCAGAAACGCGCCTTACAGAAGTGATAGCCACTAAAAAGGCTACCTTAAGAGTCAAAATGGGCAAGACGACCTCACAAATAGGTTCAAAGGGAGGCCCCTGCATAGCAGACAACACCAGATTCAGATCCCAGACTGGTAGCAAAGGCTTAGGTAGCGGACACACATGGGAAACACCCTGGAAAAAAGATTTAACTAGCCGGTGATTGGCAAAAGATCTTTGGAAAAAAAGAGCTGAAACATGGCCCTTGAGAGTATGAAGTTGAAGGCCCAAGTCCAAACCATGTTGCAAGAATTCCAGAATCCTGGGAATAGAAAACACCCGACAGGGAAGAGATTTGGACTCGCACCAGGCAATGTAAGCATGCCAGACCCTGTAATAAATGAAAGAGGACTTCTTTCTAGCCCTAATCATGGTATCGACCACAGAAGCCGGTAATCCTTTTTCTCTCAAGATGGAGGTTTCAGCAGCCAAGCCGTTAAAGCCAGCATTTGTAAATTGGGGTGGCGTAGCCGCCCGAGTGAGGAGATTCTGGATCCTTGGGTAAGACGTACCTGTCTACTGCCAACTGCACGACGTCTGCGAACCAAACACTTATTGGCCAACAAGGGGCCACCAGGATGGACCATCTTGCGTATGACCCTGCCCAGGAGAGGAAACGGAGGGAACACATATAGAAGCCGAAACTCCATCCAAGGAATTGCCAGGACATCCGTGGTGAAGGCCAGAGGATCCTGAGACAGAGAGACAAATCTGGGAAGTTTGTGATTGTGACGGGACGCAAACAGGTCCACGTCCAGCTGATCCCAGCGGTGACACAGGGAGAGAAACAACCGATTGTTGAGGGACCATTCCCCCAGACGAGACGCCCCCCTGCTCAGGGAGTCCACCTCCTGGTTCTCCACCCCCGGAATGTATACCCCTGAGATGCAGGGAACATGCTGCTCCGCCCAAGACAGAATCTGGGACACTTCTTTGAAGGCTCGCTTGCTCCAAGTACCTCCCTGATGATTGATGTAGGCAACCGCCGTCTGGTTGTCGGAGCGGATCTGAACAGCCCGACCCTGAAGGTGGGTGGTCAGGTGAGAAAGAACCAACCTGATCGCCCTTAGTTCCAGTACGTTGATGGAAGCATGGGCCTCCTGAGGGCCCCACAGACCCTGGAACCTCAGGAACTGCCAGAAAACCTCCGCAACCTGTCAGACTGGCATCTGTGGTGACCGTCCCCCAGCACAGGGGCAGGAACGTCCTGTCCCCCAGAAGGTTCTTTGAGTCCAGCCACCACAAGAGGGAATCCTGGCCAGAGGAGACAGAGCAAATTCCTGATCTAATGACACAGGGTCCCGATCCCAAACTGACAATAGGTGCAACTGGAGATGTTTCATGTAAAACTGGCCAAAGGAGACTGCCTCGAAGCAGGACACCATTAGGCCCACTAACTGCATCCCCTGCTGGATGGAGGGATGAGGACACGATAGCAGAGCCCGAGCCTGCTTCTGAAGACCCTCCATTTTCTGCTGAGGAAGGAATACCCTGACCTGAGAGGTATCCAGAGTCAAGCCCAGAAAGGACCTCACCAAGGACAGGGACAGAGAAGACTTGGGATAGTTGATAACCCAGCCGAAGGACTGTAGAGTGGAGATCACCATCTGAGCGTCCTGCTCAGCCTGAGAAAAGGATTGGGCCACAATCAGGATGTCGTCCAGGTAAGGAATGATGCGGATACCCTTGTACCTGAGCAGAGCCATCACTCCCACCAGTACCTTGGTGAACACCCGAGGTGATCCCGAAGGGTAGAGCCACAAATTGGTAATGCTGATCCTCTAGCGCAAACCTTAGAAATCTCTGATGATCTAGGAAGATAAGCATCTTTGATGTCCACAGTGGTCATGAAGTCGCCCTGGCAAAGGGTACTGACAGCAGAGCGTAGCGTCTCCATGCGAAAATGCTTGAATCTGACAAATTTGTTGAGGCACTTTAGATCCAGATCCAGAATGGGCCTTAGAGAGCCGTCCTTTTTGGGGACTGTGAAAAGATTGGAATAGTACCCCTGACCCCGTTTTTGAGGGGGCACTAGACAAATGACTCCTGACTCTAACAGGCATTGAACCGCCAGACGCAACCCTTGAGCATACAGGGGGTTTAAAGACATCCTGGATCTGACGAATCTTGGGGGGGGGGCAGGCAGCAAACTATCTTGTAGCCGGAGGACACTATCTCCTGTAGACCCACAGAGGACCCACGAAATGGCAGAGACTGCCTCCTACGCTGAGGCAGCTTGCCATCCTTAGCAAGAACATCAAGACGCTCTCCAAAAAGCCGCAACCCTGCAAAGGGGAGACCAGTGAGAGCTTTCTTAGCAGCAGCATCAGCAGCCCATTGGTGCAACCAGACAGATCGTCGCATGGCCACCAAGAGCGCGAAGGCCCTGGCACTTAGTCGTACAGCATCATCCATAGCAGCAAGAATAAAGGCCACAAAATCAGAGCAAACCAAGAGAGTCATAAACTCCTCCCCCTCTCCACGAGCTGAAGTGCCATCCATGAAGCGCTTGAGCAGAGACTTAAGAGCAATAGCCGTAATAGCCGCAGCACAGGTAGGGCGCAATCCAGCCACCACACAAGTAAAAGCATGACAGGCCAACTGGTCCATACGCCTGTCCTCACCGTCCCTCAGAGTGTTGGACAAGCCCAGCACGGGAGCATCCACTTCAGGGGGAACTGACCACCTCCTAACAAGATCAGCAGAAAAGGGATACCTCTTTAAGTATCAGAGTTGAAATTACCTTGCTCAGGAAACTCCAGACGCTCACCCGTTTCCTTTTAGCCTCCACTGGAGGGGCAATGTGTACGATTTCAAAAATATGAGACAGTAAATTACCAGTGTCCTCAGGATACCATGAATCCCCAGATGCAGCGTCACTGTCACAACTCTCCTGCTGGTCTCCCGAGGAGTCAGAATCCGGAGGCAATTCTCCTTCCTCCAGGGAATAACGTCCAGCAGTGACATCCAATTCCCCATACTCCTCAGTAGAGCGTAAGGCAGTGGAAGTCAGGTGCCGCTTCTTGCCAGAACAGACTTGGCAACAGACTTGGCAAGCTGTCTCTCAATACTGGCCACCCGCAGAGCCAAATCAGAGTGTGACTCCCAGCTGACGTCCCCCCTCACTGGGGCCCAGTCGCAGGAGCAGGGGGGTAGGTGAAGCAGAGGGATGTGCTGAGCTGGAAAGCAAAGCAGGCAAACCAGCTTGTAGCGCAATGACCCTCTCAGCGCACGGAACGCACACCGTGACACCGTTACTCACAGGGAACACCCCACACATTGAACACAGCCGGGATTGCCCCGAAAGGCCCCCCAAGCACGCCATCCCCAGCAGCCTCCATATGGTGATTAACACAGGCGCAATAGGTCAGCGGTGGGTAAAGGCTATACAAAGGCCACCTGGGATGCCCTCCCACAGGATGCCCCCAGAAATTAGTGAAGGGGGGAATGAAGGGAGGGAAGGAATGGAGCCGGGATATGCCACAACCCAATGGTATCCCGCCTGAAAACATAAGAAAAAAGACACATGAGCATCCTGCAGCACATACACCCTCCAATAAAAAACCCCCAAGGGGGACTCACGGACCAAAGAAACCACAGCATCACTCAGGCACCGCCACAGGAGAAGCGACACACAGGAGGAGCAGCCAGAAGCAGCTAGGAAGGGAGAAATCCAGCCGCGCAGCTCACTCAAAATGGCGCCAGCAGAGGTACCTTGAGGGGCGGCCTGTGGGGAGACGACGCGCAGCAAGCGGCCCCGCCACCCCCGAAGAGCGCAAAAACGGCGCTCACGTGACCCACCCAGCGCCATGACAAAGCAAAATCACCTCAGGTTATAGCGCCCACAGCCGTGGAGCGTAGTACAAAGAGTCGTAGCAGGTAAAAACAACAAAACACACAAAAAACGTCAAAACACCACAGATATTACTCCTCGCCGCTATAACCACCCCCTCCCCCCGAACAAGTCAGAGAGGGGAGGGGGAGAAGAGAGGGACAAGGAGGCAGCAGCGAGCAGCCGTGACCAGGGAGGGGGGGGGACCCCAAAAGGAAAATAAGGGGACACAGTCCCCAACAATTCACCCCCTCAGAAGCTAGGGCAGGAAGGCTCACCATAAAGCCTATGGCCGGCTACCCTTTGTGGCACAGGGTCTGCGGCTTGGAGCTGCGCTACAGGAGCACTTGACCCTAGTGCTCTTCTACCTTCACCCGATTTGTTAGCCAAGGCTGGAAGGCAGTGAGGGTCCAGAAATGGATGGAAATAGACATGCAGGGCCGCAGGCTTGGTTGCCCCACTCACCTGCGCAAGAGAGATAGCCATCTTCTAACTTCGCAGTGTCACTGCAGAGACAACACTGGGAACTTGTTGGTTAATCCCATTTTTATAGGGAGCCGGGAGCTGCCACAGCTTTCTGCAGTGCTGCTGCGCCACCTTGTGGCGGAATAACCCATCAGTTATGAATACTGAAGCGGGCCATGCCATGCATTAAAGATAAAAAAGTGTAATGGTAAAGGGTAATTCCATGTCCAATGGCATTTATAAAAGATTGTGTTCTCAAGGCGATGAACTTAGCTGACAATTGTATTCCTTTCTATTTGTTTGCAATGGCCTTGATTCAGTAAGAGTTGAAAAAAATTCTCGTCAGTAGAAAATTCACTCCATGAAAAATAAGCCTGAGAATTTCACTGTTGCCAAGTCACCTGCTAGAAAGACTTTACTACACAGTATAAAAAGTACCATTGACTATGTCTTCCTAGCTGGTGATTCAGTAACTGAAATTATCAGGCTTTTTACTCATGTGAACGTGAATTTTTACTACCATGAGAATTTTTTCCAACTTTTACTGAATCAAGGTTAACCTTAGCAATGTACACCAGATGGCATCTTTAGTGTACCCGTCAAAGACTTCCTGACTCTGGTTTCCTAATCATCTAACTACCTCTCCAGATGATAGGGTGACAATCTTATATTCCAGTAGCTAAAGGGTTACTGGCAGCATTCTCACCTGGCCAGGTCATTACTGCTGCCCAATTTAGCCAAAGCTGCTGATGAGCTCACCTGTTCTTTAAAGTTGGTTGCTTTTTTCCTAAGCGCAGTTATCCTTTAACTACAGAGGGGATTTTTAAGAGGACAACAAAATACTTCCTGGATGACATCAGAAATTTATGGACTGTTACAACTGATGAATACGGCTGCTCTGTGTTCCAGTCTGGCCAACGTTTAGATCCTTGGTAGTTGTTTTTGTTGCTGCCTTTCTGTGGCTCAACCTCACTCTAGCCCCCAGTGTCCCAGTACTTTCAAACAGGAAGTCATGATTACTGAAGAGCAATTAAAGGTGATGCCCGTGGTAATTGCATAAACAAAATTGATCATCCTTTAGCACCCATGTAGATTATTCATCCTGCAGTGCTGATGAAATAAGACGTTGAAGCTGAGATCTATCCTCTTCTGTAGCCAAATCCCAATATCTTTGTTGCATGACCACACTGGAACTTTACCAATCCTGCATTACACTGTGTGGAACATGCCATTCCCTGTGTCTGCAAGGGGGTGTCTAGCACATTACTCTCCTTGCCCAAGCTCACTACAAAGTACACTACCAGTAAATATGAAAAGCAGAGTTAGGAGCATCTATTATTTCAGAGACTGAAATGTAACATCCTGGCTGTGACTCAAGCAGGCTAGAGAGGTTATGTTAGCTGAAAAACAGGAGGTAATAGTTCCTCCATTAGACTCTTCTAAAACAGCAGCTTATCAAAAAGCAGCTTTGTGGTAACACACTCATTTTGCTGGACAGTCTGTTCAAGTGGACCAAAAACCACTCTGGAGTCTATAAGATTCCAGGGCAGGCATACTCCCCCCCCCCCCCATGGCACCATGATCAGGGGGGTGCCATGCTGTGTGAAACCCCCCCAGGTCAGCTGAAAATTCACCTTCGTTCCTGATCCAACGGCGCATGCGCGAGTAGCCGGATGCCCACTATCCCATTAATGGCCGTCGCTGACACTCTCCCTGTTAAAGTGTAGCGGGGGATGTGAACGCCAGTGCGATCGGATCCGCTAGCATCAGACGAGCTTGTGGACATCCAAGCTCACTGGTTGGACGAGAGGGTGCGCATGCGCCATAAGCCCCGGAGAGGGCAAGTGACATCGGGGTGCCTGGGGGGGGGGGGGGGACAAAACCAAAACCCTAGATAGTCAAAATCCTACAAGTGAAATCCAATCAAACACTGTAACCACAAATTCTACTGAAAAGTAACACAAGAGTGAGACTTTAAAGTGCAACTAACAAAATATCACAATCATCATGCAATTAAACTAATATATACTTGTTGATCATGATATAGTCATACGCATTTTGGTCTCCCCTGCGCCTGCCACCTCACATAGAGCTCATAGAGTCAGCAATAATGAGGCTTCCGGCATCCTCATGCCCCTGGTCACAGACCGAGGAACAGTAGCTGTTTCAGAGGAGAAAAGATGCGCATGCTTTTGTTTTTCTTTATTTGCGTTTACAGACCCTTTAAAATGTCAAGATAATATACATTTATTGGACATCCTTCCAAAGGGTTGTAAGGATTTACCCCTCTTTTCTGTCTTGGTAAAAGTGAAGTTTTTTTATATAGTTCTACATTAACAAAGCAGCGTTTTAGATGTTTTAATGATATGATATAATCTTTTAGATCGCTGTAATCACATTGTAGCATGAGCCCAGGTTTGATGTCTATGGCCAGCTTTAGACAGCATCAAGTTTCAGGCAATAAATAAAGACGAGAGCTATTAGGCAGCAGACAAAGTGACGCCAGGTAATAGATGCCACACCGTTCATGTTATGGTAAAGCAACCTCTGTATTCTGTATAGGTGGATGCTGATAATGATGAAAAAGTAATGGCTGCATCAGTTTTTTTAATTCCTGAATGTCTGAAAGCTAAATACCAGCACTTCAGACCCCAGTCTACAGCTTTGGTTATTGAGCAGCAGCAGCATCATTTATTGTCACTGTGGTTGGAAATCTGTTGGCGAGCAGATTCCAGGGAGACGCGGAATAATATAAAAACCTCAGAATGGAGAACAAAGGCCAGTGCGGGCCGGTAATCCGAGTCATTTCAATGCTCTGCATACATTTGACAAGGGGACAGCGATCAAAGGACAACTGATACTTCAGGTTTTCCAAGGCTGCAGCAAACCTCCTAGAGGTGAACCTATTCAGCAACCAGACAAAAAGGCCCGGCTACCTTTGTACTCACATTTAACCCACCTGCTGCCAGGCGGAAAACAAGGGACCAGCTGGCACAAAAGGGACAGTGGGGGCAAACCCCCCCATTGCAAGAACAATAAGAGTGGAACTCTCTTCTATCTTCATAGACCTAGACTGGGCATAATTAGGGACATACAGTATATGATCATCTATTCTGTCTCCTGGTGAAAATCCTGGTCTGGAGCATGGGAACTGGAGCTATGAATAATCATCTCATACTTCATAGCAGAGAGAATGATAAAAACCAAAGTTTATCAGTTTGCCTGAAAATCTTAAAAAGTATTTGTATTGTGAAATCGTCTAATATTTCAGAAAAAGGCAACTGTTACAGCATTGTGTCGGGCTACATCTGGCACTGTCCTAAACAGTTTTCCATTTTTAAATTGAAGAATTTACAGAAACATAGGGGTCCCACACACCCCAGAAATTCCCAACCTCACATACTCAGTGGCACCACTACAATGGGTTTATGAAAATATACAAAAGTTTATTGATACATCTTTAAACAGATAACAGGCAAGTTTAAAATCAATTAAAAAACATATATGACACAATGAATATAGAGGGGGCGAGACTATGTCAACAAAAGGCTGGACCAGGGGGAAAAAAGTATATATGATAATAGATGAAAGTTTATGGTGCTGCTAAATCTAACATAAATTAATAACTTGAATGAATAATATAATATCTATTTGAAACTCTAATATTAAATATTTTATATTTTAATTATTTTAATTTGTGTGCGTGACCCTACATACCACAATTATCTAATTAATTCATTACAGCTAAATAAACAACATTTGTGAAAGGCTTCCCAAACTTATGTATTTTAATAGTACAATCAAAATTTCATCAAAACTACCAAATGGTCAAAGTGCAACGTGCATGCGTGCCAAAAATTATTATTATAACCTATATACATAATCTATACCAAAGCAGAAGGACCAACCGAAAAAGGAAAAAAGATCAGACCGTAACAACATATAAGAAGCACACTTACTGGATCATAAGCAGCAGCCAAACCCCCCAGCCAGCACGAGTCTCATCCCCTCTGCACACAGCCGACGCGTTCCGTGACGTCACGAGCGTCACTTCCTCAGCCAGCACGAGTCTCATCCCCTCTGCACACAGCCGACGCGTTCCGTGACGTCACGAGCGGGCTGTGTGCAGAGGGGATGAGACTCGTGCTGGCTGGGGGGTTTGGCTGCTGCTTATGATCCAGTAAGTGTGCTTCTTATATGTTGTTACGGTCTGATCTTTTTTCCTTTTTCGGTTGGTCCTTCTGCTTTGGTATAGATTATGTATATAGGTTATAATAATAATTTTTGGCACGCATGCACGTTGCACTTTATTGACCATTTGGTAGTTTTGATGAAATTTTGATTGTACTATTAAAATACATAAGTTTGGGAAGCCTTTCACAAATGTTGTTTATTTAGCTGTAATGAATTAATTAGATAATTGTGGTATGTAGGGTCACGCACACAAATTAAAATAATTAAAATATAAAATATTTAATATTAGAGTTTCAAATAGATATTATATTATTCATTCAAGTTATTAATTTATGTTAGATTTAGCAGCACCATAAACTTTCATCTATTATCATATATACTTTTTTCCCCCTGGTCCAGCCTTTTGTTGACATAGTCTCGCCCCCTCTATATTCATTGTGTCATATATGTTTTTTAATTGATTTTAAACTTGCCTGTTATCTGTTTAAAGATGTATCAATAAACTTTTGTATATTTTCATAAACCCATTGTAGTGGTGCCACTGAGTATGTGAGGTTGGGAATTTCTGGGGTGTGTGGGACCCCTATGTTTCTGTAAATTGGTTTCCGGAAGGATTCTTCCTGTTCGGCCAGCCTTCAGTGTTGCACACTAGAGTATTTCATTTAAAGATATAGATTGCGGTCTTCTATATATTATAGTTTAAATTGAAGAAGAAATGGCCCGAGATATCAAGGTATACAGTTTTAATTTATGATGGCCCCTGGAGCTGGCTTTGGTCCAGGGGGGCAGCTGTTGGTGCTGAAGTGAGTGCGCTTGTTAGGAGGAGGCTCGCCGGGATAAAAGGCTTGGATGGAAGCTCTTAAGAGTTGCATTCAAGCTATAAATAGAGAGGGGGTGTGGTTTGGACTAGCTCCTTGATTTAATATTGGTGGCCCGCATAGGCGGGTTGGTCCTGGAGGGACAGAAGAGAAGTGTGTTTCTTGGTTCACCAAGGCAAGCTGAGAGGCGGCACAGTACTGGAGGAACGATTGGTAATTTAAGCTGCAGTTTATTTAACATTTTTAATGAATAATCCATTTAAATATTCATATAGATTGAACTTCTTTTTGGGAATTATCCATCTGGACCAGAAGGGATTTGTTCCGGGACATCAAGGCCCTTGATATCATTTCACTTCTTCAACATGCTTCTTCAACTAAAGGTTACCCTGTATGTAGGGGCATTCGACTGTGAGCTACTCAGAGGGTCCTGGACCAACACGATTTTCTGCACCCTACAAAAGCACTGCAACTGTTACCATGTTATAACAAATATGGCAAATATACCCAAACCTCTGCATATTAAACCGGACCTTCAACCTGAATAAAAGTCTATCCTTTATTTTTCCCCCACCTCATACATACAGATTGCCCACATTAAAAATCATCCTACCTGCATCTACTGCATTTTATCAGCCTTTAAACACCCAAGGTGGCGGCTCATGCTCAGCTGCCTGCAAACAGGAAGTGTCTGCTGACTGTGCAGCTCTGCATTCTGGGATTGCTGTCCTTTTCCTGACCCCAGCTAAAACCCCACCCCCTGCACTTTTGACCCCTCTCCTTTCCTCAGTATGCAATGCTACTGAGCCAAGATGGCGGCGCCCATATCCAAGAGTGCAGAACAGAGTTGCAGGCCAGTGGGAGAAACAATAAAAAGTGAAAAAAAAATAAATATATTACTTTTAGATGCTGGGGAATAGCTTAAGGTTTTGGGCTTTTCTTTAAATGATTCTGAAGTTCCGCTTTAAGTCTCACAGTGACATATGACAGCTTGTCAGTAGATACTGGTTGCTATATAGCTACCCATAAAAACATAATGTGAAAGTAAGACATTCAGAAACAAGTCTCCGTCTTCTAGCCTGTGTAGTAACAGAGGATTAAGGATTGCAGTTTCGATTGTAAAGCTAACTGTCCCTAATAGAGTTCACTCTCTCATTAGATGAATAGTAAGCATAACAAGCCAAATTCATGTACGCCCCCCCAACAACTATGCACCCCCTCCCCTTGGCCGCAGCAGCATGGCGCTGTGTGATGCGGATGTAAGAGGCTCAGAGGGGCTGGCTCCTTACTGATGAGAATCATGTGAGGTTACAGGCCCGAAGCTAACCCGTCCTGCACAGCCAAGCTTTACAAAGTTTCCATGTCGAGTAGGAAAAGCAAACTTTTCACAGGCGTCCATTTATCTGGTTGTTATTCCAGCATGTTTACAATGCCAACGCAGAAAAAAACGAGCCAAGTGCAGTGCCAGTCGATCAATACGCTATTGTTCCACCGGCATATATAGGATGCTACCTCTGCACCCCCCCCTCACCAGGATCTCTGATGCAATATGTACTTTGCTCCGGTAAGCTGAGAAATGGGAGAGGTTCCATTTCCTCTCATGTCTGATGTCGTATTCAGCAAGAATTTACACTTTACAAAGCCTCCCTCCTCGGCTTTATTGGCTGCCTGATAAGCCCAGGTTGTATTAATGCCAATAAAGCCGCGGATTGTTCAGCTTCGCTCTCTGCGAGCGCATGTCCACGTAAAGCTTGCCTCTATAGAAGCTGAAGGTGTTAATACCAGCTTTACTTTATACAGACGCCATGCGACTATGCAGGCCACAATACTTAGTAACAGGCAAATATACAAACACAAGATACACAAAGCAAGTCATCAAACATTCACTAGGACTCAATATGGAAATGTGAAACATATTGGTTAAGTGAACCTGTCACCAAATCAGGCCAAATTACGTCACTGCAGTGTCAAACTCAAATACACAATGGGCCAAAATAAAATACTTGGAGTCGCACGCCAACCTTGATAGTTAATAAAAAAAGTATCTATCCAGCGACTCATGCACAGCCTATCGGCACGCTCAGCACCATTTCATTTTTTTTTAGCTGTCTTTTCTTAGTCTTAGCCTACGAGAGCTTAGGCTAGGGGCAGAATTGAGCCAAGTGCAGCGCTGACTGCAGCAGTGAGGATCGGACGACCCTTGGGCATCGACTCCAGGGCCACTTTTGGTCCAGCCCTGAAGTCTTTTATACTCCAGGACCAGCGAAATACATGGTTGTTTCGCTTTAAAGCGGCATGCCACCTCCCCTGACGGGATGAGATAGGGTTCTCAGCCTTTTACCTCATGCAGCTGCTTTTCACAGTCACTAGTGGGTTGAGCCAACCTGAGGTCATCCTAAGTGGAGGGAGATGGCAGCCAGCTCAGCATGGTTGATAGTTGCATTTGCCAACCACTGGGGGAAGTATTTCCCTGCTACATCATCATAGGGGCGGGTTTATAATCAAAGCCAGCCGCCAGAAAGTGGCAGTAGATCAGGTTGGGAGTACAGGTCAGTCAACAGCCTCACTACATTCCACCTGACAGGATCTCAAGTACCGCCTGCTATAAAGGATACTCCTATTACCACCCCATAAAGGATACTCCTATTACCACCCCTGCAGCAGGTAACTGTCTGCACTAAGCACAGGACCACAATACTATATGAAATGGGGCAGGTTGATGGTTATGACATTTAAGAAATACACCACCGTGATCCAAAGTATATACCATATATTGATACACTTAGATCTGTATTCATGGAGGCTGCCACTGTGGAAGCGGTTGCCCTGACCTTGACTGATTGCTTAGTTAGCCAATCACTGCACTCAGTGCGCCAGCTTGGAAGCACCGTAATACAGAGCTGCTCCCATCCCTGGCTCTTGGGTCCAGCACCAAGGCAACAAGTACCGGTATCTATTTTTATTTTATGCTTCTAATAAGAAGGATTAGCGCCAAGGGAGTGGCTGGGGGGAGGGGATGTATTTTTTTTTTCATTTTTAGTGAGTCTGGCAAGCTCGACACACCCTTCCCAGCTTAGCCATGTCGCAGGAAGGGAATTTACATAGAATCAGATTTTTAGATGCTTGGAAATTGCTTATTTTACACGGGTTCTTTGTGGGATAAAGTGTGTGTGGGGGGGTGGACAAGGACTTTAAGCACTTGAGGGACTGTTCTTAAACCGAACATCAAAAATTATCAGTTTCGCTGATTTGGGAGGCACCACTTGGTAACAAGCCGCAGAAGACAGAAATCTGGGTTTAAAGTGGACCAAAAGCCCCAAAAACAACTCTATATATTTTGCTCCCCCACCCCCGTTGGTTTTGTTTTGATGTTTTCTTCCCTCAATGCTGCTTGGTATTTCTGTTACAATGATTTTCATTTCCCCCGGGTATCCCATTTGTATGCCATTGGTTTCTGACAGGATGCTATTGTTCTAAACTAAACTAGTTGCCCCCTCCTCATACTCTCCTGCTGGGAGCAATTAGAGGCTATTAAGAATAGTGATAGGTAGATAAAATCCAAAAGGAGATTTCACTTTTGCTTGATTTTCCCCCAATTTTTATCCAATTCATTACCAAGACACTAAGGGGATCGGATACATGGGTTTTTTATTTTAAAAATAACCTTCCATAGGACGTGGTTGGTCCACATTAAAAGAAAAAAAAATACTTACTGTAACTGTCGGTCCACATGCTTGATAACAAGAGGTCCACCAGTCTCAGAACTTCTCCAGCTGAATTCACACCCTTCCACCACCCAATCCAGTACAGCACTGTCAGGTCCTCCCACTCCTTTGAGGCCCTTTTATGGTTGCACCAGCTAAAAAAAAATAACTAGAAAGGTAGTGCATTTTTTTTTATTTTAGGTTAGCAAACTGACTTCCCTTGGTGTCAAACCTTCTTTCCCTGAAACCACATTAGATATACTTACTGAATTCTGCACCAGGTCTCCAGAACACACGATCAGAGTAGGTGTTGGCGGCCAGCAGCTGGGTAGCCCGTCCCAAAGATACAGACTTCCTTTTGCTAACAAAGGTCTGATTAGACCATGTGGGAAAAAGTGCTCCTCTTTCTCAGTAATACAATAGGCAAAAATGAGAAATGAATGGTCTGGGCAAAGCAAGAATCTGCAAAAGTATGGCACGTCTGCGAGAAGATCATAATAAAAGCTATACATGTGTGCTTATTTGTTACAGGACACAGCCGTGAAAGGGTTAACACCCGCAAAAGCAGGATGCTTCACAGTCCACTGAAACGGAAATTCTGCACTTAGTGGCCAGGGACAGACAAGGAAAGAGCAGCAAAAAAAAAAAAAAAAAAAACACAAGTTGGCAGGAAATCCGTCAGTATGTAGGAATCTGCAAGTATCCAAACCCGAAACACACAAACACTGAGTGGTCATTGGTCTCCATCCAACCCTCAAGCATCTATTGCCAAGCCAAAAAAATGGCCATATATCATCCAGGCGCCCATCACGCAAATGCTGTACATATAAACATTTTATAACTGCTATACATTTAGAACGATTTCTCGTTCTCAATCCTACTAAGGTGTAAACATTTTCTGGCAGAAACATGATAGTGGAAAGGTTCCATCATCACCCGGGCTGATGACAGATGGGACACTGACAACAATACAATAATATGAATTCCATTTAGGAGGTTCTGATACCGGTAGGGGACAGGAACAAACATTAAAATAAACCTTGAGCTAGCCAAAAACATTAGCAACAGATCAGACTGAATGTAACATTCTATGCATCTCCACTTTATGCCTAAATAGGAGGGAGGTATGTGAACAGGAAGACCCCTACCCCCTCTATGTCAGCCAAATCCCAAGAGGAGCAATAGTGGATAGCTGAAAATATTCAACTCAGTCAGTTGTTATTTCCCCTCCAAAAGAAAAGGCCGGAGAGTCTGCTGCAGTCAGCATAAACATAAGGATCGGCATTTACTCCAGGAGAGATGAGAAAAATCAGGAGATAATCCGTCTAATTCCAGCGGCGGCATCCATAAATCTCTAGTTCCCAATTAGGAAATACCTCCAAGGCCGAGTCCCCTCTAGTACCAAGAGCAGAGTTTATAAGCATCTAATAAGAGTTTGTGATGCTCATTATTAGCCTCTGTGACGCCTGTCGTTTGACTTACGACACTTAACAGATTAGACACACGCTGAGAGCTTGCCAAACGCACCCTTAATGCTAAATAGAAATTCAAAAATGAAGTGCAGACTGACTTAAGAGTAGTAAAATATCTTTCATAAAACCTCTACTCCTTCAAATGATCTGCTTTAGATACTGCACGATATTCACATGCGGCAATATCTCCATCATGCTGCCATCTTTTGCTATCCCCACTGCCATCTTTTGTTAGTTTAGCTTGACCACCCAGCTCCCTTTGTATAGGTTTTATGTTGCTGTAGTGGTACAATGAAAAGCACCATCAATAACCGTGTTCTAAAATGCATGATTCATCAGCACTCAACTCATTAACATTAACTAATGTATTAGGACCGCAAGCAGCCACTCCGTAAAGATACAAGCTTTCAAACATACAAAAACAGCTTGCTAAAAGGGCCACTTGAGGTCCGAAACACTGGATTCAATAAGCCACATAATTGATGAAGTTGAGTGCCAGTGGATCCTGTCAGGGTCGGCTCCAGGTTTATATGGGCCCTTGGGCAGCATGTCTCAGTGGGCCCCTTTGTGGTGAAGTCACATCACAGAGGGACATTCCAAATCTGGATGCCCCCTACAGATCATGCTATATTGACCAAAACTCGCACCAAAGCCCTCTAAACCTGATCTCGGAATCTAAACGAATCTAGATCCTCTTGATTTTGGATGCCCCTGTGTGTGACCCTCCCCCCCCTGTTTGTTCATTACTTTCCTGGAACTGGTGAATGCACTGTGGGGTTCCCAGTTTGAGTTAACGGTCAAACCAGGGGGGTTCTGTCACAAACAGGGGCATCCCAAATTGAGATGCCTCTGTAAAGCGGACCAAAACTCAGTGGTGGAATTGTTTGCATAGTGGGTATGGCAGCGATCCCAGGGGGTTTCACACAATAGGGTATCACAGATTGGGATGCTCCAGGGATAGGAAATCAGCTGGAATGAGCAACTTGAAAGCAGAACAAAACCAAGCACTTCCTTCCCTGGAATCTAAATTGAGATGCTCCTTTGTGAGGAACCACGCCATTCAAGGAGATGTGGGCACCAACTGTGGTGGTGCCCTCCCAGTCTACCGCCAATCAAGCGCCGCTGCACACCCAAAAAGCCAGCCCTGTCGGTGGGCCCCCCTGGAGGGTGGGGGCCCCCGGCAGATGCCCTGCCAAGCCTGGATCCTGTCTTATAGGCAGACGAGCACTCACAAACAGTAGAGGTGGTCAAGTCGATGCACAGCATGGAAAGGTGGTCTGGCGACTGACTTGGTGAATGCTCTCACAAGGAGTAAATCTTCCCATCCTTAGTGGAAATCTATGAGGAAGAAGCCATGCCACCAAGTAGGTGACACATAGGTCACAATCTAGTTTGAGAAGAAACAACTAGTCAGATATCCATAACTGCAGAGGTATTAGAGGGTAAATGGAGTGGTCTTATCATGGTTCTAGGCTGGCCAGCAATCCATTCAAGACTTTACTTACTCTCACTCCGCAGCATGGGTCCATCGCAATTTGGGAAACTTAGCTGCTTTTCCCCCAGCTTCAAGCCAAGACTAGGCAGTCTGTTACTTACCAGCTTCATGTTCCGTGGCTTTTCACTCACATCCAGTGACCAACCAGATGTACTGAGCATGTTATGCGACATGCACCCTGTCTGGCAATTCTAAATGGTCCCAAATGGCTGCCATTTAGTGACGTGGAATTGGTAAGTATGTGGCTTCCCGGTCGCGGGGTTGCGGTGAGGGGAGATGCAACAGGACACCCCAAATCAGGATGCCCCCATGATGCGGGGGTGAGGGGAAGTCAAGTCTTTTTGACTTTATTTCCTCTTCAAGATAAAATGAAGAGGTCTTCAAGCTTGGACTTCAAGTACTTACCATATACAAGTGCTTGAGGCAGTACTTACTTACAAAGTGTGAAATCAAAGTTACTCATTTTGCTTTTTTTTTTTCTGTAAACAGAACAACTGAAAACTCAAAGTACAAGCACATCAATTTTAAAGAACTCCTTCTGGTAAACATTAAACATTATGGAGGAACCTCCAGTAATCTTTAGTATTTTTTTAAACCTTCTACGTTCATTCTGGGCTTAGGCCCAGTTTACACCTTGGGAACATAGAAAAGCCCAACAGGGTGCCTGCCTATATTGTTCAGTGGCCCATTTCCTAATGTTGGCTTTGAACTCTGGCACAGCAGAAAAAGTCATGAGTACAGAGTTTTGTGCCCAAAGGTTCAGTGTCTCAGTAACCTGCAGATGGAGGAGACAAGCCAGAAAACACTCAGAAAGAAATGTTAATGAAGCTTATCTCTAAGAAAATAAAGTTCTACACCACACAGATGTCTTTGATTTAAAAATTAGACAGATTTTTTTTCCACTGAACACTTTCAGATATGTCTAAATTATCCACCTCAGCTTCTTTGTGATTATAGTATAAGTTCAAGTTCAAGTGGACCTCCCTGTGTCAGGAAGGGTCCAGTTACACAGGGCCAATAAACTAACTTAAACTAACCCCCCCCCCCCCCCCCCGTGCCATCTGTGATCCTTGTATTAGAGAACAGTGGCGTAACTAAATGTGGTGGGGCCCTGGTGCGAACATTAGATGGGGCTCATACAGTAAACTTTATTTCTATATTTTAACTCAATTGGATGTAGCTAGACAACTAAACACAAACAGACAAATGGTGCTCCCTTTCCCTAAATAATCCCACATGAGCACAAATATGGTAAATAAGATGGAGTGCCCCCATTACCTGTTACATAGATGCTAGCTTGTCCCCTCCATTCACTGAAATGAAAGAAGACTGTCAAGATCTGGCTCACCCCTTCGATTGCAGAGAATGGAGGAGGAGCGGGAGCCCACCTTTGTGAAGCCAGATGTGCTGGTTGATCAGGTCTGGGCCGCACAGGACTCGGATCTGCCAATCAGGTAAGAGATACAGTGCCAGACTAGGATCTTCGGTGGGGACAAAAAGTGAATATTGGTGTTTTAGTCTGAACAATAACTTTGAATGCTAAATATTTACAACAACAACCTCTGTGTCAGTTCAGGGACCTAAAGAAAGTACAGCTGTTCCTCCTTATTCACGGTTTCTGTATTTACGGTATTGGTTATTCACGATTTTTAATTATAGTAAATTGGGTATATTTTGTGACCTGAGAGAGAGTTAAAGACACATGTACTCAAACTGTGGCCTGGGGGCCACATGGTGCACTCACAACCTTCTGATGTGGCCCATGACCTGCTGTGGGGAAGTAGGAGGAATCACAGTTAGGAGGGGTGCATTAGCAATTAGAGGTGACAGTGGTGACATTGATTGTACAACACCACCCCAATCTTTGGCATGATAAGCTGAGGTTCTGTAATAAAAAAAAAAATAGGGGGAACACATGGGCACTAGAGGGATCTGGACCTGCCATCAAGCCTCAATCCATGAACCTACTCCATAGCTTGTCTCCTGGGAGGAAACACAAAAACACTGAGGGCTGAGAGGCAGGGGCCGGGCTTTATTACTCTGACAGTTTGTGTTTCCTGTTTAGGGGGAGGAAGTGAATGGCTAGCCATCCTGGAGGACGCCTGGGGAAAATAAATTTCATTTAAAAAAACACAAATCCAATGCATTGGTTAAAGTGGACCAACACCCAGAGGTGATCGGCCCGGGAATCTATAAGATTCCCGGGCCGATCACCTCCCTCACCGCGGGACATCCGAGACCGGGATGTCCCGCGGGGTGAAACCCCCCCAAAACCCCAAAAAAACCTTACCGCTGCTGCCGCCTCCCGCATGCCCGGCGTTTGTGAATGGCTGGCGCAGGCGCGCGCCCTGTAAGAGTGACGTGCGGGAGGCGGCGGCGGACACGCTGTCTTGTCCGTCGGCGGGGATTGGACGGCGCGGTCACGTGGGAGCGTGGTGAGGTGAGTTTTTGGGGCTTTCTGGGGGGTTTCACACAGCGGGGCACCCCCAATCGGGGTGCCCCCCCCGAAGTGGACCAAAACCCAGGATAGTCAAAATCCTGGGTGTTGGTCCACTTTAAGGCATCAAAAAGCGCAGCTTTATTCTTGATACAATGAGCCTCTGGCATATTAATAAAACGCTTGCTCTTAACACAACGGAGAGGTGTGAACAGAGCTGTGGAATCTAAAGTTTGTATGAGTAATCTTTCAGAATGCCTAACCAAAGTAGCCTTATTTATAATAAAATAAAATTGTTGCATGGACATACATTTTTGGCAAAAAAGGATTCCGGAATTTTTAGGATTCACAAGGAGGCGATGCTCCTAACCCAGATGCCTTATCATAGTAGAGACAATCTTTGGAAAGTGTCTGGATTACAGAATGTCATATTGCTCCTTTAGCAAACGTAGAAAATAAATAAAAACCTAAAAATGCTACAAAGTGACAGTTCGCTATAAACTTACCGTCGCTGTTGATTTCAGTATTCCGCAAGATTTCCACTGCTGTGTACAAAACTCCAAAAGCATATATGGAGAATCCAAAGTGCTTGCTACTTGCTTATCCTGAGCAGGCGTTGTGTTAATTTGAAGCAGACCTCAAGTCACAAACTTCAGTTCACATCAAACTATCAGGCACATTTCGCTATTTAAAAAGAGCCAAAAAAAAAATACTAGGTCATGTGGTCTCTCCTTCAAAGAGGGACTGGGAGCCCACACCCTGTCACAGTATTTACTGTGTTTTAGAGCAGTGGTTCTCAACCTTTTTAAGTAGCGACAAGCTGTTACAACCACCAAGGAAGAGATCAATTACTAACGTTACCAACATAAAGTCATGGGCCTCATAGATCTTTCTGAAGAATAATGTTTTGCAGTTAAAATATAAAATAATAATATGTTAGACCCCACCTGTTGGTGCACCTTTGTTACCCCAGCGGGTACTCCGAAATGTTCCGTGTTTTAGAGAAACACCCGGGATTCTTACTCTCCCAGGTGTTGTACCTCTTTGACAGGACATCCCAATTTGGGATGATCTGCTGTGTTTCCCCAAGGATCACAATTAAAACCTAACCTTCCGATGATCCCCTGGCGCAGGCAGGCAGCCAAACGGCATGCTCCAGAACATTCAGCTTCCACTTGCTGTTCTGACGTGAACAGAGCAGAGTGTGCCGCCGGTCGCATCTGTGTTGGCCATCAAGGCAACCTATTCACTTTATTAGGTTTTCTTCCTCTCTGTTGGGGGCATCCCGATTTGGGATGCCCCACTGTGTGTATTCTCACAGACCGCTCGAAAACTCACCTCACCCTAGTTCCCACGTGGGCTGCTCAGCCAATCAGGGATGCTCATTCGCTTCAGATTTCCATATCCTGGAATTCTACTTAGCTTAGCAGTGCAGGACAACCCAAATCCCCCCTAGAGAAACTGCTAAGTGATCCATAAGCACTTACCTGCTGCTTCTCCAGCTGCATTAGTGGTTTACATCTCAGCAAGCCTAGAAAACGTTTGAAACTTAGTGGCACACTTGTTGGGAATTGGCCCATGAATTATACTAGATGGAAGAGTGGCATAGCATCAAGCAGAAGGTCACAAATAGTTGGGCCACTCACCGGTTTAAAAAGGTAAAAAAAGGGAAAGTCCGCTTTTGATGGAATTTTTGAAATTGTATATTTTGTGGAAAAAGGATTTCCTCCAGATGCTGAGCCGATCTAGTATTTTTTTATTTTTTCCTATGTTAGCAAATGTGTGTTTTATAGAAGCCATTTTCTCTACCTGTAATCTGTTGCTATTGGCAACATACACAAAGTCTGTAGACCAAGAGGAGAGAAGGGAGTCCTGTACACACAGAACACTGCTGCTATGGCCGCTGCTGAGGTGAGGGAACTCACGCTCACCCTTACACATGGTCAGCAGCAGTGTTCTGTGCAACTACCTGCAATCTGTTGCTATTGGCAACATACACAGAGTCTGTAGACCAAGAGGAGACAAGGGAGTCCTGTACACACAGAACACTGCTGCTATGGCCGCTGCTGAGGTGAGGGAGCTCACGCTCACCCTTACACAAGGTCAGCAGCAGTGTTCTGTGCAACTACCTGCAATCTGTTGCTATTGGCAACGTACTCCAAGGCCTTGATTCACTAAGAGTTGAAAAAAATTCTCATGGTAGTAAAAAATTCAATTTGTGAGAAAAAAGTCTGAGAATTTAAGTGTTACTGAATTACCAGAAAAAAAGTCAATGGCACTTTTTACTACAGTGTAAAAAGTTCTCTACTTTTCTTATGAGTAAAAAAGTGCCATTGACTTTCATTGTTTTTCTTAGCTGCTGATTCAGCAACAGTGACAGTATCTGGCTTTTTTCTCATAAAAAAATCATTTTTATACCATGAACTTTTTTTGCAGTTGGTCTACGGTTGCCAAGATCAACAAATTGCAGATAGTCAAAACTGCTTTCACACATTTTCTAACAAGAGGGAAAAAAAATGAAAAAAAACACTGGATGAGCCCAGCAGCTTGATGGATTAAACGCAGAGGAAGAATTCCTATGTGCGCGCAAGCATATAATGGCCATCTATGCCCCAAAATCCAATCCAAAATACA
The DNA here is from genome assembly GCA_027917425.1 of Gastrophryne carolinensis. NCBI lineage: Eukaryota > Metazoa > Chordata > Amphibia > Anura > Microhylidae > Gastrophryne > Gastrophryne carolinensis. The sequence continues at coordinate 103,382,515 of CM051235.1, read as the reverse complement.
CTTTAAAAAAATTCAATCGAAAGTGGACTTACTCTTTAACTTTTAAAGCGGTCAGTGGCCCAACTATTTGTTCTAATTCATACTATGCTACTCTTACACCTAGAATAAATCATGGGCCACAACAAGTATGCCACATGGAGGCTGATTCACTACTAGCGCCACATATTGCCAGATGAGCGTCTGTATAGCGGCGCTTAGGGTGACCGCTAGTAGACGCTGTAAGCGGGTATCAGGCACTGTAAACTAGCATTGCGGTCACTCTAGTAACCTGGCCAGCATTGATGAGTGTAATGTATGTTGGGCGCTCTAACACCAGTACAGCGCTGCAGCGAGCAAGAGGTAGCGCCAGCTCAGTGCGACCGACACTCAGTTCTCCACACTATACTTATCAAAAAATTACACACACACACAATGTAGGTGCTCTGGATCTGGTCGTTGTAGCATAGAGCACCAGACGCTGTGTAATTAAAGCCTGTTTTTGAACACATATCCACAAGTAAAGCGAAAACACATGGAATGACATTGTTTTAACACTGGGACAATAACACTTTAGTGGCAGACCTGTAATGACAATTCTGTATAAAATTATAAAAAGTCAAAAAAAAATTGTATAAAAGTGTTTGTTTGCTGCCAGGAAGAGGTCACACAATGATTTGAGCAAAAAAAATAATAATAATTTGAATTGGCAAACATGCTAGTTAAACACAAACAAATGAAAGCCCACTGAAATGATGGGAGAGCGACAATGAGCGAAAGTTAACACATGGCGCACATGAACCTAGAGCACTGGCGCTATACACTGAGCCGCCTGTAATAATACAAGTGATGCTACATGGCGCTGTTAAGAGGCGCTCACCAGATTCGCTTTCTTAAATGTGATTTCTCATACAGCGCCAAGCGTTCACCAGACGCTGCCTGCTGCTACAAAGCGACTGTTTTCATTTTCATCATTCATATTTGTTGGCCAATTGGACACTACTGTGATCGCGCATTCTCATAGTAAAACACTTTTTTGATGGCGACTTTTGTTTACACAGTCCAACCATCAAGCGATGAATGAAAACATTTTGGTCAGATGAAACGATACGACTAACCAATTCTCGCTGGATGTAAACAGGCCATACGTTTAAAGTGGAAGTAAGCTCTGTACAACCCCCTATAAGAGTTAATGTAATGTATTAAAACATCAGTAGCCAAGGCTTCTATCAGGCCAAGCACCCAGGCGTGGAACCCCCACGGCACAGCTGCAGAAGGTTTCTTTACACCGACGCCGCAATTATCAAGTGCATTGTGCTTTTTCTGATAGTAATTGCGGGTCAGTGACTACCCGTGTGTTTCCATAGGAACTCCAGAAGGTACAGTTACTGCAAAATAGATTTCTCGCAGTTCTTTAGTAGCAATAAAGAGTGGGGGAGGGGACCCCACAGAGGCACCACTCCAAAGGGGTCAAAATATACTCTTTAATCCAAAAAGATTCTTTCACATCTGATAGGCTTTAATCCTCTGACCCGGTAACCCCACATTCCTTGGTACAAACAGGCCATTCAGAGGATGAAGCTGCCGCTCTGTTAGCTAACTGCCACCGCAGCCCAGCCGGCCACTTTCCCTTCCCTGTTCCGTGTATATAAGGTTTATAGTAAGCACATATATGGAGGAGGTCATCTGAATACTTCTAGCTGCAGATGAGTTTGGCTGAAGAAGGGAGGACATTTACAGCACATATTACTGCAATGCAGAGCACTGACTGATGAGCCAGCAACTTATACGGTCCCCAACAGGGAGTCAGAAACCACGTTGCTAAAGATTGTGCGGTGGAATGGCTGGCGCACCCCGAGCAATAGCAGACATAGCGAGCTTTCCCCAGCGCAATTCACTATAGCGCGACATAAGCCGTGTAGCACACTAACCCCAATGCCAATAAAAGACAATAAGGTTGATTCAGCGCCGTTTTTTTTCTACTCACGTTTTTTGTAAAAACACTTTCTCTCAGTGAAAGATACAGCATAAAGCATATTTAGCTGCACAATTCATTTAAAACATTTGAACAGCTAAATATGGTGCTATATTGCACAGAGAAAAAAAAAATCAAGAGAAAAAGTGTTTACTCACAAAAAAGTGAGTAAAAAAATACTCCCTGTGCTGAATCAAACCTTATATTGGCATAAAGTGTATAAAAACCATATTTCCTTAACACATACACCCTCATCTGCAGGGGTAGGCTTATAAATTCTGGGGCCCTTGCAAAGTGGTGTCTGGGGGCCCTAATCAAAGGCATTTTATATAACAAAATACAATAATAAAGAGGAACAAATGATGGAGAGATGCAGCTTTCTTTCTCACTGCACCACCAGTATTACAGTACCAGCCACTTCCAGCGTCCATTCAGCAGAATTTTGGGACCCCTGAGAGGTGGGGGCCACATGCAATTGCATGATTTACACTTTAAGATTGTTATTTTTATGAGCCAAAACTATACTACTCTCGACCGGTGAACGAGTTCCCTTGTTTGCAGCAGTCATTTCCATGGATCAATTATCGTCTGTGTTCGCTTTAGCGATTTCTCATTTGCAAATCATTCCATGGAAATTACTAAGCTAAACGATCACCATTGCAATAGTCTTTAAACCGGACCTTCAGCGTGATTTAACGAAAAGCACAAACTATAAAAAAACGATTCCACAGCATCTAAAATTAATATATTGTAAGTTTTTAGTCAATAACTTATTATTCTTTCCCCCACTGGGCTGCAACTCTGTTCAGGAATTTAGGATACGGGCGCCGCCATCTTGACTCAGAAGCATCACACTTACTGATGAGAGGAGAGTGGGATAAGGTACAGGGGGTGGGTTATAGCTGTGCTTTGCTCAGACAGAGCAGAGCTGTGCTCTTGAAAAGGTCAGCAATCCCAGAATGCAGAGCAGCACAGTTAGAAGGCACTTCCTGTTTGCAGGCTGCCTGATAAGATGGCGGCTTCCATAATCCGCCATTTTGGATGTTTAAAGGCTCATAACATGCAGTAGGTGCAGGTAGGATGATTTTTAATGTGGGCAATCTGTATGTACAGGGTGTGGGAAACATATAAGATAGACTATTATTCAGAGTGAAGGTCCGCTTTAATTTGATAATGGAGTTTTGAAAAAAAAAAAAAAAAAAAAATCAATCTCACAGAGAGAAATATATATATATATATATATATATATATATATATATATATATATATATATATATTGAATCTCTGGAAACCGGATAAAAAGAATGGCTTAAGATAAGCGGGGTATTAATCTCCCAGGCCAGCGACAAGTTGTTTTTAGAATATAAAATAATAGGAGGCTGAAGCTGCCGGATGTTATAGCGATCACATCTGAAATCTAACATAACGTAATGGTTTTAGGCATGCAGAGACCTCCTGGCAGGAAGGATCCGAGGAATTTAGCTGAATAATTAAAAGCAGTGGTGAGTGCAAGCAGTATACAAGAGAAGCACCCCCCTGACTATCGGAGTCACAGCTCAGCGAGTCCCTGGATACTGGTACAGGAGGGGGAGGCCAGGATCCTGGGCAGGGAGAATGTGGTTCTGCGGTTTCCTGGAGACAGGAATCTCCTGATCCCACCCCAGATCTCCAGCCACGTAGGAAGCCTCCCTGCCAAATGCAGCTCCTCCCTTCCTCTCTTATCCCTGGAAAGAGGGCTGTGGGGGGGGGAGGTAAGAGGTGGGACTCCAGGGGCAGCAGGTGGTGGATTTCACAGGGAGACAGGTGCTTTGTACTGAAAGGCATCCATGCAACGTGCTCAGCCCGGACTCACCATGTCTGTTATATACACACTATGTCACACCTACAATAAGCAGCGTGGCAAGAGCACGGCATTTCTTAGGTAACCCTTTGCTGCCCAAGGTTAGAAAAAAGGGGCTGATAAAAGACTGACCGGACTCCAGTTAAGTCATGAATAAACTTTGGTTTCTATAGGCAACACAACACCAAATTTCAATTAATCATTAATTCACTTAACAAAAGTTAGTTTTATTAATCTAGCTAATCTGCGAAGCGTAGGTGCTTTCATAGGCATTTAAAGCGGAACAAAACCCGGGAACCTGACTGTTGAACTTGATTGTTCCTTGCCCCCAGGACATTCCAAATTGGGATGCCCCGCTGTGTGACACCCCCCAGAGCGCACAGTACAATTTACCTCTTCTCGGTCCATCAACACTTGCATAGGCTCTCGTCCCATCAAAGCCCTTTCCCTTGACTACGTCATTCGGCAAAGGGCCCGGTTTGAAATCAATGGGGACTGTACATCTGAATGGCTTCGGTGGGAGCGTGCACATGCCGCCGGGGATGTGGCAGCAGGCGCTCCCCATTGTAAACAATCAGACCCCTTTGCCAAAAGAGAATCCCGATTAAGACAATAGCCCACGCATGTGGCATTGGACTGGACGCCCCAGGGGAATGCCAGTGGCCCGCCCTGGAATCCAGCGCCCAGCCATTCAGATAGGCTGGGAGAGATAGTGTGCCCATGACTGGGAGTTGCGGCTGCTCTCCTAAACCGATGGCTCTGATCGAACAAGAGACCGCACATGCACAGTAGGACCAGGTAAAGGTGAGTTTTTATGGGTCGATAGCTGGGGGGGGGGGGGGGGGGGGGTTCACACAGTAAGGGAATCCCAAAAATTGGGATGCCCCCGAGCCAAGAAACCAAACCCAGCGAACAAAAAGCCTTTTTGACTATAACCCCTGCATCCCACACCTCACAGGCAGTACATTTTGGATGGTTTTGCCATCCTGTCTTCTGTCTTCTATCCTTTCACAGCAAATAGATCCTTCATGTCCCAGATTGCTGAAGATTTCAGTGGCAAGACCAGCGATTGCCAGATTGTATCATAACCCAGCACCCAGAAATTGAAGATGACGTTGTTCAAAATTGCAGCGTTGGGTTCTCTTTTCATTATGTAGGAAATATCCACCCAACAGAGCGGCCATCGGATGACGTAGAAGCCTGGGAGTAGAACACCAGAAACGGGGTTCGTAATATGTCGATGTAATCAAAAATAGCAATAGATTTTTCTACTCTCCGGGGGGCGGGGCATAACAGGTTTTTTGGGATGCCCCTTTATGTAAGCATCCATGTAAAACTCACCTTTCTGGTGGTCTCAGAGGGCATCGCCAATCAATGTTGTATAGAATGCATTAATGCATGGCATACAACTATGTTCGGAAACAGAGCTCAGGCACAGAGAAAAGGGGGTGAATCTCTCCCAAATCAGGATGCCCTGGAGTCTACACTTTAATACACAACAGAAATAGCTAATAAACCACAATCGCCTAGAACAGAGATGGTGGTGGGAAGGTGATACACGGCACAGCTGCACATTGATCTGTACCCTGTCCTGACCTGCTGCCATCTACACTTTACCTAAATCTGATTGCTCCCCAAATATAAAGCCGCTCCAAATGTCTAGACAACTATTTAGGTGCATTTTTTTTCTTTTTACCGTAACTGACAAGCCACAGGTATCACACAGGTGGTCCCTGAGATAACTAAAAAGTGCAGAGTGACACTTAGAGGCCGATTCATTAATAGCGCCAGGTAGCGACAGTTGAGCGACTGTAGCAGTATTTCGGTGTGCAGTAATGTTGAATATAAGGTGACGAGTCGCTATTTGACAGGTTCCGCGATGTATGGGAGCGCATGATAGCGACTGGTCAGAGCAACCGGCTTCCACCATATTCATCAAAAAATCACGCTCAAAAAATTAATGCGCTGTGAAATGCATGTTTAAACCCCAGAGCGCTGGCGGCGATGTGTTAAAAGTAGTTTAACCCCCAAACCACCATTTTTTTTTTTTTTTTAACCTTAAAAAAAATTATCTAACATGGCAGAAGTGGTCACAGAATTTTTCACATTAATAACAATTAATTATGAATATTTAAAGATTGTTCCATTGAAATGCATTGGAGAGCGCCAGGTAGCGAGAGGTCATACCTGTCGCTGTTCAAGGTCGGACGCTGGCGCTGTGGGCTGAGGCTGGAATAATGATGAATGAGTGGCTATATGGCGCTATCTCAGTCGCTAAGCAGGGTTGGCTTGATAAATGTGTGATTGTGGTGGGGAGCCGGCGTTCTCGTGGCGGGGCCCGTCATTACCGGCCGCTCACCAGTCGCTACCTGTCGCTATCCCTTGTTAAATAAGGTCCTTAATAAAAAAAAAAAAGCATTGGTAACCCCAGGCCTAGAATATTGCGAAGGACATGGTGAAAAGACGTAAAACAGATGAAACCAGGACGAGCCCTTGGCACGATACACAGAATCATCATACTTATGGGTATTCTGTACAACACCACCCCTGTACAGCACGTTACAGGTTATTGTGACAGAACAAGGGCCCGCACAACCCGCCTCCTATCAGCAGACAGGCCGGCGTCACTGGATATTCAACACAAGGAAATCTGTCATCTGATAGGCTAACACCAATAGTATCAATGAACAGCCTGGAGCATCTCAACACTGCCTCTACTGCCGATCAATAAATAAGAAGATAAACAGGTTCTGGGCTTTAAAGGCTCTTTTAGGGTGGAACAAAACCCAAGAGGGCGTTGCTGAAATATAAACCCACGGGTTCCAGCTGAACTACCCTACTTGCTGGGTCCCTCAACAATTCAGATACAGTGGGGCAGGAGCATGCCCGCATCTGGGGATGCAGCTGCTTTTGTCATAAACAAAGCCATTTACTGAACTTTAAATATGCACGACAAACGGCTCTGATTGGATGGGAGACCACACGTGCACCAAGGAATGGTGAGTTTGTATAGGTGTTCTTGGGGATTTTGCACAGCGGGGCGTCCCCAACAGGGATGCCCTGAGGACTTGGAGCAAAACTCTGGTTTTGTTCCACTTTACCATGCTAACACTAATAGCAGTCTTTACAGGCTCCTTTAACCTGCTCACACACTAGAAGTATCAATGATGTATCTTAATACTTCCTCTTCTGCTAATCAATTACATTGATAAAGAAGCAGGAGCAGATAAACATGTAGTTGTCTTTAAAGGGAAAGTTTACTTTCAAATGAATTTTTGAAAGTATATTTTTTTTGGAAGAAGTCTACAATACCTGCAATCTGTTGTCATTGGCAACATGCGCCAAGAAGAGGGAAGTGAGCGCTGTACACACAAATCATTGTCACTAAGGCTACTGCTCATGGACGGCTTTAGGTTTGTGGGGGCCCTCGGGGCAGGAGAGTCTTAGTGGGCCCCAAAGTAGTGAGTCACATGACGTAAGCTTTCAGCTCCGCTGCCTCAAATGGGTCATCTCCTGCTGCTGATCGCCCTCCAGTGCTTGTTGCCTTCTCTATAGCCACCAATCACCCTCCCGTCCTTATTGCCTATAGCCACCAATCACCCTCCCGCCCTTATTGCCTATAGCCACCAATCACCCTCCCGCCCTTATTGCCTATAGCCACCAATTGCCCTCCCGTCCTTATTGCCTTCCCTATAGCCACCAATCGCCCTCCCGTCCTTATTGCCTTCCCTATAGCCACCAATCACCCTCCCGTCCTTATTGCCTTCCCTATAGCCACCAATCGCCCTCCCGTCCTTATTGCCTTCCCTATAGCCACCAATCACCCTTCCGCCCTTATTGCCTTCCCTATAGCCACCAATCACCCTCCCGTCCTTATTGCCTTCCCTATAGCCACCAATCGCCCTCCCGTCCTTATTGCCTTCCCTATAGCCACCAATCACCCTCCCGCCCTTATTGCCTTCCCTATAGCCACCAATCACCCTCCCGTCCTTATTGCCTTCCCTATAGCCACCAATCACCCTCCCGTCCTTATTGCCTATAGCCACCAATCACCCTCCCGCCCTTATTGCCTTCCCTATAGCCACCAATCACCCTCCCGCCCTTATTGCCTTCCCTATAGCCACCAATTTCCCTCCCGTCCTTATTGCCTATAGCCACCAATCACCCTCCCGCCCTTATTGCCTATAGCCACCAATCACCCTCCCGCCCTTATTGCCTTCCCTATAGCCACCAATCACCATCCCGCCCTTATTGCCTTCCCTATAGCCACCAATCACCATCCCGCCCTTATTGCCTTCCCTATAGCCACCAATCACCCTCTCGCCCTTATTGCCTTCCCTATAGCCACCAATCGTCCTCTAGTCCTTGTTGCATTCTGCCACCAAGCATCCTTCAGCCCTTACTGCTTGCTGCGCTGCCACTAAAGGCTATATTTTTGCTATGAGTTGTCACATGGTTCTTCCCACCATCTGAGCTTCCATCAGTTGCCCTCAATCATTCTCTGTTGCTGGGGCCAGCCATGAGCAGGTCTGCACCTGCCCACAACACCCGGCATTCAGTGGTTCAAGCGGTCTCTTAATAAGAGTCTTTCTTATATGTTTCCCACACCCTGTACATACAGATTGCCCACATTAAAAATTATCCTACCTGCATCTACTGCATGTTATGAGCCTTTAAACATCCAAGGTGGCGGCTCATGGAGCATCAGGCAGCCTGCAAACAGGAAGTGCCTTCTGACTGTGCTGCTCTGCATTCTGGGATTGCTGACCTTTTCCTGACCCCAGCTCTGCTCTGTCTGAGCAAAGCACAGCTATAACCAGCCCCCCCTGTACTTTATCCCACTCTCCTCTCCTCAGTAAGCGTGATGCTTCTGAGTCAAAATGGCGGCGCCTGTATCCTAAAGTCCTGAACAGAGTTGCAGCCAAGTGGGGGAAAGAATAATAAGTGACTAAAAAATTTAAATATAATAATTTTAGATGCTGGGGAATCGTTTTTTAAGGGTTTGGGATTTTTAATAAATCATGGTGAAGGTCCGGTTTCAGGACCACTGTAAAATAATACCCTGGCCAAGTGTAAGCCTAAGTGGGCCCCTGAAAATGCCAGCGACCCTGGCAATTGCCCAGGTTTGCCCTGTGCTGGCACCGGCCCTGCCACGGCTGAGCCTTACATATGCCCAACAGCAGAGTGGTACAAGTACAGGGCTCACTTCTCTCTACTTGGTGTAAAAGCTGCCGATGGCAACAGATTACAGATAGTGTAAACTGCTTCCATAAAACATATATTTTCTAACATAAGCATCAATATAAAAAATAATACATCAGCTTAGCAACTTGAGGACATCATTTTGGCACACAAAAATGTTTACCTTCAATAATTCCATCAAAAGTGCAATTTCCCTTTAAAGGTTATTTCAACATTCTTCACTAACAGTATCAATGAACAGCCTGATGCATCTAAATACTTCTGTGTCTGCTGATCAAATCAGATTGATAAAGGAAGCTAAACACGCTTCACTAACAGTATCAATGAACAGCCTGATGCATCTAAATACTTCTGTGTCTGCTGATCAAATCAGATTGATAAAGAAATGTTTAAACACGCTTCACTAAAAGTATCAATGAACAGACTGATGTATCTCAATGCTACTTCTACTGCTGATCAATCAGATCAAGGAGCAGATAAACAGGTAGCAGGTAGGTTCTCTCAACATGCATCACTATTAGTATCAATGAACAGTCCAGTGTAGCTCAATACTGCTGATCAATCAGATCAATAGAGAAGAAGATAAACATGCAGCAGTCTTTAAAGTGGACCAACACCCACCCCTGATCGGCCCGGGAACCTATACGATTCCCGGGCCGATCAGCTCCCTCCCCGCGGGACATCCGAAATCGGGATGTCCCGCTGTGTGAAGAAAGCCCCTAAAAACTTACCTTATCGGCGACGGATAGTGAAAATCCTGGGTGTTAGTCCACTTTAAACCGGACCTTCACCATGATTTATTAAAAAGCCCAAACCCTTAAAAAACGATTCCCCAGCAAGTGGATATATTTTAAGTTTTTAGTCACTTACTTATTCTTTCCCCCACCGGGCTGCAACTCTGTTCAGGACTCTAGGATACGGGCGCCTCCATCTTGACTCAGAAGCATCACACTTACTGAGGAGAGGAGAGTGGGATAAAGTACAGGGGGGTGGGTAATAGCTGTTCATTGCTTAGACAGAGCAGAGCTGGGGTCAGGAAAAGGTCAGCAATCCCAGAATGCAGAGCAGCACAGTCAGAAGGCACTTCCTGTTTGCAGGCTGCCTGACGTTCCATGAGCCGCCATCTTGGATGTTTAAAGGCTCATAACATGCAGTAGATGCAGGTAGGATGATTTTTAATGTGAGCAATCTGTATGTACAGGGTGTGGGAAACATATAAGATAGACTCTTATTCAGAGTGAAGGACCGCTTTAAGGCTCTAACATACTAACATTAAAAGTATCAATGAGCAGCCTAGTACATCTACTGCTGATCAAGCACATCAATAAAAATGGAGCAATCTTTAAAAGGTGCTTAAATAATCAATACTATATTGTAAACTTTAATGCTTTTCAATGGCTTCTTTGCCAAGTTAAGGGTAAGTCCACCTTCGATTTAACTTTTGAAAGTGTATATTTTGGGGTGGTAAAGTGATGTCTTAAAACTGCTGAGCCGATCTAGTATTTTTTATATTTTTTTCTAATGTTAGCAAATGTGTGTTTTATGGAAACACTTTCTGCAATCTGTTGCTATTAGCAACAGACTGGCATTGCCAACAGCAACAGATACCGTAGTTGCACAGAACACTGCTGCTGGGCATGTGTAAGGATGTCTCCATCTGTCTCTCATCTTGGTGTACAGACTTGATGTACGTTGCCAATAGCAACAGATTGCAGGTAGTGAAAACTGCTTCCATAAATCACACGTTTGCTAACAGGAAAAAAAAAAAAAAAACACTAGATCAGCTCAGCACCTTGAGCACAAATATACACTTTCAAAAATTCCATCAAATGTGGACTTACCCTTTAAGGATTACTATATCTGTTCATTTATGGAACACAGAATCGGATCACTTGTCTTCATCAAGCAGATCCTCTATCGATGCAATAAAATGAAATCCTTAAGATCTTTTGCAGTCAGAGGGTCTCATGTATAATCACCTATGTTCCTGAGACACAAATAACATAAAAGGGGGAGGGAAAAACACTATGGACTTTTTTTCTTATGGGTCAAAGACTTGTATCCATTCTCTATGTCCTAAACAGCAGAGAGAAGTAGGAAAAGTGGTTTCAGGTACAATAAGTTAATAGAAGTGTGGTTAACACAAGACAGGCAAATCATATCCAGTTAACCAGACTGTACAGAAGATAGGGATTACAAATCAAGGGCATCCCATAGCCGCTGTCACGAGCATCCCCCGCGCTGGCTGCACTGAAACTAGCATCAAGGTTTTGCACATTGATTTTCATTTGATGGAAGCAGCTTGAAACAGTTTTTCTGATCCTGGACTCTACAGACAACTTATTTGTAAATCAGATCGTCAGAGTGCAGATCACAGGACGGGTGCAGGGCAGCTCTCCCACCTGCACAAGCAATGTCACCAGAGCTCCAAGAAAAAGCCACCGCAGCTGTGTCCCGGCTGTTGGCATCACATCTGCCCTTATTCACTAACAAGCAGAGGACAGTAGGGCTGTTGTCCATAGCAACCACTCAGGCATCAGCAGTCACTCTTTACAGCTCAGTAGAGGATGGAGAGAAGAGGTCAGGTTGCTATGGGCAACTGTCCCTCCCCTTGCCTAAGCGCTAACAGGATGCAGCATCCAACCACGCACCAAACTCCGCTGCGGCTTCATGGCAGAGCGCCAACCCGCTGCCACAACTTTCCTCCGGATGCCGCCGCCCCCCAGCACAGCGGCTACCGTAACAATTACTCACCATACGGGCGCCTCGTGCCGCCTCCAGCCGCTGTGCCGCGCTGACTCTCATGGAGGTGAGGTGAGCCGAGTCCCCGCACTGCCGCCCCGACTTCCCTCTGCCAGGCTCAGCGGCAGGGAGAACGCTCAGCTCCGGCTCCGCCCCCTACACTGCCATTGGAGCGCCCACATCACATCCGCTCTCCTATTGGCGCAGCGAGCTGTCCATTGCCGGCTCTCTGGAGTCTATTGTGCTGAGGAGGGTTATTCAGGGCAAGGTTTATTAACCCATTGCTTGCCGGAGAGCAGAGCATGCCAAGGCAATCGTGCCATCGCAAACTCCAAATATATGGGCTCCTGGAGGCACTGTGCACGTGACCTATAGGAAACAGCTCTGCCCAGAACCCTACTTCAGCCCTGTCTCACGTTCCTTCCAATTTAACTCTATAGTTCACGTAGCCTTTGACCCCGCTTTTCTTTCCCTCTTCCTTTCTTCCACACATCATTCTTTCTTGCTTTTCCACATTCCATCTTTTTAATTCCCACAAACTCTGTATCCTTCTCTATTTTCCACATTCAGTTCCACCTTCTCTTTTCCACATCCCCTCCATCCTTCTCTTTTCCACATCCCCTCCACCCTTCTCTTTTCCACATCCCCTCCATCCTTCTCTTTTCCACATCCCCTCCATCCTTCTCTTTTCCACATCCCCTCCATCCTTCTCTTTTCCACATCCCCTCCATCCTTCCCTTTTCCACATCCCCTCCATTCTTCCCTTTTCCACATCCCCTCCATCCTTCCCTTTTCCACATCCCCTCCATCCTTCCCTTCTCCACATTCCCTCCATCCTTCTCTTTTCCACATCCCCTATCCTTCCCTTTTCCACATCCCCTCCATCCTTCTTTTCCACATCCCCTCCATCCTTCTCTTTTCCACATCCCCTCCATCCTTCCCTTTTCCACATCCCCTCCATCCTTCCCTTTTCCACATCCCCTCCATCCTTCTCTTTCCACATCCCCTCCATCCTTCCCTTTTCCACATCCCCTCCATCCTTCCCTTTTCCACATCCCCTCCATCCTTCTCTTTTCCACATCCCCTCCATCCTTCTCTTTTCCACATCCCCTCCATCCTTCTTTTCCACATCCCCTCCATCCTTCTCTTTTCCACATCCCCTCCATCCTTCTTTTCCACATCCCCTCCATCCTTCTCTTTTCCAAATCCCCTCCATCCTTCCCTTTTCCACATCCCCTCCATCCTTCTCTTTTCCACATCCCCTCCATCCTTCTTTTCCACATCCCCTCCATCCTTCTCTTTTCCACATCCCCTCCATCCTTCTTTTCCACATCCCCTCCATCCTTCTCTTTTCCACATCCCCTCCATCCTTCTTTTCCACATCCCCTCCATCCTTCTCTTTTCCACATCCCCTCCATCCTTCCCTCTTTTCCACATCCCCTCCATCCTTCTTTTCCACATCCCCTCCATCCTTCTTTTCCACATCCCCTCCATCCTTCCCTCTTTTCCACATCCCCTCCATCCTTCCCTTTTCCACATCCCCTCCATCCTTCCCTTTTCCACATCCCCTCCATCCTTCTCTTTTCCACATCCCCTCCATCCTTCTTTTCCACATCCCCTCCATCCTTCTCTTTTCCACATCCCCTCCATCCTTCTTTTCCACATCCCCTCCATCCTTCTTTTCCACATCCCCTCCATCCTTCTCTTTTCCACATCCCCTCCATCCTTCTTTTCCACATCCCCTCCATCCTTCTTTTCCACATCCCCTCCATCCTTCCCTTTTCCACATCCCCTCCATCCTTCCCTTTTCCACATCCCCTCCATCCTTCTTTTCCACATCCCCTCCATCCTTCTCTTTTCCACATCCCCTCCATCCTTCTTTTCCACATCCCCTCCATCCTTCTTTTCCACATCCCCTCCATCCTTCTCTTTTCCACATCCCCTCCATCCTTCTTTTCCACATCCCCTCCATCCTTCTTTTCCACATCCCCTCCATCCTTCTTTTCCACATCCCCTCCATCCTTCTTTTCCACATCCCCTCCATCCTTCCCTTTTCCACATCCCCTCCATCCTTCTCTTTTCCACATCCCCTCCATCCTTCCCTCTTTTCCACATCCCCTCCATCCTTCTCTTTTCCACATCCCCTCCATCCTTCTTTTCCACATCCCCTCCATCCTTCTTTTCCACATCCCCTCCATCCTTCTCTTTTCCACATCCCCTCCATCCTTCTTTTCCACATCCCCTCCATCCTTCTTTTCCACATCCCCTCCATCCTTCTTTTCCACATCCCCTCCATCCTTCTTTTCCACATCCCCTCCATCCTTCTTTTCCACATCCCCTCCATCCTTCCCTCTTTTCCACATCCCCTCCATCCTTCCCTTTTCCACATCCCCTCCATCCTTCCCTTTTCCACATCCCCTCCATCCTTCCCTTTTCCACATCCCCTCCATCCTTCCCTTTTCCACATCCCCTCCATCCTTCCCTTTTCCACATCCCCTCCATCCTTCCCTTTTCCACATCCCCTCCATCCTTCTCTTTTCCACATCCCCTCCATCCTTCTTTTCCACATCCCCTCCATCCTTCCCTCTTTTCCACATCCCCTCCATCCTTCCCTTTTCCACATCCCCTCCATCCTTCCCTCTTTTCCACATCCCCTCCATCCTTCCCTTTTCCACATCCCCTCCATCCTCCTCTCTTTTTCACATCCCCTCCATCATTCTCTCTTTTCCACATTCTGTTCTATCTTCTCTCATTTACATCCTCTCCATCCTTCTCTCTTTTCCACATTCCATCCATCCTTCTCTTTTCCACATTCCATCCATCCTTCTCATTTTTCCACATCCCCTCCATTCTTTTCTCTTTTCCACATCCCCTCCATTCTTCTCTCTTTTCCACATCCTCTACACCCTTCTCTCTTTTCCACATTCAATTCTATCTTCTCTCTTTTACATCCTCCCCATCCTTTCTTTTCCACATTTATTTCTATCTTTTCTCTTTTACATCCCCTCCATCCCTCTCTCTTTTACATCCCCTCCACCCTTCTCTCTTTTCCACATCCTCTCCATTGTTCTCTCTTTTCCACATTCAGTTCTATCTTCTCTCTTTTCCACATCCCCTCCATCCTTTTCTTTTCCACATTCAGTTCTATCTTTTCTCTTTTCCACATCCCCTCCATCCTTCTCCCTTTTCCACATCCCCTCCATCCTTCTCTCTTTTCCACACCCCCTCCATCCTTCTCTCTTTTCCACACCCCCTCCATCCTTCTCTCTTTTCCACACCCCCTCCATCCTTCTCTCTTTTCCACACCCCCTCCATCCTTCTCTCTTTTCCACATCCCCTCCATCCTTCTCTCTTTTCCACACCCCCTCCATCCTTCTCTCTTTTCCACACCCCCTCCATCCTTCTCTCTTTTCCACACCCCCTCCATCCTTCTCTCTTTTCCACACCCCCTTCACCCTTCTCTCTTTTCCACATCCCCTCCATCCTTCTCTCTTTTCCACACCCCCTCCATCCTTCTCTCTTTTCCACATCCCCTCCATCCTTCTCTCTTTTCCACATCCCCTCCATCCTTCTCTCTTTTCCCACACCCCCTTCACCCTTCTCTCTTTTCCACACCCCCTTCACCCTTCTCTCTTTTCCACATCCCCTGAACCCTTCTCTCTTTTCCACATCCTCTCCATCCTTCTCTCTTTTCCACATCCTCTCCATCCTTCTCTCTTTCCACATTCAGTTATATCTTCTCTCTTTTCCACATCCTCTCCACCTTTCTCTCTTTTCCACATCCCCTCCATCCTTTTCTTTTCCTCATTCAGTTCTATCTTTTCTCTTTTCCACATTTAATTTTAGATTTTATCTTTTACATCCCCTCTATCTTTCTCCCTTTTCCCATTCCATCCTTTCTCTCCACTCCACATTCCTTTCCTCCTCTGTTTTTTTCCACACAGTCAAATGTTTCCACATCCCCTCATTTACAGGGTGAATTGGGGGGGGGGGGGGGGGTCATACAGCCAGGCTTGAACCAAAACCAGGGATTGTTAAAATCCTGGTTTTGTTCCACTTTAATGACACTAAATCACTAAATGTGTAATCCATTTATTATACTCTACATGTACATTGCAGTGCCCTGTTATTTGGTTAACCCTGATTTGAACAGCTGGGGTCATATATCAAATGTTCTCCTTTTTTCCACATATCTTTCTCCACTCTTTTTTCGACATTTCCACTCTCCTACCTTTTCCATATTCTTTTTTCTCACTTTTCCACCAACCCTTTCTACTTTCCTTCCCCCCGTGCCTTTAGCTTTCTCTTTCCATATTCCATCTGTCCTTCTCTTTAGTCCATATTCCCTTTCTTCGCTCGTTTTCCCCTATTGCCGCTCATGGGGGATACACCGTCATCAGCCCCCACTTTGCTTCCTCTGTCAAAATGTGTCTGCCTGTGGTCACATGGTCAGTGTTACCTTTGGCGCTAGAAAAGAAACCCAGACCACATAACCACAAATCACAGGGCCAGATTTTGCTAGGGGCCGGTTGTAGCATGGGGAACATTATAGTGGGGTCTGTTGGGTGCTTTGCTGCACACTGTTCCATTTGATGTGAGTATAGGTGCACTTTAATACCCATGTAGCACCTTTACAGAAAGAATGGCTTTTATTACGCTTTGCCTTCAGCTGTCCTTTTAATTTGGCCCCGTGACCTATTGTATATTAAACAGTCAAATTGCTTTGACATTTCCCCAAAACTCCAAAGCATTTGTAGCTGTTTATAAGTATTCGTTCTCAACAACATGATAAACAACCAAAGACTACGAAATTCCATTGTGAATTGCTTATTTACCCAAAGGCTGGGCCTTTTCTAGAGCTGATCCATATGGTTTGCTTGTATTTAGTGTTGCTTTGAAGAGAGTATGACAGGCATATCCTAACACATAACCTATACCATACAATGGCTATTTATATGGCTTTACAATGACAACAATTACTTTACACAGCGCTACAGATGATGGCGGTGCTATATAAACAAAAATATAGTATAAACAATGACTTATGGTATGCTGAATGAATTAGGAACAATGGAGGGATACATTTGATTCCAGACTATGCCAACATGAGCTACATACACAGGTAAAATCCAGTATTATCCTAGGGGTATCCCAATTTGGGATGTCTTGAACCTGCTCATTGCTGCAGGGCCTGACAGCATGCCCCCCACACACTTTTTAGTCTTCACGAACCCACTGGCAGCCATTAAGGTTTCCTTGGCTCACTAAGCACCCAAACATGGGATGCCCACAGATGCGTTGTGGGAATGCTGGATCATGGTAGGTATAGGGAAAACAAGGAGAATTCACACAGCAGAGATTCACAACCTTTTTTGGTCCTTTCCCCCATGTGAAACCCCACCAGATCGCCCAAAGAAACTCACTTCTTCCCCGTCCTACGGCACATGCGCGACTGCTCGTCCAATCAGTGCATTCAGAGCCGCTGACATCACGCCATCTAGGACGACATCTAAGGCCAGCGGCTCTGAGCACGCTCGTAGCCCCATCCCCCACTTCCCTCTTACAGGGCCATTCACAAATGGCTGGCATGGGCACAGTGATAGCGGGAGGAAATAGATCGGCCCTATAAGATCATGGTGGGTTTTGGTCCACTTTAAGTACCTCTTGATGATAAAGGCCTAGCACATGCAAGCACCGAGAAGATGGTGGAGCCAAGCTGTCACCGATGAATGAGGCATAATATTTGATAATAGCAATGGCACAGGGCGTAACTGCACCGGGGCCCAGGAGGTCAGGGGGCCCCATCATTGTTGCTCCCCCACTTTACTTATCACATTTGTGCTCACTTGGCGTTCTTTAGAGAAAGAGAGCACCATCTTGGCTGTTTCAGTCTTTAGTTGTCTAGCTGCATCCAATCGAGTTAAAAAATAGAAAAACCTTTACTGTATGATCCTTGAAAGGGTCCCCGTATTACGTTTGGAACAGGGCCAGTCACATTTATTTACGCTGATCTCTGGCTAGACTTTTTTCTCAACCGAAGTTGATTTTTTAATCTACTAAATACATTTTCTTTACTATAAAAGTGTGTGTGTGCTGGGCTACGCTGTTTGCAAGATTTATAAGAAAGATGGTTCTGTAATATCGGTGTAGCTCCCATAGGTTATAAATCCCTGCTTGTTGCTAGATAGCCGCAGTACACCAGGGAATTGTTCCTGCCATGTCCCGAAAAACAGCAGCTTGCTTCTGAGCTCTGCACACACCACGAAGAGCCTTGTGCCCTTTAAAAGGACACTATGGCCCTTATTTATGAAGGAATAGCGACAGGTAGCGACGGGTGAGCGACCGGTAATGACGGGCACCGCCACGAAAACGCCGGCTCCCCACCACAATCACACATTTATCAAGCCGATCCTGCTTAGCGACTGAGATAGAGCCAGATAGCCACTCATTCATCATTATTCCAGCCTCAGCCCACAGCGCCAGCGTCCGACCTTGAACAGCGACAGGTATGACCTCTCGCTACCTGGCGCTCTCCAATGCATTTCAATGGAACAATCTTTAAATATTCATAATTAATTGTTATTAATGTTTTGGTTTTTTTTAAATGTGAAAAATTCTGTGACCACTTCTGCCATGTTAGATAATTTTTTTAAGGTAAAAAAAAAAAAAAATTTGTGCAGAATTGATATTACAGGTCTGATATTATTGTATTCATATTACTAAATTCTTTAAATTTTTTTTTTTTGGGTTTCCAAAAATATGGTGGTTTGGGGGTTAAAAAACTACTTTTAACACACCAGCGCTCTGGGGTTTAAACATGCATTTCACAGCGCGAGAATTTTTTGAGGGTGATTTTTTGATGAATATGGTGGGAGCCGGTCGCTCTGACCAGTCGCTATCATGCGCACCCATACAGCGCGGAACCTGTCAAATAGCGACTCGTCACCTTGTATTCAACATTACTGCACACCGTCGCTATCAACAACCGAACAATGGCCAAGCACAGCGACTACTAGCGGGCGCTGTGAAAATACTGCTACAGTCGCTCAAATGTCGCTACCTGCCGCTATTAATGAATTGGCCTCCCCATCTATCGCCCAAGGGCCCAGGGCAGATCAGCTGAGGGGGACAAAAGGTGTGTATGTGTTTGCCCTTCCAAGCATGGCTGTCCATCATTTGCAAGACCTAAATAGTGGACGGTACTCTGTCCCTGCCAATGTCACAATAAATGGAGCACACTGACCCATTTACTGTAACAGCAAATTCAAGGAAGCAGGGGGCGCAATGTAGATGCCAGGACTCAAATCCTTGGAACAGGTAAAGATATAAGATAATATTTATTTTTACCTAGAGACAGGCTTTTAATAACGGGTTGGGAAGTTCTGCCTGAGTCCGGGGAGCCATTAGTCATTAGCCGAGCTATATGGAAAGCAGTATGTTGTGCACATTTGTTAACAATCAATCCATTCGAGTAAACACAGTGGAGCAGTTGTTTTAGTTGACTCCGCTAGGCCTGCAGCCTGCAGTATGTTTAGTAACTATTTCATCGATTTCCTTCGTGAAGAAAACCAGCAGAACCGCCATAACGTGTTTATCACAGACGACAGCGGAATTTCTTCATTTATTCTAGATTGTTAAAAAATTGCATAAGTATCTCAGGAATGGGGGCAGGAGTATTTCATGCACTAAATTACTCTCACCCTTCCTGGAAAGTCTTATGTTTTTTGTCACTTTTAATCACGAGGGATTTATTTATTTTTTTTACACAGATTGAGCCAACCTGCACATCTTATTGGAGGAGCCTGTCATGGACAATGGCAGCAGCTGGCTGCTTCCTCTAGCCACTGGCTACATAGCATGCTCCTGCGATAAGAGCTGGCCCTGGCAAAAAAAATCTAGGGGCTCTGCTTTATCATGTAGGTCCACTTTAAAGCAGACCTTCACTCTGAATAAGAGTCTATCTTATGTTTCCCACACCCTGTACATACAGATTGCTCGCATTAAAAATCATCCTACCTGCATCTACTGCATGTTATTGAGCCTTTAAACATCCAAGATGGCGGCTCATGGAACATCAGGCAGCCTGCAAACAGGAAGTGCATTCTGACTGTGCTGCTCTGCATTCTGGGATTGCTGACCTTTTCCTGACCCCAGCTCTGCTCTGTCTGAGCAAAGCACAGCTTTTACCCGCCCCCTGTACTTTATCCCACTCTCCTCTCCTCAGTAAGTCCTGAACAGAGTTGCAGCCCAGTGGGGGAAAGAATAAAAAGGGACTAAAATCTTATAATATATTAATGTTAGATGCTTGGAAATCATTTTATAAGGGTTTGGGCTTTTCGATAAATCATGGTGAAGGTTCGGTTTAAAGAGACCCTACAGCTTAAACCTGAATCCTTCCCTCCCCATTTCCACCCCTGGTGCAGAGCCTGGAGGGGGGGATAAAAAAAATGAAACTCATCTAGTCTCATGGGGTCGGTGCTTCTTGCAGCTTCAGCATCGAGGCTGCACCAAGCGGCATCCCCTGCTCTGTGGATGCAGGGAGCAGGTGAAATATGGTTTTCACCCCCTATCCTGCATCACCAGCTGGGTTGGGGGGGGCAGGAGGGTGCCCATGCCTGGCTTTAGGGTCTCTTTAAATCATTGCTTCTTTTATAAATACATGCATATCACATGTCTAGTATTATGGCATGCTCAGCTTATAGCCCGGGGGCCACATGTGGCACTCAGAGTCATCTGATGTGGCCCCTGACCTGCTGTGGGGATAGTGGTAGACGTGTAGAGAACCAGAGAATTAAGGGTGTTAAATAGAGGCTCAGTAAGGACAGGAGGTAGCAGAAGATCTATATAGGAGGGGGTCGCAGAAGATCTATATAGGAGGGGTCGCATTCGCAAACGGAAATGACAGTGGTGGTTTGGAGTAACATAGTGACATTGATTTGGGGGTGGGGCTCTTGTTTTGCAGGGGTTCTATGTTTTAGGTCCATAATGGCGCTACATGCGCTCGCCTAGTTGGAAGGGGGCAGGCCTGGCAATGGCCCATTGAGGAGACACATGTGCCAGGCCCGATCCCCTTCCAACTGTGCTTGCATAGGGAGCATTTTCACAGCCTTTGGGAGAGCGCAACTTGCTCTAGGTTGGCGGCGCTTCCAGTTTTCCACTTTGAAGGACATCACATCCACCAGGGGCCGTTATTATGGACCTAAAAAAATGGGTTTTAAAAGAAACTGAAGAGCAGAGCACTGTTATTTTCTGGACAGCGAGGTTGCGCAATCCAGATGCAGAAAACTTTTTTAGGTGGGTGTTGTCTGGGTTTAATGGCTGCTATGACATCAGTAAACTGACCAGATGTCCACTCGTGGGACAGTCCCACATTTGAAAGATTTTGTTCTACTGTCCCCCAGAAAACTCTGGGGACACCTAAATGTCCCTCTTTCCTGATATTATGGGAGAGACTGTCCCGAAGAATGCAGGATGTCTGGTCAGGAAAGGAATCCCCCCCCTCCGACACATAAATCCTCACCAACCTGCAATAAATCCTACAATCTGTCTAAATTAAAAACCAGCCAGGTTTTTGTTGAACACATTTGTAAATGTTTTGGAAGCTACCACGTCATGGCACGCTTTTTCTTGGGGTACTACTCACCTAATAGTGAGACACAGAGAAAAAGATAAACTGAGAGCTGAACTTACCTGAGGCTGCCCAGGGCTCTAACCCTTTACATCTAATGAATCACATGTGGAGGGGGTCAGCTCCACAAAAACGTGGTGATTTCAGCCTGGTGACAAGGAAGGGGGTGCTGAGACTTGTTAAATAGGCATTTTTGGGGTGGTGTTCCTATTTAACAAGTCTCCCTGTTCCTCCCTGGTGGGTCATCCAGATTTGGTATGCCCCACTGTGTTCCCCAACAGATCACCTGAGGACTGACCCCTTCCGGGTTCCCATGTGGGCTCCTAAGCCAATCAGCAGGGCTCTTTTCTATTCAAATGTCCTTTGCTTTAGATCAAATGATCCCAATTCAAGCTGCAATTAACATCCCGACTCCAGCTGCTCAGGGATGGGTGGAAGGGTCCACGTCTGCACCCGCCTCCTACCGGCCTGGTACCCCATCCCCGGGTACTCGGCTCCTTCAGCTGCCCTCCTACATCAGGCTCCTCACTAAGGCCCACTTCCCACGCCCAGAAATGAGGGATCCTTCTTCTCACCATTCCTCACTCAGACTGACTGAAACCCTCCAACCCCACCCCCTTGGGTCTCTCTTATACCCTCTGAAAACTAACCAATTAAGGGAGTGGTTTGTATTCCAATTAACCCCTGTGTAACAAGGAGACATTTCTCATAAAATACTTAGGCCCTTATTCATGAAGGGATAGCGTCAGGTAGTGCCTTGTAAATGACAGGTAGCGACAGGTTAACGCCGTACACGGCACGCAATTACACATTTATCAAGCAACTGGGATAACGCCATGTAGCGTCTGATTCATCATTATCCCAGCCTCAGCGAACAGCGCCGGCGTTCAGCCTTGCAGAGCGCCACATCTTACCTCTCACTACCTGTCGCTCTCCCATACATTTCAATGGACGTTCTTTTATTTCTCTTTAAACAGATTTTTTGTTTTATTTTTTTTTATTTTTTTTAATTCTCAAATAATGTTGGGATCTCTCCTGGCCTTGAAAAAGCCATTTTTTCATTTTTTTTTTAAATTTTATATATTTATGCAGAGTTGATATTACAGGCATTAATGTGTTCATGTTACAATGTCATTACAATGTAATTCCATATGTTTTCACTTTGTTACTGGTGGATACATGTTAAAAAACAACCTTTAATCACACAGCCTCCGGCGCTCTGGGCTACAGCGAAGCATTTTTGAGCATTTTTTTGCAGAATATGTTGTGAGTCGGTCGCACTGTCCAGTCGCTAACATGTGCTCCCATACAGTGCTGTACTGGTCATATAACGACTCCTCACAATGTATTCATCAATGCTGCACAGCGACTGAGGCGCTCTGAACTAGCGACCCACAG
Source organism: Gastrophryne carolinensis (assembly GCA_027917425.1). Lineage (NCBI taxonomy): Eukaryota > Metazoa > Chordata > Amphibia > Anura > Microhylidae > Gastrophryne > Gastrophryne carolinensis. The sequence goes on along the minus strand of CM051235.1, from coordinate 103,359,754 downwards.
CCGAGCACAGCGACTACTAGACACTAGACACTACAGACGCTCATCTGTCGCTACCTGGCGTTACTGATGAATCAGCCTGCCCTTATATTTCTTAGCCTACGGGGGCATCTAGTAATTACATCTACACTACACAACTTGCAATAAGCCTTCCCTTCATCTCCAACTAACCCCTCAGGGTATTCCAGGCAGGGGCGGACTGGCCATAGGGTGTACCAGGCAATATCCCGGTAGGCCGGCACCAGGGAAGGCTGCAACCCTGAAAACAACAGATGCTGGAGGGTGAGGGGCGGTCGCTGCGGGTCCCTGCTGTACCCGCTGCTGCTGCCGCTGCCGCTCTCATACACACAAACACACACACACATTTACACACTTACCGGCACTTCCAGGCTGTTGCGCGCTGGTCGTCAATGGGCGGCATCCTATGTTTTCATTGAATGCCGGCCATATGGGGCACGCCCACCGAAGACCAGCGCGCAACAGCCAGGAAGTGCCGGTAAGTGTGTGAATGTGTGTGTGTGTTTGTGTGTATGAGAGCGGCGGCGGCAGGAGCAGCGGCGGAGGCGGCAGGGACAGCAGCGACAGGCAGACCGGCCCTCTGACTATCGGGAACCAGCGGTAAGTGCGTGGGTGTGGGGGATGTCACTCATTGGCTTTACTGAGGGATGCCCCCACTGGCAGTAATGGGGGATACCCGCACTGGCTGTACTGAGGGATGCCCCACTGGCAGTAATGGGGGGTGCCCTCACTGGCTGTACTGAGGGATGCCCCACTGGCTGTACTGAGGGATGCCCCCACTGGCAGTAATGGGGGATGCCCGCACTGGCTGTACTGAGGGATGCCCCACTGGCAGTAATGGGGGATGCCCACACTGGCTGTACTGGGGGATGCCCCCACTAGCAGTAATGGGGGATGCCCGCACTGGCTGTTCTGAGGGATGCCCCACTGGCAGTAATGGGGGATACCCACACTGGCTGTACTGAGGGATGCCCCCACTGGCTGTAATGGGGGATGCCCACACTGGCTGTACTGAGGGATGCCCCACTGGCAGTAATGGGGGATGCCCGCACTGGCTGTACTGAGGGATGCCCCCACTGGCAGTAATGGGGGATGCCCGCATTGGCTGTACTAAGGAATGCCCCACTGGCAGTAATGGGGGATACCCACACTGGCTGTACTGAGGGATGCCCCCACTGGCTGTAATGGGGGATGCCCACACTGGCTATACTGAGGGATGCCCCACTGGCAGTAATGGGGGATGCCCACACTGGCTGTACTGAGGGATGCCCCCACTGGCAGTAATGGGGGATGCCAGCATTGGCTGTACTAAGGAATGCCCCCACTGGCAGTAATGGGGGATGCCCGCACTGGCTGTACTGAGGGATGACCCCACTGGCAGTAATGGGGGATGCCCGCACTGGCTGTACTGAGGGATGCCCCTTACTGGCAGTAATGGGGGATGCCCCACTGGCAGTAATGGGGGATGCCCCACTGGCAGTAATGGGGGATGCCTCCACTGGCTTTATTGAGGGATGCCCCCATTAGCAGTAATGGGAGATGCTGCCACTGGCTGTATTGAGGGATGCCCCCACTGACTGTATTGAGGGATGCCCCCATTGCCTGTACTGAGGGATGCTACCACTACCTTTAATGAGGGATGCCCCTCAATAACTGTAATGCGGGATGCTACTTTCTGGATGTAATAAGGGATACCGATCACTGTCTGTAATGGGGGGATTTAAGCACATCATTTGGTTCAGACTATTTTCTTTCTTATTTTTGTTCTTTAAACCCTGGGTACGTGTTATGGAACAAAAAGTGACATTAAGATACTATACCGGGCCAGGAACAGTGCAGCAGGGCCGGTCTGCCCCAGAAAGTCCTTTTTGGTGGCAGTAGTGGGACTGGCATTTCCAGCCAGACATTGATGCAGCCACCTCTCAGTCTGCACTAATCCCACTTTAGTGCCCCAAAATAATCTGCAGAGTGGGTGTCAAACCCCCTATCCTGAATAAATTACCCGCCCCACACAAGCAAATCCCCTTCAGCTTAACCTGCAGGTGGCTGCCCTAGGGACAACCTAGACTCGCCTAATAGAGAATATAGCCCTGCTTACAAGCTTTAGCAGCTAGGGTAGAAGAGCCTGTGCAGTTGTTGCTAGTAAAAGCTTCAAGTGTTATAAAGGCTACTGGCAGTGGCATAACTAAATGTGGCTGGGCCCTGGTGCGAACATTTAATGGGGTCCCATCATGGCTTATACAGTAACCTTTTTTCCTGTCATTCTACCTAGATTGGATACAAGTAGACAGGGAAGTTTCAAGGCAAACTAGCACACCATCCTATGGAGCTGCTGCTATCCCATACTGGTATGTTCTATGCTTTGCCTCTTTCTTAGCAGCAAATTGTTCCTACCACCATGGCTAAACCCAAATTGGGAGTATTAGGGGCCTCAGGGGCGTAAAAACACCAGGCCTCAGGGTATCCCAAACCAGCACATTTCACCCTATCTGTTATACTAAAGCAGCTTCTACAGGCTCTGTTTTATTAATATATTGCATTTTGAATTTTTTTTTGCGTCCTGTAAAAACACCAGTCTGTGTGTGAAGAACCAGCACTCCAAAAAAGTTCAAAGTTTTTTGGAGTGCTGGTTCTTCACACACAGACTGGTAATTGCGGCGTCTCCGCGAACCGTGCACCCGCATAATACAAAGGGTAAGAGTGCGGCTGCATCTGGATTTATCTGCTGTAAAAACACCAGGCCGCAGGGTATCCCAAACCGGCACATTTCACCCTGTCTGTTATACTAAAGCAGCTTCTACAGGCTCTGTTTTATTAATATATTGCATTTTGAATTGGTTTTGTGCATCCTGTAAAAACACCAGGCCGCAGTGTATCCCAAACCGGCACATTTCACCCTATCTGTTTTACTAAATCAGCTTCTACAGGCTCTGTTTTATTAATATATTGCATTTTTAATTGTTTTTTGTGTCCTGTAAAAACACCAGGCCGCAGGGTATCCCAAACCAGCACATTTCACCCTGTTATACTAAAGCAGCTTCTACAGGCTCTTTTTTATTAATATATTGCATTTTGAATTGTTTTGTGCGTCCTGTAAAAACACCAGGCCGCATGGGCATCCCAAACCGGCACATTTCACCCTGTTATACTAAAGCAGCTTCTAAAGGCTCTGTTTTATTAATATATTGCATTTTGAATTGGTTTTGTGCGCCCTTTAAAAACACCAGGCCGCAGGGGTATCCCAAACCGGCACATTTCACCCTATCTGTTATACTAAATCAGCTTCTAAAGGCTCTGTTTTATTAATATATTGCATTTTGAATTGGTTTTGTGCATCCTTTAAAAACACCAGGCTCTGTTTTATTAATATATTGCATTTTGAATTTTTTTTTGCGTCCTGTAAAAACACCAGGCCGCAGAGTATCCCAAACCGGCACATTTCACCCTATCTGTTATACTAAAGCAGCTTCTACAGGCTCTGTTTTATTAATATATTGCATTTTGAATTTTTTTTTGCATCCTGTAAAAACACCAGGCCGCAGAGTATCCCAAACCGGCACATTTCACCCTATCTGTTATACTAAAGCAGCTTCTACATGCTCTGTTTTATTAATATATTGCATTTTCAATTGGTTTTGTGCGTCCTGTAAAAACACCAGGCCGCATGGGTATCCCAAACCGGCACATTTCACCCTATCTGTTATACTAAAACAGCTTCTACAGGCTCTGTTTTATTAATATATTGCATTTTGAATTGGTTTTGTGCGTCCTATAAAAACACCAGGCCGCAGGGTATCCCAAACCGGCACATTTCACCCTATCTGTTTTACTAAATCAGCTTCTACAGGCTCTGTTTTATTAATATATTGCATTTTGAATTTTTTTTTGCGTCCTGTAAAAACACCAGGCCGCAGGGTATCCCAAACCGGCACATTTCACCCTATCTGTTATACTAAATCAGCTTCTACAGGCTCTGTTTTATTAATATATTGCAGGCAGACAAATAGTGATGTGGAGAGAGGTGTGGATGTTGTTGCGAGCGTTCCAGCTCCTGCGCCAGACACTGTTGAGGAAACCGAGAACATCAGTGACGTGCAGCCACAACTCGGTGATGATGATGATGATGAAGCCGATAGCACTTGGGAGCCGGGTGCCGAAGGGGCTTCATCCTCATCATCAGGAGAAGAGGGGCGCAGGTTGCCCCGGAGTCAGCAGCTGAGGCAGCAAGGTGTTAGCAGCATGGTTGGCAGTCAGCATGGGGGCAGAATTGTAAAGCCTGGAGCCAAACGGGGCCGGGGTAGAGCACCTGCTGCGCAGCAGGCTACCTTATCGGGAGGTAGTGGAGCAGTGGTTCCTGGAGTTGGCGACAGTAGCAGTGAATCAGTGCGGGCTGTTGGTGGGAAAAGTAGCTACTCGGCAGTGTGGCAGTCTTTCCTCAAGCATCCGCAGGAGGGTAACATGGCCACATGAAAGATATGTAGGCAGAAGGTGAAGCGTGGCCATGGCCCAAATGTTGGCACCACGGCCCTGCATCAACATATGATGCGTCACCATAAAGTGGCCTGGGAGAACCGAGGCTCTGAAGAGGTGGTCCAGGCTGCTTCCTCACCAAGTGGCACGCCGCTCCCAATTTCTGCCAGTCAAAGCTCCAGCACCTCAGCCGAAGGCAGCTGTGCCTCATACCCATCCTCTGTTGCTCCTCCTGATGCTCCTGCTCCTCCTCCTCCTCCTCCTCCAAGTCATGCATCCCGCCAGCAATCCATCAGCGAAGCCATGTCCAAGAGACAGCAGTATGCTCCCACTCATCCTACGGCGCAGAAGCTGAATGTGCTCCTGTCCAAGTTGCTGATGCTGCAGTCGCTCCCTTTTCAGGTGGTGCACCTTTCAGAGAACTGATGGCTTGTGCCGAGCTGAGGTGGAGAGTCCCAAGCCGTCATTTCTTTGCCAAGAAGGCAGTACCAGCGCTGCACACTTTTGTTGAACAGAAGGTGGGCCAGTCCTTGAGCCTGTCAGTGTGTAGCAAAGTGCATGGCAGGGCCGACGTCTGGAGCTGTAACTACGGTCAGGGACAGTACATGTTGTTTACGGCCCACTGGGTGAATGTGGTCCCTTTGCAGCAGCAGCAACTTGGACAGGTCACGCCGCTTCGGCCTCCGTGCTCCCTGGCCGCTGTGCCTGTGACACCGTGCGACTCTGCCTCCTCATCCTCTGCCATCTCCTCACCCTCCACTGTAGGCTCAAGAAGTCTCAGTGCCCCTCCAGCCTACCATGTGTGCAGGGCACGGAGGTGTCACGCTGTGCTTCACATGGTTTGTCTTGGCGAACGGAGTCACACAGGGGAGAAACTGCTTAAATGTATTCATCAAGAAATCCAAACATGGCTTACTCCACGAAAACTGAAAATGGGAACCATGGTTACCGACAATGGGAAGAACATTTTGTCTGCGCTGCGACAAGGAAGGCTGACCCATGCGCCCTGCATGGCTCACGTCTTCAATCAATCTGAAATCTTCTCCCCATCTGCAAGATATCCTAACAACTTCAAGAAAACTTTGCATGCACTTCAGCCACTCATACACCGCCAAGCACACCCTTCTTGAGCTACAGCGTCAGAACGGTAGCCCCCAACATAGTCTGATTTGCGATGTTTCCACCCATTGGAATTCCACCCTGCATATGTTGGACAGACTATACGAACAGAGAAAAGCCATCACGGATTTCTTGATGATCCAAGCGGATAGGGGGACTCCCCTGTGTAACTTCAATGTCAACCAGTGGCAGCTCATATGTCACACCTGCCGTTTGCTCAGGCCCTTTGAGGAAGCCACTTTATTTGTGAGTCGCCAGGATTATGGGATGAACAACGTGATTCCACTGCTTCACGTACTACAACACATGTTGGAAACCATGGCTGGTCAGGGCACTGGAGACATGGCGTCTACATCTTACAGCCACATGAACCCCGTTGGAGCTGAACTGGAGGAGGAGGAGGAATAGGAGGAGGAGTGGCCCAGTGAAGCACAGTTTAGGCTTGGCAAAATGGCTGGTTTATCTAGTCAGCGGACAGGAGAGGAGGAGCAGGAGCAGCCAGAGGAGCTAGAGGGTTGGGAAGAAGGCGAGACAGAGGACCCAGACACACCGTGGCAGTATGCAGTGGAGATGGAGACAGGTAGTCCCTCTGAGTCACTTGCGCAAATGGCAGGAAGCATGTTCACGTGCTTGCGTAGTGACCCCAGAATTGTTTCCATTTGTCAGCGAGATGACTTCTGGCTCTCCACCTTATTGGACCCTCGCTTCCGGCACAAAATGGGGGCATTTTTTAAACCCACCGAGAGGGAGGACAAACTGACCTACTACAAAGACATTCTACGTAGTCAGTTGGCCGATGCCTATCTGCGCCATGGTCCATACTCTCGCAGGTCTTACTCAGCGGGACCTCTGGGCTCACCTTCCACTGCCATGGCTGCTGGGGGGGGGTCGGCAGGAGCAGCAGCAGCAGCTCCATCAGCAGCAGCCTTAGTCTTCAGTCGCTAAGGAGTAGCTTTCTACACCCGCATAGTGAGTCTACTCATGAGCAGCAGGAAGACCTGGAGCAGGACCTGAACCAGCAGGTCATGTCATACCTTGACATGACCATGTGTCAAGCCTCCTGGCTACAATCATGGGGAGAGCTGAGCTGAGCTCCAGGTATGGGGCGAAGTGAAGCAGAAAAAACTCCAAGAGCAAATAAAAAGTCTGAGCAGAGTCCAAGGGTGAATCCGGGGTCAGAAGCAGGCAGAAAACAGGCAAAGTCCATAAGCAATCCGCGTCAAAAATCAGGTTATCCGTCAGTGTATAAATCCAGGTATTCAATCAGGTATTCAGGAATCAGGGAAATCCAGGAAGTAAGCTGATAACACAGCATTGCCTGTAGGCCAGCTGTCCTCTTAAATAGGGCTATCAATCTGCACAGGGAGGGATGTGCCAGAGTCTGGTGAAGTCACTTCCTGTCCATTCAAACTCAGGACACCAGGAAGTGAAATCAAGTCCAAGAGCTTACACTCTAGGCCTTGTGCACTTCCAATGGGCTGAACAGCAGGTGTCACTGTGGAGCATGCGACAGAAGAAGAGCCTGCTCTGTTAAAACCATGCAGCCGAGCATGTCTGCTGCTGCATGCAGTCCGTGGTATGGCGCGCTCACGATGCCTTAAAGGGCAGGAAAGGCGAGGAGACTGACACCATGCAAACACACCTTGAGGATCCGCTGGACTTCTGGGCAGCCAAACTTGACTTGTGGCCGCAGCTAGCTGAGTTTGCCCTTGAAAAGCTGTCCTGCCCGGCAAGTAGCGTGCCATCTGAGCGGGTGTTTAGTGCGGCGGGGCCATAGTTACGGCGAGGAGAACTCGTCTGTCAACTAAAAATGTGGAGAGACTCACCTTTGTCAAAATGAATCAGGGATGGATCAGCCAGGATTTCCACCCATCAATGGCTGATGCATGCGACTAGATTCAGCATGGTGCCACGTTTTACACTTTCCAAATGGTGCAAAACATATTTATGTCTTTAGGCCAAATTTTGGCCTCCTGCTGCTGCTGCTGCCAACTGCAGTGTGTCTTTAGGCCATTTTTTGGGTTCCTGCTGCCAACTCCAGTGTCTCTTTCAAGCTATGTTTGGGCTCCTGCTGCTGCTGCTTGCAACTCCAGGGTGTCATTCAGCCAATTATTGGGCTCCTGCTGCCAACTCCAGTGTCTCTTTCAAGCTATGTTTGGCCTCCTGCTGGCACTGCTGCCAACTGCAGTGTGTCTTTAGGCCAATTTTGGGGTTCCTGCTGCCAAATCCAGTGTCTCTTTCAAGCTATATTTGGGCTCCTGCTGCTGCTGCTTGCAACTCCAGGGTGTCATTCAGCCAGTTTTTGGGCTCCTGCTGCCAACTCCAGTGTCTCTGTCAAGCTATGTTTGGCCTCCTGCTGCTGCCAGCTGCAGTGTGTTTTTAGGCCAATTTTTGGGCTCCTGCTGCCAACTCCAGTGTCTCTTTCAAGCTATGTTTGGGCTCCTGCTGCTGCGTGCAACTCCAGGGTGTCATTCAGCCAATTATTGGGCTCCTGCTGCCAACTCCAGTGTCTCTTTCAAGCTATGTTTGGCCTCCTGCTGCTGCTGCTGCCAACTGCAGTGTGTCTTTTGGCCAATTTTTGGGTTCCTGCTGCCAACTCCAGTGTCTCTTTCAAGCTATATTTGGGCTCCTGCTGCTGCTGCTTGCAACTCCAGGGTGTCATTCAGCCAATTTTTGGGCTCCTGCTGCCAACTCCAGTGTCTCTTTCAAGCTATGTTTGGCCTCCTGCTGCTGCTGCTGCTGCCAACTGCAGTGTGTCTTTAGGCCAATTTTTGGGTTCCTGCTGCCAACTCCAGTGTCTCTTTCAAGCTATGTTTGGGCTCCTGCTGCTGCTTGCAACTCCAGGGTGTCATTCGGCCAATTTTTGGGCTCCTGCTGCCAACTCCAGTGTTTCTTTCAAGCTATGTTTGGGCTGCTGCTTGCAACTCCAGGGTGTCATTCAGCCAATTTTTGGGCTCCTGCTGCCAACTCCAGTGTCTCTTTCAAGCTATGTTTGGGTTGCTGCTGCTGCTGCTGCTTGCAACTACAGGGTGTCATTCAGCCAATTTTTGGGCTCCTGCTGCCAACTGCAGTGTCTCTTTCAAGCTATGTTTGGGCTGCTGCTGCTGCTGCTGCTGCTGCTTGCAACTCCAGGGTGTCATTCAGCCAATTTTTGGGCTCCTGCTGCCAACTCCGGTGTCTCTTTCAAGCTATGTTTGGGCTCCTGCTGCTGCTTGCAACTCCAGGGTGTCATTCAGCCAATTTTGGGCTCCTGCTGCCAACTGCAGTGTCTCTTTCAAGCTATGTTTGGGCTGCAGCTGCTGCTTGCAACTCCAGGGTGTGATTCATCCAATTTTTGGGCTCCTGCAGCCAACTCCAGTGTCTCTTTCAAGCAATGTTTGGGCTCCTGCTGCTGCTGCTTGCAACTCCAGGGTGTCATTCAGCCAATTATTGGGCTCCTGCTGCCAACTCCAGTGTCTCTTTCAAGCTATGTTTGGCCTCCTGCTGCTTGCAACTCCAGGGTGTCATTCAGCCAATTTTTGGGCTCCTGCTGCCAACTCCAGTGTCTCTTTCAAGCTATGTTTGGGCTGCTGCTGCTGCTGCTGCTTGCAACTCCAGGGTGTCATTCAGCCAATTTTTGGGCTCCTGCTGCCAACTCCATTGTCTCTTTCAAGCTATGCCTGGCTGCTGCTGCTGCTGCTGCTTGCGACTCCAGGGTGTCATTCAGCCAATTTTTGGGCTCCTGCTGCCAACTCCAGTGTGTCTTTTAAGCTAGGTCTGGAATGCTGCTGCTGCTGCTGCTTGCAACTCCAGGGTGTCATTCAGACAATTTTTGGGCTCCTGCTGCCAACTCCAGTGTCTCTTTAAAGCAATGTTCGGGTGTTAGACACTTACCTTGTCGCCGTTCCGGGTCCCGCGGCGCGCTGTCGGGAGGGCCCCAGCGGGCTGCTGCTCGGCGGTCCCCGGGTCTTCCGTCCCCTCGGCACCTCCGTGGGGTCCAGGGGCTGGCGGCTGATGGCTGATGGCCACGTCGCAGCCCGCTCCGCGCGGCTGCGCCGGCCTGCTGGGCTTCCGGGTGGCGTGACGCTGCCTCCTCCAGGCGGGGACGCGCCTGTCTCGTATCGTGCTCACGCGCGCGCGCGAGCACGTCTCTCTTGTGCCTCCCGGCGGCGCTTTCCCCAGCGCGCCCGCCGGGGGCGAGTTTAAAGTGACCAATCTGCGGCTGGATCCTGGGATCGGACCCAGGGACTGGTCGGCCTGTCTGGCCTGGGCCGTCCAGCTCCTGGGACCGATCCCATTTAGTTTGTATTCACCAATCACTGTCCTTCCCTCCAATTGCCCCCTTCCCTACTGGCCAGTATTCCCTATAAGGTTTTCCTGCTCCTTCATCCCAGTGCCCGTTATAGCCTCTGGGTTCTGGATGTGCGTTGCAGTGTCTTTTGTGATTATTTGGCTTTTGGACCTCGACTTCCCTTGCTTGCTGCCTGCCCTGACCTTTCGCTTTGCCTGACCACGATTTTGCCTGACCCCTCTGATACCTCGCACCGTGACCTCCTGGATTTGACCTCGGCTCGTTTTGACTACCCCTTTGTTACCTCCTTCGGATACCACGCCCTGTGACCTCCTGGTTTGACCTCGGCCTGTATTTGGACTTCTGCCATCCGGCATCCTCATTCGGGATTCCCTGCCAAACATCTGTCTGCACCTTAAGCCAGTATCCTTTGCGCCCTATAAGTCCTGGGGGCAACCGACTGGGAGAGGCATTACCCGCGTCTCCTACAAGCGGGGGCTTGTCTATAGGCAGAAGAGGCGGTGGAGATTGGGGGATACCAGCTCAAGACAGACGGGTGTTCGGTACAGTCCTGACATCGGGCTCCTGCTGCTTGCAACTCCAGGGTGTCATTCAGCCAATTTTTGGGCTCCTGCTGCCAACTCCAGTGTCTCTTTCAAGCTATGTTTGGGCTCCTGCTGCTGCTGCTTGCAACTCCAGGGTGTCATTCAGCCAAGTTTTGGGCTCTTGCTGCCAACTCCAGTGTCTCTTTCAAGCTATGTTTGGGCTGCTGCTGCTGCTGCTTGCAACTCCAGGGTGTCATTAGGCCAATTTTGGGGCTCTTGCTGCCAACTCCAGTGTCTCTTTCAAGCTATGTTTGGGCTCCTGCTGCTGCTGCTGCTTGCAACTCCAGGGTGTCATTCAGCCAATTTTTGGGCTCCTGCTGTCAACTCCAGTGTCTCTTTCAAGCTATGTTTGGGCTGCTGCTGCTGCTTGCAACTCCAGGGTGTCATTCAGCCAATTTTTGGGCTCCTGCTGCCAACTCCAGGATGTCTTTCAGCCAATATTTGGGCTCCTGCTGCTGCCAGCTCCAGGGTTTGTTTTTCAGGCAATATAGGGCCCCCTCATAGCTATGTTTGGGCTGCTGCTGCTGCTTGCAACTCCAGGGTGTCATTCAGCCAATTTTTGGGCTCCTGCTGCCAACTCCAGGATGTCTTTCAGCCAATATTTGGGCTCCTGCTGCTGCCAGCTCCAGGGTGTGTTTTTCAGGCAATATAGGGCCCCCTCATAGTGATGCCACCTCAACTCTCTGCAATTATGCCGCTCTGCGATTCTAATAGCGATGCCTCTGATTTGCATGTCATAATTATTTACAGTATTATTTCACTAACCCAGCACGCATCCTATGCATGTTACAGCAAGGCAGAATGGTTTACAACCCTATTAAGGCTCTAGGAAGCTCAGAAATAGCCGTTTTTAATAGCGATTCGTTGCGAATAAATTCAGACCGAAACAAATTTTGACGGAAAATTCGGCGAATCAGCTAATTCGAATTTTTCAAAAGTTCGCTCATCTCTAGTTACGCCCCCTGGCTACTGGTAAAAAAAATAATAAAATATATAATCTGCAGTTTTTTTAAAAGGACAAGGAAGATTCCGAAGTAAGCTAGGAAAATGTTTTTGGACTAATAAGACCAACAGTCAACAGTTTTGGCCCATCAATTATAACCCTTCTCCTTCCTCATGTAAGTAGAACAAAGGTGAAAAAGTATTTTACCTGTAAGAGGTGGCAGAGTAAATAGTTAAATGAATGTAGCAAAATACTTTCTTGTTGCCTGGAGCTGATTTTTATGACATATTGTTGTACTATAGTAAGTACAAAGCAGTGGCCGCTGTTAAAGTGGCAGTTTCCTTTTCAACTTCCTGCTCAACCTGTCCTGCCCATTCCCATCCTGTTCAAATACTTCAGCCTGCATTCAGGACATGGCTGCTGCCAAAAGAGACAGTTGGGCGTGATGAGGGACAGCTATAGGACAGGAGTCAGCCCTTTTACTGCAAACTGCTGAAAAACAAACAATAAATCCACCGTATAAATGATTGTAGAAAGGCTGCAGCAGTAAGTTGGCCTGCGTGTTGCTTAGTGTGCTATATTTTATTACGTTTTGGCATGTAAGCTGATTCCCTTGAGTACGGTCACTTTTATTCTGGTTACAAGGAATTGGGAGCTGAGATTTGTTAAAGAGGACCTGTTGGGTCATCCTGATTTGGGATGCCCTGTTGTGTGTATCTCCACCCAAAAACTCACCTCTTCCGGGTTCCCACGTGGGCCGATAAGCCGAGCTCATTTCCATTCAGATTTCCTGTGCTGCACAGTTCAGTACAGCAAAGGAAATCTGAATGAAGCAAGCCTTATTTATATCCCTCCCCATCAGTCTCCCATCTTAAAGTGGACCAAAACCCAGGATTTTGACTATCATGGGTTTTGGCCCTCTCCCCCGGAGCACCCTGGTCACCGTGTTGTGGGAAACCCCTCCAGATCACCAAGAGAAACTTACCTTTTCCTGGTCCTACGGTGCATGCGCAGCCGCTCATCCAATCAGCACGCTCAGAGCCACTGACGTCATGTTGTCTATGAGGCTGATTTATTAATAGCGACATGTAGCGACAGTTGAGCGACTGTAGCGGTATTTTCACAGCGCCCGCTAGTAGTCGCTGTGCTTGGCCGTTGTTCGGTTGTTGACAGCGACTCAGTCGGTGTGGCGTAATGTTGAATACAAGGTTCCGAGTCGCTATTTGACAGGTTCCGCGATGTATGGGTGCGCATGATAGCGACTGGTCAGAGCGACCGGCTTCCACCATATTCATCAAAAAATCACGCTCAAAAAATTCAAGCGTTGTGAAATGCATGTTTAAACCCCAGAGCGCTGGAGGCGATGTGTTAAAAGTAGCTTTTTAACCCCCAAACCACCATATTTTTGGAAACCAAAAAAAAAAAAAATATTTTAAATAATATCTGACCTGTAATATCAATTCTGTACAATTTTTATTTTTATTTTTTTTCCCTTAAAAAATCTAAAATGGCAGAAGTGGTCACAGAAATTTTCACATTTAAAAAAAAAAAAAAAAAAAAAACATTAATAACAATTAATTATTAATATTTAAAGATTGTTCCATTGAAATGCATTGGAGAGCGCCAGGTAGCGAGAGGTCATACCTGTCGCTGTTCAAGGTCGGACGCTGGCGCTGTGGGCTGAGGCTGGAATAATGATGAATGAGTCGCTATATGGCGCTATCTCAGTCGCTAAGCAGGATTGGCTTGATAAATGTGTGATTGTGGTGGGGAGCCGGCGTTCTCGTGGTGGAGGCCCTTCATTACCGGCCGCTCACCAGTCGCTACCTGTCGCTATTCCTTCATAAATAAGGGCCTAAGCCTTTATCTAAGGCCAACGGCCTCTAGCAAGCTGGCGGCCGCTTCCCCCGCTTCCCTCTAACAGGGAGCGTGCACGGACTGGTCACTCACAAAAGCCTGTGCCCCTATTTAACTACCTTTACGTGTCAGTCCTATTAACCCCTTACAATTCTCCCACAGCAGGTCAGGGGCCACATCATATGGCTCTGAGGGCCACTTGTGGCCCCTGAGCTGCAGGTTGAGCACATGTGACTGAGGCCTAAAGTCAAGAAAGACTTTAGGTCCTCTAACCCTCACAGCATGGGGCTTGGCATGTCCCATCTGGCAGCCATTTAGGTTTGCTGCATAGAATATGCACATAACAATGTACGAGCTTGTACAGCAAACCCAATTGGCTGCTGAGGGTCACCTGGTCACTTCAAACCAGTGAGGGAACATAGAAGTAGGCAAACACAGCGAAATATTCATTTTTGATTGTTGCAGGAACTGAGAATAATTACTAAATATTATATAGTGTCTGCCTTGCGTTTAAAGTGGACCAAAACCCAGGGCCAGTTAAACCGGACCTTCAGCATGATTTAATGAAAAGCCCAAACCCTTAAAAAACTATTCCCCAGCATCTAACATTTTATGTTTTTAGTCACTTACTAAAACTAAAACTTTCTTTCTTCTTTCTCCCACCGGGCTGCAACTCTGTTCAGGACTTTAGGATACGGGTGCCGCCATCTTGAATTAGAAGCATTACATACTGAGGAGAGGAGAGCGGGATAAAGTACAGGGGGCGGGTTATAGCTGTGCTTTGCACAGACAGAGCAGTGCAGGGGTCAGGAAAAGTAAAGCAATCCCAGAATGCAGAGCGAAACATTTAGAAGACACTTTCTGTTTGCAGGCTGCCTGATGCTCCATGAGCTGCCATCTTGGATGTTTAAAGGCTCATAGCATGCAGTAGATGCAGGTCGGATGATGTGGGCAATCTGTAGGTACAGGGTGTGGGAAACATAAGATAGACTCTTTTTCAGGGTGAAGGTCCGATTTTTATTCGCTCCCCCCGGGGCATTCAGATTTGTGATGCCCAACTGTGTGAAACCCCCCAGGTCACCCAATAAACTAAGCTATACCTTTAGCAGGATGTGCACCCACACCAGGCATTTATGAATGTCCGGCCACTTGTTAGAGGGTAGCGGGAAAGCAGGCGTCTGCGTGATCGGATCCGCTTGGCTTAGGCGATGAATGGGCGGGAGCGGATCTGAGCGTGCTGATTGGACGAGAGGACGCACATGTGGCGTAGGACCGGGGAAAGTTGAGTTAGATTTGGCGACCTGGGGGGGTTTCACACAGTGCATAGTCAAGATAGTCAAATGGGTTTTGGTCCACTTTAAAATGCACAATATTTTTTCCCATAGAATTCTATATTACCTTTGTTTTGTGATTTTTCCTAGCGGCCATTGCTGGCAGCGATCAGCTCTCCCGGTAACTGCGCTTGGCAAAGAACTGAACTGATTGTATTTTAGCTCATGTGATGGAGTAGATGATATACTTGTGACCCTTCTTATCTAAGCCTTGTGAAATCAGCCCAAATCCAGTTCTCAGTTAAGGATCTATTGTGAAAATAGTTTAATGTTAAAAAAACATGCTCCATGGCAGGAGGAAAGTTTACTTAAACCTACTGCTTAAAAACAACCCATGCCAGTCTGTTTTACTAGACGCAAGAAAAGCAGCAAGGGACAGGTTTTAATATATTTTAAGGGAGGTTTTTTGAACTGCAAGTGCCTGTCCCCTGAGCAGCCTGTGCTGGATTAAACCAGACCTTCACCCTGAATAAGAGCCAGGTTTATGTGGGCCCTTGGGCGGCATGGTCTCACTGGGCCCCATTGCGGTGCAGGGTGTTTCAATAGATGAACACACTGAGGGGCATCCCAAATCTGGATGTCCCCTAAGGATCAAAAATCTAGTTTGGGTCCACTTTGAAGTGCACCAAACCCCTCTAAACCTGACCTGGGAGGCTAAATGAATCTAGGGGCAGGTGAAAAGGATCCTGATTTTGGATGCCCCTGTGTGTAAACCCCCCACCCCCACCTGGGTATTTCTTTCCTTGAACTAGCGAATGCACTGTGGAATCGCTAGTTTGAGTTAACAGCCGAACCAGGGGGGTTCTTTCACAATCAGAGACATGCCCAATTGGGATGCCCCTGTAAAGCGGACCAAAACCCGGGGTAAAAATCCTGGGTTTTAGCCTGCTTTATGTGGCAGCAGCAAATAGGAGGCTGAGCAGCATTTAAGAGGTTCTAACCTCAACAAAATAGCATCCATCTCCGCTGCCCCCCCTGGTGCTCAGTCTGGTCTGGGCAGTGAGCTTGTTCCCACAGGGGTCTCGGCGGTGGCGTCCACGCTTC